>CM053622.1:7963136-8023248 GCA_028646595.1 Phalanger gymnotis
GTGTTGATGAGGAGACTCTGGGCAGCTGTAGCTAAGAAGCCCTCCAGCTTGTAAACCCGGATGCTGAGACTTTGTTGAACTCTGGTAACTATGTATTGGGATTTGAATCAGACAAGGTCTGTCGATGTTTGTAATTTGTTTGTATTTTGCTCTGAAGTTCAGGGTGCTGGCTTTTCCCCCCTGAACTAAGTGAATGATATTTGTGTGCTGAATTAAACCCCTTCACCTTGCTTTCCTTATTAAGGCAGATCAAAAGAACCTGTGCTGTTGGCAGCTTTCTGGGTGCTGGCTGTGGGTGGATCTTTCACCCCCACAGAAGCTGCTAGCCAGATTGTGGAAACACCTTCCTCATTCCCCCCCTCCTCAGCTCAGACTCCCAGATTCCTATCCTTCCTTCTAGATAGAGCTCCAGCTGCCTCTTCTACAAAATGCCTCTCCCTACCTACCCTATGAGAAGCAGCAAGGCGGATGGGAATGTTCAGGGGCTTTGGGACAGAGAACGGACAGAATTCCAGCCTTGGAGTTAGAAACATGTTATTGCTGTTCAGTCTCATCCGACTCTCCCTGATGCTATTTTACAGATGAGGAAACTGAGGCAAACAGGGTTAAGTGACTTGTCCAGGGTCACATAGCTAGTATCTGAGGCCAGATTTGAATTCAAGGAAAATAAGCCTTCCTGATTCCAGGCCTGGAGTTCTATCTGCTTCACCACAGAGTTGCCCCCTGCTGTTTGATCCTGGACAAGTCACTTAACCATCCCCAGCCTCAGTTTCCTCATCTGTAAAATGGGCTAATAAGAGCACCTGTCATGAGACTCAAGCGGGATACCAAATGTAGGGTGCTTTGCGAGCCTTAAAGTGATGTGGACGTGCCAGCCATTGTAACTGGATGACCCAGCTTTACCGTTTGGGACAGCCACTTAATACCTATGTGGCCATGCAAGTTATTGAAGCTGTGCCTCAGTGTCCCTATCGGTAAAATTATTTCTAAGGCCCCTCCCAGCTCTATAGCTCAGAGCCGGTGAATGACTTTGTATCTTGCATTGTCTTCTCCTCTGGACCGTAAGCTCCTTGAGGGGAAGGATGGTTTTCTTCTTGGTTTTCTATCTCCATCACAAGCACAGTGTCTGGCACACAGTAGGGCTTGGTAAATGCCTGTGGATTGATTGTCAGAGCTGATCAATTACCATTTATTAAATACCTACTTTGAGACATCGTGCTGAGGCTGGACACAGAAAAGAAGAGAAAAACCAGCCCTGACTGAAAGGCTCTGACAATCTATGGACATGTCAGGGCTGGGAGGGGCCTTAGACCAGGGGATGGCAGGGCTGGGAGGGACCTGAGAACAGGGGATGTCAGGGCTGGGAGGAGCCTGAGGACAAGGGATGGGAGGGCTGGGAGGGGCCTGAGGATAGGGGATGGCAGGGCTGGGAGGAGCCTGAGGACAAGGGATGGGAGGGCTGGGAGGGGCCTTAGAACAAGGATGGCAGGGCTAGGAGGGGCCTGAGAACAGGGGATGGCAGGGCTGGGAGGGGCCTTAGAACAGGGATGGCAGGGCTGGGAGGGGCCTTAGAACAGGGGATGGCAGGGCTGGGAGGGGCCTTAAAACAGGTCATCAGGGCTAGGAAGGCTGCCCTGGGCTCAGCCATGAATATTCCCTTTTAGCTCCTGCTGGGAAGATCAGAGTCTCTGAAGGCAGCACATGGGAGCTGAGGGTCCCAAAGACTGCCCAGCCCAGCCCTCTCATTTTACAGAGAAGGAAACAGGCTTAGCAAGGAGTGACTTACCCAAGGTCATGAAGCAGGTTAGCAGAAGGACTGGGACCAAACTGGGGTCATACAGTAACAAAGGCTAAAGGGGCTAAAGGGACTGAGGTGGTGCATTGTGTTCAAATCCAGCCTCAGTGTGACTTAACTTCTGTTTGCCTCAGTTTACCCAACTGTAAAATAGAGAACCTAATAGCACCGAGCCCCCAGGATTGCTGTGAGATTCCAACGTAAAAGCATTTGTACAGTAGGCACTATATAAGTGCTACCTATCACAGTCCTCATCCTCATCTTCATTATTCTAAGGTTTCTTTCAGCTTTAAAATTCCATTCCAATTCACTGACTGAAGTGGAAAAGGTTGGCAGGAAGGAGAGCCACGATCCAGACAGGCATAGCCTGGCAACCAAAACCAATGAGTCTGGCTTCAGTGCCAGGCTGGAGGGAGAGGCGAGCAGGGAGGTTAAGGTGGGGAGGGGGAGAGGAGGTCAGGGGATGGACAGAAGATCCATGGTGCTGAATCAGAATGGAGCGGGCCTGAAGCCAAGCTGGAAAGACACATTTTCTGCTTCAGCCACATACCTCTCCTCTCTGTCCGATGAACAGGCCAAGGTCTTCGCCTTCTCCAGGCCTTCGTTCACGCTATACTCTCTCATAGTGGGGTTGCTTGTGGAGTTTTGAGGGGGGAGGTTGGAGGCAATTGGGGTTAAGTGACTTTCCCAGGGTCACACAGCTAGTAAGTATCTGAGGTCACATTTGAATTCAGGTCCTTCTGACTCCAGAGCTGGTGCACTGTGCCACCTAACTGCCCCCCAGTAAATGCTTGTTGGCCTGATGTCTCCCCATAATGCCCCCTTACCCTCACCCCCATTCCAAAATCTCCACCTTCCTCTGCATTCCCCCACCCCAACTATATGCTTCTCAAGAGTGGGCACCGTTTTGTCCTTTCTAATCCTGGGTCAGTGCCTGGAACACAAAGGCTTTTTTAGTTAAATCCAATTGGACTCTTCAGTGCTGGGCCCATCTCAAGACCAGGAAACCTCCCCTGAGACCATATTCCCTTTCATCAGTCTCCCTGTCTTTGGAAACATGAGCACGCTTAGACCCTGAGACACACAACATTCAACGCTCAGAATTAGAGGCGCGTCCATGCGAAGAATCATAGACGGAGAAGCAGAGGCCAGATTCATTAAATCATATTCTTAGAATTATACTGTCATAGACTCTCAGGACCCCAGCTTGAACTGGAGAACTGCAGGACTTGGAATCAGAGCCTTGAGGGCTCAGAATCTCACAAACTTGGGCCCATGGCCTTAGAACAACAAACTCTTTGAATATTAGAATCACAGAGTGTTTGGCTTTTAGGATCAGCAAATCTTAGAATCATAGGTGGAGGATTGTGCTGAGAATTCTAGAATCTAAGGCTTTTAGAGTTATCATCTTTTTAATTGATCGATTTTTCCCAGCCCCAAATCCCAGCACGAAAAGCACCGAAGGTACAGACTTACTGGAAACTGTCCAAGAGAGCGAGAAAGGCCCGGCGCCCATCAGGAAGTCGCCCTTTATTTTTGCCCTCCAGCCCTTTTAAGCAGGGGCCACCCCAGAACTGTGTTTAAGTGGACAGAATTCTGTCCATTTGTCTTTTTTACATATAGTCGCATATGTAACATACCAGTAGGGCCAGGAATAGTGCCAACGTCGGTCTTAAAGTTAGGAAAATTTGAATTCAAATCTGGCCTTGGATACATCTGAGCTGTGTGACCCTGAGCAAGTACCTTAACCTCTGTCTGCCTCATTTTACTCAACTGCAAAATGGGGGTCATAATAGCACCTCCCTCCTAGGGTTGTTGTGAGGATCCGATGGGATAATATCTGTACAGCGCTTAGCACGGTGCCCGGCACACAGTAGGAGCTATATAAATGCTTGTTCCTTCCCCTTAACCTCTGAGAATAAGAGCCTTGGAGTCTTTAAGAGTCCTTAAGAATCCAAGGTGGAGAATCAGAATGTTAGAGTCAAAGATTCTGAGAATCAAGAGACCAAGAATCAGAGAGCTATTAAAAACCAGAGACTCTGAGGATCAAAGAATGGCCAACCACAGATGCTGAGTCTCCAAGAATTTCAGAGCTAAAGGTCATCTAACTCAAGGAGCTCATTTCATCCAAAGGGAAACTGAGAGCCAGAGAGGCCGGCTGGTGGGAGCTGGGTGGGGGAAGCCTCCTGGTTCTGCTGATCCCTCTCTTAGCTCCCTCTGTAGACACCCCTACCTCTCCGCTTTCCCCTCCGGGCCGACAAGAGAGAGCCTCCCAAAGCACAGCGGTCAGGCTGGGCAGAGGGTCCCAGAGGAAGGGCCCCTGGCACAGAGAGTCTGATGAGGTCATGGTGAAACAGGGGCCATTCTCTCCTGCCCTCCCCCTCCCCAGCCCCAACACCAAGGACCTCTGGCCAAAGACAGGAGCTCATCTGCTGGTCTCCAGTGGCCAAGGGGCCCCAACTTCCAAGTGTGTGGTATAGAGGAGAGAGCCCTGAACTAGGGTCAGAACTCCCAAGTTCTGGTCCATGCCAGCTGTTTATCCACTGTGTAACCTTGGGTCGGTCCCATGCCCTTCTCTGGGCCTCAGTATCCTCCTTGACATAATACAGAAACCTCGTCCGAATCCTCGTGGTTTTCTCTGCAGCCTGAATCTGTGCTTGAGAATAATAAGACCCAGGGTTTTGCCTCCATCATTTCTGCATCTTGCTCAGCTGCCTACCACAGGAGCCCAGGGAGGAGATCTTTCTCCAGAGCAGCCCAAAAGGCGCAGACCCCTCTCCTCCTCACCTTGTGTGGCACCTTTCTCGCTCAGAATGGGTGGGATCTGGAATTCTCTTGGCTTGTGTCTCTATCCCCAGGGCTGAGAGCTAGGCCTGACGCACAGTCAGCACTCAATAAATGCTTCTTGCCTTGTTAATAAAAATGTGGCAGCCAGAACTGTGGAAATATCCAAATTCTCACCCTCCTGGGAGATGACAAGTTCCCTGGAATGCTTTGTTATTTCCTGTCTTTCTATCTCCAGACCGCTTTGGATCTCTCTCAGCTACTAGTACAGGGCCTGGCACATAGTAGGCACCTAATAAATGCTTAGTGATTCACTGACATCTCCCCAGCTCCTGGCATGGGGCCTTGCACATAGTAGGCACATAATAAACGCTTAGCGATTCACTGACATCCCCTCAGCAACTAGAATGGGGCCTGGCCCATATTGCCTTCAAGAGCTCCAGTTTCCTTGGTGTGAATATTCCCTCCACCTTGGTCTGAGGCCTTCTCTTCCTGCATGGTTCTTGCCTATGTCTTCCAATCCATCCAATGAACTGGAGGCCTTCCTCTGCTCCTTTACATAATTCACAGAAACTAGTGCCAGACCAGGCCTGTCCGTGGGTCACTCCTCCCACTCGCTGCTGGTGGCCAACCTTCTTGGCCAAGCCAGCCTCGATGATGGCTTTGACTCCATTTCTCAAGTGCAAGCAAACTTCTGCATGCTCCATCTACCCTCCTTGCCCCTCTCCATGGTCCTTTGGGTCCTGTACAGGCAGCTGAGGGGGGGGAGCAGCGTTCAGTGGATAGAACACTGGACTTTAAGTCAGAAAGACCTGAGTTCTAATCCTGCTTCTGACACCTACTAGTTGCGTGAAGCTGGCAAGTAATTTCACCTTTGTGGCCCTGTGTCCTCATCTCCTTCTCCCGAGTCGAAATGTAAGCTTCTTACAGATAGAAATTGTTTCATTTGTTGTATTTTCATCACCAACACCTGTCCCAGTGCTCAGCACATAGTAGGAGCTTAATAAATGTTTACCGACCAACTGATCTGCAAACCAGAAGTAATGATGGCATCTCCCCACGGAGTCACTGTGAGGTTAATTGAGGTAATATTTGTAAAGTGCTTGGATAAGCTCTTATTACTATTTGTGTGACCTTGGGCAAGTCACTTAACCACTGTCTGCCTCAGTTTCCTCAACTGTAAAGTGGAGATAAGTATAGCACCTGTCTCCCAGGCTTGTGGCAAGGACCAAATGAGAGAACAGATTATAAACCTTAAAGAGCTGCACAGACATTGGCTGTCCCTGCTCTTGTCGTGGCCCTCCTCAGATCCTGGTGTTCACAGATTTATTGTGCACACAGAAAGGGCCTAATACATGCTTGTTTAATGGAGTTGGCATGCACGTGTCAGTTCCCATAATCCTCTATCATCCTCCCATCGGTCCCCTTCTCTCCACCCTCATGGCCATCACTCTAGTAATTTCACTGCTCACTCATCTCAGTTGTCTGACGTTTTGTGACCCCTTTTGGGGGTTTTCTCCAAAAAGATACTGGAGTGGTTTGTCACTTCCTCCTCTAGATCATTTTTACAGATGAGGAAACTGAGGCAAACAAGGTGAAGTGACTTGCCCAGGATCACCCAGCTAGTAAACGTCTGAGGTCAGATTTGAACTGTCTTCTTGACTCCAGGCCCAACGCTCTGCTTATGTAAATATAGGACATGTGTACAATCAATCAAAGAGTTTGCAAAAGCCAGGCCCTGCCTTGAAGGAGCTCACAATCTGATGGGGGAGGCAACAGGCAAATGAATCTACGTGAACAGAGGGAAGGCCTTGGAACTACAAGGGGCTGAGTAACGCTTCCTGTACAAGGTGGGAGCTTAGTTGGAACTTAAAGGAAGCCAGAAAGGTCAGTATTCAAAGTGGAGGAGAGAGGATTCCAGGTATGGGGATAGAGAGAGAGACTGCCCTACCTGGAGGTGAGAGATGGTTTGTTTGTGGAACACAGGGAACTGGCGGAGGGCACAGCCTAAGCAAGAGCATGGAGGTGAGAGAGTGCATGCTAGGTTTGAGGGAGAATTCTGTGTATTCCATCTGGGAAGACGGGCTGGAGCCAGATTGGGAAAATTGCCAAACAGAAAGTTTGGATTTTAACCTAAAGGCAACAGGGAAGCACAGAAGCTTCCTGAGCACAAGAACGACCTGGTTAGAGCCCGGCTTTTGTGTGCTTTAGTAATAGTGCTTTGATACCTGAGCAGAGGATGACTGGACAGGAGAGAGCCTGGGAGCAATTGGAGAGTGCAACAGCCCAGATAGGGGACGATGAAGGCCTGGCCTGGGCTGTGTGATCTGAGGAGAGAAGGCCTGGAACAGGGGATGGATGAGAGGGGAAGGGCCTGGGAACAGGGGATGTCAGGGCTGGGAGGGGCCTTAGGACAGGGAATGCTAGCACTTTGGAATGTATCTATTTCACCCCATCCCCAGGACCCCCAAATTTACAAAGGGAGAAACTGATTATCAGAGAGTTTTGGTTGTTCAAGGTCACCCCGCTTGGGCCAGAACCCAGGTCTTCTGATTTTCCAGTTCTCCAGAAGGGTCCAGGTTCCTGCCCTCCAGAAGCTTACAGTCCAATCTGGGAGGGTAAGACTTGGCACATAAAAAGATAGCCAGAGAGTGGGTGCTCTGGGGAGGCTGGGAAAGCCTGAAGCTATGATTGGGAAGAGGGCGGGGAGGGAAGGCCAAGGCAGGAGGCAGCCATCTGCTCTTCGTGCTCCTAGGACAGAGCGTGCCCATCTGGCTGGAACAGACGGAGGATCTGTGTGGGCAGGATTTGGGGGAAGTCTGAGAGCCGGGATCACATAGAAGGATGCCGATAACCAGGGGACCACTCCCGCTTCTGGCCCTTTCCTCTTGACATCACAGAAGGAGAATCCAATAATTGTCCATTTTATCGAGGAGGAGCCAAGGCCCAAAGGGAGGCCTCTGAGTCAGTGTGGGACAGGGGCTTGGACCCAGGTCCAAAGACCAGTGGCCCAGGAATCAGGAGGCCGGGGTTCAAACCCAGGTTGTGTCACTTAGGAGCTGGGCGAGCAAAGGCAGCTTCCTGACTCTTGCTCTCCCACTCAAGAACTTCTGGTGGCTCCCTCTTGCCTTTGGGATGGAATACCAAGCCCTCTGTTTGGCACTGAGAGCCCCACACAGTCTGGCTCTGGCCAGCCGGCCCAGCTGGATTTTGCCCTATTGTCCTTCAAGGATTTTGTGTTCCAGCCAAACTGTCTCTCTTGCTGCACAAGACATTTCATCTCCCCCCTCCCTGCTCTTGCAATGGCTGGGCCCCCTGCCTGGCGTGCTCCACCTCCCCACATTTACTTCTATCAATCCCTCAGCTCCAAGGCCATCTCCTTCAAGATCGGGCCTTTCTTGATCCTGAGGAGAGCAGACTTGTCCAGGGTGACCCGTCAAGTATAGGGATGGCAGAGATGCCATCAGAAGCCAGCTGTGGTCCTTACTCCCAGCCTCCAGTCATCACTCAGGACTATTGGAGAGAGACAGAAGGGACAATCCCCTTAGTCTCTGGCATTCCCCTCTGAGGCTTCCAGGGCAAAGGCCAGCCCTCCTTAGTAGGTGAAACTTTCCGGGGAGGGGGCAAGGTTTTCCTCTTTCTTCTGCCTCTCCCAAAGCAAGGTCTGAGACCATCCTAGTGCTGCCATGTGGAGCTGGGCCTCAGTTTCCCTGCATGTGAATGAGGGGGTTGGACTAGAATCTAGTCATTAGATGGTCTCTGAAATCTGGGATCCTATAGTTGTGGTCAAGTCCCTGTCCCACCCCACCCCCACCCCATTCCCACCCCCCTCCTCAGTTTTACAAAGGGCGTGGAGTGGATGGCCCCCGAGGCCCCTGCCAGCCTAGATCTGGGATCCTATAGCTTTGGCCAAGTCTCTCTCCCCTCCCCCACCCCGCCTCAGTTTCCCTATATGTAAATGAGGGGGTTGGATTGGCTGGCCTCCGAGGCCCCTCCCAGTTCTAGGTCTCGGGTCCCGGAACACCAGACAGTCCCCACAGACTTCCCCAAGAGCCCGAGCCAAGCAGGACACGTGGACTTGGGTCTCCCGGCAAGGTGGGGCTCGGGCAGATGTCTCTGCCGCCGTCGCCATGGAGACGGGTCTTGCCTTGCTCTGTTGCTAAGGCCCGCCGGCCAATCAGCGCCCAGCCGGCCACATCGTCCCCGTTGCCATGGCCCCGCTGGGCGCACCAGCCAATCGCGAGGCGGGAGCCAGGCTCGAGTTGGAGCATCAGCGCTCTCCCCATCCTGACCACTCCTCGGCGGGGGTCTGGCTGTTCTTTGTTCGAAAGGGCACCGGGGGCCCCGCGCTTGGAGCCGGAGCCGGCTGGCTGGGCTCGCATCCTTCCTGCTGGATTTGTTTCGGATCTCGGCACCAGCTACACCCACCCCTCCCCCAGCCCCACCAAACCGCAGCAGCCCGTGCCTCCCAGTAAGGCAGGCCTCATTGTAACCCCCATCTCACAGATGAGAACACTGAGGCTCGGTGGAACGAGCACCGGGCTGGGAGACAGAAAACCTGGGTCCAGATCTTGGCTCCTCCACTTTCTAGCTGTGGGGTAGTAAGGGGAAAGAGGGCGGGACCTGGAGTCAGAACCCTCGGATTCCAGTCGTAGGTGTGACGTTCACCACCCGTGGGGCCCCGGACATCCAACGAGGGGGCTGAAGTTTAGATCATGCCCAAGGTCCCTGCTAGCTCCCGAGCCGGGACCCTTTCCTGGGTGGGTTGGACCAGATGGCCACGAGGCCTCTTCCAATTCCCTAATCCTGTGATTCTGCAGCGGGTAAGACCCGAAGTCAGACCCCAACCCCAAATCTATGATCCCACCTGCATGGAGGGAAGTCACAACCACCCCGAGCTCAGGGAAATCAGGGGCTTGGACCACACCGGGGGCTCTTCGCCATTTTGTGTCGGGGCACCGTGGGCACCTGGTGAAACCTAGGCACCCTTCTCAGAATCATATTTTAAAAGCATAAAAAAGCCAGGATTGCAAAGGAATGAATTGTCTTAGAATGCATCTGTCTAAAAACCAGCTTCATGGACCCCAGGTTAAGGGTTCCCCGGTGCAGAGAAGGCAGTCTTGAAGCCCAGCCTTTCGTACTGTTAACATACCTTGATGGGAGTGAGAAGAAGTGCCTGGCTCCGGGACTCCTACAACTAGTGAGGGCCCGAGCCCAGATTCAAATCCTGACCTCTAAGTCCTGGCTTGTGCCCCTAACCCTCCTGGGTGGTGGGAGCGGGGGGAACAGAACATTCCTTGGAAATAGGCCATGCCCCCTGGGAGCCCAGAGGGCCACTTCAGAAAGAGCTGGGGTTCGAGTCCAGGCCTATGTGACCCTGGGTCCTCCACTGCCCACTTTGTGAGGTCAGGGCTAAGGTTCCTTCCAGCTCTGACAAGAGATGCTTTCACATCAGGCAGAGTCCAAAGACCTGAGTTCAGGTCCTGTGTTTTCAGGCCATGTGTTTTCACACAAACCACACCACTCTCCACAGCCTGGTTCCTCCTTTGTGGAATGGGCATGACCTTTTCAGGGCATTAGGAGGAAGGGGCTGGAGACAGGAGGAAGAGGATTACTCCCAGCCAGTCTGTGCTAGGACAGCCCAGGGAGTTAGTCAGTGACAGGATATAAATGCATTTTACAAATGGAGAAACCAAAGCTCAGAGGCTCTGACTTGCCCATCATTCCAAGGTCACTGATTCTGAGCTGGAAGGGTCACTGAATGGACCTGATCTCGGAACCCAGATCTCCTGATATAGTCCAGTGACTCCTCCTCTGCAGAAGAGAGAGAGGAGAAAGGAGGTGGAACAGACAAATGTGTCATCTCATGGGGCATCTACACCAACTCTGGCCAGGTTGGGAAGCCCCTTCTACAACGTTCTGAATGGTCTCTCCTCCTCTCAAGAGCCCAGCCATGCTCCCCATTGTCAATCAACAGCACCACACACCTGCTTTCAATAACCTTTATTTGGCAAACTTACTTCGTCAGAAATGGAAGCCAACATATTTCCCTCCTTCCCTGCTTCCTAAACCAGGACTATGCCAAAATAGGACTCCCTGCGGGAGTCTGCCCAAGCCTGGACTCGATGTCCCAAATGGGACCCATGGCGTGCCTTGTGGCTTTCCATGAGAAGGGTGGTGACAGGCTGACCTTGGGAAGGCTAATGCTGGTGTTTGAGAGGTGTGGGCTTCCATTCCTCTCTTGGCCCCCGGGGAGTTTGGAGGGCCGACTGAAACAGAGAGGACCCTGAGTCTTGAGGGCTGAGAACAGCCCTCCAGCTAACCTTGGGCAAGTAGGGAAAAATTAGCCAGAACTGGTGTGGACCCAACTCATCTATTGCAAAGCCCTGTGAGAGGTGAGAGGCCTGAGCTACTGGGATCTGGGGGATACCTGTGGGACCTAATGCTGGCTTCACCCAGGGTCACCTCTGCACAACTCCAAAGTGGAGGAACAGGCCCACCTTTGAGGGTCTGCCTGGACACAGCTTCATTGCCAACAAGCTAACAAACTGGTAAAGCCAAACTGTTGTCCCTGGAAACAGGCCATAAGAACCAAGCTGGGGGGTGGAGCAAAAAGGCCAGCTCCCCCTCCCATACTCACAATGAGAGCAGAAAACTGACCCTGCGAGGTCCCAAGGAATGGGGCCTGCAGGTGTGGGCTTAGAGCTGGGGGCTTGACCTGTAAATCCATGTGGCCATCTGCCTGAGACCCCCGCTGACATCTGCCAGGCGCGCCTCACACCCGGCCGCCCCCTGAGAATTCAAACAACAGCAGAGCCGCCCAGAAAGTGTCGCTGGAGGTCTGCTCGCTCTCGGAGTCCCCTGGTACCTGGAAGAGCAGACAAAGTCACATGTCATGGCGGGCAATACAAGCTGCACCCCATCTCTCAAACTGTCAAAGGAGACAGTCAAGGCCCTGACCATTTGCTTTCCTCTGCCCCCTTTTATAAAGCAGGTGCCCAGGGGACCAGTCTGGGCCACCAGACGGAGAAGAGATCTTTCCCCTTGCTGAGCCAGGGAGAAGTAGCCACAGAGAAGGAGGAGGAGGAGAAACTGCCATCTCTGGAGGGCGCTCAAAAGGAGAGCGCACCAGCCTCTTGGGGCCAGCAGTTTGGGGCGGGTCCTGCCTGGAGCCAGAAGGGCAGCTGAGATAAGCCTGGAGGGGCCCAAGCTCGTCCTCCAGGGACTCCACAGAAGGATGTGCCACCTGCAAGCCACACCCTGCTAGCGCTGAAGGGGCTGGGAGGCCCCCGGTTCTGGAGATGGGGAAGCTGAGGCCCAGAGAGGGGAAGGGGCTTCCAGGGTCTTACAGCTAGTGTCAGAGGCGAGTTTTGAACTCAGACCTTCCTGACTCCAGCCCAGAGCCCTGCCTGCCCCCATCAGATGTAGGAGCAGGGAGGGATACCAGAGACTATCTCTGCCAAGCCTCTCCTTTCAGGCCCCTCCTGATCCAAGCCAGGGCCCCTGCCACTGAACCACACTGCCTCTTCTGAAGGATGAGACTGGGAACGGACATGAAAGACCAGCAGGTCCAACTCCTCACTGGAAATTCGGCAGCTGAGGCCCAAAGGAAGGGACATGCCCAAGGTCTCCTGGAAAGTTGGGGGCAGAACCAGGATTAAACCTATTCAGTTCTGAGGTCCCTCCCAGCCCTGCCATCTCCTGTTCTCAGGCCCCTCTGGGCTCCTACAGCCTAACCCTAACCAATCACATCATTTGATCCTCAGTTCCCACCCCCCCCTGCCATGGGCACAGAAGCCTGGTGTCATAGGGTGTTAGGTTCGGGGACAGGAGATGCCTGGTTTTCAGTCCCAGGCCATGTGTGCTGGTCGCTTTGGATCCCTGAGCCTCAGTTTCCCTATCTGCGAAACTGGGTTAATCGCACCAGTAGCTTTTCCCTCGGCCTTCCCTGCAGCTGACGTGGATCTGACACCACAGAAACAAGCCTTAATTGCCCGGTCCACATCAGCCACTCTTATCCTCCCCAGGAATCTTCCTGACGCTGCCCCAGGGATAGAACACCAAGGAGTCGGTTTTCTGCACCAACCACAAAGCAGTCGGGGCAGGGACTGGCCATGAAGTCGGAAGGACCCGGATTCAAACTCTGCCTGAGATACTCAGTCTGTTTGACCCCTGGCAGATCCCCTGACCTCTGCCCTCTGACGTGGTCCCTCCTCCAGGGTTCACATGCCTGGTGCCAACCAGGAAGCACAAGAAGGGGACCTCAGGAGCTGGGCCCTGGAGAGTCTGCCCTGGAGCTGTGGCCTCTCGGGGCCAGGCCTTAGCAGTCTGGACAGGCTCATCAAGTCATTGAGTCCAGAGCCAGGGGCCCCATTCACACAGTCCGTGAATCTCCCACCCCCATTTGCAGCACAGGAGCCCCGCTCCAGGCCCCATTCACAGCCTAGAATCCTCCTGGGAAATCTCCAGTTTCCCAATGGGGACAGCTCAGATGCTGGCCAGTGAAAGCTGCCTCTAGAGCCAGGCTGCCCCTCAGGGCTCTGACAGCCAAGGAAGAAAGTGCAGGGTTTCCCAGGTGGGGAGTCAAGAGCCCAGCCTCTGTCCCAGACTGAGGGGAAGCCCGAGCAAGCTGGTGTCTCTCTGTGGCCTCAGTTTATCTCATCTGTAAAACGGGAGGATTCTGCCTCTGAGCCTAAATCTGAGATGCCCTAAGCTTTAGCCCTGCCTGAAGACTGGATGACCATCAGCCACCTCCTCCCCAGGACTCTGGGGCAGCCTCCCAGTAGGATCCCAGGAGTGCGGCCAGCAGGTAGGGTGGGGGGCAGGAAAGATAAGCCTGGGGCCCGGGTTCCCTGATTGGCCACCCCTCGGCCTCTGGTCAGTACAAGGAGGAGAGAGCAGGAGCCAGACTGGATTTCTTGGGTCTCTTCCAGCGGCCAGGGAGAACGGGCTCTGGACTCAATCGGGGGAACCCAGTTCAAATCTTGGCTCTGACACTGCCTAGCTCAGTGACCAGATCCCCTCTCCAGGCCTCAACTTCATCTGGAAAATGGGAATAGTACTAACCCTTGGACTACTGGCTTCCCAGGAGAAAGTGATTTGTAAACCTGAAAGCCTAGAATGTAAACACCCTGAGGGAAAGGACAATTTCATTTTTGTCTTTGTCTCTCCAGAGCTCTGTATAGTGCTGGGCATACAGTAGACACTTAATAAATGCTGACCGAATCGACTGTCCTATGTCCCAGTAGAATACAGCTCTTGGAGGACAGGATGGTTTTATTTTTGATAGGCTTTTGTGGATGCTTCTGTCTCCCCAATGCCCAGCACAGTACTAAACACACATAGGTGCCTAATAATTGCTCATTGTCTGACTGGTAAAGCCAGAGAGCTGTCCAAATGGGCTCATGGCCACGGCCCCTTGAGTGATACCAGCTTCCTGAACTCCTGGGGCTTAGAGGGAGGAGACAAAATGAGACTGGGTGGAGGGAGCAGAGGGGGCGGACTCTCCTCTCCCCTTTTTAGAGGAACCGGGGCTGGTGTCTCCTCTGCCCAGGAAGAAGCAGGTCCCCACCTGGAGGAAGCCAGCTCGGACATCTTGCTCTCCAGAGATAAATGCACAGGGAAGGGAGAGCAGAGGCCCCCGCCAGCCCAGCCTTGTACCAGGCCCAGGCTTCTGTCCCCTGAACCCACCAGGCCCCAACTGCCAGCCCCCCACCCCCAATGCCGTGATACTCATCCGTACAGGAGTGGTCACCACTTCCTCATCCTCCACGGCGTCCAGGCCACCCAGGGCTGCTCCAGAGTTTCCTGCAGGGGCCAGGTGGTTCTGCAGGGCAGGAAGAAGGCTGCCTGGACCCTGCCCACAGGGCACTTACTCTCCTTCCAGAGAAGGACTCACACACAGGGGCAAAAAAGGGAGCAAGGATTTGGTCTAGAGAGGAGGAGGCTCAGGGTGGACAGAGAATGGTCTTCAAGGGCCTGAAGGGCAGATACACTGGTCACTTCCAGTGCATCCCCTTTGCTAAGTACCTACTGTGTGCCGGGGCACTGTGTGAGGTGCTGGGGACAGCAGTGAACCCTCCCTCCCCTCGAAGAGCAGAAAGCCAGAGGCAGCTTTAAGCTCCCAGAACTGCCCCAGAGCTGCCGGCGGGTGGTGAGTTCCCGCTCCTCAGACGCATACAAACATAGTGGGGATCCAGGCAAGAAGTGTGGGCCTGGATTGCCATCGGGTCCCTTCTGTCTCTAAGAGTCAGTACCTCTGTGTGAGGAGGGGATGGGGCCTGAGGACCCAAGGGAATTCTGGGGAGGAGCTGGGCTGGAAGGACCCTGGGCTCCCTTCTGCCTGGGAGCGTCTATCCTTGGGTTTAATAATAATAAGCAGGGAACACGGAGCTCCCGGGTAGAAGGCCCAGCTGTCCCTCGCCGGGGGATGGGGTCCAGGAAAGCTCTGAAACCCAACTGCCTCAGTCACAGTGACACATGGCCTCTTGGGAAGCCTTACCTGGGTGTACTCCACAGCCTGGGGCTCCCCCAGGACCGCTATCTGCTGGGGACTCGAGGGTTTCTCCAGCACCATCTCTGACGAGCTGGAAAATAACAGTAGCCACTCACGTTCTGCCAGCTGCCTCTCTAGGGCTTGCCTTCCATGCCTCATTGGTACCCGAGTGTCCTGGAATTCCCTCAAAGGCTGGGCAGGGGGAAGCTGGAAAGACCTAGAAAGGAGCGCCAGAAACACCCCAGGACTGGCCGGCTCCATCCGGTGGGAAGGGACTGGGTCTTTCTGCCACTGCTAACTGGCCAAGGTCACCTAGACCTCAGCAGGCAGGGGCTGCAATCTGTCCAAGTGAAGGACTAATCAGCCCATACCCGGAGAATCACAGTCCACCAAGGGCTTTCTCCATAGCCACCTGGGTCAGCACCACCATCCATCTCACGGGTTGGGGATAACCCCGGATCTTTATGTCTGGCCCTAAGGCTTGCAAAGCATCATCTCACTGGAACTGGCCTTTGGAGATGCTGTGTGAGCAGACTCTGCCAGACTCGGTTTCCTCCTCCGTACAATGGGGGTGGACGGTGGGAGTGATCCAAGTCAGGGTTTATTGTGAAGAAATGCTCAGGGAAACCAAACGGACAAGACACAAACATGTACGGTGACTCCCGCAGGCCAAGGCCGCTATGGTGGGGGCCGTGAGAAGAGGCTCTGCAGCCCGACCCCACTCACTAGAACAAAAGCTCTCGCAGGTCTGGTACACACTGGGGTCTTGTCCTGGTTTCCCAGAGCAGGAGAGGGTGACATATGGAAAAAGAAACTGAAGCCCAGAGATGGCCTGTGATGGCATTCAATCTGCCCCTCCAAGAAGACTTTGGCTGGGGGGCCGCCTCAGACACTGACAGCTGTGTTACCCTGGTCACCATCCCAAGGTCAGACTCAGGGGCAGAGCACAGAGAGCAAACTGGAGTTTGGCCCTCCCCAAGATCCCACCTTCCCCATATCTAGGGAGTCCCCAAATACAGGGGAGCAGACAGGAACCAAAGAACCTATTGGGCTTAAATACCTCCAAGAGAGTGCCACACAGGGAGGGGCCCTAGAACAGGGGATGTCAGCACTGGGAGGAGCCTTAGAACAGGGAAGGTCAGAGCTGGGAGGGGTCTTAGAACAGGGGATGTCAGAGCTGGGGTCTTAGAGATCATTTAATTCAACTCACTCTATTTGCAGCCCAGGAAGCTGAGGCCCAGAGAAGAAGTGCCTTGTACCAGGTTCCAGGCCTAGGAAGGACCAGGCTTCTCTAGATATGGAGGCAGAAGTCTCGGGTTCAAATCTCAGGTCTGCCACTTATTGCCTCTGTGACCTTGCCCAGGGTCACAACCTCTCTGGGTCTTAGTTTCTGGGAGGGGGGGAGTCTGGTGACCTCTGAGGTCTCTGAGCATGCGTCCACACTGCAGGCATCATTCATGTAATTAGGAAGCGGGGGATGGGGTGTCCTGCTGTTGTCTGTGCTTGGCTCTGCCTGGGGAGGATGCCACCTGGACGGGAGGTCTCCTTCCTTTCTCCCTGGGCACTGTTCTTCCTTGTTGGCTCTGCCCTTATCTGTCAGGGGCTGCGGGCACTGGAGGGAGCGACTGAGGCCTCAAACACGTCTCCTTCACAATGAACAAAGGGCCAACTTGGACCTTTTCATAGGGTGCAAGGCCCTAAAGCCCGAGGAACCCCACTTCTGTTACTCTACCTTTGTGGAAGGACACACTCTAGGGGTCCCAGCTGCTGTTCCCTGAGCATGAAGCTGCCCATCTCCCAGCCTGGCTGTCTGCTGTCCACTTCAGGATAGGGCCCCATGCCTGCTCTGAGAGGGCTCCTGTCCAATGGAGCCTGGTAACCTGGGGTAGAGAAAGCAGAATAAAGAAATCTCACCTGTGCAGAGTCATGAGGACAGTGAGAGTCTGCGGTCAAGATGGTCCCCTCGAAAGAGTTCCTTCCAACTCAGAGACGCTGGGGTTCCTGCCGCCCCCACCCAGCTCAGGAGGAAACTAGCCTCTCTCAGTGACTACAGCTGACTCCTTTTATGGAAACTGAGGCTCAGGGAGGTGACAGGTTGTGAGTGACCAAGCTGGCATTCAAACCCAGGTCTTTTCAAACTCTATCCTTCCTTCAACTACACCAACATTCTAGGGTCCAGCTCTGACATTCCCTGTTCTAAGCCCAGCTCTTACCTTCCTTGTTCCAAGAACTCTCCCAGCTCTAACATCCCCCGTTCTAAGGCCTCTCCCAGTCCTGATATTCCATGTTCTAAGAACCTTTCTAAAATCAATCAATTAACATTCATTAAGTGCCTATTTGCCAGGCACTGTTCTAAGCGCTGTGCTAATCATGTTGGCTCAGTGGATGGAGGGCCAGCTTTGGAACCAGAAAGTCCTGGGTTCGAGTCCCATCTTTGCCACTCCCTACCGATGTGATCCTGGGCAGGTCACACCGGGATCTCGACACCCCAGACAACTGTCTAGGACCCTAGGTGCTCCATAGTTGGTAAACTGCCCTGGTAGAGGAGTGCCTCAGCCAGGTGGAATTGGAAGGCCCCTCCTCCCCACAAAAGGCCCTGTCCTTTATGATTCACCCCGGGAGGATGAGTTTCTGGGGCCACACTCCAGGAGGGGACTCCGGTTTTCAATGAAACTGTGTTCCTGAGAAGGAAGAGCAGGAAAGGTCCGGTAGAGGTTATTAAAGACTGGCCGCTAGGTGGCACCACGGCTCACAGAGAGCCCAGCCTGGAGTCGGGAAGCCTCATAATCCTGAGTTCAAATCCATCCTCAGACACCAGCTAGCTGTGTGACCCTGGACGAGTCACTTCGCCCTGTTTGCCTCAGTTTCCTCATCTGCAGAACGAGCTGGAGAAGGAGATGGCAAAGCGCTCCAGTGTCTCTGCCCAGAAAGCCCCAGACGGGGTCACAGAGAATCAGACACGACTGAAATGACCGGACGACAACGATATTAAAGGCTCGTTCAGAGCCAGTGTTGGGGTAGATATCAGAATGTTCCATCTCTAGCCCTGGATCGGTGTCCTGAGCTGAACCCCCTCACTTTCTAAGACTCAGTTTCCCATCTGAAAAAAATGAGGGTGTTTGCCTGGAGGGGGGACGCTTCCCCGGGGCTTCCCTTTGTGGTCCTCTGCGCCTGACCTTGTGCATTTAAAACCACGATCCTGAGAAAGGGCCCAGGGTTCCAACAAACTAAAGAGCCCCCCCGGCCCAGAAGATCTCCACGGACCTTACTCCTTGGGGGTTCCAGAGGCCAGAGCAAGAAACCAGAAATGGACAAGATGGCCTTTGGACACCGAGCAGGACATTTCCTTTCCCTGGGCCGGTGAGATAAGGAGACTGGATGAGATGGTCTCTGAGGTCCCTTCCAGCTCTGAGATCCTATGACTCACAGTTGAGTCTCCCCCGACCCCTGCCCACTGTGAAATAAAAGCCAGGGCCTTGTGGTGCCCAATAAATGAACAGAGAAGGCCTAAAATGGGAGCAGTGGAAACAGGAAGTGGGGAGGCTGAACTCTGACCTGAGGGCCTGGGATCCCAGAAGGCAGAGAGAGGCCCCATGGCGGCCGGCTCCCGGGACACTCCTGGGATGGGCTGCAGGAGCTCCAGCTCTTGGCCATAGACTGTTTCCTGGACCTGGCCTGGCATCGACTCACAGGGGCCCAAGAGGAAGCTCTCAGGCCAGGGTGCCAAAGTGGGAAGAGCGGGCCCTGGTCTGCTGATGGAGGCAGGAGGGTAGATGGCAGCGCTGGCGCCTTCTCCAGCGAAGCTGGGTCCTGCCGTCAGCATGAGGGTCCGGGGTTCCTGGCCTGGCTTCTCAACCGACATCTCACTGCTTCTCACAAACCTGGGGGCAGAGATAAAAGCAAGGGTGGGCGATGGAGGAGGCAGCCCGAGAGCTCTGACCGAGGCCCAGCGCTCCTGACGACAGAACCATGGAACTTTAGAGCGGGTGGTGCCAGTGTCAGATAAAGAGCTTAGGCTGTGACAGGCAGGGAAGGAAAGCGGATCTTAGAAAGCAACTGGTTAAACAGAAATTAACGAGTACATGAGGCAGCAAGGAACATTAGAACCAAATCAAAAGACCGAAAAAACAGAAAACAGAACCTGAGACTTTTTAAAAAACCCGAAGTGGAACGCAGATCGAGGAGAGGTAACTTAAGAATCGCCAGATCCTCTGAAAACCAGGGTTAAGAAAAAGAAATCTATTAGAACCTGAGAACAAAGGATCCACCGGTCATCTCCTGAAAGAACCTCCCAAAGAAAACCCCCAAGAACACAAGAGTCAAAAGCCAGAGCTTCTACATCAAAGAAAAAGTGCCGCAAGCCACCAGAAAGAAGGGATGTGGATACCAAAGAGCTAAAGTCAGCATCACCCAAGACCCAGCAGCTTCTCCTAAAATCCAGAGGAAGGGGTGCCTGCCCGGGGGGGTGTCTGGACAAACCAAACTGAATGGCATGGAATACTGATCCTGACATTCCAGGCCCTCCCTGATCTTGCTGTGGCTCCCGCCTCCCCCTTTCACGGCCACTGCATTCCAGACTCCTCGAAGCCTCTGTCCTCCTCCAGGGCTCCTGCTTTGGGTCACGCCAGCCCTGATGTCCAGGTAGGGGTTCCTTCACTCGCATCCCTGTCTTTCAAAGTCTCATCCCTCAAGGCCAGGTAAGGGACCTCCTCCTTCATGTAGCCTCTCCTCCCTCCACACAATCACTACCCTGCATGGGACTATCTAATTTCCCATTTGACGGGGAGCTCCTTGAGAGCCGAGCCCATCCGAGCCGTGTCCCCCAAACACCTGCTTCAGTGCCCAGCTAGGCCTTGCACTCAAGGAAAGTAGGGAGAAGCTTACTAAACGGCTGCCCTGGGATCCTGCTGACCTTACCTGGCATCCAGCAAGTTGGTCAGCCCCTCCTCCGGAGGGCCCCTCGGGCCCAGGACGGGCTGCTCCCATGCCAGCTCACAAGGATCCAGGGGGGCCTCAGGCGGCTCCAGGTGAACATCTCCTTGGAATCCAGCTGAAAACAGAGAAGGCAAGGCCCGAGGCTGATGGGGTTAGAAGGGTCGGGGCTCTTCAGCAAACTGTCTTGTCTACCTCACTCATCCCCAAGTGGAAAGAGCTCTGGGCCTGGCTGCTGAGGGAGAGGGTGCCGGAACTCCTCCTTTGGCACTCAACAGCTGTGGAACCCTAGGCAAACCACACCAGCCTTGCACAGCTTCAGTGTCCCCTCCTGTGAAATGGGAATAATCCCAGCAGGACTGAGCTCATAGGGTTGTCCCGAGGCACTTTCAAGGTTCGGAAACCACCTTACAGATACTTACGCCTCATTGGGACCTCACGACCACCTGGGACGTAGGCATCATTTTTATCTTTATTTTACAGAAGACAAAACTGAGTCTGAGAGAGGGTGAAGGGTCATACAGCTAGCTTTTAAATGCCTGAGGCAAGATCTGAACTCAGATCTGACTCTTCCTGACTCCAATGGCTCCAGGCCTCGGTTTCCTTATTTGTTACATGGGGAGGTCAGATCAGATGGTTTCTGAGGCACCCTCATGAGGCGAGGACCTTCTCAGGGAAGAGGAAAGCCCATGAACACCCCTGTCCAGCTGGCGGCTGAGGGGAGGGGCCTACGCTACACCTCTCCATCCCCACCCCTCCAGGACGGGATCAGGAAAGAGACAGAAAGGTAGAGGCAGCTGTATTTCCCATCTGACAGGTTTTCCTTCAACTCCCCCCAAGTCTGGAACTAGGAGGACCCCTACCTTGGGGCTGCAGGCCGCAAGGCGCGGGGTCCAGCCAAGACTGGGCTTCCGGTGCGGATTCGTCAGCTTGGGGAAAAGCCTGGAACTTCGCCGGCTTCTGGAGGGACGATCGCTGACGCCGGCGGTAATTGGCAAACCAGTTGTAGATCTGCTGGAGCTGCAGGCCCGTCTCCAAGGCCAGCCTCCCCTGCAGCCCCCAAGGAGGCAGAGAGAAAGCAGAGAACCCCAGAAATGAAGGCAGCTCGAAGCGACGAAAGCCGCCACAAGGTGGGAGCACGAGGGAACCCAGCGCCCTCTTGTCGAGGTCTGCCAGGAGGAAAGGGCCATGAATGTCCAAACCCTACCTCTGTGGTCCGGTCCCTGTCAATGGACCAACCCTCGGCTGCCCCCATGGCTTTCCTGGATTCATAGGTTACGAGATAGAACCTTGCAGACTACTCAGGCTAATCCTCCGGATTCTCAGCTACCCCATGGCCAGGCTGACCCAGGCCTGCACGGCGGCTTAGGATGGTGCCGAGGACCTGGGGTGATCTGCCAGGAGGGAGCTCTGGCCTACACCCTTAGCCCCAAAGCTCTTCCTGGATACATCCCCTCTTGCAAGCTAGTTCTCAAATGGGCCCAGCTGGGCTAAGGCTGAGGGAGCCAATACACCGCTGTGGATGCTTTCCTTGAGGCTGAAGTGGACAAGCTTCAAGCTGTAGGGACTCGGCAACGGATCCCTGACCTGTGTTCCCTCAACCCCCTGAATTACTCAGTGCACGGTGGGGAGCAGAGCCCCACCTGCCCACCTACCCGTTAGGAGAGCAGGGTCTGACCTGCCCATCTACTCGCCATTCCCTGTCAGGGGAGCCAGGCCCAGCCAGCACACCTGTCCATTGCTCCATCAGCAGAGCAGGGCCTGACCTACCCGCTGCTCCCTGTTAGGGTTCATGGTCTCTCCCACAGCGAAGGCCAGGAGCTTGCGGCGCACATCTTTGCAGAAGTTGCGGCTCTTGACGCCCTCAGGGCAGAGGGAAGAAGGAGGAGGGTTCCTTGGGGTGGAGAGAATCGGCGAGAGGGGAGCAGAGCGTGAGCGCCCAGGCTCGGCCCGGCCCTGCCGGCTGCGCTCTCGAGCCCCCACCCCAGAGAAGAGGGCAGTCATTGCTCCTAGTACCTTTTCCGGCAGCGAAACTTCTGCACGGGGGTCAGGGCGTCCACGTGGTATTTCTCCATGACCTTGTGGTAGTGAATCTCGTTCCAAAGCTGGACCAGCTGCTCCCTCTCACCAGCCTCGGCCTCGCTGCATTGCTACAGAGAGAGCAGGGAGGTTTTCATCTGCGGTCCAGCAGAACCTTAGGCTCAGAGGCACCGAATTCAAATCCTACCTCTGATGTGTGACCCCGGGCAAGTCACCTCACCTCCCCGGATCTCTGTTTCCTCCTCTGTAAAGTGAGGGGGTTGGACTAGATGGCCCAGAACCTAGGAGCCTGGGAATTATAGGCCTTACATTTGAGGCTGGAGAGGTCCAGCAACTTGGGGGAGCTAGCCTCGGTGCCAAGAAGACCTCACCTGGCTGCGATAACCCGGGCGACTCTCCAAGGCACTCAACAAACACTTATTAGGCACCTACTGTGTGCCAGGAGGCAGCTAGGCAGCTCAGTGGATAGAACACCGGGGCTGGAGTCAGGAAGACTTGAGTTCAAATCTGGCCTCAGACACTTCCTACTCATGTGACATCACTTAACCTCTGCCTTAATTCACTGTAGAAGGAACGGTAAACCGGCCTAGCGTCTTTGCCCAGAAAAGTCCCGGGGCCGCTCTGGTCCGTGGGGTCACTAAGAGGCGGGACAAATGTGCCAGGCGCTGTGGATACGAGCAGAGGCAAAGACCAGACCCTGCCCTCCAGGAACTGAGAATCTCACAGATTATAAATGGACATGGATATACACAAAGCAAGCTAGGTACAAGACATTTGATGAGGGAAGACCCCGCACTAAGCGGGCTTGGAGCAGGCTTCCCTAAGAAGGTGGGATTTTAGCTGAGACGAGAAGGACCAGGGACCTCAGTGGTCAGAGCAGAGGAGGGCGAGCGTCCAGGCCCGGTGGACGGGCAGGGACGGTGCCCGGGGCCTAGAGATGGAGTGGCTCAACCAGCGAATGGCCAGGAGGTCAGTGTGGCTGGATGGGAGGCCGTGTTGGGCAGGGACGTGTAAGAAGCCTGGAAAGATGAGAGGGGGCTTCTGTGTTTGGTCCAGAGGCAGTAGGGGGCCAATGGAGTTTATAGTAGCAGTGACACTATCAGACCTGAGCTTTAGGAAAATCCCTTTGGCTGCTGAATGGGGGGTGGTGCGCAGTGGGGAGAGACTGGGGGCAGGGAGACCCTCCCCTACAGGATCTACCGTAGCTGTCCAGGGGTGAGGGATGAGGTGCGGGCAGGGGCGGAGGAGGGAAGACGGCCGAATGCAGAGATGGGCCTAAAGCGAAATCAACAGGCCTTGGCGCCATCTTGGATGTGGGGGAGTGAGAGAGAGTGAGGGTCCAGGAGGACCCCTGGTCGCCCTGGTGGCCTCCGTTTGGACATGCTGAGTTTAAGATGTCTAATTGGATTCCAGTCTGAGATGTCCGAAAGGCCACTGGAAGCCAGAGACTGGAGGTCAACAGGTGGGTCAGGGCAGGTGAGACAGATTTGAGAAAGGTCAGTGTCAAGTTGGTCATTGAATCACCAAGGGAAGAGGCATATGTTGTGATTATGTAAGTGACCAGACCAGAGATGGGGCCTTGCCTCTGGATGGAGTACATGGGCTTTGTGACGGCTGTTTGGCTGGCAGAGCGAGAAGCCCCCAGTGCGGCTCTGCCCCATGTGGCTCAGCCCCGTGTGGCTGAAGCTGCTGAGCCACTGGTCTCTAGATGAGGAGCCTCTTGGCTCTGAAGGCCACACCTTCAGCCCTGCCCCTCATCCGGCCTCGCATGCCAGGCTCCTACCTCTAGAAGCTGACAGGCCGACTGGTGCTGGCCCCGACCGGCAAGGACCAGGACGCACGCTCGGACCACATCCATGCTGGAGAGGAAATACCGCCAGTGGGGGCTTCCCAGCACCGCTTCAGCCAGGGGTTCCAGCATCAGAGGAGGGTTGCTCTGTGTTTCTCCGCACAACCTTCCAGCCATATGCACCAGCTCTGGTGGGGGGGCCGGAGAAGCCCTGTGCTCCTCCAGCAAGGCCAGGAAATGCTTCATCTTGGCACCTAGAATCCCAGAATAGAAGGGCCGAGGGTGAACTTGGAACAGAGAATGTCAGAGCTGGGAGCAGCCTTAGAACAGGGAATGTCAGGGGTGGGAGAGGCCTCAGAACAGGAGATGGCAGGGCTGGGAAGGGCCTCAGAACAGGGGATGTCAGAGCTAGGAGGGGCCTTAGAACAGGGGATGGCAGAACTGGGAAGGGCCTCAGAACAGGGAATGTCAGGGCTGGGAGGGGCCTCAGAACAGGGAATGTCAGGGCTGGGAGGGGCCTGAGAACAGGGGATGGCAGGGCTGGAAGAGGCCTCAGAACAGGGGATGGCAGGGCTGGGAGGGGCCTCAGAGATGATCTATAGTTAAGCCCCTCATTATACAGATGAGGAAACCAAGTCCCAGCCAATGGCTGTGTTCAGAGTGGTGCCAAGTGGTCAGCCTGGCCCTGAAATCCCATCTCGTGCCCCTTGGGCAACTAAAGGTTGGGGGAAGGGGCCTCCTTCCTCCGGGCACGAGCCCCCCCGTGCCCCGCCCCCATCCTCTGCCAGACAGCAGGCCCTCCTCCCTGCTCCCTCCTTCCTCCTCAGGGTCGACTCACCCTGCCCTGGAGGGAGCCCTGCCTGGGAGCCCTCAGTGGTGTCCATGGAAGAGCCTGCCAGAGAGGAAAGGGGAGTCAAGGCAGGAAGGAGGGAAGATTTGTCAGAGTCCAGAGCAGAGGGTTTGGAGCCAGAAAGAGCCACAGCCACGATCCAGTCCCACCCCAACCTTTTACCTCGGTCAGTAGGGATGTGACCTCCTCACCCCCACCCCCAGGTCACACAGTAAGAAAATAAGCCAAGTCAGGCCTGTGAAATATCAGAGCTGGGAAGGGCCTGAGAACAGGGGATGTCAGAGCTGGGGGAGGGGCCTGAGAACAGGAAATGTCAGAGCTGGGGGAGGGGCCTGAGAACAGAGGATGGCAGAGCTGGGAAGGGCCTCAGAACAGGGAATGTCAGAGATGGGGGAGGGGCCTGAGAACAGGGAATGTCAGAGCTGGGGGAGGGGCCTGAGAACAGGAATGTCAGAGCTGGGGGGAGGGGACTTAGAACACAGATAGCAAGATCAGAGTGGGATCTCAGGACACAGAACGTCAAAGGGGGAAGGGACTTAGAACAGGGGATGTCAGAGCTGGGGGAGGGGCCTCAAGACAGGGGATGGCAGAGCTGGAGATTAGAACCCAGAACCTTGAGCGTCCCGGTGGGAAGGACACGGCAGAAGCCCGTCCGTGGGCTCTTAGGACACACATCGTTGGCCCGAGACCTTTCGGGGCCCCTCCTGCTTCCCTTTAGCCTGGGGGAGACTGAGACCGCTGGCCTACGGTGGGCGGCCCCCCACCCCCAAAGGTCCGAAGGGAGGGGTCTGGGGGCGGGGCCCGACCTTGAACTCACGGCGGGCTCCGCGCTGCGGCCGGACGGCGCGGGGCCCGGACAGCCCCCTGCCCACGAGGCCGGGGGCGACAGAGGCTCCGCTGGGACCCTGGACCCGTGGGTGGGGTCGGCGGGGCTGGCGGCGGCGTCGCAGGGGGCCAGGGACGGCGCCGGGGCAGAGGGCGGGGCCGGGCCGGGGGTGGGGGCGACACTATGTTGCCATTGCTCGGTGACAACCCGGCGGAGCGCGGCCCCCACCCCCACGGGGGTCAGCGCCAGGTCGGCGCCTCCGCGGGCGGGGCCGCTGGCGGGGGGGGGACGGGACACCCACCGGAAAGGGGGCGGGTCCTGTGCGTGTGACCCTGGACAAGTCACCTGTGCTCCGGCCTAGGGCCTTCTCTGGTGCTTTGGTTCTGGACTGGGAACGTGCCCCACCCCCCCAGGTTCTAAAGTGCCTCCCATCTGGGACATTGCTGTTCTAAGCAACCCCCCTACCCACATTCTATCCCATGTGACATTCCTGTTCTAAGGGCCCTCCCAGCTCCTATCTCACCTCTGACATTCCCTGTTCTAAAGCCCCTCCCAGCCCTGCCATCCCCTGTTCTCAGGTCCCTCCCAATTCTGCCATCCCCTGTTCTCAGGCCCCTCCCAGCCCAGACAATGAGGCAGCACTCTCCTCTATACCCAGGCCAGGGTTCCGGAAGCCTGAGCCCCTTTCCTGTCCCTGCCAAGGTTCCCAGGCTTCCTGAAGCAGGGCTCCTCTGAGGCTAAGGTGGCCCATGGGGGCCTTCCTGCTGTCCCATAGATGAGGCCAGGGACATGGAAGCTGCATTAGATTTTTATTTCTCTTCCATATTTACACGTATGTACAACTAATGTTGATATATGATACATTATTTCACAGAATTATCTTACACCCCCTTAGGCAAGGGAGACCCCCCAAAGCTTTTGCTCCAGCCGCCTCATGGCACACAGCGGGGGAGCCCCCAGCCTCCTTGGCAGCCTGGTGCCCAAGTGTGTGCCCATGGCACTGCCTAGAGCCCCGCTCCAGGCCCCTCAGGGCGCGCTGGCATGCATTTTCTCCACACAGCTGGCCCAAAACGCCACCAGGCGGTTGTCACGGTTGACGCAGAAGTCGGTGAAATCCTTTAGTAGCCTGTCGGCAAACTTCTCGTCCCCAGTGGCACTGGAGCGCCACGTCTTGGTCAGCATGGTGTTGTAGGCCCAGTGGTAGCCCACACGCTCCTCACAGAACATGTTCTGGCCGGTGGAGCTGGTTGAGTTGCGTCTGCGCCGCTGCTGGCCTGAGAATTTGCGCTTGGAGTAGGGCAGCTGCAGGAAGACGGTCCCTATGGAGAGAGGGTGGGCAGAAATTGGTGAGGCAGCTGTGCCCACGGCAGCAGGGAGAGGAAGGACATGGACAAGCCTGCAGAAGAGTCCCCGTCCTCCACCCAGGCCACAGCACCTTCCCTCCTTCCCTTCTAAAAACCCTCATGAAGCAGCCACTGCAGGCAGGGTGGTAGGCTTCCCAGGGCGTGCTGGGGTGACAGGCTCTGGGTCCCCTGATAGAAAGCCGAGCTAAGCTGCAGGCCCCACCCGTCTAAGAGGGTGATGAGACACAACTCTGAGAGCCAGATATGTGGCATTACCCACAAGAGTCAGCCTCACCAAGGCGCCACACCCTGCCTCCCAGACAAGCCATTCAGGGGAAGGACAAGAAGCTGACAGCCTGCCTGCACCCACTGCTGGCATCCCACCCGCATCTTCCTGCCTGCCAGGGAGGTGAATGCAGCCCCTCCATCCCTATGCCACCAGGGAGAAGGACATTGGCAGAAATGCCGCTCTGGAGAGACTCCCCTGGAGAGCTCGACAGGATGCAGCCCCCAGTAGGGACTGAACATGAGAAGTGGGAGGGACCTTAGAACAAAGAACTCAGATAGGGAAACCCCGAGGGGACAACGCAGGGAGCCTGGAACAGAATGCGGGATGTCAGAGGGACGTCAGAGGCCATCCCGTCCAATGCCGTCGGCTTACAGAGGGGAAGCCGTGGCACAGGGAGGCACTCTGCTTTCACGCTGGGAGTCCTGCGTTCAGTTCTGGGATACAGATGAGCTGGAGCATTTTGGCAGCAGAGGAACTGGGGGAAGGGTCTCAAGACCATGCCATGGGAGGATCTGCCCAAGGAAGAGTGAGGAACTTTGTTCCGCTCAGCCCCAAAGGATGGAAATAGGAACAGTGGAGAGTCTGAGAGCAGGAGGAAGGGGCAAAGCAACCTCTTTCAGACCCATGTGTGCAGAACCATCACTAGGGGGTGAGGCTGCCTTTGGGCCTCAGGTCCTTTCCCCATGAGCCTTGGGGGTGCTGGGAAGGCCCCTGATTGTCCAGGGTCACAATTCAGTTAGTGGCACTAGTGCATATGAAGGCAGGTCTCCTGCCTAGATGGAGAGCTGGACAGCTCCTGTCTTCATGGCCCAGGGCTGGCCTCCCCTGACCATTGCCTCCATCTAGACTCCCAGCGACCTGCTCAGGGTCTCCCCGCTCCTAAGGAAGGGTCCGAGCCCCTCCCTCCAGAAGCAGCACCCTCCTCTATACCCTCTTGGGTTAATAGAGGGGGAGGTTGCGGCGGGGGACAGGGGACACAGACACCGACAGACTGGCCTGAGCACTGGATGGTGTTAGAGGTGCAGCCTCCTCCGTGGAGCGCCCTCAGGGCCTGATCTCTGCCCCACACACAGAGGAAGCTGACCCACTGACTGTAAAGAGGGGAGGGCCCTGCTTGTGCCTCCAGAACAACAAACAAGGGCCCCAGCAGCCTCCATATCTCACAGGGGACGAGGGGACAGCCACACATGGTTCCCTCCCTATGCCCTAAGAAACGCCTTCTCCCCTCCTGGCCTTGCCTTGGGGTGCCCAAGGCCCAAGTCTCCAGACTTCCACCTCTTCTAGAGCAGAGGCCCCGCCCTGCTCCCAGACTTTCTGAATCCTCGAACACAGAGCTTGACCTTGTATTCTGCCCAGAGGGCAGGGGTGCTCACACTCACATGGACACACAGAGACATACAGATCACATATACTCACAATGCACACACATACACAATATCCACCATACACACATACCACACAGACACCTTCACACGCAGGTACACGTACCACTCACACAGAGACATGCTCACACATATGCATAGACCCTCACACTCATGTACATGTACCACTCAGAGACATGCTCACACACGTACATCTACCACTCACACAGAGACATGCTCACACAGATGTATATGTACCACTCACACAGACATGCTCACACACATGCACAAACCCTCACGTGCATGTACATGTACCACTCACATAGACATGCTCACACACATGTACATGCACCACTCACAGAGACATGCTCATATACATGCACAGACCCTCACACGCACGTACATGTGCCACTCACACAGACATGCTCATACACGTGCACAGACCCTCACACACATGTACGTGTACAACTCACAGACACGCTCACACACATGTATATGTACCATCCACAGACATGCTCACACACATGCAGACCCTCACACACATGTACCACACACAGACACACTCACATACATACACAGACCCTCACATGCATGTACATGTACCACTCACACAGACATGCTCACACACATGTAGACACCCTCACATGTATGCACATGTACCACCCACACAGACACGCTCACACAGACCCTCACACACATGTACATGTACCACAAACATGCTCATACACAGACATGCTCATATACACATGCAGACACCCTCACACATATGTACATATACCACACACACACTCATGCAGACACCCTTGCACATACGTACATGTACCATGCACGTGCACACACTCAGACACCTAATAGCATCATCACTGCTGTTCCAATGCCATGGAGGCATGGACTCCCCTCCCCACCCCATCACATCTTGTGGGCCAGCTGGGGGAGGGGTGCAGTAGAAGGACCCATTTTTAAATGGGCACTTAACCCAGTTTACAGATGACGTAACTGAGGTTTGGAAACAGTGACTCAATCAAGGTCAGAGTCAAGAGGAGCTCGGTTTCCAGGCCAGGCCTCCTCCTCTTCCCTCTGGCTCAGACCAGGGGAGGACAAAAGGGGGCCTGTGAACTCCAGGCCTGGGACATTTGTCTGGCTTGTCAAGGCTACCAGGACAGCCCCTGCCCACCCTGCCCCAGAGCCTGTGACGTGGTGCATCGTTGGGAAGGCTACCAAGGCAAGACTCTGCCTCGCCTTGAAAAAAGTTGGACACTGAAATAAGGTGGGCACTGACCTCGGGGGCCAGACTAAAGACCCCAAAGGAGAAGTTCCCTGTTCCCTTTCTGGCAGCCCTGGGAGCCAGGCTGGGAGGTTCCAGGGTAGTGAATGGGGGACTCAGAACTCTGAAGTCTGCACGTGCCTCAGCCCGACAACATAGGCTCTATCAGCCGTGTGAGCGCCATGCCTAGCCAGGACCACGTCTGCCCTGTGGCTCTAGCTAAGCTGCCCAGAAGGAAGGGCACAAGCCTGGCCACCCTGCTCCCAGGGCCAGGAGGCTTCTCCCTCCCCAGGGCCCACTCACCTGTGACATGGATGTACTGTGGCTTGTTCTCTGAAGGAAAGTTGAAGGCAGAAGCAGAGTATTTGTCTTGCATAAATCCAAACCTGAGGAAATGAGAGGGAGCCGTGAGCAGCCTGAGAAGGCCCTGCGTCCAGCCTGGTCACAAAGGTCCAGGCCCCATTCCTTTCACCAGAGCCTTCCCTTGCTCCCAACACTCAAACTCACTCCCCTGGGGCTTGACTAGGGCACAGAGGGGACTCTAGATCCCAAAAAGCCAAGACCGAGGCAGCAGAGTCCTAGAGCATGCTGGAAAGTGATCAAGGCCAGACCCAGGGATGGAGTGGGTGGGGGTGGGGAGAAAGGGGAGGTTCTGTTGTCCAAGGACCAGACTAAGCCAGTCCTAAGGGGCTCAGCATTCAGTGACCACCCCAGCAGGCATCTTCTTGGCCACAGCCACTCACGAGCCCCAGGCTAAGGGCTGGGAAACCTGGGGAAGGAAGGGGTGAGCCTAGACCCCAGAGTCCCTGCTGCTGCAGCTCCTCTGAAGCCCCAATCACAGAGCAGGGAGAAGAGGAGGGCACTCTGCAGACCTTGTGCTGTGAGGAACGGCCTGGGGGAGGGTGCACTGTTCAGCAAGATTCAGGTGTGCCCCCAACCTGCCTTACCAACCAACGCACCTGTGAGCAATGGCTTCCTGGAAGAGATGCATGCGATCCCAGTAAGTTTCTGGTTCAAAACCTAGGGGGAAAGGTTTGGTCAACACAGTGAGGACCACGCAGCCAATGGGCCCCTGGGGCTCTGGACCCAGGAGTCAAGGAGTCTCATTTGGGAGCCAAAAGGCCAGTTCTGCTCAGCCCTGAAGGGCCGAGCCAGAGAGGAGGAGGCAGCAGGTCACAGGGAAGCAGGCCTCAACGCTCTGTACTAGGGGAAAACTTTCCAGCCAACCGCCAAGGCTGCCTCACCAGAATGGGCCCCACAATGGGGAGGGAAGTCTCTGCCTCTGGGCTTCTCCAGGCAAAGGCCAAAGTCTTGTTGGAATCTTGTAGGGAAAGTCCTGCTCTGGGCCCAGGATGGACTGAGGCATCTGAGGGGTCACGAAGGGCCTCGGGGCAATTCTGGACACGGCTCCCTCTTCCTGGGGGTGCATTTCTTCCTCTATGAAACGAGGAGTGGCCCAGAGGATGCCTCCCATGCCACGACTTCTGCCCATCCTCCTCCTCTCTCTCCACTTCCACCTACACAATGACTTTGGGGAATCCAAAGATTCAGGTTCACATCCCAGCCCCATTTATGTGGCCCCTTCTCTGGACATCCCTCAGCCTTGGCTTCGTCATCAGTAAGATGGCTCTGCACCTCCCTCTGTGGAATGTTCTGAAGACCAAAGGCAATCTGGACATCAACCCCCCAGGGAGACACTGTGAACTGAGCTGTGTATGGCCAAGCCGGGCCCCAAAGGAGACAAGGAGGGTGTCTCCCTCCCTCCCGCCTTCTTTGTAGAGGTGCGGACCTCTGCAGCAATGGCAGGCTCTGGCCAAGTGTTGGTTAATTCTGACGAACTGGGGTTTCGGTTGTTTTTTAATCTTTTTTGTTCTTCGTAATAAGGAATGGTTTTCTGGGATTGGGAGGGAGGACAGATAGATGATGTTAAAAGAAGAGGTACCGATAAAAATGGATTAACCTGCACCCCCAGTCACAGATGACATCAGCATCTGCCACACCAGCCCAGGCTTTGGGAGCTGGTGCTCAGGGGGCAGGAACACACCAAGGAGATGTCCGCAGAACTGCGAGCAGAGCCTGTGGCCCCTCCTATCCAGGGCAAGTTGGAGGTTGCCAGAGCGACCCAAGAGGTTAAAAAAAAACCCAACAATCTATCGAGCTTTCACATTTTAAAAAAATCTAGAGCACATTCATATCTCACAGAAGGCGGCAGCCAGGGAGGGACAGAAGCAGGGAGAAAGGGGCCTCCAGCTGCTGGTCCTTAATCACTTAAACCAGAGCATCTTTCCCTGACTGTAACCATAGCAACTGAGAAAGGATGCTGGCTGCCGAGCCTAATTAAGGCTAGAAGAAGCTGAGTCACTTAGCCATGTCTACACAAGCAACAAAGGTCGTTTCCCAACCTAGATCAAGCAGCCAACAGCCAGTGGCCAAGCAAAGAAGCCCAACCCCAAACTTATCCCCTCCCCAGTTACCCAGAAGTAGGCGCCTCTCTGGAAGAGGCAGGGAGTTAGAGAGGAGTAAATATCCTGAACAGGCAAGCAGGAGGGTGTGCCCTAGATGCCGCCTTCGAGCTTACACATTCTGAGATTCTGGAATCATCTTGCTTGTAAAGTAGGTGTCTGCCCTGAATCTGCCCCTTCTGTGCTTCCCAGGGCACCTCGGAGCTCCAGCATTTAAGGATGAGACACACAAACTGACTTTTGCTCTCGGGGATGGCAATGCTCTCATTCACAAGGGCTTTCCTTACACAAATCTGTGGGATTAGCATCAGCACCCCTGCCTCCCCATCACCCAATGAGGAACTAATGGCCCAGCCTTGCCCAGGCTCTCCACAGCTAGGAAGGGTTGGCACTCAGGGCTCAGGATGCTCCTGCTGCCCCTGTCCCCAATGCCAAACTTCACTCCCACCAGCAGCAGCCTGGCCCAAGGCACCCTCTCCCTGCTATCCCTGCCAGCCCTTCCAGTATGGTCCCCTCCTTGGTCTTTCTGGCAGAGCAGTACACACGGCAGTTTCACGCAAGGGAAGGGGAATGGCCCTTCCTGAAAATGGCCCCAATGTTTTTTAGGGCGGAAATCAGGAGGGACTGAGGAGACACCATTTTTGGATGGCATATCCCACTGGGTTGATGTCAGAATTGGAAGCCGCCCCATTCTCACAGGCTGGACTCCTGAAACTAGAACCAGGAGCTGAGAAGGCAAAGGTGTCCCACCCAAAAGAGGGAGGATAACAGGGGGCCCCTTGAGGTCCCCTGGGAGGGCATGTGGTACAGAGGAATGAAGGCCAGACTGCTCAGGAGGCCTTGATTCTGACGCTGGTCCAGCCAGAACCCCCCGGGGCCGTCCTGGACAAATCCTTGGAGAAGGACATTCCTTCCCAGCCCCTTCCGGAGTCTAAGATTCTTGCTTCCTGCCCCCCAGGGGTGCAAAGACTTACTATCAAACAGATGCTCGCTGCCCTCCTTCACCAAGCAGCTGATGTTGAGCGGGATAAACAGCTGGGCTCGCAGCGGATCTCCGTACAGGTAACTAGGCAGGGCAAACGGGCCTTCCAGAACTGGGACCAGCAAGAAGCCGCAGGAAGTGGCCTTCCGGTGCCAACCCTGAACCTGGGAGAAAAGCGCACTCGAGCTGTTCCTGTGCCTGTAGGGAAGGCCTCCTAGCCAGGTACAAAAGTGCCGATGGCAGCGATGCAGAGGCCTCGGCCCCGGTGCTACCCACTCGCTCAGAGAATGTGCCATGATGGACAGAGCCCGAGATGGGAGGGGCAAAGGTGTGAGGCTCTCTCTCTGGGTGACAGTGGCCTGGCCCTGGCGGGTGGGGGTGACTGGCCATGGAGGCCCAGCAATGGAAAAGGAGACTTCCTGAAGACCTGGATTGGCTGAGGCCAAGGGGTTGACCGACGCCTCTCACATGAGGGTGCTAGACTCCACAGGGGCTCTTCTCTGCTTTTTGGGGAGAGGGGGCATCAAGGGAAAATGAACCTCCCACTTAAAGCTCATTTGTTCTCCTGGGATGCGGAGAAAAGTCACAGGGGCCTGCTTTGGACATCTGACATCCTGTGTGACCAACAGCAGAGGAAGCCTTTTGGATGGAGTAGCCAAGTGGGCCCCAGGCCTGTGTCTGAGCATAAGGGAGATTCTGTGTTGAGGACACATCAGCCCAATGACCTAGGGGCTGGCCCAGAAAAAGTCAGGCCTCACTGACTCTGACAATCCCAGAAGCCAGAGAGACCTTGGGCAAGTCCTTCCCTTCCCCCAGCCTTGATTTTTCATCTGTACAATGGGGATACTTTTATTTGCATGGCCAGCCTCCCAGGGCTGTTATGAAGAAAGTCCAGGTCACCTTGCAAGTGCTTTGTGACCCCAGGCTGGTCCCTCTACAGCTGAGGTTATTGCTTAGAGGAAGGCAGCAATGCTCGGGGATTGGAGATGTCCAAGCAGCAATGGGTCCAAAACCACAGGCTTTGTTAGGACAGACACTCCACGTCCTATTACGGGCCCACCTCAGACGTGTGAAAAAGCCACGGGGGGCGGGGAGGGTTAACTATGTTGGGACCTTGGCCACAGGGCTGGCAATGGAGCCCAGTGCAGAGCGCCAGAAAAGGCACAGGCCTGGGGCTCAGTCCTGGCACCAGGTCATGGTGACCTTCAGCCTCTTATTCCTCCCTTGGCCTTGGTACATTCCATCCAGAAAATGAAACAGTGGCCTCCTAGGATCCTGCCGGGGCTGTGGGGGAAGCCTCCCAGTCACCAGGTACACCTGGCTCCGGTGACCGGACGCCCACCATGGCTGCTCGCCTCCGCCCGCCAGCTGCCTCTCACCATCTCAAAGAGCACCGCAGCCGTCACCGCCATCCAGTGTAGCTTGATCTCGAAGGCTGCGTTCAGGGAGAAGTTGCCATGGTAATAGCAGCTGCACCACTCTAGCCGGTCCGTGCGGTTGTTCACATCCACATCCAGGGTCACCGTCCTCTGCTCGGGCACTGTGGCCGCTGTGTGGGGACAGGAGGCATCAGGGAGTTGAGCGCTCCTGGGATGAGCCCCTGCCTCACCACCAGGCTTCAGGCCCTCCAAGGCCAGTCCCTCTGCCTGGTGCACCATCTCTGCCCCCATCCCACGTTTCCTTTAAAACACAAACATCCTTCCTGTTCCTTTTGTATGTCATCCTGACTTGGGACAGACCTCAGCTGTGAGCTGCGTGAAGGCTGGGTTCTCAGCTTGGTTGTCCATTTTATGGGCCTGGGGCCTCCACAGGGCTCTGTACCCTGGAGGCATGCCACAAATGTCTGCTGAGGGTGCACTTTTAGCCATCTTAGAGGGAGAAACCAAGTCCCAGACAAGGAGATGCCAAGTTCATGTGGACAGCAACGCCAGGCCTTCTGGCTCCCAGCGACTCCAAGTCAAGACCAGAGTTTCATGACAAATAATGAGAAACTGCCCAAGAGACTCTGACAGAAAAAAAAGGAGGCCAAGTTCACCAAAAAGGGCTGCTTAGGACGAAGTGATGCAAAAAGGGGAGGAGAACCATGCTCCTTTTTTTCTGTTTTAATCATCTGGGTGAATAGCCAGAAACCTGGAGCCTGGCAGGCCCGGGGGGGCCTGGAGTCCAGCAGGCTGCGGGGAGAGGGCTGGGGGAGGGCCTGGAGCCCGGCAGGCCCTGCGGTGGGGGCACCTGGAGCCCTGGGGAGTCTGCCTGCAGTGAGGCTCTCCTGGGCCTGCCCATCCTGGCAGCAGAACAAAGACAAGGCAGCTGCCGTGACAGGAAAGGGGAGAGAGGGAGAAGAGAGTGGGCTACAGCCCCTAGTGCTGCAGGTAGCCTGCCCCAAAGCCCGGCCCAGCCTGAGCCCTCCAGGAAGAATGGAGAAGTTGTGAGGGGCAGGGCAGGCCAGGCAAGCCAGGCTGGACCAAGGCTTCCTCCGGGGGACCGCCTGCCCAGCAGCCTGGGATGGGCTGAGAGGGCAGCCCTGGAATCAGACTTTAAGCAAGCCAATCCCACAGCTAGGAAGCAGGCCTCTGCCTCACGGTGGGTGCAAAGGGCCAAGACATGGAGGAAAGAGGCACTCCTGCAGCCACAGGGGCCGAGGCACAGGGAGGGAAGGCTGCACTCACACCCAGGGCTGGGGATGCTCATACCCTGCTTTTTTCCAAGCAGGGTTTGCGATGGGAGAAGACAAGGGTTAGGAAAGCTGAGAAGCACAAGAGAAGGGCACTTGTGCAGTCATGGCTGCTAAGCTGACAGAGCCAGAACCAGCAGCCCCATTTTACAGGTGAGAAAACTCCTGAGCCCAAGCCCAGGCTTGCTGGTCCCCTACAGCAGACCCTCCCTGAGCGTTCCTCGGTGGTGCCTCCTCAAACCCTGGGCAGCCCGACCAGCGGCCATCCTGGGCCAACCTGCCTTTGTCTGGGGCAGAGGAAGCTCTAGCCATGAGGAGGGCAGGGGTCCCCACCTCTCAGCTGGGTCTCTGGCACAGAAGCACAGGTCTGGGCCCTTCGCCGCCCCAGGCCCAGCCAGCTCAGCCCTGCTCCCCAGGGCAGCCACCACCCCCTTCCACTCTACTGCCACCATCTTCGCCTTGGACCGTACCTAGCAGTGCAGCGGCCTGGCTCCTCCCACCAAAGCTGCGGCTGAAGGAGCTGTGCCGGCTGGCGTAGGACGCGGGGCGGCTGGGGAGCCAGGGCAGCAGGAAGGCGGGGATCTCCGAGTGTAGCAGCTCCTCGGCCACAAAGGCCACTTCAAACCACTTCCGCTGGAAGGCCGTGAAGTCATCCATGGCTGCTGTGTGCCAGGTGGCGGGCTGCTGCAGGCCCACTGGGGAGACAGGGCAGGGAGAGAAGGTCGGGCATGGGCCTTCCAGGTCCATGGACACGCCCTCCGCTTCTCACTCATAAAGGATATTAAGAAGTGACTCCCATTTCTCTAGCACCTGAAGGCTGACAAGGCCCTTTCCTCACCATAAACCCACTTCCCAGATGAGGATAGTACACCACTAAGACAGGGCCAAGTAAGGAAGAGAAACCCAAATTCCTTAGATAAAAGACTGGGAACCCTTCAAGCCTGGAAGGCACCTGGAGGGTGGAGCTGGAAATGAGATCGTCTCCCAGTCAGGTGTCAGCTAGAGAGCATTTACTGGTAAGCACCTACTATGTACTAGGTACTAGGCAGGGCTGTAGGATCACAGAGCAGTGACCATCGAGTCTAACCTCCCATTTTAAAGATGAGAGGACTGAGGCCCAGAGGGGCTGAGGGACCTGCCCTGAGGCACCGAGCTAGTGTGGGAGGGTTGCCCTGACCACAAAGTCAGCACTCCATCCCCGGAAGGAGGGAGGCAAAGCCTTGGGGTGCCCGGAGAAGCCCCTCCATCCCTCCTCCTCTCTGACCTCGGTCGGGCTCCCTGTCGGCCACAATCTTGTAGAAGTAGAAGCCATAGATGAAGGTGCGCAAGGCTTCCCCCGAGGCATGTGTGATGAGCTGCTCCTCCAGCATTTTCTACAAGAGATGGGGATGGGGTCAGGGCCAGAAAAGCAGCCACTCCACACTGGGAGCCGCAGAGGCTTCCGAACCAATCAATCCCAGGCTTTCGGAGCTTGGAGGGGGCCATTCCTCTACCTTCCTCAGGTTATACGATGGGAAACTGAGGCAAGGGAGGAAGGGGAACCGTGGGCATCAAGAGAAGGGCAAGGCCATCCATACCAACAAGGACTTGGATAAGACCCTCCCTCCCCAACATCCCCCACGAGTGGGCATCTGGCCTCTGCTTGGAGACTCCAGGGAAGGGCACCTCACAGCCGCCTGGGACAGGCCACCACCACCAAGCCAGCCCCCACGGCTGGGAAGGTCTTCCTGACCTCCAGTCTCTGATACCTCTAGTACAGCCCTCAGGCTGTCAGTCACAAGGAGCAACAGGAGGCTTCAAAGAAGCCAACTGAGGCCAGATGTCCCAGACAGGTAGTGAGCTCCCTGTCCCTGTAGGTCTTCAAGCAGAGGCTGAGCAACCACCTGCCATGAGGCACATTATATTACAATAGAGATTCCTTTCTCATAATGGTTGGACTGGATGGTGGCTGAGCTAAAATCGTGGGAAGCACCTGAACGTGGGTCTCACGTGTCACCCCTCCCAGGCCTTATCGTCTCCAGGTCCTGCCCCCTCCTCCCTGCCCTCCCCTGTTCCCAGTGCCAGCCTGCATCTGTGGCGCATACAGGGCAGAGGACAGATGGTAGGCAGGGCAATAATCTCCTCGCTCTCGGATGCCACAGCACCAGCGATGCCCGTGCCACTGGAGGTGGGGGGCTGGGGCAACTGGGCAGTCAGAGAGGGGAGGCGAGAGCCACATGGACCTCATCAACACCCAATGTGAGATGCCAGAAAAGCAGACGCTCTGTGGCAGCCGAGCCGTCCACCTGGTAATATCACCCAGCCCACGATGCAACACCTTGGAAAGAACATGCAGACCGTGGAATCCCAGCACCGGCCCATTTACAAGGGGAGCCACGGCCTGCCCCACCTCGAGTGGCTCACATACCCGTGGCTCCTGGGTTGGAGGGGGGGCATTTCCACTCCCCCGGGGGCCTCGACGGCCACTTTCCTTTACCAGCCTCACTTCGAGAAGAGGCTTCCAGGGTTTCTGCACCCCTGGCCACCAGGACATCTCAGCCCCAAGAATAAATTCTGAGACTCTTGGGCCAAAATGGGACACGTTCCCAAAGCAGGCCCCACTAGGCCAGCACACCCAGAGACTCTGTGCCATCAGGGAAAACCAGCCCCAATTCTGGCCCCCTCCCAACCTGGCTCCGCCCCACCCCGCCGCACCCACCTGCATGATGTCGCTGGCCATGGCCTGGGTCTGCACGCCCTCCACGCTGCTCACCAGCCAGTGCACGACCTCTGCGCTGATGAAACAGGACGCAGAGAGACCCTTCTGCTCCGAGAGGAGCTGGATGCCAGTCCTGGAGCCCCCGGCCCCAGGAAAGGGCAGGGAAAAGGACGGTCACAATTAGCTACGGAGCAGGGACGAATGGGAGGGGGGCAGCGAGAGTCCCAGGATTGGGGGAACCTGGCCCCACCCCCTCCTTCCAGAGATGAGGAAACCAAGGCCCAGGGAGTGAAAGGGGCTTGGTCAAGATCACACAGCAAGTGTCAGCAACATGGCAGCGTGGCAGGTGCTGCTCCCTCCTTCTCTGCTCCTCCACTGCCCACCAGGAAGTGCTGAGGGAAGGAAGAGAAACGGAGACAGAGAGAGAAAAACAGAGACAGAGAAATAGAAAGAGACCAGAGACAGAAAGACAGAGACGAGGAGGAGAGACAGAGACAAAGAAACAGAGACAGAGACAAAGAGAGATAAGAAACAGAGACAGAGAGACAAAGAGACAGAGAGAGACAAGAGACAGAAAGAAACAGAGAAAAACAGACAGCCAAAGAGACAGAGACAGAAAGAGACCAGAAACAGAAAGACAGAGAGAAACAAGAGACAGAGACGAGGAGAATGAGAGACAGAGACAAAGAAACAGAGACAGAGACAAAGAGAGATAAGAAATAGAGACAGAGAGACAAAGAGACAGAAAGAAACAGAGAGAGGGGAAAACCGAGAGACAGCCAAAGAGACAGAGCTAGAAAGACAGAAAGATAGAGAAACGGAGACAGAGAAAGAAAAACAGAGAGACAGCCAAAGAGACAGAGAGATAGAGAAAGACAAGAGACAGAAAGACAGTGAGAGACAAGAGACAGAAAGAAACAGAGACAGGAGAGAATGAAAGACAGAGACAAAGAGAGACAAGAAACAGAGACAGAGAGAGACAAAGAGACAGAGAGAGACAAGAGACAGAAAGAAACAGAGACAGAGGGAGAACAAAAGAGACAGAGACGAGACAGAAAGAAACAGAGACAGAGAGAGAAAAACAGAGAGAGCCAAAGAGACAGAGAGATAGAGAGACAAAGAAAGATAAACAGAGACAGAGGGAGACAGAGAGATAGAAACAGAGAGAGACAGAGCAACAGAAACAGAGACAGAAACAGACAAGAAAGACAGTGATAGAGAGAAAAACAAAGAGAGGCAAAGATACAGAGAGACAGACAGACAGAGAGAAGAGAGACAGAGACATGCCTCCCCACTTACGAGGGGTGCTTCATGGCCTCCAGGATCTCCAGCAGGGTGGAGGCCGTTGTCAGCGAGCTGGCCGGGAACTGCTGAGAGCTGGGCCGAGGCAGAAGAGCGGGTTAGTGGCTGAGCAGGTGAGCCTGGAGCCCATCAGCAGAGCTCCGACACCTCCACGGTGGGGCCTGCGGGAGCCCTCAGGGATGGTGGGTCCTGCTTCTCCCAGAACCTCCTTCCCCAGAGGAATGGCCTTTCCCTTGGCTCAGGTGCCAGTGCCCCCAGGAACTCTCCCATAGGCACGCATGCAGGCACAGACAAGCCTCCTACACCCACGAAAGCCCAGACCCTTCTCTAACCGAAGCACAAAAGAAGGATGGGAAGCAGGGGCTGCCCTGCAAGGCACACGGCCCCAGGGGACCTCACAGCAGGAAGAGGCTAGCCAGAGCTGGCAGGGCTCCACAGTAGATGCTGGGCCTCGTTTGACACCAGGTCCAGGTGATGCCTTGGCTCACCTGCTATCGCTGAGATTTGCTGGTGGGTAGCCCTGCTCCCCAGCAGTCTGTGCGCTGTTCCTGTCTGCGGGCTGGCCCACGCTGATGCCCAGGCTGGTGCCATCTAAGGCTGGAGCGGCACTCTGATCCACCGAGACCTGAGAATGGGGGGAATGGACTAAGTTTTATAAGGTTCGCTGCGGGCCCCGAGTCTCCCATTTCTCCTCCTGAGCAGCTCAAGGAGATGAGGGGCACCAATGCAGCCTGGGGATGAGGAGGAGGTAGCTCCAAAGCCCCCAGCTGACCCGGAGAGGACAGAGCTGGTGCCCTGACTCTCTGGGGGCTCCGCCTACAGAGGAGGGCATAACAAGAGCGCACCTACTGAGGGAGCATGGGTGTGACGCCTCCCTCTTGCTGCTGACTCGGGGGAGACATGTCAGGCAAGTCACTTTGGGCCCAATGGCCTTCAGGCTCTTCCTCTAGGTCTACAAGACCCCTAATGCCCCACTTTAAAGTCACAGAACCACAGAATGTATGAGTTACTGAGACCTCAGGGCCATCGAGTCCTTTGTCCAAAGCCTGGCTAAACAGCTGTAACTAAACCAAGGCTCAGCATTCCCCTCGGCTGTTAGGACAAGGGAAACGAGATCAGCTGGCGGGACTAGCTAGGTCTTGCCGAAGCCAGGCTAGCGCCCAGCGATCACTACTTCCCTTTCTAAATGTCCACCGGCCATCCCCTTAATGATGCGTCTAGAATCATGCCAGGAGACAGAGCCCAGCTTGCTGGCCTGCAGCCTGCAGCCTGCTCTCTTCCCTTCTCTGACATCTGGGGTGGCGTCAGCCACTCCCGATCCTGCCCCCTTCTCTCTCCTAACAGCTGGGTGCACGTTCTAGCTCCACGCCAGCCAGGTGCTAGGTCCCTGTGAGGCCTCACCTCTAGTGACCCTGTGGAGGAAGAAACACAGTGGCCAGTCCTGGAGCAGGGAAAGCACAGACACACAGACTCGGGGATTCGAAGCAGAACTCCCCAGAATAACCCTTCTTTCCTGTCTCAGAAGCCATCTGGGGCACATGGAGGAAAGCCAGGGCTCCGCTTCCTTCTTCTCAGACCTGGGCCCTCATGCTCCAGGGCGCACAGTAGGCCTACAGGTGACCGTGGCTTCTCCAAGGCTGGACTCGGTGCGTTCCTCTGCCTCAGGCCTCAAAGTGACCATGTCCTCCAGGGCCTTGTCTGAGCAGGAACAAGCCTCCCCTGCAGGATCCCACAATGCTGCTTCCCTTCTAGGACGGTTGCCTCAGCCCCCTAACGAATGACATTCTTAGAGCATCCTAAGGCCGCTTCCCCAAAAGCAAGGAGGGCAAGTACTGTTCTACCCATTTTACAGATAAAGAAACTAATGGCCATAGGTGAGATGGTTCATAAGGGTCAGGGGGAGGCTCCAACCCTGGCTCCTCTTGACTCAGGATCCAGACTTGTTCCCACTACACTGCAGGGCCCCCACCCTATTGGCCTCTGGGCTCTAAGGGGCAGCCCCCCCAACTCTACTGGCCTCTGGGCTCCAAGGGGAAGGGGGCCCCCACCTTAATGGCCTCTGGGCTCTGAGGGGCAGGGGGCCCCCACCCTACTGGTCTCCCAAAGGGCAGGGGTCGTCTCTGCCTAAGCCCCTTCTTTGACGCCTGAGCACGTGCTCGCATCTGCGGAACCAAACTGAAGAGTAAAGGAGCACAGCAGAGGGTATGCCAGGCATGGGATTAGGCAGATCTGAGTTCAAATCCTGAGACACTTCCTAGCTGCGTGATCCTAAGGGAGCTTTTAAGCCTTTTCAGCTTCCTCTGCTGTAAAGCACTTGGCGAACCTTAACAGAGTGAATGTGACCAGGGTGTGAGGAGGGTCGGGCGAAGGCCTTTCATGGCCCCTCTCTGTGGTGGGCTGTGTGCCTGCTGGGCACCTCCTGGCGATAACTAATGGTAGATTTCTGGGTTTACTCTACCACCACAGCCCAGTCTGGCGGGTCCTGCCATGCCAGGAAGGCCTGGGGGTGGACCTGGGTGCAGGCCCAGAGGCTCACACATACGTGTGGGGGGAGGGAGGGGGTGGCCACCACCTAAGACATGCCAGCAGCACTGGGGAAGGGAGGCCACAGACTGATGGCCTCCCAGACGCTTCCAAAGCTCAGAGCCAAAGCAGACCCAAGGACGTGGAGGAAGAAACAACGACCACAATAAGCCTCAGAGGCCGTCTGCAGCCGTGCAGAGACTCGGCCAGAGATGGCGTGAAATGACCACCCACCACCTAACATCTGGAACATGCGGGGCCAGCCTAGGACACAGAAGGGGGCCCCAACCTCCGAGGGCGCTCAGAGCTTCCAGCATGATGAAGCCCTTCACCGTTCCCCCACCTCCTCACCCCTGGAGCAGATTCACCAAGCGGCCTCCACTACAGGATAAGGGAGACACCTGGATTCAGACTTTGGGGAGCTGGGTTTGAATCTCAGCTCTGTCCCTTACAAAGGATGTAATGTTAGCCAAGCCCCTTTCCCTCTCAAAGGTTCAGGTTCCTCGTAGATTGAAATACTGGCTAAATCGTACACATTCCTCAAATACCGCCCACCTGCTCCTCATGACCCCTTTATCAAACTGGACGCATGATGCAGACCTGCTGGGCCCTGGCTAGCCCTCCTAGGCCAGAGAGGTGGAGCTGCAAGCAGCCATCCCCACCTGTGGCTGACCTCCAATGGCCAGAGGCCTACCAGCTCCTCCTGACTGAGGCTGGGGCAGGGCAAGGACACTCTGATACACAGGGAGGAGTCAAACCAAGATTTGGGACAGATCAGGAGCCCAGATGGGAGGCGATGGGGGCCTAACCCTTTTCTACTCTGTCCCTCCCTAGGCCCAGGCCCGGTGGTCTGACTGCTCCTTCCACTTGGTTAAGATGGGAGTCCTCAATTTGATCCCTTCCAGCAAAGTGGAGGAGCAGCTGGCCTCTCCAGCAGCCCTCACTGGCCACCCCCAGGCAGAAGATGGCCAGTTGCCAAGGATACTGGAGAAGAAGTGTTCCTTTTTTCATGAATCTGCATTGCTATCTTTCTGGATGAGTTTCCATTCTTAGAGTTCACCATCATAGGATTTCAAGGGGGAAGGGCCTTCAGAGATCATTTGGCTGTCCTGCCCCCTCATCTGACCCAAGATCTCATTAGCTGAATTGGGCCGAGTCTCGTGGCTATCAGGTGGCCCCAAGTACAGCTCAGAGCACCCCCGGGGCTCCTTCCCTCAACCTCTGCTGACTCGCCCACCCAAGGCAGCCGGCGGGACCCAGCCCATTTCCAGGTCTCCGCTGGTTTTGCTGCCAGCCTTGGTCTGTCTTCAGAGCCACCCCCCCCCCCCAAAGCTGGCGCTGGCATTGCAATGGGCTGAAAAACCACACAGCTTGTTCGGCTGCTGCCTATTCTAACTCGCTCCGCTGTTGGCAAGTCAAATCCCAACACAAGCCCGCAGTGTACCAAGAAGAAGACGAGGGTGGGGGTCCTGCCACTACGGTGGTGCCCCAGCCTTGGGGTCCAAAGTCTGCCTCTGCTGCTACTCCCTGTGTGATCACGGACAACGACGACAATAATGACCAATAATAATAAAGGGGCATTTTGAGGTTTACAAAGATTATCTTATTTGAACCTCACAACAACCCTCCGAGGCAGGTGCTAGTCATGATTGCCATCGTACAGATGAGGCAGACAGAAATTAAGTGGCGCTAAGTCCCTGTGCCTCTCTAGGCCACAGGGTCCTCTGACCATCCCACCTGTGGGCTTGCGAGCCCTTCTCTCGGGTTCTTGGGCACCTCATGGCCTCCATCGGCCATGCCCGTTGTGCTACCTGATGTCCTAGAGCCCTTCGTTAAAGATGAGAAGCAGAAAGCAGCTGGGCCTCATCTTGGCCTTTGCCCCCAGGAGGAGCCCTTGTGTACCCCCTTCCCTCCTGAATTCCTAAGCATCCTTCCACCTGAAGCCCGGCAGGAACCACTCCTCTCCAGGAGACTTCTCGGCCTCCAGCCCTCCTTTCTGCCACCCCTGCCGGCCTCACTGACCACTCCTGCTCTGCAGTTAGCCTGCGATGTGCTCCTGCAGGGGCAGGGACCCTGGCTTACTGAAACTTTGTTTTCCCCTAGGACACGGCACAGGACTCTGGATACAACTGGCACTTTATAAACGTTTGTGGAATGAATGGTCCCCGAGACTTGTTTACCCAGCACTGGGGACTGAACACACAGTGGCTGGCTGCCAATTCTGTTCACCCCTTGAAGCCACAGCCCCTCTTCTTTCTCAGCGGACCTCTCCAGCCCGACGGCCTGCTGGTGAAGCGGTTACTGCCCGGCACCCTCAGCAGTGCCGTCCCCTTTGGGTGCCCCAGACAGCCAGACAAGGAAGGCGCTGCCAACAACACCGGCCTGAAGGGCAGCACTGCTGAGAAGGGCTGCATCTAGGCCTGGCGGCCTCAGGGGCGCTGCCCATGAGCCAGGCAATGAGCAAGCCCAGCCCCCTGCACCAGGGTATGAAGCCTCCAGGCACCAGACAGCCTGGATCTTAATAAGAACTCATGGTCATACAGTGCTTTACAAGAAGTTTCTTCCTAAGCCCCTTGAGAGGTAAGCAGGGTACATATCAGGATGTCCATTGGGCAGAGGAAAGAACGGGCCCGACACGGGGAGTGGCACGCCAACACCCAGAGCTGGGAAGTGAACCCTGGTCCTGGGCCCCCAGGCAGACGGGAGCCATGGACACGTTAGCCAGAAGGAAGAGGACGGAGCTGTCCAGAGCACCCCACTGCCTCTATAAGAAACGAAAGGAACCCTCTCATCTAGGAAGGAATTTGAGGCAGAAAGTGTTGGGGCATTTACTAAGCACCTATTCAGTGCCAGGCACTGCACCTCACAACGACCCTGGGAGAAAGGTGCTATTAGGATCCCCATTTTAATGTGGGGAAACTGAGGCTGGCAGATGAAGTGACTTGCCCAGGGTCACACAGCTAAGAAGTACCTGAGGCTGGAATTGAACTCAGGTCTTCCCGACTCTAACTATTGAGCCATCAGCAACCTAAAAATTACTGCTTGAATCCCAAAGGGAACACGAATACCCTTGAAAACAATTCATGCCGACTCTGCCCCAACTGCCCAGCTGCGGCAGGGAGGAAGGTTAAGAGCAGCAACAGGATGGGACACAGTCTGGCTGGAAAAGTACAGGAAGGGCTCAGCACAAAGCCCAGCACACAGGAGGTGCTTAATAAATGTTCATTTTCTCCCCCTCTCCTTCCATCCCCAAGCACTGTGAGAGTCCTGAGCACAGGGCCCATCAGACTCAGAGCAAAGCTCCTATTCTAAGCCAGGCCGCAGGAGAGAGGGAGGGAGGGAATGAAAGAATGAATGAATAAATGAATGAATGAATGAATGGACAGATGAACAAATGAACGAATGAACAAATGAATGAATAAATGAATCAAAGTGCCATGACATTTCTGAGAGGCCACCAAGATAAAGAGTGCCCCGAGAATGGGTCCCTTTTGGCCTTTTTGCTGTACTGGGCACTGGCCTGCTGGGTATTTCTGCCCCCGGGGCTGCCTGGCTTTGGGTTCCTCTCCAGGGCCGAGGGGAGGGCTCTGGCCCTGGATCCAGATTGCCAGCAGGGGGAGGCCTGTGTAGCCCTGGGTGAGCCCCTCCATCTCTCTGGACCTTTGGCAGTCCTGCCAGCCCAGAGCTCAAGGGGTACTATCCCAGCGCCGCTTACACCGCCCACCCACCACATGTACACATGTGTGCACATACCCAAATGCTGCCCCCAAGCACCGCCACCCTCCCACACAGAGGACTTTTCTCAGGCCTTGAGCCTGGTAACGTGATCGCTCCAGGTCAGAGTTTCAAGCCAAGTGATGCTTCCCGAGTGAAGATGCTGGTGGTGGACACCAACCAGCACCAGATGAGGCCCCAGAAGCCCCTGGAGGATAAAGAGGCCCTGTGACAAGGAGGGAGCGCTGCAGGGCCATCCGGTCAGATGACCAGGGCTCCTCGGGACGACCAGCCTCCTTTTCAGCTCTTTGTGGAGGACACCCAGCCTGGGGCCCGGACCCGGGCGCCATACTGAGTCCGCAGGTCTGTGCGGGTAGCAGAGGCAGCAGGGGGTTCGACTAACCTGGGGATAGAAGGCAGACGGTGCCACACGTGGGCTGCGGACAGACTCCGTAAAGAAGGCCCCCTCCTGAAGGCAGCAGAGGAAAAGGCAGCAGCCAGGTCGAGGCGGTGAAGAAACAGAAACAGGCACCAGCAGGCAATCACCAGGGGCAGTGGGCAAGGCAGGGGAGAAAAAAATGGAGGGGAGAACAAGAGGATAGGAGATGAAAAAATCAAAGACTTCTGTGGGGAATGGGCGGCGGGAGTAGAGGGGCGCCTGTGGCAGCAGGGAATGACAGCCCAGCCCCCCAGGGTCTTCCCAGCGCTTGGGGGGGGGGCAGTCTCCAGCTCCACAGATGCAAGGGGCCCAGAAGTCCTGGATCCCGGGGCACAGCACCAAGCTCAAGCCGGCCATGCCTCCGTAATGCCACATCAGGCACATGGGCAGCGAGCACTCGTGAAGCACCTACTCTGAGCCGAGCCCCACGCTAAGCGCTGGAGATGCCGAGGAAAAGCCGAGAAAGGAAGAGAAAAGGAAGAATTGAGGGCAGGAGCTTGTCCCATTGTGCCCTAAATGAGCAGCCTGTGGAACAGACCCTGGCACACCTTCCTCTGGGGGGACCCTTTCCCCCAGCAAATACACAGGGAAGAATCCAAGCTTGAGAACTACAGAGGGCCTTCGAGGCCATTCACTACTACTTAGAGAAGGGGAAGCTGAGGCTCGCTGAGTGGAAGTCATCTGCCAGAGGACACAGGGATTCTCAATCAGGCCCCTAAGCTGCTTCTCCCTCAGGCCCCTAAGCTGCTTCTTCTTCTCCAGCAAGCCTGACAGTGAGGGACTCAGACATGGCTCCCTGGCTGAAGGCGGGGCTCGGACACGTCCCACATCCCCAGCACCTCCTCAGGGGCTTCCTGGCACCTCCTTCGGTCAGTCAGCTTCTCGTTCCTGGATCACCAATGTCCTGTCCTTAAACACAGCCATCATTACCCAGAAGTCTCCTCCCTCCACAGAGACCCGGGGATCCTTTCACAGAGCACAGAGACCCCTGAGTCCAACTCCTTCGTTTTACAAAAGGATGGGCTCAGGGAGAAGAAAAGAGCCCCGAAGGTCCTCGGGTGGATTTGAACCCACGTCCTCTGACTCCACGGCTGGCACCCCTCAACCACCCTGCCTTCCTCAGGACGGCCACCACGCTTGCCCAGGCTGTCTCTCTTCTTCAGGAGCCTGCTCTCCACTCTCTGGAATCACAGAGGAGGCGGGAAGGCCGGAGGGTTTCCTTGGAGGCCACCCCTTCATCGGTCTTCGGGGTTCTTTGAACTCGCCTCCTTTGATCCCAAGATGCTCGAGTCCCAACTCTGTCCCCTCCTAGCCGGGTGACCTTGGGCCAGTCACTACCCTGGTGACTGGTCCTGGTGTCTGTGAAATGAGGGCTGCAGGAGACAGCCTCTCTGAGGTCCCTCCTGCCTCTGTCTGGCCCTGCTCTCTGCACTGGGCTCCAGGGCCACCTCCCCAGTCCCATGCCGCCCACCTCAGGCTTGATGCCCCATAGGAGCGGAGCTCAGCCCCTCCCTGCCCCCCTTTCTCTTCAGAGCTTCCTTACATCTCTCCCCTTCAAGAGCTTAACAGGCACTAAGACTTTGGGGACCCCCGCTACGTACTTCTTGATTCCCCCAGTAAAATGTAGGCTCCTTAAGAGTAGGGAGAGCAGCTGGGCCTGGAGTCAAGAGGAACTGAGTTCAAATCTGGCCTCAGACACTGACTAGATGTGTGATTCTGGGCAAGTCACTTCACCCTATTTGCCTCAGTTTCCTCATCTGTAAAATGAGCTGGAGAAGGAAATGGCAAATCCCCCTGGTACCTCTGCCAAGAAAACCCCCAATGGGGTCATGAAGAGTCAGACACGAGGGAAACAACTACACAACAAAACAATTTGCTCCCTGCCAGGCTCTTGGCAGACAGTGTTCTCTTCCTTCCTTTCTTTCCTTCTTCCTCCAATCAGGACTGGCATTCTCCAGTCCTAGAGCCCCTCGCCCATTCTCTGGGATCTTCCAAGCATATCTACCAGTTTTTCTTAGTACCTGAGAATGTAGTTCTCTCCCTCTGGGGCAAGTGACTAGTTTATCTAAAGCGCCTGGGCACTTTATTCTTTTCAATTTTTATTGGCCAGATCTGGCCCACTGTTCTGCAGTGCGTTAGGCGTGCCCAGTGCCTACTGGAGAAGAGAACCCGGCTTTGGAACAGCGTGGCCCAGATGCCCTCTCAGTCTCTTCTAAGCCGTGATTCTCCAATGTGGAGCTCTGTCCAAGGTGAAGGAGTGAGTCAGTGGTAGGGCTGGGCCTCTGGGTCGGACAGGTCTCCTGAACCCTTGAATCAGACCCCCGAGGCAGCCACGCCACGCCACGCCGTGCTGTGTACAGTGGATTGGATTGTTAGAGCCATAGGAGAAGCAAACAAGGCCAAGCCTCTAGCTGCTGAGCTCAGGAGAGATGTGGCAGCTGCACCCTACACACGACGTATCACCCATCTCCTGAGAACAGCATGCTCTTGCTCCTTCTGATCCCACCCCTCTGCCTCCCACACTGCCTCTTCCAATGCCCAGGGTGCTGCTCACCAGGTGAGCTGAAGCTTGGCTGAAACTGGGGCCAGCTTGTACTCCTAAGGATACTCCTGGGCCTGCTCAGCCCAGGCTGCCAAAGAGGCTGCTGAGGACTGAGCCCCGTGGGTGACCAGACAAGGTGCTGCCTGATGATGCGGGGCCCTGAATCAAGAATGCTCACACACGCCCACCTGGGGCCACCCACCATCAGCACACACATGCCCTTGTGCCTCAGACAGGGCTTGTCACTGCAAGAATGGGAAAAAAAAAGCTAGCAGTTCAGTCTGCTGAGTCCACCAGCTTCTCACCCCAGGTCCCAGAAGGCCAACCTCAAGCACAGTCAGCTCTCAATGAGACATCAGTAAAGGCAGGGGTGACCCAAAGGTTCTCAGATGGGGTCTGTGGCAGGGTCCCGGGATTGTGTTTGAATGGGACACGGATAAGGGTTACACAGGGTAGGCCGACAAGACGGGGTTCAATCCGCAGGGTTAGAGGGAACACCCACGCCGATGAGATCACAGCTCTAGTGGGGTATCTTGGCACTGGCTGACCGTGGATGTCTCTGATTCTGGGAACTAATAATTTTCTCGACAAAATAATAAAGCTCCCCATAAAAGCCCGACTCACTAAACTCCCCCTCCTCCTTTGGCCCTCCCACTAAATTCCTCCCCTACTGAGCTGAGAAGAGACCGAATCACCTCTGACTAGAACAAAGGACCAATGGCAGAGGGAGCAACGACCAAGCCTACTGACAAAGGCCTTCGTCTGGGGTGTGCCCAAGTACATCGTGATATCTCCAAGACAATCTGGTATCTCACGGCTCATTTGCAAAAGTTGGTCTTTTTTAAAATAATGTTTAGTTGTTCATTTTTAAAACTTAAGTCCATGTTTCTTTCATGATGAATAAAAATAACGCCCTCTAGGACTGAAGGGTCAATAAATGTTCCTATTTTAAAAGTAAAAAAATAAAAATTAAAAATAAATAAAATGAACTTGCCTGGGTGTGCGCCTACCCTGATGAAGCGTGCCGGGCACATCTACAGTGCACTAACGACATATTTGTCAAGGTCACACAAGTCTGTGACAACATCCACGCTCTCTAGAGCGCTGATGCTCTCTGGGTCGGCTACGTCTAACAGCTGTGGCCAAAGCAAGACACACAAACCAGCGAGCATGAGACTGCTCCAGGAGCTCACCATTTTCCCAAGCCTTGGGCCGGATGGTCCCAAAGCAGCAAGGGCTTGACAAAACCGTCTACCTCATGCAGAGAAGTTAAGGCTATAACCAAGGGAAAGCCTGCAGGCCCCTCAGGCGCCGGTCAGGGATGCCTAGACGCTCGGCAGCTGAAGTTACAGCGGAGACTGGCCAGCAACAGCCAAGAGCAGGGAATTCGTCTAGTTAGTGGGAGAGTAATTAGTGAAGCATTCTGGAAGGAAAGGATTAATCAGCTCACCCCCAAGGCCCACAGGAAGTCAGAGGGGACATTAGGCTCGCCGGCGAGGGCCACAGCCCTCCAGGGGCTGTCCTTGCTCACCTTTCGAGGGCTGTCCAGGTAGGTGGGTGTGAGAGCCACCCCACTGTTCTCTGCTGGATGAGTGGGGCCCTTGCCGGCATGCAGACTGCCTTGCTGCTCTCCCAAGCACCTAAAGGAAGGGTGAAGAACAGTCCCTGAGGCCCGATTCTGGTATCTCCATGACGACTTAGTAAGCTGCTGCTGGAGCAGACAGCACGGCCTTGACTGCCCCTGCCTGGTCTGTGCAGAGGCAGGAGGACCCTGGGACCCAATCTGACTGCTGACAGTGGCTGGCCGGGAGGCCGGGAACAAGAGAAGCCTCTGAGCCTCGGCTTTTCATCTGTGAAACCGTACTGAGCTCCCAGGGTTGCTACAAGGGAGGCTGCTTTGCAAACCTTAGCTCTCAATAAGTGTCGCCTGGTCCTAGGCTTGGAAGTCTCTACACGGCCATTCTCCCCATCTGTCACGAGCTGCTTGAGGGGGCAGTAATGATTACCTTTATATACGCCTCCCCCAGTACTATGTCTAGTAGGAGTCTAATAAGCGTTTGTCAAATGATGTCCAGCACTGAAAGGCCTTTCCTAAAATGAAGGACCTTGGTCAGGTCACTTCCCATCTCTGGGACTTAGCTTGCTTTTCTTAAGCTGACGGCTCTGGACAAGGTGATCTCCGAGAGAGCTTCCGAGGCTAAGAAACGTGCTTCCGCTGCCCCGAGGCAGGGAGTCCTAACTAGTGACTCTAGCTACGGAGGCCCAAGCTGCCCAGCTCTAGAGGCTCCAGAATAAATGATTCCCCAGAAGGACGCAGTCTGCTTCTATTGCCCACAGTGGGAGGGAGCTCAAGGCTACTTCAGTAGGCGTTACCTCTGAGTAGCCCAAGGAAGAACAGGACTCCATGTGGGCAGGAAGCAGCAATCTGATTTCCTTCCCCACCCCCACCCCTTCTGCCAAAGGTCTGGCTAACAAGCTAACATTTCAAATTGGAGAACACCTTCTCCAGGTCCATCAATCATCGCCCACCTAAGAGTCATGACTGCATCTGGTGAGGCCACGGGAGGGGAGAAACAGGGCACCCCAGGACCCTCAGCAGTCACGTGGCCCAGCTAAGAACCTGCAGTGACTCCTCCAACGTCACCCCCAGGCCGATGACGCCACTGGCGAGGAACATGGCAGCCAAAAGGGCAGCTTGGCATTGGCAGGACTATAGATGGGTGGAGATGACCTGTGCTAAGCCTAGAAAGGGGCTGGGACCAGACTGAAAAGGGCAAGTCTGTGTTTCATCCTGGGAGCAACTGGGGGTGGGGTTTCCCCAGTTTACTGAGTAGTAGGAATGACATAGCAGCTAAGGTTTGTGTTCAAGAAGAGACCAGGGATGGACAGCAGGGGGCAGGTAGCCAGTGGCAGCCAGAGTACCAGGCCAGGTATGGGGAGGAGGCCTCGACCCAAGGCAGAAGAGATGCTGTGGGGGCAGAATGGACAAGGCTAGTCAGTTGACTGAATCTGAGGGGTGAGGGAGAAGAAAGCGGCGCAGATGATGCCATGGCAGGGGAGCTGGCGGAAGGATTGAATGCTGAGCCTGCCCTGAGGAAAGGAGCCCTGGTCCTCGCCTGCCTGTCCTACTCTGTGCATCCCTGACTTCTCCCCGATCCCCTCATCAGGCTTCCCCTTCCCCCATGTCAGGGTGTCTCCTTCCTCGCCTGGCCATCCTACTCTGCGCATCCCCTACTTCTCCCCCACCCCCTCATCGTGCCCCTTCCTCCCCCACCCACCATCTTTCCCCTACGACTCTAAGCCCCTTGGGGGCAGGCGCAGGGTCTGGCACATCAAGGGCACTTGGTCTTAACACTTCCCCTCTGAGATTATCCCCAGTTCATCCTGTCTACATCCTGTTTGTCCACAGTTGTCTGTGACCCTCCAGAAGCTGGGTCTGTGCCTCTACCTTCTCTGCATCCCAGGCACTTGACCTACAGGTGCATAACAAAGTCCCCCACCCCCACCTGGTACATCTGACTCTGCTCCATGTACACAGGCCACAGGACACACACCACCCCCCAACTCTCTGGGTCCCCACAGTGCACAGGGCTCACCTGGACCCCCATTTCTGGAGCCCACCCACAAGGATGATGCACTTTCCCACAATGCCCTGGGAGGCACATGGCCCAAGTATCCCTTATCTGGGAGACTCCAAGGAGGTGAAGGGGATTGTCCATATGGCCTTCGAGGCCCCCAGCTGGCTGAGAAAACCCAGGCTCCCTGATTCCTCCATGAGGCCAACCTGCCACTTAAGTCAGCCCCCACTTTCTCCAGCAGGAGACAAAGGTTCCCCACCTCTGGGACAGAAAGATGAGGCTCACCACCCACCCTCCCGCCTCCTTCATCACTTCTATGGACAGCCAACACTTAACATTTTCAAAAAGGGAAACACCTTCTTCTCAACTTTCTTTTCCAGATTTGTCAGGCAGAGCCTCCTTGGAATAGTCTAAGGTCTGACTCATTATAAAATAAAAATAAACCTCCTCCCCACCTCCAGGAGCTTCACACCCCTCCTATCTCCACGTTTCCCATTCCTTTTTCCAGCGGAACAAGGGCTGCATTCATCAACATGGGGAGCCCACAGAGCAGAGGGCCAGCTGGGGTCTCTTCATGGCCCAAGGAGCATATCAGAGAACCAGCTCCCCTGATAGTGGCAGCCAGGTGGGACAATAGCTGGAGCACTGGACCTGGAGTCAGGAAGGCCTAAGTTCAAATCCAGCCTTGGACATTTCCTAGTTGTGGGACCACAGCAAGCCACTCTACCTTGTCTGCCTCAGTTTCCTCATCTGTAAATTGGAGATAATAATAGCACCTACCAGCACCTTTGTGAGGGTCAAACCAAATAATATTTCTAAAGTACGTTGCAAACCTTAAAGTATTATCTAAATGCCAGTTGCTATCATCACCACCACCACCACCACCGTCATCACCACCATCATCACCATCATCATCGTCACCACCACCACCACCACCATCATCCTCAAAGCTGCCCCTGGATTGTCTTCCTCTCAAACCACATTTAACAGTTACTTCATGAGACAAGAGTTGTTCTGTTGGCTTCCAAGGGCAGAAAGAACCAGAAGTAATGGGGGGGGGGGCGTGAGTTCTGGCAGCCAGAGAAGGCTCCTTGACATCAGGGCTGCCCGCTGTGGGGTGGGAGGCTCCACACAGAGGCTGGAGGATCCCCTTGTTGAGGCTCTTTCCGTGGGGGCTTCTCTGCAAGCATGGGCAGCTAGAGGGCTCCTGGGATCCCTTCCATTCTGGGCTTTGGAGCATCTTAGTGTCTCTTCCTGGGAATGATTCCTGCCACCATAGCCCTGGCCTTGCTCATCTCACTTTGAGGCCATTGGAATCTCCCAACTGGCTTTGCGTCCAGGCTCTCCTACACACCTGGGCCACACTCACCTTCCTAAAGGACAACCTTGACCTTAACCATGACCAACAACATGCAGTGGTTTGCTCCCGATGCCTACAGGCCAAGGCTCACCAGAGCTGGGGCTAGAGAGAACATCAGAGTTAATGGAATCTGATCATCTTACTTTCCGGTGCATGAGATCATAGAAAAGGGCCTTAGGACTCACTCAGTACAGCTGCTCAATCAGAGATTACAGAAGCGTGTCACACAGAGGCCGACGACGAGGGCCACTTGCCAGGATGTTCAACACCAGGCCTCTCACTCCAAATCCAGTGATCCTCCCACTGTGCGACCAATGTCTGAGGTCCTCACAATCAGGTCCTGCCCTACCCATCCACTCTAAGCTTTGAAAAAGCCGCAATTTCAACCTGAGTCAGCCTTTCAATACCTGAACTCCTACTCCTGATGAGGGCTGCCTCACACTACCTTCCCCATCTAGACTGATCCTAGCCACACTTCCCTTTGCGCCCTAGACATTTTGTGGCCAGCCCTTCCTCCTCCTCCCCTTCCCCCTCTTCCCAGCTCTGGACCCATAATACAATCAACTCGGTCAAAGCCAGTGTGACTCTGCTTGACTCTCCTTCTTCACATGGAGGGTCACTTCCTGCCTCCTGGCCCACTGAATCTTTCCACTTTTTCTAATTCAGTTCCTCCTCCTCATTCCCTCAGCCTTTTAGAAGATGAGATTATCATTAATGACCACTGTAGGTAGACCTTTCAAGGGCACAGACTGTGAGCCACCTGTGCCTCCTCATCCTGTTGGACTCCTCTCCTTGTGATCCCACAGAGAGGCCGCCCGACCTGCTGGGGGGGTCTTCTTCTAGGTCCCACCATCGGTGATTCTCAAAGTGTGGCCCTCAGGCCCCCAGGGGTCCCTGAGACACTCTCCAGAGGCCCTCATGGGTCAAACTACTTTCATAATAATATTGTGACGTTATGCATCTATCCAAATACCCCCCCCTTTGCCAACTGCACATGTGTGCAAGACCAGACTTTCTTCAAACACTTCAACCACAACAACATTATCACAACAGACTGGAAACAGAAGCGTGGGAAAATCCAGCTGTCTTCTATTAAGGCAGACATTAAAGAAATTGGCAAAAAAAACCATGTAAAACAAGGCCACTTTTCATGACATTTTGAGTTAGAAAATAGTTATTTTTCATAGGAAATGTTATGTTAACATGTAATGGGCTTATTATTATTTTAAAAAGATTTATCAGCATTCGTTTCTAATAAGGTGAACACTGACAGCTATAAACTGCATGAAGAAAAGCTGAGCAGTAATGCGTGTAAAGGGGTCCACGGTGTGAGCACCCCTGGCCTAGCTATCATGTCATGCTCCTGAGAGAGGCTGTTCCGGCCTATTGCTCGTCCTCGGATGTCCAGCCTCTCTCTGATGGCATTCCCTAGAACAACATTCTTGGCCTACTTATCCCTGTCACTCCCCTCTCCTTTATCCTGAGAGACACCCACAACTTTCCTTCTTCAGCCACAGGGGTCTGCCTTGACCCTACACCAAGGAGCAACACTGAGGTCAAAAGGACTGGCCTGAAGTCGTCACCTCCCAAATGCTACCCTGTGCTTCCTCCTCCACTTCCTCTTCATTTCAGGGCCCAGCTGAATGGGGCCGTCTCTGGGGTCTGTGTCAGGTGCATGTCCTGACAGAGCAGTTCTGTAGGCCAGCCATCACCTGCAGTCCAGAATCCAGACACCCAGCATCCTCATACCTTTGGTTTTACCTTTGTGGGTAATGAAACCAAACTCTCTTGAGTGGTTATGGATCTCCTGTAGAAGGCATGGCACACACAGTCACCTGCAAGCCAGGGTGCCTGGAGGACACCCCACCATCTCTGGGGAAGCAGACTGGGCAACCTCCTACACCTTAATGAGCACGCGCCTCCCAGTTTTAGCACTCGTCTGACATCCTGAATCAGAGGGTCATCACGCAAGGCTCCCAGTTCTTAAAACCTTTGGCAAATCTTGTGAGATTTTAAAACACGCACAGGAAACACGGAGTCAGAAATGAGCTTCGCATGCAGCAGCCTGCTCTCGTAGGTGACCCAAGAGCAGCTTTGTAGAACCAACAAGCAGGAAGAACAAGGGGTCGCACATCCTCTAACCGTTCGGTCAACTATGTGGCTGTAAAGACACAGTCTGCCGCAGAAAATGGTCCGCAAAGGGTGCTGGCGGCACCATCTTCTGCCGCCAGCAAGCAGGCCTGTGGTAGGAGTGCTCCTCATGGGTGAGAGGGCTCCTCCGCGGGCCGGCGTCTTGCCAAGGACGTGGTGAGCCCGATGCCCCTTCACTGCTTTTCTCTCTCGCGCGTAGTGACTCTTCATCCACTTCCGTGACTCGCCATCGAGCGTCCATCCGCCAACTGACACTGGGAGCCGGGGCTGCCCTCGCCCACCGTTATCTTTGGACTTGGCCCAAAACGGCAAATGCTTGTCTGTTCGGGCGGTTTCTGGGTTCTTAGGGGCACCTTGTTGTGGCGATGGATCGGCACAGGGTACGCTTCCTCAGGGAATTGTGATTTTCTGGGTAAGGGTCTATCATTTTATCCGTTATCCATTTTCCAGGGCAAAATTTTGTTCAATTTGCCTCCACTGTACCCGATGGCACTTGCTTTTTATACTTTCTTTTAATTTGGTACAGGCTGTGTGATGGCAATTGGGAAACCTTCCACACCGGCACTAGGTTTCCTGACTGTTAGAATATAGCCAGTTCCATTTTTTGTGACATCACATAATAACAGCTAACACACAGCACCTACTATGTGCCAGGTACTGTCCTAAGCACTTCAAGCTATCATCTCCTCTGAGCCTCACAACAACGGAGAGGTAGGTGCTGTTACTGTTCTTTTGTACAGATAAGGACACTGAGGCAAACAGAGGTTGACTCGCCCAGGGTCACACGGCCAGTAAATGTCTGACTCTGGGCTAGACACCAGCCAATATTCTTCTGGAAAGTAATCATGACACATAAGTCGACCACCCAATAATGCAGTGCGTGCTGATTTAGCTGTCTCTACCTATCTCTAATTCTCTGCTGCAGAAGCGGCAGAGAGAGGCCCCCACTCTGAGCCCTCACGACTCCCCAGCCAGCCAGACTCGAGCGGAATTGGGAGATGTTCAGCAAGATAAATAAAGCTCCAAGACAGCCCAGAGAACGTCCATCTGAGGCTTTGTAGGCCATCTGTGGCCCGGCGGCAGGGACCCCTTCAGGTCTCGGTTTGACTCCTGTGCTCCAGAGGCATCTCCCCGCCCCCTTCTCTGAAGCAGGAGTCGACTACCATGACTTCCGTGGGAACCTTTTGGCAAATGCTCATCACCAACAGATTACAATATGGACAAACATCCTGTTGCCTGGGAATACACAATAAAGCCGGGCCTGTGATCTGGCTCTCCCAGCACAACCTGTGAGCTCTCTTTCTACCCAAAGAGGGTCAACTCTCCCGTCTTGAGCCAGTCTCCCGCTGTTGTCATGGGATCAAAGATTCAGAGCTGGAAGGGACACTGCAGGCCATCAAATCCATCAGGCCATTTTACAGAGGATTTGGAAACAGACCCAAGGAGGGGGAAGGGATTTTCCCAAGGTCATACAGGTCCTAAGTGGCAGCAGCAGGATTGGAACCCAGCTCCTCTGGTTCCACTGGCAGTCAAGTCTACTTCATGCACCTGAGGACAAGGCCCTACAGTGGGCATGGTGAACCCAGAGAAGAGTAGACTGAGCAGGGGCATGAGCGCTGTCTCTGGAGCATGTGAAAGGCTGACCCAGGGAAGAAGGAGGGGGCTGGTTCTGCTTGGCCCAGAGGGCAGAACCAGTACCAGAGAGGGGCCGACTTTGGCTTGACATCAATAAGTCACCCTGATGATGGGAACCACTCAAACGTGGCATGAGTTACTGCACGATGTGGCGGGTCCCCCTGCCCAGGGTCTCCAAGCACAGGTGGGCTATGGCCTTGCAGGGTTTCTGTGATGCGTGTGATGCACAGGATGGCTGCTGAGGTCCCTGTGGCTCCCTGACCCAGGGAATGTCTCCAGATGTTCTACAACAGGGGGGACTTCCAGCCTCCTTAGCTTTCTCTGTTCTGCTGCTCTCATAGGACACCCCGCAACTGGTGGCATTTTTTATTGTCGTTCCACGGGCTGTTGGAGCCATCAACCTCCTCCCCATGGGACACCCAGCCCCTCCAGCCTTAGCTAAGCTGGTCCAGAAGAAGCTGGTCTGGCCTGTGGCCTGGCCTCTGCCTGAAGCCTTCCCAGAACAGAGGAACCCACTGGTACTGGGAGAGCCTTTGAGGACCCCGAGGGACTTCCAAGCCACCAAGACCCCCAGCAGGGGCCAGGCATGAGCCCTCTGCACAGGCAGACTGCATCACTCACCAGCCCCAGCTCCCCTCCAATCTCTCTCTCATTTTGTCCCTGCTTCACAGCCTCGCTCAAGCCTGGCCTGGTTCATCAAACCTCCCTGACAACTCTCTGCCTCCTATTTATAGAGTACCCCTTATTAATAAAGCAGCTTCCTCCCAAGCCCAACTTCTAAGGAACATAGGAGAGGACCATCAACGTCTCCATTTCGCAGGTAAAACTGAGGCCCAGGCACAGGAGAGAACCTGACTCCCCTTCACAGACACAGCAGACCTCAGCTGACCTGCCGTGAATGTCCCACACCCTCTACCAGGCCATCCTTCAGGAGACCACACTGGCTGGTGGTAGCGGCGCACTCCTGACACTCAGGACAGATCTGGTCTGTATTGTTCGCTACCTTTCTGATGGCCTGTACCCCATTTCTCACCTTGATCCCAAGCTCCTCAACTACTTTTATGCACCCCCTGCACTGCCGTACCCTGAGGAGAAGCTGCTCAACATAAGCCTGGCCAAGGAGGTGCTGGGGCAAAGGTCTGAGACAGTCTCCCATGTGACCCAAGAGCTTGCCAGAGCCCATCATAGCTCACGGGGCTGAGGTAGGAGCCCCAGGTTAGAATTTTACCTCGTTGGCTACATGGCTGTAGGCCAGCCACCTAACCACCTGAAGGCTACCTTCTTCATCTGTAAAATGGGGATCTGTCCCACACACTCTGGTGTGAAGAAAGGGGCCACATATTTAGTAAGGCACCATCTAAGAGTGAGTGATTATTGTACGGGGCCAAGTCCCCTCTCTTACGTGGACATTTCTGGTGCTCAAAAGGGCAGAAAAGGAAGGCGGAGACAGTTCTGAGGCCCACAGAGAAGATGGCCCCAGAGAAATGACCTGAGAGAGTGCATTCCTGCAGCTGGAAGAGATTTTAAAGGTCATCTGCTCAACCCTTCCAGGGGAGAGAAGCCCCTCCCCCAAGGCCCCAAGCCCCTCAGAACCCCAGCACTCACTTCTGACTGGCCTCCATCTCCAGCAAAGCTGAGAGGGCAGACGTCCCCTTCTTTCCAACCGGGGGTCCTGCAGGCTCCAGGGAGTGGGCAGGGAGGGGGCCGGCCATCTGCAAGCCTTTCATGGCAGCCCCTTTCTAGGGAGAGAGGAGGGGGAAAGGATATTAGCAGAGAAGGTCTCCTTGGCCCCTTCACCCCAGACTCCCTTAAGTCTGCCTTGTGAGCATGGATTTATCCAAAGACCAATCACGCAGGGACTCCACCCTCCTAGTGAGCAAAGCCATGCTACCCAAAGGCCTGGGCTGCCTCTGTGTCTCAGACTCTCCTTATTTGTCTCCCTCCCTCCCTCTGTTTCTCTCTCCCTGCCCCTCTTTACCTCTCTCTCTCCCTCCCCCTCTCTCCCTCTCTCTCTTCCTCCCTCCTCTTTCCCTCTTTCTCTCTCCCCACTCTTTCCTTCTCTCCCTCCCTCCCCCTTCTTTTCCCTCCTCTCCCTCCCCCTCTTTCTTGCTCTCTCTCCCTCCCTCCTCTTTTGCTCTCTCTTCTCTCTCTCTCTCTTCCTCTCTCTAACTCACAAGCCTGAGCTCTCCGTCTCCATCTCCTCAGCAGTGAGAGATACCCCAATTGTAACATCTGAAGCAGAGAAGGAAGGACCCTCTATAGGGCCCTCCCTGACAGGTGGTCACTG
>CM053622.1:8023748-8043599 GCA_028646595.1 Phalanger gymnotis
TCTCCCTCCCCCTCTTTCTTGCTCTCTCTCCCTCCCTCCTCTTTTGCTCTCTCTTCTCTCTCTCTCTCTTCCTCTCTCTAACTCACAAGCCTGAGCTCTCCGTCTCCATCTCCTCAGCAGTGAGAGATACCCCAATTGTAACATCTGAAGCAGAGAAGGAAGGACCCTCTATAGGGCCCTCCCTGACAGGTGGTCACTGGCCTGTGCTGAACCCCTTCAGGGGACCCCTGGTCCGTCACTTCAAGGAGAACATCCTGGGAAGGACAATGCTGGTCACAAGCTGAGGCGGGAAGGCCCAGCTCACCCGTATCATGCGGTCTGAGCGATGACGCCGCCGGATGCGGTTCAAGCCTTCCATGAAGCGGATGAAGCCGTCTAGGAGCTGCCACTCCTCCTCGTCCGAGCGCGGCTTGTCCCCATAGATGTCACAGTGCGCCTCACCCTCAGTGATGCGCTTGGTGGCTGTAACACATGCTGGGAGCAGCAGGAAGCGCGTCCTCCAGAACTTCAGCGACTCGATTAAACTACAGAGGATCAAGAGGCCCAGAAAGAGACCCAGCATCAGCATCACGGCCCCAAACAAGAGCTCCCACTGACTCACCAGACGTTTCCCAGGTACAAAAGCATGGTGTCCAGTCCCTAGAAGTCCTAGGGCCAGAGGGGACAACACCGATCTAGTTCAGCTGGCCTCATTTTATGAGGGATGACACTGAGGCCCACAGAGGGGGGGATGGCTTCCCCCAGGCCTGTCACATAAACAGTAAGGAAGAGATATTCAATCAACGCACCAGACTGGCAGAGGAGGAACCGTGGCACACAAACCCAGGAGTCAAGGGACACATCAAATGGCAAACACGAGGGAAAAATCACAAGGGATAACGAGGTGCAGCTGTCTACGTTCTCCTCTGGGGAGATGACACGGGGAGCCCCTCTGAGCTTTATCCACAACAGGAGTCCTGGAGGGAGGCTGACTAGGCAGAGAGCCTGGGTGCAAGTCTGGCGTGTTGGGATGATATCAAAGAAAGAGTGAAAGATAGAGAGAGAGGGCTGCACCAGGAGAAGGGGAAAGGAGAGGAAATGATCTCACATACACGGAGTGTGAGAAGAAGAGTGTCTAAAACAAAGACAAGGAGGTGCTAGGGAGGAGCTGCAGGGTGGGACCCTCCCCCTCATCTGAGCTGCTTAAAGGAGGAAGAAAACACAGATACACCACACACTGCGCCCCCCCCCCCACAGTGCTGGGTAGGGACAGACAGAGAGACAGACACACACACACACAGAGCTGGGTAGGGACATCCATCTCCCTCAACAAGCAAAGGGAAGGGACTGTGACAGCAGCGGGGCAGGGATAATACAGCCACACTCAACCGAATGCAAATTAAAAAACCGACTGTCCATAACAGATTCAGTTTCATGTGCCATCCTTTGGCCTTCTTCAGGCCTACAGCCATGTTCACACCCACTAGTGACTGTATGGAGTGGACATGGCCATGCTCTGCAGAAGGAGTGCTCAGCCCGCTTCGCCTCCTCCTATTTCTGCCCTTTTGCTTAATATCATTTTCGTTTTCTAACCTATCCCCTCCGCTTCCCTGCCCCCACACAGAACAAAGCATAGTTCTGGGCAGGGCCTATGAGCTGGCAGCTATGGGGAACCAATGGAAATGAAATGAGACGCTCCAGCCCAGAGCCTGGCCCGTGGACGGCACTGGAGAAATGCCTCCATGATTACTGTCATCGGTATTGCCCCTGTTCCCTTGGCACTCTCTCTGTAGCTGTGACCTTGGAGAGTGGCCTGGGGGCCTCAAGATACAAAATCAGACACTTGTCTTGGGACACCCCAACAAAGGGACTGGTCTGCTTAACTGCGCACATCTGTGACAAGATTCAGTTTTCTTTTTTTCAATGCGGCAGGGAGATGGTGAGTGGGAGGGAGAGAAGGGAAATGCTTCCTATTTTTTTAAGTTCAAAACCAAGACTTGCCCGGAGCATACAGAGACTGACTGGCCCAGGAGCCCACAGCCAGTATAAGGCAGAGCCAGGACTTTATCCCACATCTTCCTGGATCCGCGGTTTGGTCTTTACCCACTATATCATTCTGCCTCTCAGTAATCGAGACTAATAAAGAAACAGTTCAGCAAAACCAGCCACGCCACAAGGCATGTCTGACATCAGGCACGATGAACCCCAGCTCTGTAGAGCAGGCCAGCAGGCAGAAAGCCCCAGCTCCGGCCTCATGGGACCTCAGGCAGGACACAAGCTCCCCATCTGCAGCAGAGGGCTGGCGATGCTGCACCCACAAGCGTGGCCCCGGCCCGCGGCTGACCTGAAGTCTTCGGAGCCTGCTGAGCAGATGTACTGGTCCAGGTAATTCCACTTATACTCCTCCAAGCGCTCATGGGAGAACTCCACCCAGCAGGAGACAAACTCTGAGTCCGAGTGGGAAGGGCACAGGCTATAAGTATAGTTGATCTGGGCAGACTCGTAGGGATACCTGAAAACCAAGACAGTGCCTCTTCAGTGTGGCCCCCGGCCCCAGGACCACATCTTCTACTCCCCTGGTGGGGCCCCAAACCACTCACTTGGGCAGGTAGCGGGTGACCGTGATGATTTTGTCCTTCAGCGTTACTTTGTGGAAAGTGCGCCCCATGCTCAGCCAGTACTGGTCCTCCTCTTCAGGGCGGTTTCGGGACACGAGGCCTAAGAGGAGAAAAGAAGGCCGAAGCGTTTCCTCTGACTCTAGTCCAAGGGGGCAGATCCAAGCCCAACACTGAAGGGGCAGGGAAACTATCCCACAAAAACACTACCAAATTCAGAGAAGACTAAGATTCAGATGATGCAGAGACACAAACAAGCAGTATCAGGAGAATGATTTCTACAACAAGATTACAAAGACAAACAGCGTGGGAAGGCTCAAGAACTCTGATTAATACAATGACTGATCATGGCGCCAGAGTACCAAAGATGAAACACGCTGCCCCTGCTGACCCAGAGGGGATGGGCGCAGGATGCAGCAGGAGACAGACATCTGTGGACATAGCAGACACAGGGCTATGTTTCATTCGGTTCTAGTCATTTGTTAGATGGTGTTTTTTAATTTTTTATTGGATGTGGCAGCAAAGGTGGAAAAGAGAGAAAAATTGGCCAAAAAAATAAATAAATAAAAGATGCAAAAGAGGATAGTTGAAGCCTTTTAAAAACTGGACAGAAAAGAGAGAAGTTCAGAGGGAGACACAGACCAGCAGGACAGCTTGGAAAGTGACATGCTCAATTTATTCTAGGCCTTTTTAAAAAGCAAGCTGTACATAACAGATTTAATCCACATAGAATCCTTTCTCTGTCCTGCTTTGTATGTGGAAATGTTTGCTTCTTTTGGGGGGAGTATTTGTGAAGTCCAAAATTTTTAAAAATCTTACCCAAGAGTTATTTCCTGTGAAACTTGAATAGCTATTTCTAAGGCAAGCAGAAAATCTTAGAGCCTTAGACTGAAAATAATAATAACCAACATAATAACAGAACACGAAAGAGATGAAAGAAACTTCAGTCAACATACAGCCTTCTCCCGGGGGATAGTCCTTCTCCCTGGGAAGCAGTGCCATGCCCAGCCATGCCCTGGCCAGGCTAACCATCGTCGTCCCTCTCCGGCTTGGCTCTAACTCACCAGATTTCATCATCATGGAGGCAGACCTCCTTTCCTCCTCCTTTTCTGCCCACCCTTCCCCCTTTCGGGCCATGGCTCTGACCATTGGCAAGGAAGCTCTTTGTGGGCAAAGACTCGTTCTATTTGTGTTCCCAGTGTGCCTAGCACAGTGCCTGGCACGCAGTTAAGTAAGGCCTAATAAATCCTTATTGACCTGACCTTAGAGGCTACTTAGCCCAAGCCCAATGTCTCTTGTTATTCTCTGTGACCTCATTTGGGGTTTTCTTGGCAGAGACAGTGGAGTGGTTTGCCATTTCCTTCTTCCAGCTCATTTTACAGATGAGGAAACTGAGGCAGGGTGAAGTGACTTGTCCAGAGTCACACAGCTAGAAGTGTCTGAGGCTGAATCTGAACTCAGGTCCTCCTGATTCCAGGCCCAGTGCTCTATCCAATGCACCCCTAGCTGCCCCCCTCTACAAAATCCTTGAAGAAAGTATTATTCGGCCTCAATCAAAACACGCCCAGTGACCAACAAGGGACACGTGTGACCCAGGAGATCCTTCAGAACAAAAGGCCCTTTGGTGCACTCTGGACAAGCCAATCTGGCCCGGTTCCATCTCCCACCCCCGCCCCGTGGCCCAGATTGTTCCCATACCTGGGAATCCCTGGCTCCTTCCTCTGCCCCAGATTCCCCGCTTCCCTTCCAGGCACAGCACCAGCTCTTCACTGATTCCCTCTACCCCTCAGGCACTCCTCCACACCCCACACTTACTTTGTACAGATTCGTATTAACAGATCCCATCCCTGCCTCCTCCCACCCCCCAGCAGAATGGAAACGCCAGGAGGGCAAGGACGATCGTCTAGGGCCTTTTTATCCTCAGCATCAGATGCAGTGCCTGGCACAGCTTTAAAAGGGATAGAGGTGAAGCCTCACGCTGAGCTTCACCTTCCTGAGTGTGAGATGAGAGACGTGACTAAAGTACAGACCATCTGACAAAGGAATGGAAGGCCCAGGGGTGGGTCAGCCACCACCTGACAGAGCAGCCAGGAGAGTCCATCAGAAGTCTGAGGTTCCTTAATTGGCATCAAGGCCAAGGACAGGGGTGGGGAACCTGCGGCCTTGAGGCCACGGGTGGCCCTCTAGGTCCTCAAGTGAGGCCCTCTGAGTCCGAGCTTTACAGAACAAATCCTTCAATGAATGGAGTTTGTTCTGGGAAGTCTGGACTCAGTCAGAGGGCTGCACTTGAGGACCTAGAGGGCCACCTGTGGCCTTGAGGCTGCAGGTTCCCCAGCCCTGGCCTAGGAGAATCTCCGCAGGCCTCTCTCTGACCAGACCCAGCTGGAGGGCTGAGCTTGGCAATGGGCACCACACTAAAAGAATGGGCAGGGATAAGCTGGACAGTGTGCAGGAGAGGCAGCCAGGTTGGGGAGGAGCCATGGATTCAGGGCCCACATGGATCAGCAAGGAGACCTGGAGAGTTCAGCCTGAAGGCAAGATTTAGGGGAGACACAAGACTCCGCATCAAGTCCCTGACCTGTTGGGCTGTCATGGGGAAGAGGGATGGCCTTAGTCCGCTAGGCCCAGAAGGCAGCGCCGGGGGCATGGGAGGAGCAGCTACTGAGAAGGGAAGGGAAGCCTCCTTCATGTAAGAAGCTTCTTCACCAGGAGTGACCGCTGTCCGTGGCCCAAAGTGGAGTGAGACTCTCAGGTTGGGGAGAGGAGTCACTCCCATAGGAAGGCTTCAAGCAAGGGCCAAGGCCCACCTGTCAATCACCAAGGACTTGGAGACAAAAGCAAGACAGGCCTTGCCCTCAGGGAGCTTATGTTTGGGGCATCCTCCTTATTCTCTGCTTGTGTTCTGTCCACTACACTCCCTCTGATCGGAGCAACCCAGAATGGCCAATGAACAAGGCCATGACCATAGCAGAGAGCACGGTGATGAGGACAAGATGATGCAGGAGAGCGAGATGGGGATTCTCATGGGCAAGATGGAGGCATGTGGGTAGCTAACGTCCCCGTAGGAGGCCCCAAGACAGGCGAAGGATGGCATGCCCAGAGCGGTCAGGATGGGCGGAGCTTTACCTGGAGGGCGGTGTCCGGCCAAGCGCACCAAGCCCTCCTCCCGGCCCTGTGCTGCTGGGCCCATCATCCAGAGCCGGGAGGGCTGGCTAGCGTGTTAGATAGCAATCAGGATCCCCAAAGCTCCTCAAAGACACCAAATGGCTCATGAGAACTCACCACCCCACTGGCTAGAAGGGGCTGAGGTCAAGGGAGGCCAGAAGGGAGCTTGCAGCCTTGGGGACGGGGAGGACGGAGCCAGGCATGAACACCCAAGCCCACAGAGTGAGTTCATTTCAGGACAGCCCTTCAAGGCCTCCTCCTGCTGACTGTGAGTCACCTGCTGCCCTCCCTAGTACCAGGTGAATCTGTTGCCCCTCAAAGTTCCCAGGCCCCTGCAGTCCCCCTTCACTCACTCAAACCCCAAGTATCCACTTGGCTCTGGGGGACACCCCCAGCCCACATGAGGCTCAGGCCCTGCCCTCTGAGGGCTTATGATCCAAGGGGCGGCTGACAGACCCACATGGAGAACTCTAATGCACCCCTTTGTATTACTGCACAAGGGGGAGCAAGGAGCCTCGATCTGGAAGCAGAAACGCGTCTGAGCTCCGTCACTGCTTCCATCCCAGGCCTGCGGCAGCAGAGCATCATGCAAAGGGAAAGGGGGAGCCAAGGCTGCTCTGATCAGACAGGACAAAGGCCTTGACCTGGGGAAGCCGATGGGGCTCGCCTGCCTCAGAGCAGAGGGTGGCTCTGATGGCCAACAGGGAAGGATCACTGACACTCTGGCTTTGGGAACACCCAGGTCAAGTGCAAAGGTTCAGAGCCTGGCTTCCCACCCCTCACTAACCCCACTGCCAAGACCTCTCCATACCTGGAGGCTCAAAGGGCTTTTCCCCACGTCAGTTGGCAGGGAGCAGGGCAGAGGAGGCTTCCTCAAAGAGGGAAAGGCCCTGAGCCAGGGGCACAAAGCCCCCACCCTCGGGGGCTTACAAACACTGAAGCACTTTGTGCTCAGAGTTCTCTGGACAATTTAGTTCCCAAAATGAAGGGGGTAGTGAGAAGAGACCAAATAACCGAGAAAGAGAGACAGAGAGATGTAGAGAGAGACAGAGACAGAGAGACAGGCAAAGATAGAAAAAAGCAGAGATAGAGAGGCAGAGACAGAGAGAGACAGAAGGACACAGAGAGGCAGAGACAGAGAAAGACAGAGAGATATAGAGAGAGGCAGAGATAGAGAAAGACAGAGGGACAGAGAGGGAAAGAGAGAGATAGAGAGGCATAGAGAGGCAGAGATAGAGAGAGAGAAGGACACAGAGAAAGACAGAGAGGCAGAGATAGAGAAAGACAGAGATACCGACAGAGAGGGTCAGAGAGGCATAGAGAGGCAGAGATAGAGAGAGAGGCAGAGACAGAGAGACACAGAGAGGCAGAGATGGAGAAAAAGAAGCAGAGATAGAGAGGCAGAGATAGAGAAAGACAGAAGGACACAGAGAGGCAGAGACAGAGAAAGACAGAGAGACAGAGAGAGGCAGAGATAGAGACAGAGGGACAGGCAGAGATAGAGAGAGACAGAGAGACAAAGAGAGAGGCAGAGATAGAGAAAGACAGAGGGACAGAGAGGGAAAGAGAGAGATAGAGAGACATAGAGAGAGAGAAGGACACAGAGAAAGACAGAGAGGCAGAGATAGAGAGAGACAGAGATACCGACAGAGAGGGACAGAGAGGCATAGAGAGGCAGAGACAGAGAGACATAGAGAGGAAGAGATAGAGAGAGGCAGAGACAGAAAGACAGAGAGATGCAGAGAGGCAGAGATAGAGAGAGGCAGAGATAGAGAGAAAAAGAAGCAGAGATAGAGAGGCAGAGATAGAGAGAGACAGAAGGACACAGAGAGGCAGAGACAGAGAAAGACAGAGATACTAAGAGAGAGGGACAGAGAGGCATAGAGAGGCAGAGATAGAGACAGAGAAGGACAGAGAAAGACAGAGAGACATAGAGAGAGGCAGAGATAGAGAAAGACAGAGATACCGACAGAGAGGGACAGAGAGGCATAGAGAGAGGCAGAGATAGAGACAGAGAGACAGGCAGAGATAGAGAGAGACAGAAGGACACAGAGAGGCAGAGACAGAGAAAGACAGAGAGGCAGAGACAGAGAAAGACAGAGATACTAAGAGAGAGGGATAGAGAGGCATAGAGAGTCAGAGACAGAGAGAGACAGAAGGACACAGAGAAAGACAGAGAGACATAGAGAGAGGCAGAGATAGAGAAAGACAGAGATACCGACAGAGAGTGACAGAGAGGCATAGAGAGAGGCAGAGACAGAGAGAGACAGAAGGACACAGAGAGGCAAAGACAGAGAGATGTAGAGAGAGGCAGAGATAAAGACAGAGATACTAAGAGAGAGGGACAGAGAGGCATAGAGAAGCAGAGACAGAGAGAGGCAGAGATAGAGGCAGAGATAGAAAGACAGAGAGATGCAGAGATAGAGAGAGACAGAGAGACCAAGAGAGGAGACAGGAAGAGAGACACAGAGGGACAGTGGAGGGAGGAAGAGACAAAGACAGGGCACTACTCACCGCGGCTGTAGAGGGGGCTGCTGCTCAGGGGAGGGGCCACAGCTGGGTTGGCCTTCTGCAGCTTTGGCTGCACTATGATCTGGTAGCCTTGCATGAGACGCTGGCAAATGAACTCCTCAAACACCTGCTGGGCAGTCATCTGCATGCCCTCCTCATCCCTCCTGCAAAGACATGGTTGTCCCATCAGAGGGGTAGCAGCTCCCCTGGCAGGGGTGGGGGGGAAGGGGCCGAGGTCCTCCAACACAAGGGTACCGGGGTGTGTGAGGGCAGGGTGTCAGCCCCATACCAGGGCCGCAACCCTCTCCCTCCACCCCCTCTCAGACAGCCCGACCCGGACCCAGAAGCCCTGGGCATGCTCCCCCTTGGGCATCCTATGTCCTGAGTAGTTATTCTTCATTTCAGTGACCAAGAGAGAACCAGAATATGCTGAGAATGGAAATGGAGGTGCATACAAGCACTAAGGGGCCTGTAAAAGGCGGGAATTAAATTGAACTATTTAACAATCGATAAATTAAATTGAATTTAGACGGTGACCTGTGACTCTCTTTCTATCGGAAAACTCAATTTTTCTTTTAAAAAAAGAGTGCACAATGAATAAATGCACCAGCTTCCCAAGCTGCATCTCAAGGACACCTCCCAATGGCTCTTCCCGCCAGCACATGAGGCACTTTACAAATCTCGTCTCAGAGGATCCTCACAGCCACCCGGGGAGGAGAGTGATGTTATGACTCCCATTTTACAGCTGAAAAACTGAGGCAGACAGAGGTTCATGACTTGCCCAAGGTCACCCAGCTAGTAAGTGTCTGAGGCCAAATCTGAACTCAGGTCTTCCTGACTCCAGGCCCAGCACTCCATCTGCTGGGCCACCAAATGCCTCTAGACAAGGAAAAACAAAAAATCAACCAAAAAAAAAAAAAAAACACGACTAAAAAGGACAGAACTGGAGATTTTGCTATTCTTCTAGAGAACCCTGAAATCCAATTTTTGTGCATTAAGATAAAAAGGTTTTAGTAATTTGTTTTACCTGCCTTAATGTGCACAATGTTTCTTCTATTTCTAAGGATGCTCAGAGAAATAGAAGATAGGACATTTTATTGGTTTCTCAATTTCTCATTATTTAGAAATGTTCTGTTTACAGGAACTGAGACCAAGCAGGTGAGAAGGAGGATTAAGACATCTTTGGAGGGGGGCTAGACCTCAGGTGGGAGATATTAATTGCTAACAGGGAGGTAAATTTAGAGAGAGCATCTAGCTGTAGATTTATGGATTCGAATTACAAGACACACAAAGACAGGCCTCATATCACCTTGGGTTGGCTGCAGGTCAAGAAGACATAATTACACCAATTTATCTGACCCCCATTAGTGTATCATAGGAACCTATTAAGCATTGGACGAGAGAACGTTCTAAACTTTGTGACTTCCTTTAAAAACCACCTGTTTCAAATGCACATTCTCTGTACTGAGACTATGATTATAGGCATCAATCACTTGGAAACGTGTCCTTTCCACGAGACAAAACTGCCCTAAAAAGGTTAATTTGGGGATCAAGCACGGCTGCATATATTAAAGTGACTTCTCACATGCAACTTCTGATGCGGGGGCCCAGAAATCTACTACAGCTTCATTTACATGGTATTTGTTCTGTCCTGTATACAATTTTAAATGTTTTAGTTTAGACTGTTTTAATGTGTAATCACTCCAGATCCCTTCAGAAATAGGTGAAATGGAAATAATAAAATGCTTGCTTCAATTGAAAAAAAACATACAAAGTTTTGCATGACTCCTTGACTTCCCTGAAAAAGCCATGCACAAATACCCTTTTTACATCCTAACGGGGAAGACAACACACAAAAAGGTCCAGGAGATGAGTGAGTGCGGCTGGCCCTGGAGGCACAGGCCCAGGTCCCCCATGCTGGACCTGCACGAGGTTGGCCCCCAGACCACCCCAGGTGCAGTTGCCTCCGCAAGGTACAACTGTCTGTACCAGGAACCTTCCCACAGGCCACTGGCATCATCCTCAGAGGGGCTGCCCTGGCAGAGCCCATCACTGTGGGGCTCTACCCATCTTTTACACCCTTCATGTCCTTATCAGAGTCCCACGGCCTTCTCATTGCTCAGGAATTCTGACCTTAAGCAGCAAGGTCCTGGGACACCCCAGAGCTGCATTAAAGCCAAGTGACACATCAGCCAAGTCCAGCGGCATCTGCCATGGCCGGTCTGCGAGGGGGCAGGGGCGTCACTCATTTCTTCACTGGGGCCTGATTACACAACATAGCTTATATTTATGTTATTGTCATTATTGGGGGGAGGGGTGGGTTGGTGGGACGGGGTGTGTGTGTGGTGGGAGGCATGGGGGGGCAGCATTTAGCCCTCCAGGGGCATCTCCTCAGTTCCCCATTCTCGATGCCGCTCTCTCTGCACAGTCAGGTGGGTGTGGGTGGGTGTGGAATCTTTTCATCACTGCCCTCCTTAGGTATATGCCTCACAGCATCATCTCCAGGTGAAAGGAGGTGGGCAATTCAGTCGTCACCCTCTAAGCCTTGCAGATGGACCGTTAAGGACTCACGTCCCCAAAGAAAAGTGAACAGATCTTACATCATGACATTTTCTGAAAACAAAAAAACCCACTTGATCCCAAAAAGCAACGGACACAAGAAAAAGACATAAGGGAAAACACTGTGGGAAGATGTCCAACCCCTGATCTGCACAGAGGCTAATGGTGACACGTCAGGGAATACTGGTGAAGGGAAGCCTGTCTCCCTCCTTGGCTGGAGAGGTGGTAAACTCCTGGGGCAGAATGGGGCATATTAGTTGTCAGCCATGGTGGCTTCACTTAGCTGTACCTTTTGTACAAGGAGGGATCCTATGGGGGGTGGGAGGGTGGCGTGGGAGGGGAGGGGTATCAGTAAGGAGAGATGAGCTGGGGCTGGAGAAGAGCCGGGTCTCCAGCAGGCAGGCATGAACGAACACAAGCCCATGTGACATCCGCCGGGCTGCCAGGGGGCCCCCCCCGCACACTCACCTGTCCACATCTGCCTCCGGGAGCAGGTCGTAACAGCCTTCTGTGTAGTCATTCTGGAGGCCCTGGCGGTCTGGGAAGTAGTCGGTGGTGAGGGGCAGGCAGGCCGGAGTAGTGAGAGACTTCCAGTCCACTCCGACTGTGCAACAGAAGCCTGGCACTACAGGGGGAGCAGACAGCGTCAGAACTGCCGCGGGGCCCGAGGTCGCGGGCGTTCCCCCACAAGGAACGTTTGGGGTACAGGGAGAGGAGGAACAGAGTGAGAGGGGGTCAGGGCGCCAAGAGGGGGAGGAACAAGGGGGGAGAGAGAGAGAGACAGAGCTTGTTAACCAGGGCAGCGCACATGCGTAACAAATCCCATCATGCAATGGGGTACTCAGCTAACCCTCACAGTCACTGGTCAGTTACAAGAGGCAGAGCTGCAAGGCTGGCAGGTTATATGGCAGGGCGGGCACCACCGCCCCAGAAGCCAAAAGCAGAGGAACAGGTGGGCAGGCTGCCGCCAGGGCCCGCCCACACAGGGCAGGAGGAGAGCTCAGCCGGATTATGGACAGAGCAGCAGACAGGGCATAAACAGGAGTGATTGCAGAGGCAGCCACCCAAGCGACAGACCCAAGAGGACAAGGGGGTGGGAGACGAGGGGAAGGGCGGACAGTCCTAGTGCAGTTGGAGGGGCTCAACCGCATGGGCCGGCCCAGAGCTCCCTGCTTTTGAACGCCAGGACGCTCTGCCAACAGCTGAAGATGAGGAGGAGCCCTGCATCCCCAAAGAGGGACAAAAAAAGGCCATGTCTATGCCTGGGAGTGCAGAAAAGGTCCACATTTCAGACATGTTGTGGGTAGCCATCAGGGAGCACCAGCCCGAGCGGCTCCATGACCAATGAGAGATACACCCTCCGCTAACCCCCCTCCCCAGCAGAGTCCACAATGCCCAGAGATGTACATCAGGGAATGCCACTCCTGACACTTAAAAGCCATTACTGACTCTGGGAAAGTCCCCTCACTTCTTTAAGCCTATCTTCTCATCTGGAAAATGGGGTAACATCTCCCACACCTTCTTAACAGCTGCTAGGAGGCTCAAATGAACGAGTGGACATCTATGGGCTTTGAACCCTTTACAATGCACAGAAAAGCCAGGGATGGTTATTAATATCCAAGGAACTCTCTAAGCACATTCTGCTATTACTTAATTAATTCTCTCAACAGCCCTGAAAGGTAGGTTGGGGGAGGGACTGTTCCCCTCTGAGAGGCAGCAAGGGTCAGATGAAACCATGGGTGTGGGCATCGAAGGCCTGGACTAAATCCTGCCCACCTCTCTCGGGCACCTCACTGAAAGGCTGCACAACTCTGGTCAAGTCCCTTCTCCTTGTGAGGCCTGTTTCCCCTCTGTAAAACAAGAAGACCGTAGTAGGTGGCCTGTGAAGGCCTCCCCAGTCACAGCTGCTGAGACAGGCCCAGACGGACGGCAAGGAGGCCTGACGAGGCGCAGAGTCGCCATCACATGGGGGGAAAGTGGACACAGCTGGACTGTTCCAGGCCCAAGGGCCAGGCAGCCGGGGCCTTCCCACCAGCCAGGCCTCCGAGAGCCGTTGTTCTGTCCCTCTCAGCTACACTCAAGTGAGCAGAGCTCGATGATTCAGACTGTAAGCTCCCTAGGGCAGAGGCCTTGTGTCGGCTCAGCTCTGTATTTCCAGCATCTAGCCCTCTACACACAGCCAAGCTGTTTGTTGGCCCCATCTGGAGCATTCGGAAGAGCTGAAATGCTCTAAACATGTTTCCTGCTGGACAAACATTAAGGCTGGAAGGCTAGGGCCTTCATTTGAAGTCTCTCCGTAAGAAAGAAATGAAGCTCAAGTCCTGATACAAAGCTGACCTGGGGCCTACCACTGACCCATGACAGCCACGTGAAGAAAGGCCTTGTCACTGCCAAATGCGGAAATCCTGACTCATTTCTGCTTTTCCAATGAGGCCATTTCTAACTCCCTCCAGGGCCAGGGTCAGAATTGCTTGGACAAGGCTGAGACTGGCCATGGAGGAAGGTCAACCTGCATGAACGCCCCTCCTCTACTTAAGCACACAGCCTGTGACAGCAGGGGAGTCACTCTCTGCTGGACACCCATCAGCTCCCCTTGCACCAGGGAGGCCCCAGCAATGGGGCTAGTGCACGTCAGTCCCTTCTTCAAGATTCAGTTCAACGGCTATCTCCTCCACTAAGCCTGTCCTAAAGCCTCGGACTAAAAGCCAGCCCCTTCCCAGAGCGCTCTCCTTTGCCTGGCACCTCCAGTTAGATGAGGACAGCTCTTAGCTCTTCCCTTCTTCCTCCTCCCAACAGAACAGAAGCCATCCCTTGTTTCAAACTGTCCCTTGTAGCTCCCTCTTGGCCCTATGGCCACAGAGGAATGGTCCCGCCCCGCCGCCTCGCCCGCCCTCACCACCTTCTCTAACTGGCTGCCCCCCCTTACTTGGATCTGAAGAGGCAGATACGCCGTCTTCTAGAGAATCCTTGCTCTGGGTCCTGGATCCTACAGAGAGATGAAGAAACACTTGGCAAAAGTAAGCTATACCTGCCCCCCACACTCCCACCCTGCCACACATGAAGAAGAGGTTTGCTATGAGGACCCGACTTGATGGTCACAAAGGAGATGTGAGAACCTGCACTGAGTACCATCTCCCCCCTTAGAAGGTAAGCTCCCTGAGGACAAGGCTTGTCCTTTGCAATTGTGCACTTTGGTAGCCCGGCTCCTGGCACACCATGAGCACGTACTGCTTTGTCAAAGAAGAAAACAACACAGCTCAAAGAGAAATGAGCTCAGAGACAGGAAGACTTGGTTCAAATCCAGCCTCAGACACCTACTGGCTGTGTGACCCCGGAAGCCAACCCACCTTGCCAGGCTCAGGCCACTCCCTGACACTTCTCTACAAAGTGATGGGCGAGCTGAGATGGATGCTGGGGGAAGGAATTCCCGAGTCCCCCACAATCCTTCCAGTAAGCCCCCACAGAGGAGCCAAATACGGGATCTTGAGCTAAATGCTTCTGGCTGCTTGGGGGAGCCCCCTCCAGTGAGGAAAAGGCACGACAAGTGTGGGGGGGTAGAGCAGGCAGGGAGGGTGATGTTTACCTGTGTTTTGAACTGCTCTTTTTCCACGTTAGGCACCTGGCTGCCTTGGCTAAGCATAGAGGGCTAGGATGCTGAGACCCCAAAGAGATGTGACTGGTGGTTTTATTAGCCAAGCTGCCTCCCCCACATGCTCGTACGGTCAAGGTTTGGAGGCTGGGGCCTTTATCCAAGGTCTCTCAGAGGAGAGAGGAAGCAAAACTGTCAAGTCCTGATACAAAGCTGTCCCCTGGGTCTCGTGACTACTGGCCGAACCCTGACCCGGGACAGCAACATGAAGAAAGGCCTCATCACCGTCAAACACGCAAACCCACCTCCACCTTCCTCCAGATGATGCCATGTGATGACCCTGCATCTTCCACTGATGGCCCCGTAGTGCGAGCCCCTACAGGAGCCTGAGAACCCACAGAGAGGCGATGCTGAGGCCACTGGGACCACCCCTCGTTCTACAGAGGCCCAGGGGGCCGAGCAACTTGTCCCAGGTGACATAGCACTGGATCCTTGCCCCAAATCTGTGCTAACCACACCTCGAGCATCCCTTCTGGGGTCTCCTGAGGCTGCCAAATTCCCACTTTGTCTCCAGCAAATGAGTGATGAAGTCCAGAGGCTCAAACTCACATGACCTCCCTTCCACAGAAGCACAGGACAAGAGCGTTGGAAGGGACCCGATCCCAGAGGCCCTCCGGCGCACCTGCTACATGGTCGCTTTCTCCGACCAAAGTCCCCGCTGGGAGAGAGCCCAGGGCCGCCCAAAGTGAGCCTAAATGCGTCTTATCACAACATTCCCACCCCGGCTCCTGGGAGCAAAGGGAACACGTCCTTCCACAGGACAGGCAGTGGCCATCAGCTTCTTCTCTCCTGGCTGAACAATCCCAACTCCTTCCACTCCTCTTCCACCATCAAGCACCATCCTGGCTGCTGATAAACAGCCCTGCTAAACTGTGCCCCCCGGAACTCCACCTGGTCCTCCATACGTGGGCTGCCCCAGGCGGAAGAGGCCACAGGGGTGGGGAGGGAGGAGACAGAGGCTGCCCTGGACACAGTGCCGACCCCAGGACCACCAACCTTGCCTCCTGCCCCATCACACTAAGGACACACATAGAAGTCACTAAACCTACACTTTCTTTTTCTAGACAAATGCTTCTCTAACCAAGTTTTCCCTATCTTGTATTGGCAAGGCTGGTTTTTCAAACCCAACATTTATACCAAACGATTAGATTGGGCGCAGTGTTGGGGCCAGCCAAGATCTCTTTGGACTTGACTTGTCCCTGAGGCCTCCTGGCTTTGTGTCATTGAAACCTTTGAAAAGCCCGCCATCTATCGGCGCCCAGGTGGTAGAGCGGGTGAGAGCTGATAATCATAATCCTGAGAGCCAGTATTTCTATGGCACTTACTATGTGCCTGGCAGTGTGCTAAGGGCTTTATAAAGATTAACTCATTTGGCTCTACAACAATCCTGGCAGATGGGTGCTGCTACAATCCACACATTAGAGTTGGGTAAACTGAGGCAGACAGGTTCAGTGACCTGCCCCAGCTGGTAAACGTAGGAAGGTGGATTTGAACTCAGATCTTCCTGACTCCAGGCCCAGAGCTCTAACCGCTGCACAGCCCAGGTAGATAGAGCATTAGTCAAGAAGACCCGAGTTCCAATTCTGGTTCAGATTCTGACTGACTCCTGGGAGGTTATTTAACCTCTTGGCCCCAATTTTTCCATCTGTAACAATGGGAATGACAGCATCTACCTGAGGGTTGCTGTGAGGACAAAACAAAACAGTAACATATAGTGCTCTGCAAACCTCAGAGAGCTGTAGAAATGACGGATGTTATTGTCTACGCCTTTTTCCAAATAACTCACAATCTATTTTAAAAAGCCCCAAACCATGGCCAGGCAGACCCCCTGCCACAGTCACACGGAGCCAGGAAGGAGTCTTCTGAGACTGGCCAACCACTGAGCGCTGCCCACACTGCTGCCAGCCTGGCAAAGCCGTCTCACAGAAGGACCCAGAGAGCAGAGCTAGGACAGCAGGAGGGTGTGAGGGGAGGCTGCCCATTTCCATGTGCCACCCCAAACCACCAAGGCACTAGGGCCTGGCGACAGGGGCTGGGCTTGCCCCTCCCCGAAGGTCTCTCCAGTGGCGCTGAAGCTGCAGGCGGGCATCGGAGAAGCCAGGAGGATCATCAGGTGGGTTTTACTGGACATCTGCTCCTGAAGAGCAGGTGACAAGTAGCCTTTTGTCTACATTCTCGAAGGGGAATGTGAAATTTCTCCAAAGCTCCTGGGTAACCACAGCCACTGGACCCAAGCAGACAGTACTGGGCATGTCAAGCCAACCGCTAAGGAAGAAAAGAAACGGGGCCTTTCTTTTGCCCCTAATCAGACTCTCCATCCATGCTCATTTCAAGACAGAGTTTGTGTATCTGCTGCCACCTGGTGTCCGATGGGAAAACTGGTGAATTGTGCTCTCTTCTCTGGTGATTGGTCAGTGGGGAAGGTGGCATCAGTGGCTCCATGAAGGGTCTGGGGGATGCCCGGTTATCAGGAGGGTAACAAGGCCAGGTGAGAGCCCCGAATGAGGCACGGTTCCTTGATGCGGGGAAGGGACTGAGCCATGCCTGAGCACTTCCAGATCTTGGAGGCCAGCTGGTATAGAGAAGAAGCTGATCCTGGGTACAGGTCAGGAGACTTCACTGTAACCACACCATACCACAGCACATAGGCAGTACAGAGCCCACGTTGGCACAAAGTCTCTCCACTGGGCCAGCTGTCTTCCCCACCCCACATACACCCTGACTCTAAAATCTGGCCCCCAAAGTGAGTCAGACCAAAAGGAAATCTCTGGGGCAGGGCTCTCTTACCCTGGGGGCTTCAGGTGTGTGGGAAAAACTATCTTTCTATCTTTCTGCCAACTGAAACCAACCATTTCAAGATTCGGCTCTGAGAAGACCAGAAAGCAGGGCCAGGGAGACGGCAGGGCCATGACACAAGCGAAGTGAGGAGCCCCCATCCTCCTTGGCCCTATTGGGCAACATTTTACTCATAACTAGTAAGGGAATCCTCTTGAGGAATAAAGGTGGGACTGGAAGGCTAACTGGGTTCCTTCCCACTACAAAATTCTGTGATTTGGATAAAGATGTGATTGTCATAAAGAAGTTAGCACACTGGATCCAAAGGCCCAACTTGAAATCCAGCCTCAGATACTTAGCTGTGTGACCTTGGGTAAGTCACTTAACCTCTGCCTGCCTCAGTTTCTCCATGTGTAAAAAAGGAATCATAAGACCACCTCCCAGGGAAGTCATGAGGATCAAACGAGGTAACATTTGAGAAGCGCTCTGCCTTACAGTGCTACCTGAGTGGTGTCTGAGAGGCTGACGTGGATGCCCCAAGGTCAGGAGGGCTGGCTGACACATTAGACAACCAACCCACCCTCCCACGAGGCAGCCTAGACTGCTGGGCTGAGAGGAACAAGACTGGACTAGTGTCTCCTAGAGGGCTGTATCTCACCCAGTGGCCAGCTCAGGGATCCAAGAAACCAACGGCTCACGCGGGTTTAGAGTCAAGGCCCTCGCCGGCCCGACGACACCACAACAGACATTGCGGCTCCCCAGGCTCCAGCCTCGCCTCTCCCTGGGCTGGCCTCCTCTGTTCCCAGCCCGGCGGCTCACCTTCTTCCCCTCTAGTGGGTGCCTCTCTCTGTTCCATCCTCCACTATCGCCCACATCCTCCTTCTCTGGCCTCGACAGCCACACCGACCCTTCTCTAACCTTCCACTTAGAGATGGTCCCGCCCCAATACCTTCCCATACCAGACTCCCCCTCTCTCCACCATCCTGCCTTCATCAATCTGGTGCCACTGGCCTCCTGGCAGTTCCTCATCTCCGGACTCCAGGCATTTGCACTGGCTGTCCCTCATGCCTGGTACTCTCTACCTTCTCTGGCTTCCTTCAAGTCCCAGCTAAAGCTTCCCCAGGGAGCCTTTTTAAGCCCCTGTAATTCTGGTGCCTTCCCTCCAATCCATCCAGCCTGTAGTTGTCTGTAACAGCTGTCTCTATGTTGTCTCCCCGTTTAGACTAGGAGGTCGTTGAGGGCAGGGGCCACCATTTGCCTCTCTTTATAACCCCAGGGTTTAGTGCAGTGCCTGGCACACCATAGGTGCTTCATAAACACTTGCTGCCTCGCCTCCCAACCTGCCTGTAAGCTCTTGGTGGCCAAGAACATGCCATGGCCTCCTCTTGCATCTACAAAATGTTAGATGTGGGAGGCTGACCAGGGATAGCTGAATAATGGCTGGGCCCTCATCAGCACCCAAGCGACCACCCCCAAAGCGTATCTCATGGCCCACTTACAAGCCCCATTAATTTATACAGGGCTGCTGCTAACTGGGTCACCCCCAAGAGTGGCACACAGAGTCTAAAGATAGTCACAGACGGCATTGAGTCCTGGTTCTCTCATCTTGTGTCTGCTCCCGCCTCACGGACCAATTACCTGTGCCACTATGGCTGAGGCGGGCAGAATACTCGTTTGTTCCACTGAAATTCAGGAAGGACGCGCCGTCCCCAGGCTGGCGGGAAGGGAGGTGCCTGTGGAGAGCAAAGGGCCAGCTGTCAGGCTGGGCAGAGGGGGCTGCCCCTTCTGCCCCGCTCACCATTCAAACAGTGATGGAACACAAAGCTGCCCTGGGAGCCGGCTACCCCCACAGGTTTGGTGACCCAGAAGGAGGGCAATCAGCCCAAGCCCCAGCGAGGGCCTGGTTCTGGAGTTCTCGTGCCTGCTCCCATGTACCCAGTGAAAAGCTGCCCTCTCCCAACAAGCCCAGAAGCGAGAAGGGCATGGAGCACCATCAGAGACAAGGATCACTGGAAGGAAGTTCCCTGAGGTTTGGCTGTGCCTCTGCACACAGTAGATGCTGCATTGATTAGCCAATGCCCAACATCTGTGTCACTGACAGAAAGGTCCCTGCCCTGCCTGACTCTCTTGGTATGCTATGGTAAATGATAACAATCCCACCCATCGTGCTTCTTCAGGCCTTCTCAGTGTCCAAGCTCGTCCATCAGGACACACAGCTCCCGAAGGTGGAGAGCAGGGCGGGAGAAGGGCCCAAAGGTCCCTTCAGGACCCCTGGCCTCTTTTAGACCAATACTCCTGGTAGGGTCACCAAGCTCAGGCAAGAAATGCTCAGGAGGCATGAAGCAGAGAGCATGCGCCACGTGTGCCAGAGACAGAACCGACCTAGGAAGAACTAAGGGAAACTCATCCGGGCAAAGATGTCCTCCAAGAAAGGAGAAGCATGTGGGTCACGTAGGGAGAGCCAGGCCGGCCAAGGGGCTCCAACCTCTGGAGAAATCAAGGGAAGCCTCAGGGCGTACGGTCCTCATGGGGAACCACAGGCTGGGGTGGGGAAGCAAGCAGTCAGTCGGCACTGGTGGAGAGAGCATTCGCTCCCCA
>CM053622.1:8044099-8063813 GCA_028646595.1 Phalanger gymnotis
GTAAAGCTACCTCCGGCCCCAAACTCAACTGAAACTCTTCTGAGGTTCCTGTATCCTCTATGCAGCAACTCATGCCTTTCTTAGTCCTCTCCACTACCCCCCCAGAGCCTTTGTCTTCAGTGACCCCTGCCAAAGAGCAGAGGGCCCGGGACCGAGGCCCTGGGGGCACCTGCCCATGGGGTATCTGCCCGTGGGACCAGAGCCCTGGCGGGGGGCACCCGCCCATGGGCCCGAGGACAGAGCCCCAGCAGACACCTACCTGAGGCCCAAATAGAGCCATGGCGGGGAGCGGGGGACGCTCGCCCATGGGCCCAAAGACAGAGCCCGGGGAACACCTGCCCACAAGACCAGGAAAGTGCAGGGTGAACCAACAAAGCAGGCCCAGGACTACACCAAGAAGGTGTGACTTTAATAGCCACTTCCTTGAAACTCTTGGATAAGAGAGTGTGTCCCGGAGGGGGCAGGGGTCACCTAACTGGCCTCCAACCTCTCCCATCTCTGGCTGATCCTCCAGGTGTGACTCATGCTGTTCTCCACCTCCACCCCCCCAAAAAACTTTCCAAAGCAACCTATCAGTGAGCGTAACTTGTCCCAGTAAGTCGAACACCAAATGTGGAAGGGAGAGGAAGCAGACGGCAAACCAGGCAAGGTCTAAGAGGAAAGGGTCCCGGGGGCAAAGTGCAAGCTCGGCCTCGAGAGAAATGATGGACGAGGCCTGGCCTGTAACAAGTCTCAGACTGACCGAGGCAATCCCAATACAGGGATTAAAGCTTAAAAAGGCTGAGGTCTCCCGCTGCATCGGGGCCATCTCCAGCAGTCCTGATCCATATCTGCTCCTGGACCCAGATGCCTCCAGAGAAGAAAGTGAGGCTGGTGACCTTGCACAGCCCTGCCTCACTTAAATCCAACTCACTGGCATGTCATGGCATCACCTCCCTGATGTCGGGGTCCTCTTAGAGAACGAAGGGCAAACTACAACAAATGGAGGACGAGGCCTGGCAGGGGAAGCTGGGGGTCCTTCTAGGGTGAAGGAGCTCCATGAGGGTGGTGGAGGAAGAGACGATGAGATGGGCAGAGGCCTAGCAGAAAATTCAGGAGCTCAGGGGAAGGGAAGGACCGAAGCAGCGTCAGGTGACAGCCCATCAGCACCTGCATTCAGGGTGAGGGCCCTGAGGAGGCCGGGGCCTGGAAGGTGACCCCAACAGAGAGAAGCTGCTCCTGCCCTGGAGACAGAAGGATGGAGGCGAGGAGCAGAGGAGGGCCAGCCCAGCCCAACACTCCCCAGGCTGACCAAGGCCACCCACAGCACAAAGCCTGCAACAAGATCCGGTGGGGCAGGGAGCAAACCTGCCCAGAAGGCTCCAGAGAAGGCTCGGGGCCTGCAGCTCCATCACTCCCACCCCCCAGTTCTCTGAGCCGGGATCACAGGCAGGCTACGAGGATGAAGAACAGGGCGCAGGGAGACAAACCATCCAAGCTTTGGGGAACCAGAGACAAAGGGAGTGACAATACCCACACTCTCCACTCAAGTTTGGGGGTGTTTCCCCTTCTCAAGCACCGCTCTGACACCTTCAGGAGATGCTCCCTGATTCCTGGGGCAGGGGCTGTGGCCTCACCCCTAGAGACATGTGACCCACAACTTGGGGGTGGGAAGATGGGTCACCCCCTGCCCTCCCTGCCACAGCCAAAGGAGGGCTCATCTCCAGCACAGCCATGTCTATGCCTGTCCCCAACAAACACTCTCCTGCTCTGCCCCCCTTCCGAGCCAAGCTGACTACTGCGTGGGCACCCAGAGCAGGAGGCCCTGGAGCACCCACATCTCCCTTCTCCCCCAGTCACAGCATAGCAAAGGCAACCAGATGCTTCCCTCCCAATAAGGTGGCAAGGCGAGGATTGCCTTCGACATCCAGGGTAAAATGGAGGTGTGGCAAAGGCCTTTCCCATAGTCACGTGGCTGGCTTCCGAGCTGACACGTGTCAGAAAAGAGAGAGGCATTGCCCTTAAGAAGCTTCTGCTCTAGTGACTTATTGGCATTCTACTTTGCTCTGGATCTCTCCACATGCACATCCTACCTCCCTTATGACATTGTGAACTTCCCCATGGCAAGGACTACCCCCATCTCCTTATCTCCTACAGTCTAGCACGGTGCTGTACGCAGAACAATTCCAGAAATGCTTCTGGAAGCCAGAACCAGGTGAGCCGAGAGCCCCAGTAACAAGAGTGATCGGGCCCACCGAAGCAGAGCTACAGGACGAGGAAGGGGCCGGAGAGAGGCAAGAGGCCGGCGGGCCTCCAGACTTACCCACAGGGAAGGTGTGCATCCACCTCCTTCTGTTGGATGTCAGCTTCATGGGCATGCGAGATGGCGCAAAGGGGTTAATCAGAGCTCGCTGCGGCGTGTAGCCACCGGGACGGATGTGCAACATGGACTCGGCGCTGCCCACATGAAACCTCCCTGGTGCGCTCGAGTCCCGCTGCTGGGTCTCCATCATGTTCTCCAGGACATCTGTGGGTTACCATGGACAAGCACAAGGCAGGGATGAGAGCAAGACAACGTGGAAGCCTGAGACAACTGACCAATGCCCAACAAAAGGAGGGAAGGCAAAGATGTGGCATTTCAAAATCAAGGTCCTAGAGGAGCAAACTTGTATTTCTTTTTTTTTCTTATCCTTTTTTAATAATCTATTTATTTTTTGTTTTCACCATTCACTTCCATAAATTTTAGATCTTCTCCCCTTCCCTCCTCCCCCCCTCCCCAAGATGGCATATAATCCAATACATTCCTATTAAACGTTTTCACATGAGTCATGTTGTAGAGAAGAATTAAAACGAGTGGGAGAAGTCTTTCCAGGTTTTTCTGAAGTCCGTCTGCTCCTCGTTTCTTATGGCACAATAGTATTCCATTACATTTGTATACACAACTTGTTCAGCCATTCCCCAATTGATGGGCATCCCCTCAGTTTCCTGTTCTTGGCCACCACAAAAAGAGCTGCTATAAATATTTTTGTACATGTGGGTCCTTTTCCCATTTTCATGACTTCTTTGGGATACAGCCCTAGAAGCGGTATTGCTGGGTCAAACGGTATGCACAGTTTTTTTTTTAATTAAAGAAAGATTTTATTTATTGTTCTCTTGCAAGAGACTGGGTGACCATGAGACACACCCTTCCAGACAATTACAAAGTCTTTTATCTCTCATCCAGATTTGAATTTCCCTCCCCTATTCCTCATTGGCTGGGTGGTATGCACATTTGCATGGCCCTTTGGGCATAGCTCCAAACTGCCCTCCGGAATGGTTGGATCAGTTCACAACTCCACCAACAGTGTCCCAATTTTCCCACATCCCCTCCAACATTTATCACTTTTCTTTTCTGTCATATTAGCCAGTCTGATAGGTATGAGGTGGTACCTCAGGTCTGTTTTAATTTGCATTTCTCTGATCAATAGTAATTTAGAGCATTTCTTCATATAACTATGGATAGCTCTCATTTTGTCTTATGAAAACTGCCTGTTCATATCCTTTGACCATTTATCAATTGGGGAATGACTTGTATTCTTGTAAATTTGACTCAGTTTTCTATATATTTTAGAAATGAGGCCTTTATCAGAGACACTTGTAAAAATTCTTTCCCAGTTTTCTGCTTTCCTCCTAATCTTGGTTGCATTGGCTTTGTTTGTGCAAAAACTTTTCAATTTCATATAATCAAAATTACCCATTTTGCATTTCATAATGTTCTCTATCTCGTTTGGTCATAAATTCCTCCATTGTCCATAAATATGACAGATAAACTATTCTTTCCCCTCCTAATCTGTTTATAGTATCAGCCTTCATATCTAGGTCGTGTACCCATTCGGACTATTCTGGTATGTGGTGTCAGGCGTTGGCTTATGCCCAGTTTCTGCCATACTATTTCCCAGTTTTCCCAGCAGTTTTTGTCAAACAGTGAGTTCTTATCCCAGAAGCTGGGGTCTTTGAGTTTATCAAGCAATAGATTGCTATAGTCATTGACTACTGTGTCTCGTGTACCTAACATACTCCACTGATCTGCCTCTCTATTTCTTAGCCAGTACCGTAGTTTTGGTGACTGCTGCTTTCTAATATAATGTAAGATCTGGTGTGGCCAGGCCACCTTCCCTAGGATTTCTTTTCATCAATTCCCTTGATATTCTGGACCTTTTTTTTTCTTCCGGATGAATTCTGTTACTATTTTTTCTAGCTCTACAAAATAATTTTTTGGTAGTTTGATTGGGATGGCACACAAGCTTGTATTTCTACCAAAGTTAATGAGTCTTTCCAACTTAGAAATGCCCGAAAGATCATGGAGATAGAACAAGCCACGAATCGAGGCCAGAGATGTAATGGTCCCAATGGTGGGAAGGGCAGAGCTGGCCAGAGTCAGGAGAACCTGAATTCAAATTCTGCCTGATACACGCCGGCTGGGAGGCACCAGGCACTTCCCTCCATCCGTCTCTCAGGGGCCCAGGCAGCTCCCTACGGCTCTACGCCACAGAGCAGAGGGAGGCTCCTAGCCCAGAGGTTTGCAGGGTTGGTAAACGGGAAGTGACCATGCGCTCTGCTCTGCTATGCTCTGACACAGAGATGCCGAAGCCCTGGCACCCCCAACCCCCAGCCCGTCAAGCCCGGCAGCTCCTCCCAGATCGGCCCCGGCCGCGCTCCCGACTGACCCCGCGTGCCGGTGTAGCCCAGGGAGCTGCTGACGTCATACTGGTGCAGGTGCGTGCGGGGGATCAGCAGGATGTGAGAGCTCTTGCCCAGAGAGCCGTCGTCTGAGGCCTGGCTCCTCGCCTCTTCTGGGGGCAGGGTGCGACTCTGCACCGAGGGGCTCGAGGACACATCGAAGGAGCCGGAACTCTTCCGTGCCTGGTTCTCTCGCTCCCTCACGGACCTGGCAGCCCAGGGAGCAGAAGAGAAGGAATGGTCGTTGCAGATACAAAGGTAGAACTCAACTGAAATGGGTGGTACAAGTACCATTGCCCCCATTTTACTGATGGAAAAACTGAGGCCTCAAGAGTTAAAATGACTCGCCAACAGTACCACGGCCGGTCAGCGGCACATTGGGATCGCACGGCCTCTCAAGCCCATCACCCTCTTGTCCTGGGTCTTCAGGACATGGCGGGCGTAGCACCCAGGGGTTCCCAGAGAATGTGACCTTCCTTCCTCTGGGCAAGAAGGATTAAAACTAGCTTCTCAGAGAACCTGAAAGCGTTCTGAGGTTCCCGTGCGGAGGAAGACACTCCCACCCCGAGCTGGGTGCAGGGCATCCACAATCACCAAATACCCACCACGACAACTCAGAACCTGAAAAGGGCCTCGTCAACACGATAGGGTCGTATATGGTTTTTTTTTTTTAAATTTTGTTTTTGGTTTTGTTTTTTGTTCTTTTGGAGGGGGGGAAGGCAGGGCAATTGGGGGTGACTTGCCCAAGGTCACACAGCTAGTAAGGGCGTCAAGTGTCTGAGGCCGCATTTGAACTCAGGTCCTCCTGACTCCAGGGCCGGTGCTCTGCTCACTGCACCACCTAGCTGCCCCATTGGCACGTATTTTATGAAGTGCACAATCTCTCCAATTCATTGTGATCAAAGTAAAAATTAGAGTGTTCAGTAGCTAAGGCTACATCGACATGTTCCAAACATGTGATTCTGTACCCAGGGGACCCTCCACAGACACACACACACACACACACACACACACACACACACACCACATCCTCTATAACTTTAATAGCAGCTGGCCTGAGGACCAGAAGGAAAGTGACCCATTCATGGTCCCATGGTTGGCGTCAGAGGAGGGATCTGAAGGAGGTTCCCCCCAACTCCAGCAATCTCTGCTCTACCAACAACTGCCCTTGAGAATGAGTGCCCCCAACTCAGCCCCCTCCCCCAGCTAGCTCGAGGTCACAATCTCGGCTCCCAAGCAGCCTCCCTGGGCATCCTGAGCCACAAAATGGCTGGTCTGAATGGCTTGGAGGCAGGCAGGCTCAGAGACAGAGTCCCACCCTCCACCCCCAGCACACCCACATCCTGAGCTCTCTCCTCTCTCCCTCCCCACAGGGCACCCACTACAAATGCAGACAAGGACCTGAAGGTGGTGAGGCGCTGAGCACGGGCCGGGCCAGGCAGCCTGAACACTTGGGCATCATAGGCATCGTAGTCCACCTGGATGGGCAGGGCATTCTCTGATTCCTTTGGGGTCCCGATTGCTAAAATTCACAGAAAAGGAGAGGTGAGGAACCACCAAAAACAAGTATCTTATTTTGCTGGGTCCTCGAGGGCAGAACCAGGAGAGGGGGAGGCAGCCCTTCAGACGGCAGGCTTGGGTTCGGACTAGACAGAGGTGAAGCGGCTGCCTAGGGGGGAGCCAGGACCCCATCATAGATGGTCTTCAAACAGGTCCAGAGAGAACTAGGCAACCTCAGGGCTCCCTTCCAAAGTGTGGAGCCTATGACCCTGTGCTTCCCTGCCTCTCCTGTAGCATAGTGGCGGGCACACAGTAGGCGCTTAACAAATGTTTACCGACTCTTTCATCAAAAACTGCAATTCTTGACTGGGTTCTAACCAGTAAAGTACAAAGCATCCTGGGGACAGGGCCAGGAGACGCTTCAGCATACAGCGTGGAGGCTGATGAGGGAGGGCCCTGATCCCCATGAAGCAGAGTGCTTAAAATAATTAAAGATGGATAAAAGGCAAAGATAAAAAGATGAAAGAGGCCACGAGGTGGCGCCATGGTGCACAGAACACGGAGTCTGGCCTCAGACACTGCCTAGTTGTGTGACTTTGGACAAGTCACTTCACCTTGTTTGCCTCAGTTTCCTCATCTGTGAAATGATCTGGAGAAAGTTGTGGCAAACCGCTCCAGGGTCTGTCAGGAAAACCCCAAATGGGGCCACAAAGAGCCAGACATGACCGAAATGGCTCGGTGATAACGAAAAGGCTTTGGAAGAAGTCTCTCTGGGAAACTTCACTTCCCATTCCACCGACCAGAGAAGAGGACCCCCCCACACACACCCACTAACCCATGGGCCTATTCAGCAGGAGCTCGCAGAAGCCCAGTCCTTCCTTCACTCCCCGCCACAGTCTGACCCTGCCCCCTTCTTGCTATTTCCGTGGCTGTCCCCACGCATGGAGCGCCCTGCCACCCCCTGCCAGGTCCTGCCTTCCCTGGTCCCTCTCTGGATTTCCTCCCATCCTTATTGGATACATCATCCTGTGTCACTTAGGTCCCATTGCCCCCAAGAGCCAAGACTGTGTTTCTGCCCTTCTTTCTGTCCTTGGCACTTGGCACAGGACCTGACACATAGTGGGTGCTTTGAAATGTTTGTTGACAGACTGACTGACACCTCAGTATGGGATGGAGAGGCCCTGGCCTTGAACCAGCTCCAGAGGGTCCTAGCCCAATCAGAGATGCTTTGAGACTAGAGATGGAGCACGTGACTGAGCTAAGACAGGCTTCATCACCAGGCTGTGGCTGCAACGTGAAGAATGTCCATGCAGTGTAACTCACACAGACTGTCTGCCACACCACAAGTGGCAAAAGTGCAGCCCCTGACACTCCCCGGGGGTCCCAGACCAGATCAAATATGATTAGGAAATAATTAACAAAATAAGTAAAAAAACAATAGAAGACATGGTCTTCTAAGTCAGGGCTTTCCCCGTACAGCTCAGTCGCCCCGTCTCCACCTGAGGGAGACGCCATTGGTCTAAACTAAAGAAGGGTTGCAATTTGGGATCACAGAAGGAGAGCCCATGATGGGACAGCCCTGAAGCAATACGTCCCCCTTGCCCTGGATCCATGCCAGGGAGAAACTCCCTCCTCAAAGCCCCCCGAGTCTGACCAGACCTCAGAGATCGAGTCATACCCCCTTCATTTGCCCAGGAGGGAGAGCTGCAGCTTCTCTGGCTTGGAAGGGGCAGATACCCGGCCCCTCCAGGCCTGCCCTGGCCCTGGGGGGCTGCTGTCCTTCTGAGCCATACTCCTCGGGCCTGGGAACATTCCCAGGTTCTCCCACAGCTACATTTTCTACTCCAAGGACAGCGGTGGGGACCCAACCCAGGGGCAAGGGAAGTCACCCCCTCCCACCTTCAAGCTTCATTCAGTGTCCTCATCTGTAAACTGGGAGGAACAGAGGTATTTGCTTCTCAGGTGTGACCAAAGAGGTGCTTGAATGCTGGCTAAACACTCAAACACCATATTGAGGTTAGTTATTCTCCTTTCAGAATGAGCAGCCAGCTCGCCCACCCCCATGGCACTGCCCAGGGGCACCCCAGGGGCCCCTCTGCTGCCCCCAGGATGGAGGCTCAACTGTTTTCAAAGGCAACAGAAGAATCAGGTCCAAGAAACACTTACAAGTATCCCGGCCATTTTTTGCCTTTTCGGTCACAGGCTGGAAAAAATTAAAGAGATGATTAAGAGGAAGAAGGACAAAGACGAACAAAGAAAGGGGTGCCTGTTCTGCCTAAGACAGCCCGTTTCAAAGAGGCCCTCGAAGGCCACCTAGAACCTAGAACTGCAAACAGAGAAGGACAGCCGCACATGGGAGGCCTTGGATCTTAGCGCAGCCTGTGCTCGTATTGACCCTTCTCGATAAATCTCCGCAGCATAGGGACATGATGAGGAGCAGGCCAACGTGCAGCCTCCGTCAGCTACCAGACCTCTTCCAATTCAGACAAGGAACTGTTCTAGAATTCTAATTCACCCTTGAAGCATCTGCTGAGACTATCAGTGTTGGCATCCAGTTCTGGAAATTACAATTCTTTTTTAAATTTTTTGTTTAGTTTTAGTTTTCAACATTCGCTTTTAGAAGATTTTGAGTTCTCAGTTTTTCCCCCACCAAGACAGCACACAATCTGATACAGGCTATGCACGTATAATCATATTACACACATGGAAACTATAATTCTTAAAAACCGATTTCAACTCAACTCTCCCCTTGTTGGGTTTAGATCGGGGTAGGACGGCGAGTCTCCCAATTTTGGGTCTCAGCACCCCCAAAAAGTTCTTATTTATGAGAGTTCTATCTATAAATATTTACCATATTGGAAATTAAAACTGATAAAATTTTAAAATATCTATCAATTAATTTAATAACACTAGGCCCATTAACATTTAACATAACCTATTTATGTTAACATCCCATATTAACATAAAGAACATAATTTAATGAAAAATAATTATACTTTCCAAAACAAAAAAACATTTCGTGGAAAAAAAAATGTCACTGTTTTTACATAATGTCTTTGAAATACAGCTGGCTACTCCTATGGGCTTCTGCATTCAATCTGTGTGATCCACCGTTTCAATTGTAGCACACAAAGATATACTCCAGTTACTTCAGGTAGGTGGTTAGAAAAGGGAGGAGCATTTTAACAGACAGATAACCCCTCTGGTATTACTATGAAACAGTAATCTAGACCTCAGGGAAGGGTCTCCAGGACCCCGTGGTTGCACTGTAAGAACAGTGACTGTCAGGAACTCCCAAAGGACAACCCCTTGCCCCAAAGCCAGCAGACACCCTCCCTGACACCCACCATCTTGAGGAGCTGCCGGGGGCACTGATGCAGTTCCAGGGTCCCCAGCCAGGACACGTCAAAGGCAGGATCTGAATCCCGTCTTCCTAACTATCTAGTTATTCGAGGCAAGGCCGGGGGAGGGAGGACGGGACTGTAGAGGAGAGCCAGAGGCCCACAGAGAGGCCAGGACTACCCACCTTCCTTCCCGCCAGCTTGATTCGTGGGGTGAAGCTGTTACACAGATGCTGACTCTTGGAGGTATAGAAACTGCAGAGAAGAAAGAGGCCCATTAAGCCGAGCCTGCACCCCTTTAGAACATGACTAGATGAGGCAGGAGCTGGAGGGGAGGCCGGGCTGCGCCGCCCCCACTCTACAGCCCTGTGGTTCCATATGGATCAGTCACTCCCATCCCCAGGGCACATTTTCCAGTGCAGGGGCTGCCACCATCATGGAACCTTCCAAAGGCCACGAGGGCTCCCTCCAGGTTCTCCAGGGCAAAGCTACCTGTGGTTTATCCAGTGAGGGATATTGTAGTCATCCCCCAGGCGAGAATCCCGAGGACCACTTCGATTATGCAGCTGACAGGAAAGAGAGAAGGGTCAATTAGCTAGAGAAGGAATTACGGAGTGGAACGAACAACCCCCTTCCCCCCACCACAGCACAAACTTCTAGGGAGGATTCTTGGCATCTAAAGTAAAATCCAAACTCCTGTGCCTAGCACTCAGGGCCCGGGATCTATTCAGTCTCCTCTCCTCCTGCTGTTGCCCCTCGAGGACCACACTGTGGCCGCCCTCAAAGACGTCCCCTGCTTTCCCACCTCCAGGCCTTTGATCGTGCCATTCTTCAGGACGAGAATGCCAGCCTCCTGAGGGCCTCAAAACTCCCCCCGCCCCAGGCCCCATCCGCTCGGCCCAGGCCCCATCTCACAGCCCTGTCATCCCCGCTCATACCCATCCCAGCCTAGTGATCCAAGGGCACGTGTCATCATGCCTCCCCTCGAGACGCAGGGCCTCGTGGACAGCAGGCCCAGACTAATCACCCTGCCGACCCCTAAATGCCAGCTGACTGCAACCCACTCACTTCCCAGCCCTAGACTCGTGGCTGTAGTATGGCAATGATGGTGCCTGTTGATGACCTAAGGTGGGGAAGGGACTTGGCCAACTTTTAAGCCCCTATAAAGACCAGGGCTTGCCATGACTGCAGCAGGATGGGGAGCTCCCGGAGGGCAGGCGCCCAAGCTCGCTTCTATCTGCAGCGGCCCAAGTGCCCAAGCTCTGGAGCCTTGTCACAGCTGACCCTCATACACACCAGTCAGACACCTTAGCTTGTCCATTCTCCCAGCCTACACAGGCACTCGCCACAAAAAGCTCTGCGCCTAGAGGCCGAAGACATGTGTTCGAATCCCACTCTCAATGGGGGAGACGTGCATGCACTGGAGATCTGCCTGTGAGCCCCAGCTTCCTCCAGTTCCTGACCACGAAAGTGATGAGCACTCTCACAGTCATCTCTGTCTTTCCTGCCTTTCCCGGTTAATCCCCCTTAAAGCTAGAACGTGCCCTCTGTGGATTATCCCCAATTCATCCTGCCTAGAGCTTGTCTGTCCAGAGGCTGCTGTCCTTGGACAGGAAGAGCCTGAGGGCAGGGACTGCCTTTGGCCTTTCCTTGTGTCCCCAAAGCTAAGCAGAGTGCCTGGCGCCCAGTAGGTGCATAATTAATGCCTGCTCACTCACAGATAAAAGAGAGTTCCCCAGCCTCCTCACCTTAAACAGTGGCACTGCATGCAGCGGCTGCTCCCCCATGCACACCAAATCCACACCGATCCCTAGGAGAAAGAACAGACCCCTTTCTATTTGTCCCCAAAGAAACTAACGAGCAGAGTTGGGCCCTGGCTCGGAAAGGAGAGGACATTTTCCTTCTCCTCACTTCCCACCCTGATCCATGCTGGCCTGCCCTGACCTGGTAAAGGACAATGTGGCCTCCCCTGCTTCTTGGGGGATGGAGGGCCAGGCCTTGTCCCCAGGACTCTGGGCTCTCTGCAGAAAGGATCAAGCCTTACGGACGGCAGCCTCTCCCCTGCTTCCAAGGCCCTGCCTGGCCCCCACAGCTGTCTGCCTCCCTCTCAATATGACCTACATTCATTCTGCCCCGATTTTGAATGTACTAATCTGGGTATGTGGGTCACCTCCAAGGGAATGCACCAGGAAGATCCTTTTGTTCTGGAGCTGGCAGCACACAGTAGGCACTTAATAAGTGCTCGGCCCAAGAGCCGCCCTGGGGGAGGGCCTCAAGGCCCAGAGTCACAAAAGAGGGTCGAGGAGTCAAGCCCGGGACGTTACCATTGTCGATCATGCGCTGCTTGGTCAGGATCATGAGAAGCCGGTCCACCTCAAACACACCGACCCCGGGGGTGATGACCACCGACATCTGCCCCGTCCGGTCAAAATTGCGGTTGATGTAGTGCTTGTCGAACACTGAAACACAGCGAGCACATGCGGGACCCGCGGCTGAGAGCGGCACCCCTGGCATCCTCTGGACTCTGCCTGGCAGACACCTACTCTTTTGGGGTGAGCAAGCAGCCAGGGAGGAGCCCATCCACGGGGTGTGGGGACTGCAACTGCCTGTCCCTGCAACAACCCTCTGGGAAAACTCCCCTGCCAAGCGTGATGGCTCTCTGTGGACTCTGAGGGAGCCTGGGCTCTCAAAGGCCACATCCATGGGGCCAAGCTCCAGCCAGGCTGGCGTGCTCCGCTCCAGCACAGAAATCAGGGCATCTGAGAGAGCACCTGGGCTCAAGACCTCCCTCTGAAGCCTCCACCACCTCTGGGACCTTCGACAAGTCCCGTCCCCTCATTGGGCCTCAGTTTCCCTCTCCAAAAGGGCTTGGAGGTCCATGTCAGCTCAAGGATTAGGATCTCAGGACCCTTCCAAATGAGGAAGGCAGCAGAAGACCTGAAGGGGCCCACACGTCGGCTGCCTGACAAAGAAGACCTGGGCTGGAAGGGAATGGTGAACGACGTAGGGGAGCTGGTGCGAGCCGCAGCGGCAGAGGGAGGAGCACACACAGAAACCCCCGACCCTTTCGGCACAGATGGCCCATGGAGGCCCCCACTCCGCTGGAACCAGAACATTCGTTTCCAATTCCAAATCAGAAAAGCAGCAGCAGGCCCACGGGACAGAGGTTTCTTCATGACAACGGTGTTCTGCCCACGCTCCTGCAGACCCCCAGCTCCTGGGGGCGAACACACGCACACACATGCATGCATCTACACCCATGTACGCATGCACACATGCTCACACACACATGAACATTCCCACACAGCACACGTGGGTCAAAGCTTGGGCCTGTACTATCACTGATTCCAGAAGATCAGAGGGAAGCCCTGCGTATGGGGGAATTCTCGGTGGGAACATTTTGGATGTCGCTCCCCAGAAGAACAAAGTCCTAGAACCCCAATGGGAGGGACCCCAGAGGCCACGCTGCTCAAAGGCTGGCAGCTCTGGCCACCTAAGGCAGATGGACTGGAAGGGTTCCCCACAGGTGGAAAGGTCTCCTCTAGCCCAGGCTGTGGCCCCGAAGCAGGTCCCAGAAGGACAGCCACTTCCACTCCTAGCACAAGGATCCCATGTAAGCATCACACATATGGCCCAGAGCTCACACTCCCAGGCCTCACCCACTGCCCAGGCAGGAGACCCAGGGCCTCTGGGGCATCTGGGAGGTGCCCAGACTCATGCTCCCAGGTCTCACTCACTGCCCAGGCAGGAGACCCAGGGTTTCTGGGGCATCCAGGAGGTAGCCAGGCTCCACACTCACCATTAAATGACAGATTAATGGCCTCCAGGTAGTTCCCCTGGGCTGAGGTAGAATTGTCACCTTGAGGAAAGCCCTCTGTGCAAAGAGATAAACACAAGATCAGCCCCCACATGCCTCTGGCCCACTGGTTACCAACTGTCTGACCCTCAAGAAGGGGAAAAAGCATCATTCCCATCCTCACCCCCATTTCACAGACAAGAAAACTGAGGCCCCTGGGTCTGCCTGAGGGCCAAGCAGAACAAAGCTAACTCCTCTTCCCTGGGACAGCCCCCCAGGCTCAGACCCTCAAGGCTGGTCCCCCATTAAACATGTCACAGAGAGGAGAGGAGGGCAGAGCCATGGACCCACAGCTAACATAGCCTCCACAATAGGTGATCCTGTCAGCAAAGGCCCTCCCCTCTGCTGACTCGGCCAATGACCTGTGCATAGCTGCAGACCCTGGGTCCAAACCAATCAAAGCCCACACACCTGATGTGGAGCCGAGCCTTTCCACGCCAGGCATGGCTAGACTCACATGAGAGACCCACGCTTTGTCACCAGGCCCTGACTTGAGGCCCTTCCAGGTAAGTTATCAGCTGTCAAACTTTCAGGGGCCCAGTAACTGCCACACCCCGACAGGGCACCCAAGGAGGGTCTGCATCACAGGGCTGCCTCTGCCTCACCACTCACAAAGCCTCCCATAAACCACACTCCTGAAGACAGAGGGCACAGTGATGGTGCCAGGCAAGGGCTGGACACACACAAGGCTCACAGGAATGAGCTGCCCATCAAATAAGCAAGCTGATCCACCCCCAATTTGCCCTTGGCCAGAGTACTGACAAGGACACTGACACCAGCTACTGGGGGTGACAGACGGTACCTGCCCGCTCCAGCCGCACCAGCACCGGGTACTGGACAAAGAGCTTCTTAATGGTCACTAAGAGCGATGTCCACTCTTCTCGTCTCTCGTTCTGAACCACCACCCTGCAGGGAATACAAAGGGGGCACAAGTGGGTGCTGGCCCTTGGCCCAGAGAAGAAACAGGCTCCAGGCCTCTGGGGGCCCTGGAGGCAGTGGGGCTCGGACCCAGGTCTGAACTCACAAGGCCTGCCTACGAGGACCCCCCTGAGCTTCATTCTCCTCACGTATCAAGCAGGAGTCTGGATAGATCCCGTGAGACCTCACGGACCCTCCAGCCCTGAGCCTTGGAAGCCGAGTTCCAAAGGAGAACACGGGCAGGAGCACCGAGCCCCACTGACCAGGCTTGGGTTCAGCCCAAAATGCCCCATTGATCACACAGCTTTCACAAGCACTTCCTGGGGCCAGACCGAGGGACAACAATCTCTCACCCCCCAAGGCTCACCAGCCGCAGCTGAGGCCAGAACCCTCACGTGGAGTGAAGCCTGGAGCCAGGGAACTCAGGCCCGTTATCTGCCAGCATCTGAAGGGGTGTCACAGAGGTCTCACAGTACAGAAAGGCAGATGCTCACGTCACGGAAGCAAACACTTCTAGCCAGAGCTGAGAATGAACCGACAGAGAGGCCCGCGGCCCGAGGAGAGCGAGCTCCCCATCCCTGGAGAGGCATCCAAGCAGGGCCTATCAGTGGTGTCAGGGGCCCTGGCAAGGGAAGTCCCCAGCACTTCTGGGAGCCCAGGGATCTGACCCTTCAGAAGGGACAGAAAGGCTCAAAACCACTCTGTTCATAAAGAGAGCTGAGACAAATACCAGCAGCTCGACATGGTGGCCTTCTCTAAGACAATTACTATCGACTGTTTTTTTAAAGGAAAATCTACTTGGGGGCAGAAGCAGACGATCTGATTTCAAGACCGACTGAATAAAAAAATTATGCAAACGAAAATGGGCTTGTTAAAACCAGTCAAAGCTGGACGTGCTGGCCACTGAAAACACAAATTAAACCAAAGCAGCTCCATGGATGTCATGCTGCCTCAGGAAGACTTGAGTTCTAATCCAGCCTCAGACTCCGCCCTCTGCCTCAGCTTCCTCATCTGTAAAATGGGGTAAATTGAAGCACCTACCCCCCGCCAGGGTTGGAGTGGAGGTCAACCAAGATCATATTTGTGAAGTGCTCTGCCAATTATCTAGATAATGCCAGATAACAGGAAACCTGGGGGTCAATGGCCCCAGCAATCATTGGGAAAGCTGAAGGAAGGGCATCTTCAGGGGCCTCAGCTGTAAATACACTGAACAAGGCCTAAGCTCCTTCTGGTTAAGGCGCTGATGGCATTGTCCAGTGAGGAGGTTACCCCCAAAGCGCCACCCTGGGACCGGAAAGGCGAGGTCATTCGTCACCCCTGGGGGTCTCCTGGAGGTTCTCGAGGGTGGGTATTCCAGGCCCAGCGCAGGGAGAAAGCCAGGCCCTGCTCCATCACTGGCCCTGGGACTAACTTGTCATCCTCAGCTCACCTCCGGGGCCACCCCTCCCCTTCAGGGAGATCTGCCTGGAGAGGGCCAAGGAAGATGGTCGAAGGCAGGGATTATACCTCAGCGTCTGTATGATGGCCAGCGCGTCCCACCGTGATTGGTATGCAGGAAGCCCTTAGGAAATGCCCTTTATTTCCTTCTTTTCTTCCCGCTCCTTTCTTCCTTTCTCTTCCATCTTTCCTTCCTTCCTCCTTCCTCTCTTCCTTCCTCCCTCTCTCCTTCCATCCCTCTTTCTTTTCTTCCTCTCTCCCTCCCTCCCTTTCTCCCCTTCCTTCCTCCCTCCCTCTTTCCTTTTTTCTCTCCCTCCCTTCTTTCCCCTTCCTCCTTTCTCTTTCTTCCTCCCTCTCTCCCTCTTTCCTTCCTCCCTCTCTTCCTCTCTCCCTCCCTCCCTTTCTTCCCTCTTTCCTTTTTTCTCTCCCTCCCTTCTCTGCCCCTCCCTCCTTCCTTGATTCCTTCCTGCCTCACTCTCTCCATCCCTCTTTCCTTTCTTCCCTCCATCTCTCCCTCCTTCTCTCTTTCCTTCATCCTCTATACCATGAGCCCAACAAGGGCAGGAAAAGGCCTTGGCTGACCCTCGTTTCTCCACACCTCCCCCTCCCGCCCTGGCCCTGTGCTACCCACACACCAACGGCACAGAGGGGCTTTTGGAGTCATTTTCTATCAGGAGAGCTTCTCGTGCCCTCGTCTGAGGATGAGGTGGCTCCTCGGCCAGTCCCAGATTCCTGGAATCTCAGCCTCAGGAGGGGCTTTCAAGGCCAGGTCATTCCAGCCTTTTCACCCACTGCGGGAATCCCCAAGCCATCATCTGGGACAACAGTCTTCCAGCCTCTCCCAGCACCTCTAGGCATGTGGGCAGACCCAGAAACCCCATGAGCATCTTAGAAACTGGTGGCACCACCAGCTGACCAAAACCTACTTGTAAAAATCTTCATAGAATCTGCCTTCATGATCCTGTCGAATTGAGGCTCGGTGTGTCTCAGGAAACTCATCTGAGGTGGAGAGAGCAGAAGAGAATGCTCCATTAAGAAGGGCAGGGGGCCCTCTCCCTGCCACTGCTGCCCCAAGGGCTGGTCCACAGCACGGTGAGCTGGCTAGAAGGGACCCAGCCAAGCCCCTAATTCCACACTACTACGCCTCTTAAGATGACTTCCAACTGGCGGAGTCCCCAGGTCACTGACCGGTTCAGTCAGGGACCCGGAGATGGTGCCACCAAACACATACCCCAAGGACAAAGGACAGAAAGAAAGGCCCCACGTAGAAGCCAAACCAGTGCCCGCAGCACTCCCCGTGTCAGTCAAAAGCAGAAATAGAATGGGTGCCCACGCACATGAACATCAACGGAATGTGACTATGTCCAAAGACGTAAAAGGAGTGAGGAATTAAAAGAAACCCAAGAAGACGGGCATGACCTGAGGCAGAGCCGAAGAAGCGGAATCAGGACACGCTTCAGATGCTCTCCTAAGTATCTCAGGAAGGAAAAAACCATTTGTGCACTTGACCCACCTTCCCCAAACTCTCCCTTCCAGTCTGGCCCTCACGGCTGGGGCCACGAGCAAGTCCAGGCAGGGCACCAGCCTCTCCTCCAGGAGGCCTCAGCCCTGGCGCCTCTGACCAGGAAAGCAGCAACCTGGGCCTCTCCGAGCCTCCCTTCTCTATCCTGTGCCACAGCTACGTGCACACACATCTGCTCTCCCCCGCTAGACTGCGAGGGTGGCGCCACGAAGGCAGGGCGCCCTTGGCAGGTCCAATCTCGGCCCCAATCGGACAGTGGGCGAGCATTTAGGGTTAGTGGGAGGCACGCATTTAGGTTGGAGGCATTTAGGGTTACCCACGTGTCCTTGCCCTAAGAGCAGGCCACTGCGTCCAAAACGCTGATAGGTCAGGGAGGCGGATGAAGGCTCCGTCCTCCAGGAAGCTGTAGCCCAGCCAGCGACCAACAAGCACCCACAGCTCACAGAGAGGGGTCAAAGAACATCAGTGAGGGAGGCTGGATACAGACTCACCAATCGATTTCGCATCATAGAAAGTCCTAGAAAACAGGACCACGGTCACTTCGTGGCTACAATTCTTTTCCTGCACAAGAAAGAGAAGAGTGAGGAGCAGTTGATTCCAGTGTCCTGGTCACCATCTCACTGGATGGAGCACTTTGTGACCCCTGGGGAAGATGGGTCTGCTCCCCTAGCCCATATCACAAAAAGGGAGAGCAGAGGCAATCGGCGTGTGATGCCTGAGATGGGCACGAAGCTGTGGAGGATAGTGGCCCCATGGTTCTCCACTAGACTTGCTACTCGGGCCGTTATCCTCATCTCTAGTAGAGCTGTCAGACCCAGGTGGCAGAAACATGGGGACGCCCGGTGAACTGGTCAGGATCGCCAACATGTATCAGAGTTTCCTCCCCACCCACTGCTTGTGGAAGCTCCTGGCTGGCCAGACTGCCCAGAAGTGAGATGTCAAAGGGGGACCAGGTGGGCAAACATGAACCCCAGGGTAGCAGAGCTGGTCCCTGGCCAGGTCACATCCCTGCACAGGAGAGTTTCCAGCAAGCTCTGAGATCATCTAACCATGAGACATATAGACCCAAGCCTCTTTCCACCACAGCATGTTTTGGGCTCTCTCTCCCCGTGCGTGACCTGAGCTAAAATGTTTCCCTCTCTGGGTCTCGGCGTCTTCATCTGTGAAAATGTGTGCCCTCTGGCCAGCCCAGGCCGGTGCCTCCCTCTCCCCGTTCTGCTTGGGCAACCCGGACCTGCCTTGAGAGGTCCAGCCAAGCACCACCTCTTGCCCTGTCTCCTGCACCCCTCCCCTATCGCTGCGCGTCCTCCCTGACCTCTCCCTCCCCTCGGATCTCCTCAGGCATGGAGCCTCTCGACCACAACCTCAAGCTGCTCCACAAGCACAGGCTCAATAGAGAATTCGCTCCCACAAACAGCAACAATAATGAGAGCCAACGTTCATAAAGCACCTACTGTGCACCAGGCACTGGGCTAAGAGCTTTACAGTCATTATCCTCACACTGCCCTGGGAGGTAGGCGCTATTAGATCCATTTTACAGATGAGGAAGCTGAGGAAGACAGAGGTAAAGGGACTTGCCCAGGGTCATACAACTAGTGAATGTCTGAGGCTGGATTTGAACTCAAGTCTTCCTGACTCTGTCCTTGGTACTCTATCCACTTCACTACCGTGCTGCCGCTCCCCTTGGAAAACAAAACAAATACTCAGATATTTTTAAACTAAAGGCCATCCACTTGGCTTTTAATCTACAAGAGCTCTGTCTAAAAGCAAACGCAAATACCCCAGGGTCCATGATCACATGAATATTGAGGACTCCTGGTCTGCAAATATCCCTCCTTGTAGACTGCTGCCTGCGTGACTGGCCCGGAGTCACAGCGGCTATTCGATGTCAGAGGTGAGATTTGAACCCAGGTCCTCCCGGCTTCGAGCTCAGTCTCCACGGGCCACATTAAAAGCTATAAATAAATACAAGAAAGCTTCACCCACCGCACAAGATTCCACACCAGAAGATCTAAGCGTACCTTCCACTTGGTAAAGAGGTCAGCAAGGAAACCATTCACAGCTTTTTCAAAATACAAATCTCCTGCAAAGGAAGGGGTAGAGCAAAGAGTTTATGGGATGCACTTCTCCCTCTGAACCCCACAGATGGCAGCAAAGCTAATCTGAGAAAAAGCCGAGGTCCCGTCAGACCAGGTGAGGAGGGCATGGCAGGCAGCTGGGGTTCACTTCACGGTGAACCTTTTACTTGGCTCCTGAAACCCAACCTGGCCTTCGGCACCATCGATAAAAGGAAAATGGCGGCCTTATCTTGAGGGCCTAGGGAGCGAGAAAAATGGAACCCATTCCTAGAGCCAGGAGGAGGTGATCACCAAAAACAAACCTGCCAGCTAGATGGGAGAAAGGCCTCCCAGCCTGCACCCTGCCTGTCTTTTTAACCCCAGT
>CM053622.1:8064313-8136104 GCA_028646595.1 Phalanger gymnotis
TTCTCTGCCAAAGAAAATAATCTTGAGAACGAAGAGAAGATAAATGACAAATAGGACACGGGGGGAGCAGGGAGGGACACAAGGGTAGAGTGGTTCTAATTACTACCTTGTTAAATTCAATAAACACTTTCCTTAAAAAGTCAGATCATACAGTAACAGGAGCTTGGTTTGTTATGGACAGCTGAGTCCCAGTGGGGGTAAAAGATGACTCCCTCGAAGTGGTCACAGCATTACTGAGCATTTCAGTTAGGCCGGCGGCAATTTTACATGATTACTTTACATAATTATAACTTCAAACAGTGAGAATTGAAATACACACAGCCACTTGGGGGGGGGGGGTGGAGGGTGTCATTCTTTGTACTAATGGGATCCAGCTGTGCTTTTTGCTTCTTCGCATACTGAAATGTTTGTGTTTGTTGATGCTTCTTAAGTTCAGAACAAAAATAAAATTTACCAAACAAATCAGAAGAAAAAACAACCAGCGGGCAGCCAGAATCCAAGGTAAGTTGGAAAGTAAGAACAAGGTTGGTAGCTGCCCTTGGCAAGCTTGGCGACGTGTGACACTTTGGCAGCCGAGTCACTCCCGGTGATCTTGGAAAGAGCAGAGGAGCAGAGGGCAGAGAAGGGTGCCCCAGCTGCAGGTCCTGACCTCCAACTGTGACCCAGACTTTCGGAGCTCTTCCTTAAGAGGTGCTAGGTGTCCTCCAGGGGCATAAGAGGCCATCGCAGGAGAATGGGTCACCTGAGGCCAGTTGGTTTTAGGTGAGGACGGTGCACTTCTTACGAAGGACATCAGAGAGCCAGGGCTGGGCAAAGCTTTGGACAGCGCCCCCCACAGGTTACCTGGACAAAGGGGAGCCATGCGGGCTAGGGAAGAGGATAAGCACCGTGCTGGATCTTGCCCTGGCTGAACAGATAGACCCAAAGGGTATTATGAACACAACATGGCAACTGGGCAGGAGGACACCTCCAGTACTGAGCGCTCGGAAGGTACTGCGCTCCCCTGCGCTCCCTGCGCTCCCCTGCACAGCACTCCAGGGAGCTGTCCTCGATCCTGGCTAGGTCAAATTTCTGTAGAAGATAAAGGGCGTCCTTATCAAACGTGCAGATGACACAAAAGCGTGAAATGCAGCTAACACGCCACAAGAGAGTCAGGATTCAACAAATTAGAACTTTAGGCCAAACTTAACAAGATGAAACCAATTTCAAGTCTTACACTGGCACTTAAAAAGTGGGGAAGAGAACAGAACCGCCTTCTAGCAAGGGAGAGAGAAATCAGTGCCCTGCCTGGGACTGTTTGGCCCCAGAGGGCGGAGGTCAGCCATGGGTAGAATCAGCAGAGGCGGGTTTTGGCTTGACATAAGAACAACATCCTCATAAAGCTGTCCAAAGATGAAACGGGCGCCTCCAAGGCAGCGCACATCCCCAACTTGGGTGTCCTCGCAAAGGGCTGACTGGTCACGGCCTGACTAGCTAAGACTCAGAAGGGACTGTGCAACAAAGACCCCTGAGGGCCAACGGCCTCCTCTCTTAGATGCTGGGATCCAGACCCCAGGGCATCGCTGCTATCCAGGGGTCAGCACCAAGGCTCTGCTCTGGCCTGATGGTGACATGAGACTAGACTATGTACAGACTCTATTTCTGCATTTAAAATTTAAAGGGACAGAGCATTAAAATGTTCAGAAAAGAATGAGAATGTATGTACAAAATAGTTTAAAAGTACTATGTGCATAGACGCAGAGATGCTGAACAACGAAGAATGGAGGCCCCAGCCTTGGGTCTAGCAGGCCCAGGGCCCAGCCTGGCTCCAAGGACACAGCACATCCACTCTCAGGCAGGGCTAAAGATATTTGTATTGCCCACTCCACCAAGCTGTCATGGGGAAAAGGCTTTATACGGCTCAAACTCCTGCCTGAGTACAAGTTTGTTTCTCTCTTTCCCTCTCTCTCTCTCTCTCTCTCTCTCTCTCACTCACTCACACACACACACACACACACACACACACACGCTCAGCCTCACAATCGCCTTCCTCAGTACTGTGATCTTAATGCTGGGGGGCAAGAGTGGGCTCAAAATTCCCACAAACAGCTCAAATCTAAACCAAGACATACCTTGGGGTCGACAACATTCACGTAGACATCCTGGTAAGGTCTCAGCCGAAACACCTGAGTCACCGTCTGGTCCACACTGATTGTTTCTGGGATAAGGAAGTCATGTCAGAGACTGTGATCACTGGGATTAATCGGCTCAGCTGTTAAACACTTAATTGTTCTCATGGCTAGATTTAGAAATACCAAAAACAAATTCTCAACAGACCCAAGTTTTTGTAAATAAGGAACTGGGGAAGGTAGGAGGGGGATTTTTGTGTGTGGTTTAACAATCTTCCCAAAATGGAAATAAGGGGTCTGACTGAGTATGAGAGAATATTCTTGGGGAGAAATTATAAATAGAATGAATTCAGAGAAACATGGAAAGACGTGTATGAACGACACAGAACCAGCACAGCTGAGCCAGGAGATAAATATGACCAGGAAGATGGCTAAGGTGTGACAGGTTGCTGGGCACTGAGCAGATCAGGGGAGACTTCACCTATAGCCCATTCACTGAGCAATTATTATGCACCTGCTGTGTGCCAGGAACTGTGCAGAAGATACAAAGACAAAAATAAAACCCTCCCCACCTTCCAGAAGTGCACATTTTACAATTTCCTTGCATCACTCTCATTTCTCTTCCCAATTTTTCCTCTACCTCCCTTACTTGATTTTCAAAATCCTTTCTGAGCTCTTCCACGGCCTGAGACCAATTCCTATTTTTCTTGGAGGCTTTGCACGTAGGAGTTTTGACTTTGTTGATTTCTTCTGAGTGTGTGTTTTGATCTTCCTTGTCACCAAAGTAAGTTTCTGTGGTCAGAATTTTTTTCTGTTGTTTGCTCATTTCCCCAGCCTATTTCTTGACTTTTAACTCTTTGTTAATGTAGGGCTCTGATCCCAGATCAGAAGTGTAGAAGTGTAAAAGGTACACTGTCCCAAGTTTCAGGGGTTTTGTGCAGCTGTTTTCAGAGATACTTCTAGGGGCCTATAAGTTTTCAGTTCTTCCAAGGTGGTATGATCTAAGGAGAGTTGTATTTACTCCTCTCTTGGCCTGCGCTCTGGTCTGTGAGTGACCACAAGCACTCTTTTCTGCTTTGGAACTGTGAGAAGAGCCCCAGTTCTACCGCAGCCAAAAGCTCTGGTGTGCTAGTGCTCCATTCAAGACTTCAACCTGGAACATAGTCCTGCCTCAGTGCTAGCAAAGAAACCTCTGTAAGCTGTTCAACCTCTTTCCCGCCTGTGGTCTGAGAGCTCCGGAATCAGGCTCTGCCCCTGCAGATCCAGTGGCTCCCAATGCCTGCTCCTGGTTTGCTAGGGCTGGGCTTGTGCCAGACTGTACTCCACTCCACCCAGGGGCGACAGACCTTTCCTGCTGACCCTCTAAGTTGTCTTTGGCTGGAAAATCATTTCTCCCTGTCCTTTTGTGGGCTCTGCTGCTGCAGGAATTGTTTTAGGCATTATTTAAAGGTATTTGGAGGGGTTCTGGAGAGAGCTCAAGCAAGTCCCTGCCTTCCCTCCGACATCTTGGCTCTGCTTACATTTCATAAAGGAGTAATGACAATGTACTAATTACATGTTAGCATTTACATAGCACACCAAGGTTTGCTCAACTCTATGCAGAGAGGATCTCATTTGACCCCCACAACACCCTCTAGGAGACAGAAGTTGTCATCATCCCCATTTTACAGATGAGGAGACTGAGGCAGGCAGAGGCTAAATGGCTTGCCCAGGGTCACGCAGCTAGTCCAAGACAGAGATTAGATTTGAACTCAAGTCTTCCTGACTCTGCACACAGATAAGCAAATATAAGATATAAACAAAGGAACTTGAGGAGGGGCCTAATGACTGGTGGGGAGGGACAGATGACAGGAGGGGGAGCAGACAGATGGGGAGGTGGCCTGGAAGGGCTTTGAATGCCACACCCAGCCTTCCCTGCTCTACCTCATGCCCAGTCAACCTCTCTATCTTATGTAGGAGGCTGAGGGGGCGCCACCCCGCACAGAGAGCTGGGCCTGGAATTGGGGCAACCTGGGCAGGGCACTTCACTTCGGCCTGCCTCAGTTTCGTCTTCTGTAAAATGAGGATAACAGCACTTCCCTCCCCAGGCTGTTATAGGAACAAATGCGATGTTTATAACATGCTCAGAGTGTCTGCCCACAGTAGGCACTTAATAAATGCTCTTTTCCTTACTTTCCCCTTAGGCCACAACCTCCTTGAGGGCATGAACTATGTCATGTTTCTGGCATTTCAAAGTCTGGCACTTCAGAGCATCGGAGCCATCTCCAGGCATCCTGATCCACATCTGGCCAGTGGACCCAGAGGGCTCCGGAGGAGACAGTGAGGCTGGTGACTCTGCACAGCCCTGCCTCACTTAAATCCAGTTCACTTGCATGTCATGGCTTCACCTCCCCGATGTCATGGTCCTCTTCAAGAACGGAAGGACAAACAGCAACAATGATGCTTTTATAACCTGGCTCATTTCTAGCTTCCCAGCCTTATTATATGTAATTGCCTCCAGGCATGCTATATACAGTCTGGCCATACTGACCTCTCACTCCTCATCTCAGCCTCTTGGTTTCTCTGGTCTCCTTCAAGACTCGGTTTAAATCCGACCTCCTGCAGGAGGCCTCCCCTGCACCCCACTATTAGCACCTTCCTCTCTAAGATATAATATATGAATGAAGTATTTTTAAGTTACATCTTTTATGTATGTAGTTGTTCACATGTTATCTCCCTCATTAGAAAGGGAGCCTTGGAATCGATGAAAAAGAAATGTGAAGGAAGGTATCCTAGCAGTTCCAGATTTCAAACTGTATTATAAAGTGGAGATTGTAAAAACAATCTGATCCTGGCAAAGAAATAGATTGGTGGATCAGTAGAATCAATTCAATATCTAATACACAATGGTAAACATCCATAGTGTTCTAGTTTTTTATAAACCCAAAGACCAAAGCTTTTGGGACAAGAACTCATCATCTGGCAAAAACTGCTAGGAAAACCAGAAAGTAGTTTGGCAGAAAATCGGAATAAACCAACATTTTACGCCATATACCAAGATAATGTCAAAATGGATATACAATTTAGACATAAAGGGTGATATCATATGAAAATTAGGAGAGCATGGAAAAATGTATTTGTCAGATGTATGGATAAGGAAAGAGTTTATAACCAAACAAGAGATAGGAAGGATTACAGATGTAAAACAGATAATTTTTCTTACATAAAATGAAAAAGGTTTTGTACAAACAAAACTAATGCAGCCAACATTAGAAGGAAATCAGGAAAATGAGAGAAAAAAATTTTAGCAGGTTTCTCTGATAAAGGCCAAATTTCTCAAATTTTTTCTAGGTTTTTTTTTTCCATTTCTCAAATATTTGGGGAACTGAGAAAACTTTATAAAAATAAAAGCCATTGCCGGCTGATAAATATTCAAAAGATATGAACAGGCAGTTTTCAGAAGAAATCAAATCTATCAATAGTGAAATGAAATAATGGACATCTCCAACTGAAGGTCCCATTTGAATCTCAAAGTCAACATATTCAAAACAAAGCCCTTACTTCCTCCCAAACACATTCTTTCTCTGAAATTCCTCACTTCTGTTGCTGATAAGCACGCCATCTGTCCAAGTCACCTGAGATCACAACCTTGGAACCATCCCTGACTCTTCCTTTCCTTCCACTACCATATTTACTCAGTTGCCCAACTCTGTGAAGCCTATCCCCTCACATCCCTCTCCACTCCCATAGCCTCTACCCTCCATTCAGGCCCACATCACCTCTCACCTGCACTCCTGCACAGTGTCCTAATGGATTCCTTTCCCTCCCTCCATCCCAGTCCTCTTCTTTCTCCAGTCAATCCTCAAGACTCACAATATTTAGATTTGGAAAAGATCTCGCTGTCCATCTAATCAAAACCTAACCTGAAAAAGAATTCCCATTGAAGCCTTTCTGATAAGTAGCAATCTGACTCTGGCTGAAGCACCCACCAACTCCCAAGGCATCCACTGCACTTTGGGATAGCTCTCATTGTGAAGAAGCCTGTCCTGCCAAAGAAGCTGAATTCACCACTTTGCGGTGTCTACCACTGTTCCTAGTTCCAGCCTCTGTGACCCAACAGAACAAATCTTCTGCATGACAATGATGGTGTTGTCACAAAGTCTTGTCTACTCTAAGCTAAATATACCCTATTCAATGAATCAAGAACTATTTATTAAGAATTTACTATGTGCTAAGCATGGAGATGTGAAGAAGCCTGAAGTGCCTGCCTCAAGGAGCTTCCATCTCATTGGGGAAGACAACATCTACATAAATAAATAGGTTATTTCCAAGATGCATCTGGAGTGGATGGAAGTTAACCCCGGGGAAAGGCACAAGCAGCTGGGAGGACCTGGGAAGGCCCTTTGAGCTGACCTGGAAAGAAGACAGTCTAGGAGACAGAGCATGTTCCTTCACAGACACTCACACTGTATAATGCCGGGCTCTTTGGCATCCTGGTTACCGTGCTCCGGAGACTCTCCTGCTTCTCCATGGGATTCCCAAAACTGAGCCTAATCCTCCAGATGGGGTCTGACGAGGGCAGGGCACAGCAGGACCGGCACCTCCTGACTCCTGGAGGTGGTGCCTCTCTTAGTGCAGCCTGAGAACAAATCGCTCCCCGTGACTGCCCAATCACACCACCGAAATGTTAAGCCTGCTGCTCTCTAAATCCCAGCCTGTGCTGAGTCTTACAGGAAGCCAGAGATTCTAAAAGAAAAGAGAGGAGGAAGAGCATTCCAAGCAAGGGGGTTGGCCAGGGCAAAGGCACAGGAACATAAGGGCATGAATGAATGGGCAATCAATGAATGAGCATTTATTAAGTGTTTACTGTATGCTAAGCAGCGAGGATACAAACAGGCAAGTCAGGGAGAACAGCAGAGCTCCAAGTCTTCCGCTCCAAGTGGGATGGAAAGGTCCCCAGTTCGTAGGGGCAACAGCTAAGCAGATGGTGATGGTTCTTCTTCCATGTTATTTCCAGAAATAGGAGTTTCTGATGCTGAACATTTTCCAGGGCCAGGGACACAGGTGTTGAGAACTGTCTCTTCTTGGTCTTCAGGAGCTGTGGCTGCTAAGGAAGTTGAGGCTGCAGCCCTGGCAGAAGAAGTTGTGAGGTCCCATCTTGATGGGGGATGGAGGGCCGGTGCTCTGAGGAGTGCTGCTGTCCTGGGGACTCCTGGTAGCAGCTGGTCATGGAGAGGACACTGGCCCCTTCTCCACAGGGGTTGTTCCTCTAGCTGATACATGTGCAGTCTAGGCTGGAAGCAGGTCCAGCAGTCTGCGAGGCCCTTCCAGTCCCTGGGATCCTACGCTCAAGAGTCCTGAGTGTATACATGGGGAGCTTTGGGGGGTAGTGATCAAGGTAGCTGTGACCTGACTGGCACACACAGCCTGGCCCCCTGTCTGTCTCACTCAGGGCCTTGCGGTTTCAGCTAAGCTGGGTGCCTGTGCCATAGGTGGCCATTGGTGGCAGTGACCCTTTCTCTACAGGGGCCGCTTCCCTAAACGATGGGATATCTTATGTGACGAAGGAGAAGGCCAATATGATTCAGTTACAGAGCTGGCAGAAGGGAATAATGTATGAGACTGGAAAGAGAGCAGCAGGACAAGTTATAACGAGCTCTAAATGACAAGCAGAGGAGTTCACACTGGTGCCTAGAGACAAAAGGGAGCCATGGAATTTACTGAGTGGTGGGTGATCTGCTCAGACCTGTACTTTGGCAGTGGTGCTGGGAGAGACCTGGTGTGAGAAGGCCAAGGACAATCACAACAGTCCGGGGAGAGATCATGAGGGTCTGAACGCAGGCAGCTGCTATGGGACTGTAGAGACAGTGTGAGAGTGTGGAACGGAGATGAAGATCTAGAAAAGGAAACTGAGGAGTGAGTGGTCTGACAGCTAGGAGAGCCAAGACTGGGCAGTACCCCCAGACCCAGAGAGGAGAAGGTATCTAGAGGGAGAAGGTGGCGAACGGTGTAGGATGCTGCAGCAACATCAGAGGAGATGACCACTAATACTATTGTGCTCTAAGAAATGAAGAAAGAGACGGCTTCAGAGAAACCTGGGAAGATTTGTAAGAACTGATGCAGAATCAAGTGAGCAGCTAGGTGGTGCAGTGGCTAGAGCCCTAGGCCTGAGTTCAAATCTAGCCCCAGACACTTCCTAACTGTGTGCCCTGGGCAAGTTACTTAATGTCTGCCTGATCCCATTTCCTCACCTGTAAAACGAGGATAACCACAGCCCCTCCCTCCCAGGGTTGTTATGAGGACTAAATGAGATAATATTTGTAAAGAGATTTGCAAATCTCAAAGCACTATGTAAATGCTAGCCATTATTAAGAACAATTTCTACTACACCGATATTATAAAAATGACAGATTCTACAAGATCAAGAGAAATGTAAATTACAACGGCTCTAGATTTTTATGTCAAACCACAAGAATTGGAAAAGATGACAGAAAATGGGAACAATCAATGGTGGAGAGACTGGGTGAAGACACGCATGCATAAACTGCTGGTGGAGCTATGAACTGGTCCAACCATTCTGGACAGTAGTTTGGGGTTATGCAGGAAGGAGGACCAGACTGTCCATATTCTTTGACTCAGCAGGCCCATGCCTGAGCACATTCTACAGGAATGTCAGAGACAGAGATGAAGGTTCACAACACAACCAAATATTTGAAGCAGCACTTCCATGCTGGTCGGTCGTTGTCCTTTGTTCTCGAAGAGGACCGAAATGGTATCACTATTTTGGGGACAAGTGACAGCGTGTCCGACTGTGGCTGATCAGACCAATACGAGCTCAGAAGTCTCCGCCACAGGTTGGGCACAAATAGTTCAAATGAACACTAGGAGTGGAAATATCTCTAAATCTGTGCATCTCATATTTCTTTTGAGCTACTGTAATTCTGTTTTGCATAGCCCCTTCTTTGATACAGGCACACCATGCTGGGCGGTCTGTGCCAGTGTCTCCCGTGTCTCACAAAGTTCTTCAGAAAGACCTTGAAAGTGTCCTTGTATTGTTTTTTCTGACCACCGTGTGAATGCTTGCCCCATGTGAGTTCTCCATAAAATAGTCATTTTGGCGAGCTTACGTTTCGCATTTGAACAACGTGGCCCGCCCCTCAGAGTTGCGCTCTCTGACACAGAGTTTGAACGCTGGGCAGTTTAGTTTGAGTAAGGACCTCAGGCCCTGGTACCACATCCCACCAGGTGATCTTCGGAATCTTCCTAAGGCACTGCAAATAGAAGTGATTCCATTTCCTGGCATGGCGCTGGCAGACTGTCCAGGTTTCACAGGCATGCTACGATGAGGTCAGCACCAGGGCTCTGCAGACCTTCAGTTTGGCAGGCCATCTAATACCTCTTCCTTCAGAGCCTCCCAAACACTGAGCCAGCTCTGGCAACGCGTGCTGCATAAACCTCATCATCTACGCGGACATCCCGGGAAAGTATTCTGCCAAGCACCTCTTTTTTCTCAGGGTTAATTTTTAAGCCCATCGGTTACCTTCAATCTGGTTTAGTCCATCGGTTGAAACAGTTTACTGGGTGTGGCTGCTGCACAGGCTACAGCTTCTTGAAGCCATGGGGGAGAACTAGGTGACCCGTTGGACACAAAAGATGGAAGAGGAGCCCTTAAAGGGTCTCAGCAGTCCCTCACGCCAGAGGTTCTGGTCTTCCCTGAATGCTCTTGCACTCCAGCCCTGGGTGAGGGGTGCTGTTATTCTAATTCTAAAGTTGAGGAAACTGAGTCAGACAGAGGTTAAGCGACATGCCCCTGTGGGCAGCATCTGAGGCTGGATCTGACCTCAGGTCTTCCAACTCCAGGCCCAGCCCTCTATCCACTGCTCCACCAAAGCCCCTGCAAAAGCACCCAGATTTCTAAAGTAGTTTAACTAGAGGAAGGTTTGTGAGAAACACAATTTCAAGATAACATCTTTCATCATGGAACTCAAACTGCCCCCTCCAAAATCACCACTGAGATGATCTCCTATTTCTCCCCTGCGTGGCCTCCCCCATTCTCATCCTCCTGGGCCTCTCTGGAAGGTGGCCTGGGGATCCCCTTCTCTTCCTCCGCTCTCTCCTACCTGGCTGACCTCCCCTTCCGGGCTGGGTCTCTTCCCTCACTTTCTCTCTCCCTTGGTGCTCTCATCAGCTGCCCGGACTGAATTACCATCTCTACTACGGAAGTAACTTCTAGATCTGGAGGCTCAGCCCTCAGTCTCTCCTGAGCTCAGTTGTGCCCAACTATTCATGACCCCATTTGAGGTTTTCTTGGCAAAGTGGTTTGCCAGTTCCTTCTCGAGCTCATTTTACAGATGAAGAAACTGACGCCAACAGGGTAAAGCGACTTGCCCAGGGTCACACAGCCATTAAGTGTCTCAGGGAGAATTTGAACTCAGATCTTCCTCATTCCAGGCCTGGGGCTCTATCTATTGTGCCACTTAGCTGGCCCCTGAGCTCGGACTTCACATAGATTTAAGTTCATGTGGTCTCTCCCATTAGAACAAGGGATCAGGAACTCTTTTCCAAATCTTGACATCTTCTAGGGCCTGGCACACAGTAGGCACTTCTGGCTTGTTAATCACATCTCATATGATTTTAAGAATGGAAACAATCCTCTTGATGGAGAGCCTGGACATGCTGCTAGCCAACAGTGGACTCTCGTATTCTCTGCACCACTCAGGTAGGCATGTGACTGTGAAGACAGAGTCCATTCTGGGAAATGAAGGAGTTCAGAGGCCGGCTGAACCAGGACCCTCTCTGCCACATGCACACATCCACCCGTCACCAGCACGATCTGACCATCTGACCATGTGATGGTTCTATTCAAACACCTCTGCTGGCTTGCCATTAAGATCACACTTAAGCTCCTCTGTTTGGCTTTTCCTGGCCTCGCTCCCTGGCCCGAATCCATCCTCCCACCTTGCCTTCTCTCTATTCTTCCATTTCCCACCTCCAGGCCTTTGCACTGACTGTCCCCAATGCCTGAAATGCACTCTTCTTTCTCAGCCTGTGCCTTGAGTCTATCTTCTTGTCCTTAAAGATCAGCCTCAAGAACCAGCTTCTACATGAAGCCTTTTACTCCCAAAGCCTGCATTTAACTAGAGGAAGTATGTGTATATACTTGTATTTCCTTGTCACCCTTACCCTCCTGTCCACAGGAACCTTGGACTGGACCAGCCTAGACTCTGCCGGGGGCAGTCCCCTGATCTGGCCTGAGGCAGACCTTCCCCAACTTCCCCACCAACCACCCCGGCCTTTCCCAGCTCCCCTTTCTGTGTGGTCTGCCCCCATTAGCATGGAAGCTCCCTGAGGGCAGCTCCGCCAAGGCTTAGCACAGTGACTGACCGCCACAGAACAAGCACTTAGTGGACAGTCTAATTATTTATTTGGAATGGCTGCCATTTTTTACAGTTTTTCCTGAACCCTGGCCCTGATACTTCTACATCAGTATATGCACTTTTACAGATCCCAAACAACTCCCCGAAGCCAACAACGCTTTCTTCAGGACTCTGGGGCTGGTAACATCCTCACCGCCAAGAGTAGCAGCGGGCACAACTGTGGTTTGTTTCACTTAATTTGCAGCTAAAGTGGACAAAAACAGAAATCCGAGACCCTCCACCCACTTCTGAAACACCAAACCCTCTCTCTGGACCCAAGGGCATGACCATTAAACCTACCAGAACACACAGGCCTCCAAAGAAAATGGAGAGAGAATCTTACCTTTCTGTAGGTCTTCCTTAAGGGACTTCACCTGCAAAAGCAGAGGGCTGGAAAGGAAAGGGGCAGAAGAGCTGAGCCACATCAAGCCAGGCACTGGCCCTCCTGGCTCGAGGCCCTTCACGAACTGAGAGCTGACCAAGCAAGTGCCTGTGGGGCACAGATGCCAGCTCACAGATTACCATTAATGGTGGAGTGAATCAAGAGCAGACCTCAGGGTCAGGAAGAACTGGGTTCAAGTCTAGCATCTGCTCCCCACTGGCTGCACAGCCCTGGGCCAGTCACTTCACTCATGGGATGGTGCGGGAGGGGTTGCCAGACAACTTTCTACAACTAGATGCTAGGGAGCCAATCGGCTTTGGGAGTGGGAGGTTCCCCCTTGGGAGTACCCTACAGGAATGAAATCACCGACAGGGTCCAAAAGAACAGGAGACAAAGCATCAGGCCCTTGCCAGCACCAGCTGGGGAGCAGGCCTGGGCTCCTTGGGCACCCACAGAACAAGAATAAATCAAAAATGGATTGCAATCTGCACACACTCAGTGTACTCATGAGATCATGGGGTTCCTGATTCCTAACAAAGTCTCCCTTGTGGGATTTAAAGGCAGTTTCACAAACGAGCCATGATTTTGTCAGTGTGGGGCACTCCCCATGTGGGAATTCACCCCCACCCCAAGACTACAGCTCATCTATGACTTAAAGGACACATCCCAGTGAGTGGGGATAGTGACTTGCCCAGGGTCATGCAGCCAGTAAACACCAGAGACAAGATTTGAATCGAGGGCTGCTGACTCCAAGTCCAGCCCCCTACTCACCACTTCTTATCACTATTTTTATTAAGCATCTTCCTGGGACCCTGCTGCACCCTTCACTCCTCCCTGGTGCTCCAGCTTTTGAGCACGGAGCTCTGGACAGATTCAAGCACCCTCAGACTCACTGACTCACTCAGCCATCTTCACGCTCCTGCCTCCCCCACGGCCTCTGCCCCCAACCCCCAAACCCCAGAACAGTAATCGAATTGGTACAACCATCCCTGGGAAGGAAGAATTAATCCCTGACCCGTGGTTCCAGCCACCGCGCTGGTGACTCCCAATTAAAGCTCCCTTCTGTAGCCACCAGTCCCCTAGATGTTCCATCTTTCTCTATTAGAAAGTAAGCTCCTTGAGGGTAGAGACTGTCTCATTTTTGTATCTATGTCCCCAGCACCTAAAAGCACTCTGTAAATTACTCTTCAATCTCTCATTCCTTCCTTCGTTCCTCGCAAGAACCATGGTTAGCAGGTAGTACATTACTGCTCTTGTTTTACAGCTGAAGAAACTGAGGCTTGGCATCATACAACCAGCAAGTATCTGCAGCCCTTTCCCCAGATTGGAGAGCCAGCGATTTCTGAGCGTGCCAATGCCCAGTGCCCAGTGTTATGCCGCAGCAGGCCCAAAAGCTGCCTGGATATGCCTGGCCTGTGTCCGGACGTTCAGCACCCCCACCCCAAAACTTGGCTGGCCTGTCTTCTGGCCATCTTCTGGCCGGTCCCAATCACGGCCACAAGAAGGCCACGTGGCTACCCTGCTGCCCAGCCCATCTCCCCCACCCCAAAGCTCAGCTGGCCTGTCTTCTGGCCCATGCCAATCACTGCCACATGAAGGCCACGGCCCCAAGGGAAAGAAGGAACCCTTACCTGTACTCATCATTGGGATGTGCAATCTCCACAATGTCCCCCAGCTTGATCTGGGGGAACACTTTTGGATTCACCACAAGCTCATCATCTGCAAGGCAAAGAGAGCCCACCCAGCAAGTGAAACCACTCATCCCAACCTGGCCCGTCCCAACAGGAAGAGCCAAAATGCAGGGCGCTTCTCAAAGGGCTCTCCTCCCCCAGCCTCAGGAAGGGGTGTGTGCAAATGCTGGCAGGGAAACTTGAGGCTCGAAGACTCCAGGCACTCAAGCAGAGCCACAGAATGAATAAGCACGAGCCTCACTCTGACCTCCTGACTCCCACCGCCTCCCACAGGGACCCACACACAGTCAGTCCCACATCGCATTTTGTAGGGCCCAAGCGAGGTTTGGAGTCACCTCAATCAGCCTCCTTTCCTACTAATGAATAAAGCGATGCTGAGAAATGTCAAGGGTGAGGGTTAATGGCAGAGCTGGGGACCCCATGGCGCCTTCCTCTAAAGCACCCAACCTCAAGAGCACACCACAGAGGCAGCGGGGGCAGTCCCACCAGGGGCCAGGCCAAACGGCCCGGGCCCGGGCTCCAGGTCACAGGGTCAGGGCCAGGTAAGCAGCAGAGGAAGACTTAAAAAGCACTTTCAGGGGCTTAAGGCCTCCCCATGGGGATCCCCACAAAAGAGAAAGCTGAGAGAATATGAGGTAACTGAGACCCAGAGGAGGTAAGGAGGAGGACCTTAGCGTGGCATCCCATCACCCTGACAGGACCACAGACAAAACTAGGGAGGCAGTCCCCAGCTAAGAAATGGTCAAAGGATAGGAACAGGCAGCTCTCAGAGGAAGAAATTAAAGCTATGAAAAAATGCTCTAAATCACTACTGATTAGAGAAATGCAAATCAAAACAACTGTTAGGTACCACATCTCTCCTGTCAGATTGGCTAACATGACAAAATAGGAAAATGATAAATGCTGGAGAGGATGTGGGAAAATTGGAACACTGTTACATTGTTGGTGGAGTTGTGAACTGATCCAGCCATTCTGGAGAGCAATTTGGAACCATGCCCAAAGGGCTATAAAAATGTCCATGCCCTTTGACCCAGCAATACCACTTCTAGGACTGTATCCCAAAGAGGTCATACAAGTGGGAAATGGACCAGTATGTACAAAAATATTTACAGCAGCTCTTTTTGTGGTGGCAAAGAGTTGGAAATAAAGGGGATGCCCATGAATTGGGGAACGGCTGAACAAACTGTTGTATATGAATGTAATGGAATACTGTTGTGCTATAAGAAATGAGGAACAGACAGACTTCATTACAACCTGGAAAGACATATACGAACTGATGCTGAGTGAGGGGAGCAGAACCAGGAGATCATTACACATGATTACAGACACATGGTGTCCGTAAGGACTAACTATGATAGACTTGAATCCTCTCATCAATACAACTTTCGAAGGCAGCCCCAAAAGATTCGTGATGGAAAAAGCCATGCACATCCAGAGAAAGAACAACGGAGTCTGCATGCAGACCGAGGCAAACTATTTGCTCTTTTTTTTCCCTTCTTTTTTGGTTTCATTTCTCCTCTCACGATTCATTCCATTGGTTATAATTCTTCTTTACAACTGGACTATTATGTAAATAAGCTCAATGAGAAGGTAAATGTAGAACCTACATTGGGTTACAAGCTGTCTTGGGGGAGGGGGGAGGAGGAGAGGGAGGGAGAGAAAATTGGAAACCCAAAAACCTGTGGAACTGAATGTTGTAAACTAAAAATAAAAAAATAAATTTAAATGAAAAAGAAAAACTAGGGAGGCAGGGTGGCCTCGAAGGGAGTCAAGGCACATGGGCTGGGTCTCAGCTCTGGACCTGTAAAGTGGAAATAATAAGCCCTGGCCAACCTCCTTCTACGGCCAGCAGTCGTATCATAGAATAGATTATCTAAATGCAGCGGGCAGTGAGGCAGGCATAGCCCAGCACAGCGACGATCGCACGCTTCCTTTCACCTTGGCATCCCTGGTGCCCAGCACTGCTTCCTGGCTGACGAGCAGGTGAGGATTTAGCCTGCCTATGTCTCCTGTCTCCACTCACTCTTGGCATGACTGGGGGGTGGGGGGAGCTTCACCACCCTGGGCAGCTTCTGATGAGGAGACTGGATTGTGACCGCTAAGACCCCAACGGTGCTAACTTTCTCTAGAAACTTCTTCTGGTTCTTCTACATCAACCTTATAGTCAAATGACCACGCTGAAAACTTGGTCAATATCTGGACTTTGACTGTGTTGAATATTCGGCTGCAGTTTAACACGCCACACCTCCTAAAGATATATTTCTCATGTTCCATCATGGCTGGATTCATCCTTATGTGTTCATTCCCCTCTGAGAGAATCAAAGAAAAATATTGGGGGTCAGAGGTGAAATTGGGCAGCTAGGGGGCGCCATAGTGGACAGAGCACTGGGCATCCTCTTCCTGAGTTCAAGTCTGGCCTCAGACACTGACTAGCTGTGTGACCCTGGGCAAGTAACTTCACCGTTGGCCTCAGTTGAGCTGGAGAAGGAAATGGCAAAGCACTCCAGTGTCTCTGCCAAGAAAACCCCAAACGGGGTCCTGAAAAGTCAGACGCAACAGAAAAATGACTGACCAACCACAAAGGGGATGAAATTTAGAGGCAGAACTCAGGATCACAGACAGGGCCAAAAGGGACCTCAGAAGAGATCTGACCCAGCCCCCACTTTTTACACCTCAGAGAGATTCAGTCACTTGCCCAAGGTCACGCAGCTACCAAGTGGCTGAATCTGGATCACAGCCAAGGCCTGGGGCTGACGCCCAACTCACACTCTTGCCAAGGTTCCATGAAGACCCATCTCTTCTCCAACCACCAAGAACAAGCCACAAAGGACTTGACTGTCCCACAGCCTCAGAGAATCAACAAGCTTGTTGGGTCCAAGCCTCTCACCAGACAAAAGGCAAACAAAGGCCAGGCAAGCAGAGAGACTGGCCTAAGGACACACAACAAGATCCAGGCTCTTCCCAGGTCAGCCCTCGGCTTCCTTGTGCCCCTAAACCAGCCAGATTCGATCCAGCTCAACAACCATTTATTCAACAGCTACTGTGGGCGAGGCACAGTGCCAGGTGCTGGGGGGAGTCATCAAGCACTGAGCACCTACTATGTGCCAGGCAGTGGGGCTACAGAGAAAGGTCAAAGGCAGCCTTCGACCTCCAGGAGCTCAGTCTAGTGGAGGGAGGGGGGGAGGAGAAAACCAAGGTCTAGACAGGATGAACCAGAGGAGGCTCAGAGGGTAGGCCTGGGAAAGGCTTCCTGCAGAAGGTGGGAGGTGAAGGTGAGCCTTCCAGGAAGTCAGGAGCCAGAGAGAAGGAGCGAGAGCATCCCAGGCCTGGGGACAGCTAAAGAAAACGCCCAGTCTGGTCTCGTCTGAGGAACAGCCAGGAAGCCGGTGTCACTGAACCCCAGAGTCCTTGGGGGTTGCTGGGAAGGGTGAAGTTACCAGGGGCTCTCAAAGTCAAACCAGCCATCGGAGGTGACCAACAAGGAGGAGGGACATGATTGGACCTGAGCTCTGCCAGCCAAGTGAGGAGAGACTGAAGGAAGAAAGGCAGCCAGGAGGCCGCTGCCATACTCCAGGCATAAAAGTAAAAGCAAATAGTCCCTGATCATGAGGAGGAAAGCCAGAGCCAGGGAAAGCTGAGGTTTGGTTCCACCTGGGTTAGCCCCATGTACACACAGTGGGAGGCCCAAAGCCTCCTTCACAATCAAATGAAAACCTACTACTGTGAGCTCTCACAGTAACTGGCTAGACTTGAAGCCAGGAGGCCCCGAGGCACTTATTAGCAATTGACTTAATATCTCTGGACCCCTGTTTTCCCATCTGTGAAATGGAAATCCTAAAAGCACCTACCTCACAGGGTGATAAAAGGCCCAAATGAGAGGATGTATGGAAAGCTTTCGTGAATTCAACAGTTCCATGTGGAAGTTATTATTATGGTGTCATCAAGTTGGGCCTGAACATTTCAATGCAACCAGGAAAACTCCAACCCTTTAGAGCAGCCCAGTCACTGCCCACTGGGGAGGTTAGCAAATTCACAGAATGACCTCAAAAATCTCATCCAAGGAAGTCCCTCTGCTGAAGTCCAGGTCACTGCTCCCAAAGCCTTTCATAACATTCTAGAGTCAGCAGATGCGGCCCTAGAGGTTGCCCTTCCAGCCCTTCCCCACCCTCCCCATCCCCAAACACCAAGCAATGCTCACCGCTGCCCCCAAAGCCCTTCTTGTGTATGACCAGCTTGTAGACTTTGTTGGTTCTCATCTCGGCCTGGTGCTTGCTTCAACTGTTCCGAACTGGGTGCAGAGAAATCATTGTGCCCCTCCTGCCATCAAAAAACAAAGAGATATAGCTAGCCCTTTACAAAGCTGCTGGCCAAACTAGCTGAAGGACAGGGCCAGCATCCGACTCAGCCTACCCTGCCAGAGCAGAGATGCTTAATCCAGCAAACTCATCCCTGGCCACTGGCGGCTTTATGATTTACACAGAGGTTGTGGGTAAGGGGAGAGGACCAAGGGGCTGACGATCAAAATGAGAGCCAGCACTTTATGGGAGGAAGAGTTTTACATCGAAAAAAACTCACCCCAACACATAAATGGCAGCCCATTTTGTGGTAGCAAAGAACTGGGAACCAAGCTGACGCTCATCACCTAGAGCAGGGGTGGGGGAACCTAGGCCACACTTGAGGACCTAGAGGGCCACATGTGGCCTAGAGGCTGAAGGTTCCCCACCCCTGCCCTAGGGAATGGATAACCAAACTGCGGCAAGTGAACAAAACGTAAGGTTTCTGTGCTATAACAAATGATGTATGTGATAAATACAGAGAAGCACAGAAAGATCTCCACGAACTGATGCGGAGCAAAGTCAGCAAAGCCGGGAAAACCACATACACAGTGACAACAACAGTAGAAGCGGAAAAGTAACACACCGAAAAATCAGAAGTGAACGTAAGAAAATGATAAAGGTCGGCAAGAGAGAAATGAGAGCGGGGAGGAGAGGCCGACCCCAACTCAGCCCTCTGCAGAGCTGAGCCATCCAAAAGCACTGCCCATTGCTTAGACCCGCCAACTCTCGACTTACTGATCAGTCATAAGGATTTTTCATCTTTTTCAGTCTCTAAAAAAATCATTATTTGTTCCACAAGATAGCTCTCAGGGGGCAAGAGGGGGAAGAAGAATGGGGAAAATTACAATGATGTAAAAAAATACATCAATAAAAATGTATTAAAAAAAAAAGCCTTTCGGTTGGAGTTAGTGGATGTGGAATTCCAGCTCTGACACGCTGGAGATGTGACCAGCACCAAGCCATTTCCCTACCTGCAAACTCAGCCCCCCACCCCCCTTGTAAAATGAAGGTGACAATAATTATGCACCCTCACTGGGCAAGCTGCAGTGAGGAAGAAATGATATGTAAGTAAAGTATCTGGCCAAACCACAAAATGTTATGTCAAACAGAATTTAGACTTAGTATTCTAATGAGAGGCCACAATCTGTGCTCTGTGACCCAGCACTGGGCTCAGGGATGGAAGGTCCTGGGTTCACATCCTGGCTCTAACACATGATTGCTGTGTGCTGATGGGCCAGTCACTCAACCTCTCTGTGTACTTTCAGATGCTAAGAGCTAACGAAGCTGCAAATTTGCCTTGGTTAGGGGGATTCCCTACTCTTACGAAATTACAGGCCCAGACCAAAAAACACTTTTTTTTTTTTAATTTGAGGAAACCTTAATTAGTAGGCCCTCTCTGCCACTGCTCAGAGAGTGACTTATTGGAACAGGGCCACATGACCGGGGGGAAGGAAGGCAGGGGCTGGAACCCAAGGCTCCTGAAGTCTCCTGGACTCCCCTTCACCACACTGGACCTCAAGAAACAGAAATACAGATTTTCTGGATGTCTGTATTATCATCGTCACGAATCATGTATTTAAGGAATTAGAGGAAGGCCTGCGACGTAATGGAAAAAAACTGGAAAAAATCCACAGGAAGAGAAAACAAGGCAGGGTCAAAATCAGCACCAGGGAAGGAAATGTCCCTGCTAACAAACTCATTAATCCTGGAGTGACCAGAGAAGGGACATCAGAGCTCGTAGAGTAAAGGCCCCTCATTTTGCAAACGAGTCAGCCCAGGAGGGTCACGTGGCCACTGAGTACTTGAGGTGGCATTTGAATTCAGGTCCTGGCTCCAAACCCAGAGTTCTTTCCAAGTCTAGGCTTCTGAATGTTCCCTCTGAGACCAACAGACAAGCGCCAACCACTGGCTAAAAAACCAAAGATGTTATCGGCTTGAGGGGGTCCTAGCTCAGGGTCTAATTTCTTATTCAACGTTTTCACAACTACCTTTCAACAGAACTTGTTTCCTGGTAATTCTACGTATCTGATTTTGTCCTCGGCCACACCAGATGGCCCAAAGGGTCCATGACATTAAGAAGGTTAAGAAGCCTTCACCCGGGGTAGGGCAGCTAGGTAGCACAGGAAACAAAGGGCCGGGCCCAGGGTCAAGACTTACCTTCCTGAATTCAAATCACACTTTGTGGGACCCTGAGCAAGTCACCTAACCCTGTTTGCATCAGTTTCCTCATCTGTAAAATGAGCTGGAGAAGGAACTGGCAAACCACTCCAGTATCTCTTCAAAGAAAACCCCAAATGGGGTCAGAAAGAGTCAGAGACGACCGAAACAATACAACAAAAACTTAGGGTAACCTCCATATTTTACAGAAATGATACCAAGGCCTAGAAAGAAGTAACTTGCCCATGACTCCACAGATACAGAAAGTAGCAGCCAGCATTGAAACCCAGGAGCTCTGATCCCAAAGGCTCTTCTCAGTGGTTTCCCCTCTAACTCTTACAGTGCCGAGGAAAAAGAAAATGCCTGGGCACCTTTCCGAAGGATCCCATGTGTGGGCAGGGCCCTGAAGGCCAATCCCTTCACCCTACAGATTGGGGGAGGGGGAGCAGGGGCCCAAGGGCACACAAAGCCCCTACTCAAGCCTAGGACCTTCTCCCAGCTCCGGGGAGAATTCTTTCCCCTCCAGTCTCTGCCCCCATCCCACCCCCACCTCTAGTTTGTCACTTTGTATCAAAGAAACTTGCCCAGTTCTATACAACAGATGCAAAATGCATCCAATGTAGCAGATGCTTGTCTGTCAAACTCCATGCAGAAACATCAGAGCTGGAGGAGGCTTTGGAGATGATCCCGCCTGAGAACACAGGACCTCAGAGGCCATCCATGCCAGCCCCTACCTCAACAGGGCCACCTTCTGCTACACCCCCCACCAACGAGGGAGGGGGACCCTCAGTCTTTGGAGAGTAGCCCACAGCATGCTGGAACAACTCTCCTGGTTAGCAAGGCTTCCTGACATTCAGCCCAAATGTGCTTCTGTCTTCCAGGCCAAAGTTGACTAGCCTGATCCGCCCCCGGCTTCCTTCAATGCCCAGCCTTTCCTGATCCCCCTTAATTGCAGGGCCTTACTTCCCTCTGCAATCACCCCCAATTTATCCTGGCTGTATGTAAATGGGGTTGTCTCCCTCCTTAGACTGGGAGCTCCTGGAGGGCAGAGGCTCTCTTTTCTCTTTCTTTGTATCCCCAGCACTTAGCACAGTGCCTGACACACAGTGGGTGTTTAATGAGTGTTTACTGGCACCTTCCATCTAAGATGAGCTCCAATTGACCCTGTATATATCATTTGACCATAAATGTTGGCACATCTTTTCTCCCTAGACTGGGAGCACCCTGAGGGCAGGGCTGTCTTTTGCTTTTCTTGGTACCCCAGTGACTTGCACATAGTAGGTGCTCAACCACTTGGCTTGGGCTTCTTCATGACCTGAATGAAGGAGGCCATCGAGGGGAAGGGGGGAGGCAGGGAGCGGCCGGGGGGAGGAGGCAGGGGACAGCCCCTCTACCCCATGGCTTCCCGTGGGACCCTGACCTGCCCCTGTCTCGGACTTCACTTCCAAGGGGCCTTGGGGGCCCCTTCAGCTCGAGGGCCCCATGCCCACCCCTCCAGCCAAGTCAACAAGCACTGGTTGAGCGTCTACTGTGTGCGCTCCCTCTGCCTCCTCTAATTCCCCGGGTGCTGGGTTCAAGTCCCACCTCCCCCCCCTCGGAAGGTCACGCGGCCTCACCGGGCCTCAGTTTGCTCCTCTGTAAAGTAGGGGCGCTCTGGGAATCGCCGAGGCCCTCCCCCCCGCCCGCGCTGGCCCGAGGGGGAAACTGAGGGAGAAGGGGGGATGGAATCGGGGCCGGGCCTCAGTCTCCCCCAGGAGTTCAGCTGGAGGAGGTCCGGAGAGGCTCGCAGCCTGCACTCACCCGCTGGTCCGTCAGTCCGCTACCGGCCTGGACGCACTAGCCTGGACCCAGGACCCAGGTTCCCGGAGCCGGCACTGGGGGTAGGGGCCGCGCTCGTGCCCGCGCCCGCGCCCGCGCCCAGGCCCCGCCCCCTCGGCGCGGCCCCGCCCCCGCCCGAGCCGCCGGGACTAGGCGGCAGCTTCACTTCCTCATCCGGGGCTCGCCGCCGGCAGGGCAAGGGGGCGGGACGAGGCGCCCCGACGCGGCCCCGCCTCCGCTTCCCGCCAAGCCGGCCATTGGCGAAATCTGAGCACGCGTACTGAGGACTCCCCTCCCGCCGGCCCTCTCCTGGTTCTCGTCAGTCATCTTCCTGCCTTTCCTTCTCCCTCCTGCCTTTCCTTCTCCCTCCTCCCTAGCCCTCCCAACTGACTCCTGGGATTTGGACAATTCCTGGGCCTTATTGTGGTTGTTCAGGTGTGTCCGACCCTTCGTTACCCCATCTGGGGTTTTCTTGGCAGAGGTACTGGGGTGTTTGCCATTTCCTTCTCCAGCTCATTTTACAGATGAGGAAACAGAGGCTGACAAGGTGAAGTGAGCGCCCAGGGTTACACAGCTAAGAAGTGTCTGAGGCCATGCTCAGGGGCGCCTGACTCCAGGCCCAGCCCTCTGTGCACTATGGCGCCACCTAGCGGCTTATCCCTGCGTTAAAACGAGCCGTGACTCCCTCCTGGGCTGCGATGGAGGGACCCTAACAAGGAAACCCCTCGGGCCTCATATTGAGAAGACCTAATCCGGAGCCGATAAAAGGGGCGGGGGCAGCCGTCCAGTGTATCCAAAAAGCCAGTACCCCAAGGGCTGCAGCGCAGAGACAATCAAAGGAACCCAAACGTTCAGAAGCTCCCAGGAAACGAACCCAAGAGAGGAGCCTGAGCCCAAAGGGCCAGAGCTCTGGGTCAGCACCCGAGCAAAAGGCAAGACGCAGGAGGAGCCCTGGGGCCCAAAGGCCACTCAAAGCAAAGACGGGAATAGGACTGAATGTGCTCGGTGATTCTTGCTTCAGGAGGTAGAGGAGCCAACCAGGGCTAGCTCTATTTTGAATCCGATTGTCACTAATAGAAAGGAAATGGTTGTTGGGGTGGAAATGATGGGAAGATTGGAGATAAGGGATTAATTGCTCTGACCTAGGGCTTGTGACCTAGGAGAGGAAATCCAGGCCTAGTCGGCCATGCTCCTTAGATTTTAGGAAAGGAGATTTCAAAAGGTGCGGAGGAAAAATAGGATCCCACGGATGAAATTTCTCTTGGAGAAATCATTTATGATTGAAATCATTGATTGAATGAATAAATGAATGAAGCATTTATTGAGTGCCTACTATGTGCAAAGCATTGGCAATAGAAATGGAAGAGTCTGTTCTCTCCAGGAACTTACATTCTAATGGGAGAGGCGAGAAAACCTGAGTTCAAATCCAGCCTCAGACACTTACTAGCTGGGCAAGTCATGTAACCTCCATGGCTCAGTTTCCTTATCTGTAAAATGAGGATAAATACTAGCACCTCCCTCCTGAGTTGTTATGAGGATCAAATGAGATGATAACTGTAAAAAGCTTAGCATAGTGCCTGGCACACAGTAAGCCCTATATAAATATTATTATGTTCACTGATTAAATCATCGGTTCCTGTGTTGAACCACTGACAATGCAAGGACTTTGGTGACAAGTATTTTGCGTCCTGAGTCTTCAGTAGCTATGACTGCAGCCCCTGCAGCAGCAGGTCCAGGCCTCCTTTCCCCAAGGGTGGCTTCCCAGGATGATGGCTGAGGACACAGAGCTGGAAGCATTGCTGATTCCATGGCTCTGGGGCTCAGATTCCTGAGCTGCCTATATCAGGGTGTGAGGGGGGATGGTGATCAAGGTGGGGGTTGGGGGTTTAACCTGCCTGGCAAAAACTGCCCCTGTCTGTCCTTCTAGGTACCTTGATATTTCAATTAGGCTGCCATGGCTGCTCAGTGAATAGCAACTGGTGGGGATGGCTGGCTCCTTCTCCACAGGAAACACTTCCCAGAATGATGGGAGGTTATAGAAGAAATTAAACAATGAAATTCTGAAGACACAAATGGAAACAGTTCCAAAGAGGAGGGAAAAGATCAATGTGAATACCAACCAACTTAGATTTTATGTGTTTTGTGTATATATGTTTATATACACACAGAAGATTTAAATAAGGATTGATAACAGGATAAAGGCAGGTAGGTGGCGCCATAGTGGATGGAGTACCAGACCTGGAGTCAGGAAGTCTCATCTTCCTGAGTTCAAATGTGGCCTCATTACTAACCTTGTGACCCTTGGCAAGTCACTTCACCTCATTTGCCTCAGTTTCTTCATCTGTAAAATGAGCTGGGGAAGGAAATGGCAAACCACTCCTGTCAGTATTGTTGCCAAGAAAACCCCCAAAAGAGTCACAAAGAATCAGATACAACCGAAAAATGACTAAACAATAAAAGAATAGAGGATAAATGCAAAAAACTTGAATGGTCTGGAAGAAAAATGTCAATGCTATTTTGATTATGTAAAATTGAAAAAATTTTGCACATGCAAATTTTGAGTTGAGATTAGAATGGAAACAGCTAACTGGGAGGGAAGAAATCTTTGCAAGAAGTTGCTCTGATAAAAGTCTCATTCCTAAGATATATAAGGAACTGATTCAAATTTATATGAGTCAGAGGAACCATGCCTCAGTAAAGAAATGGTGCCAAGACGTGAACGGGCAGTTTGAAAAGTAAAAAAGGCAAGCTGTCAATAACCACGAGAAAAAAAAATGGTCCAAATCATTAATAATTAGAGAAATGCAAATTAAAGCAACTCTGAGGTTCCATCTCACCCCCATCAGATGGGTAAAGAAGACATGACAGAAGCTAGAGGAACTTCAGAAAGATAATCAAACTAATGCATTGTTGGTGGAACTGCGGATTTGTCTAGCCATTCTGGAAAACAGAGACTATTCCCCCAGTGTTAGTGAGTTGTGGCATGCCCTTTGACCCAACTGTTTTGATACTGGGCCTACCTATCACCCCAAGAGTTCAAAGAAAAAGGATGCTTGTGTGGAACATTATTTATAGCAGCTCTTTTCACGGTAGACAAAAAGACAAAAACAACTGGAAGTTAAGGAAGCATATGCTTATTGGAAAATGGCAAAACAGATTGTGGTATGTGAATGTAATAGAAGAATATTGTGCCTAAAGCAATGAGGAAATTGGAGAGACCTCTATAATCTGACGCAGTTTACACAATGAGAAAAACATTATCGTGAAAAACAACTTGGAAAGATGAGAACTCTGACTAATGCGAGGATAAAGCCCAAGTCAGGAGGTCTGAACATGAATCATGCCACCTACCTCCTGCCAAAGAGATAATGGACTGAAAAACCAGAATTACACATGCACATTTGGACGTAACCAACGTAGTTGGAAAATGCATAGTTGTCAAAGTTTTGATTTTTTTAAATTATTCAATGACTGTGGGGAAGTGGGAGGGAGAAATTTAAAAAAAAATTATAAGGCACTATACCAATATAGGGGCAGTTTGACAGTACAGTGGATAGAGTGCCAGGCCTGGAGTCAGGAAGACTCACCTCCCTGAGTTCTAATCTGGCCCCAGACACTTACTAGCTGTGTGTTCCTGAGCAAATCACTTAACCCTGTTTGTTTCAGTTTCTTCATCTGTAAAATGAGCTGGAGAAGGAAATGGCAAACCACTCCAGTATCTCTGCCAAGAAAACCTCAAATGCGGTCATAGAGAGTCAAACACAACTGAAAATGACTGACCATACCAATGTAAGGTGATATAAGAAAGTCACATGAGATCAAATACATTGAGCACTTTTTAAAAATGAATGGAAATGAACAGATAAAAAAAATACATGAATCTATGGATAAAGACTTAGAAAAAGTAACTGATTTTCTTATGAAATAATTTTTTTTTTTTAAAGAGGAGTATCAGGACAACTCATTAGATTAATAGATTGCCCAGTCATGGGGTTGGAGAAAATTACTTCATTGAAACCTAGAATTTGGGAGTTGGACCTCAACAGGATCTAGACCAGGTGTGAGGAAGCTACAGCCTCGAGGCCACATGTGGCCTTCTAGGTCCTGGCTTTTGACTGAGTCCAAGTTTTATAGAACAAATTCTTTTATGAAGAGGCTTTGTTCTGTGAAGTTTAGATTCAGTAAAAAGGCCACGCTTGAGGACCTAGAGGGCCGCATGTGGCCTTGAAGCTGCAGGTTCCCCACCCCTGCTCAGAGTTATCCCAAGAATACTCATAGTTAACTTCTGTCTGATAGTCTAGTGAGAGCTGGGAGAGTAAATTCAAAAGCAGTGCAACAAGTAAGTAAAACTTGCAAAGAATAGTGTCAAGAACACTGATGCTTAGAATGGAGAGCCAAGGACAACCAAATAGGCTGTTTGCTTTTAAGCCAAGTTGGGAGAAAGACATTGGGGGAGGGGATAAAAGACAGCAGAAAGAAGGCAGAGCTGCTCATGTTTTTTGCTATGATTTTCTCAATCAAGGAGAATGATCCTTGCATGGAAGAGAATAGAAATGGCTACCAGGCTGCTGATACCCAAAATAAGTAACAAGAGTAAGACAATTCTTGATGAATTCAAGTCGAACTACAAAGTCAGACAAACTACACCTTCAAAACTGAAAAAACGAGCACGATTTGGAACTATGTGCTTAAAGTCACTAAACCACGTATATCCTTCAAGGCAGCCCAAAGAAATCAAAAAAAGAGGGGAAAGACTCTTGTGTACAAAAATATCACAGCATCACTTTTTGTTGTAACAAAGAAATCAAAGGGGCACCCATCCATTTGGGAATGGCTGAAGGAATTATGGCATATGAGTTAATGATATGCTATGGTGCTATAAGAATTTATGAAATGGATTTGGAGAAACCTGAGAAGATTTGTATGAACTGAGGCAGAGTGAAATAAGCAGAACCAGGAGAACTCATGATACAATAACCACCGCATTGTAAAGAAAAGCAACTTTGGAAGGCAACTCTAATCAATGCAATGACCAATCGTTACTCTAAAGAATCCACAATGAAATTTGCTACTCCTACCCTCTCAGGATAGGGTTATAGGATAGAGCTGTACGATAAGACCTATATTTTCACACCTGGCTGATAGGTGGGTTTGCTTTGGTTCCACATGCTTACTGGTTATAGGAGAGGGTATTACATTTTTTTGGTTGAGGGAGAATTGGATGAGAAAAAGGAATGAATGATAGTGATGCTAAAAAAAAAAGGAATGGAAAGAAAAGATTATTGTCAAGGAAGCCTTTAAAAACATATGTGGAAGAAGGCAGAAGCTTCAGCAGGATAAACTAACTTTAAAATCAATTACATACTTTTAAAAAGGAAATAAGCAAGATATAGCTGGGCTTCCTGATTTCATAAGAAATCTTTTTTTCTACTCTTCATTGTATATGTAAATGTCCATGTTTGTGGTGTTGATCAAGTTCAGACAAACAAAAAACAAACTCTTTCGAAAGACCTTGAAGGTGTGATTGCTGAGGGATATCTGAAAGAGCATGGAAAATGGGAAGGGCCCTGTAGATTGAGGAAGAGCAAATGGCAGCTTTTCTGGGGCTCCTTTCTTCCCCTGCAGGACTAGAGGGTAGAATCATAGAATTCCTCAGCCTTGGAGGCCATCTGATTCCATCTGCTTGTTTTACAGATGGGGAAACTGATGGCTGGAGAGATTGAGCCACATGTCCAGTTAGGCCAGTCAGGAAGGACCCTCTGAGTCCTTGTTTTTAGGATCCCCTTGTTTTTAGGAGAAACTTCAGAAGCAAAAAGGTGGCTCAGTCACACAGGTAGTATCAGAGGCAAGATCTGGGCCACTAAGTGCACAGACGGCTAGGCTTGGAGTCAGGAAGACTCATCTTCCTGAGTTCAAATCTGGCCTCGGACACTTCTTAGCTGTGTGATCCTGGGCAAGTCACTTCACCCTGTTTGCCTCAGTTTCTTCATCTGTAAAACGAGCTGGAGAAGGAAATGGCAAACCACTCCAGTATCTTTCCCAAGAAAACCCCAGATGGGGTCACAGAGAGTGGGACACTATTAACAACAACATCCCTTGACCTCAAATCCTGAACTCTTTCCACTGAACTTCACCACCTGCCTCTAAAACTCTACGATCTAGGTCTCTTCCAGATCTAATAATAGTCTATGATATGAGAAGCAACCAAGGCAAAGTCCTATTAGAGACTGGAAGAAGAAGAAGTCACTTCCAACACTGGGCATCAGGGCAGATGGGCCCTGAGCTGGTTCTGAAAGAGAATGAAGGATTTCAGCAGAAGAAAGACTTTTCTGGGCTTGTTGGAGACTGAAGAAAGACACAGAGACAGAAAGAAGCAGGATGAGATGCAGGAAAGATAAGGCATCCAGTGAGGCTGGAGCCCAGAGTGGTTTGAGTCCTGCTCATGGCACAGGAGCACCTCCCTTTAAGGAGCCCTGAAATAGGAGAGACAAGGCTTTGACATAGGAGCATGGGACTGATGGTAAGGCCCTTGGAAGGTAGAAATGGATGATTTCATTGGCGTGAGGCCTCCCTCTTCTGATGCAGATCATGCCCCTTTCACTCTGGAAATAATTTGGGGGAATTTCTGTGGCCAAAGGAATTCCTCCCTGGTGATGAGCCCATCTGCTCCTAAGCAGGCTGCTATTTGGACAGTAACCGATCTATGGGGCCCTTTACATGGAACTGCCAGTTCTTTGAGGACAGGGATAGTTTTGCTTTTGTACCACAAAGACCTAGCTCCTGACTCATTGCAGATACTTAATGTTTGCTTGTGTAGCAGACCCCAGACGGCATCTTCCCAGTCTAGTGTAAAGATTGTGCTATAACTAGAGGGATGATGACATGTAATGGAAGCACCCTGAGGACCTGAGTGTGCATAGACTTTCTCTAACTGGTCCTGGCCTGCTCCCCACATGGTAAGGAAGAACCTTTTGAATGGCCTGGGTGTCTCGAACTGAGTGCTTCAGAAAGCATTAGGGACCAGAGACTCCGATGTCTTCTCCTTTTCCCTTCAACTGTTCACGCTTATTTTGTTTTCTTTGATAACATTGCCCAATGAAACACAGTAGGGAGAGAGGCTTCAGTTTTGGACACAGTAGGGTGAGAGGCTTCTGTTTTTCCCAAATTGGCCAGCAGGCCTGCTTCTTTACCTATTTCTGGCTTTGTTCTTGGCTTTTAGGTGAAGAAGGTAGGGGGACTTTGAGAATTTCCAAAAGTCAGAAAACCGAGTCATTCAAAATCGAGGAGTTGGACTCCACACCAGGTTTTACAGCCTGCTCAGTATTTATGCCCCAAGGAGCAAGAAGTGACCTTGGGGACCCATCTTAAAGGTAGCTGAGGTGGAGACTCCAGAATTTGGTGGGATCAACTCAATGTAGAAACTGTCAGAAGAATGAGCCCACTATCTTCTCCAGAGACCAAGATGGGATGGGAGAAGTGTGCTCCTGTTATGTTAGGGGCAAATGTTTGTATTTTTCTTCCTCTCATATCTTCAAAGCAAATATTCTTTTCTTGAGGTTAATTGATGTTAAGTGATAAAAGAGAACTGGGATAACAATAATTGGAATCTGGAGGAGGGGAACACAGCCAGTGGGGTCAGAACCACTGGCAGGAGGGGAAGAAACATCTCTAAACCTTCAAGGTACCTACCTCTAGTCCCTGGAGGATCATGCAGAGCCCGCCTGGCTCTGGGAGATCATACTCAATACACTTACTAGACACAGAGTGCCTCGAACATGGAAAGCTGTTAATAGAGTCAACAAGCATTTATTAAGTGCCTACTATGTGCCTGACCCTCCACCAAGCACTGGACATAGAAAGAATGGCCAAGATTGTCCCTGCTTTTGAGCAGTTCAGAGTGTAATGAGAAAGACAAACAAACGAGCCAAAAACAGATGACATTGGAGGTAACCTCAAGAAGAAGGCACCAGCATTAAGGAGGATGGGGAAAGGCTTCCTGTAAAAAGTGAGATTTTAGTTAGAACTTGAAGGAAGCCAGGAAGCAGAGATGAGGAGCAAGAGTATTCCAGGTACTGGGGGCACAGCCAGAGAAAATGCCTGGAGTAGGCAGACCCACCAGCATCGGGTACAACAGTCCAGGCATGAGGTGATGAGGTCCTACACCAGGGTGGGGGCAGTGTCAGAGGAGAAAAGGGGGTGTATGCAAGACATGCTGGAGGTAAAATCGATAGGATTTGGCAACAGATCAGATGTGAGGAGTGAGAGAGAGAGGGAGGAGGCCAGGATGACACCAAGGTTGAGAACCTGGATAACCGGGAGGAGGGTGGTGCCTGTAAGGGGGTGGGGGAGCAGTTGTTTCCACAAAGTTGAAAGCATTCCTATTCCTACCCCCCCCCCAGCTTTAGCAGAATCTAAGTCAGGTCACTAGTTATAACTAGTTCTAATCAAAGCTCTGGGGTGAAAGTTTAGAAGCTTGTACACAAGCTTAAAGGAGCCATTTGAGGACAGCATGATGTAGACAGTCAGGGGGTTGTATCTGGCCAATGAAGAGCCTAGTGGGAGATTGGAAGGAAAAGTCAATAAAAGGACTGGTGTCTATCTGAGTCCTTTGTTCTCTCCTGTACTCTGTTCAGGGGACGTGGCCATTCATTCAGACCGAATAAATGTAAAACATAATTAAAGTGCCCCTGCTTGGGTGGCATCTTTTCTCGTGAGAAAGGGATAAAATTCCTTTTTGGCTTCTCTCAAGAACAGTCTGTCTATTTTTAATGTGAATAGTGGTCTCTGACCCACACATGCCCTTGACAGAAATAGGGAAGCTAGGAAGAGTTGAGGGTCTGGGGAGAGAGATAATGAGTTCAGCTTTGCATTTATTAAATCTGAGCTGTCTGTGGGACTGGGGGTCAAGAGATTAGGGCTAGATAAATAGATCTGAGAACCATCTCCATAGGCAGACAGATAGGCAATAGGCATTTATTTAGCACCTACTACGTGCCAGGCACTATGCTAAGTGCTGAGAGTGCAGATATAAGCAAGAAGAAAGATAGGCTTTGTCCTCAAGGACAATCTAAAGGACAGGATTGGGTCAGATGAGGGAGATTGTGGGGATGATATTAGAGAAGATGGGTGGAATGAGATCCCTAATGGAGGGTTTGGCCTTGGTAAAGAATAAGGCCATGGTGAGACCAGGATGAAGAAGGTGACCTAGGAAGGGAGGAGATGGAGCTCTCAGGGAATGGGCTCCTGATGTTTTTTTCATTGAAATGAGGCAAAACTCTCACCTGTGAGGGTGGGGGGAGAGGGAGCCTGGAGAGGTTTGAAGAGGAATAAGAAGTTTAGAAAAATTGTGACTGCTGAGATAGGAAATGGGAGGTGTGGCTGACTCGCTTTTGTCTTTGGATGCTGAGGGGCTGGCACATAGTAGGTGCTTCACAAATTGTTATGAAGTCATTGATCTCTTCTGAAAGGATGGATCCCCTTGATCATTTCACCCACTTAAAAGGCTTTTCTTTTGCTGGGGTAAGAACACCTAATATATTGAGTCAATAAACAGAATCCTTTTTGTTTGCCCTTTGGCACATTTTGTATCTATAATAAGGCCACTGGGTTGGGGTGATTGGCAAGACCTGGATTCTAATGCTGTCTCAGACACTTATTAACTGTGTTACCCCGGGCAAGTCACTTAATCTCTATATACCTCAGTTTTCTCCTGTTAAATGAGAGGGTGGCACTGCATAACCTGCTGGGGCCCTTCCCACTCCACAGCTAGAATTCAATGTGAAAATATTCAAAAGAAGTCATGACAGAATTTGATTTATCTTTTCCCAAAGGGAAAAAAAAGTATTTTAACCTCTAGAGGAAAAAGTAATGATCTTTCTGAATTGTACTTGAGTTTTTAGGTCCCAAAGCATCAAAATTGTTTATTATTATAATTTCTGACCCAGAGCTGGTGTTTATAAGGCCCTGTTTTCATAGTCTTGAGCCTCTGAAAAGCCATGGGGGGAAACAGATAGGCTGGGCAGGTTATCTCTCCCTTACAGAGGCCCAGCCCTGGACTTGGAGGAGGAAAGAGCCCAAGGCCCCAAGGCCAGGAAGGGGGAGGAAGAGGACAGGTGGCCCTGTAGTCTGGGCATTAGGAGGGTCCCGAGATCCTCCGAGGACTAACGACCAGTAAGGACTGAATTCAGAATGCCAAACCCAAGTGACACTGATGAAATCCGGACCTTCCCCCTCTTTTCTCCACCTTGGCACCTTACCATCCTATTTCTTCAAGGGTTGGTCAAATGCTCCCCAGCTCTACCTACCCCAAGCTGTTAACGTTCTTCAAGTTATCTTGTATGGATGCGCCAGTATGGCAGCCTGGCTAATAGATACTGGCTGTGTGACCTTGCAATAAGGGATCTACCTCTCAGAGCTCTAATAAGTGGCAGAGAAGGTGCCAACCTGCATTGGTGAAAGGAGTTTCCTCATCTGGGAGTTCTCTATTCCCGTGAAATCACAGGGCCAGTCCTCACCCTAAGTTCTAGCTATATCTATATCTGTCTTTCTGTCTGTTGTGACCTGGTAAAGATCCAGCAGACAACATAGAGAAGGAGCCCTGAGATGAGGAAGAGGAGAGGGGGGAAAGCAGGGGCAAGAAAGTCAACAAACATTCATTAAGTACCTACTATGTGCCAGGCACTGTGCTAAGCATGGGAGGGAGGAGAGGGGAAAGGAACAGCATTTATTAAGCATCTACCACGTACCAGGCACTGAGCTAAGCACTGGAGGGAGGAGAGAGTATCCAGGAAAAAGGGGAGGGGGAGGAGAGACACAGGAAGGAAACAGCATTTATTAAGACCTACTATGTGCTACGCTCGGGACTAATATGATCCCATTTGATGACTTTGAGAGGAGGACGGACAGAGGTCGAGAGCAACAGCCGAGGAGCAGAATTGAAGTGAAGTGAATTAGATGGAGCAGCACAGCTGGGAGGGGGCAGGGCTGCGCGGCGGGCACACGGGCGCGTCGGGGGGAGGGCGTCGAGCGCCGGGAACAGCTGGGGGCGGGGCTGCTCCAGATCCAGGGGGCGGGGCGGTGGAGCTCGGAAGAGCCCGCGTGGCTGGCGCGGGGCAGGGCGAGTGCGCGTGCGCGGCCAGTCAGCCTGCTGCGGGTCCCGGATGGGGAAGTGCAGGCGACCATAGAGAAGCAGCGACGGCGGCGGCGGCGGCGGCGAGAGCGGCCCGGCCCTCCCTCGCTCCCTCCCTCGCTCGGCTCAGGTAGTAGCTGCAGCCGCGGTAGCGGCGGCTCCGGGGTGGGGGGAGGCGCGGGGAAGGCGACGGCGGGGGAATGGGGCCAGGCGCCGTTCTCAGCGCGGGCCTGGGGAGGGGCCTGGCCATGTCGCGACAGGCTCCACCATGTCGCGACAGACGGGGAGGGGTACGTGCCGGCTTATAGGGCGCTCTCTAGTCTTTCGCCCATTTCGGCCATGCCCCGACACGGTGACCCCAGACGCCCCATGTCGCGATAGAAGCCTTTCTCTTTTCCCCCCTGCTCCCCAATTCCTGGAGCGTATCTGAGATCTAAAGTGGAGCGGGGCAGGGGGTGGCCGCTTCTGACCCTGGCCTCGGACCTGGCCGGTGGTGGGGAGGGGAGCAATTGAGCGCCCCTCCCCCACAGCCACCCTCTACCCGCCACTCCCCCGTGGAGAGATAGCTTCCCATCACCCCTCCTAGAGAGCCCCCAATTCTCCCACCCCCACCCCGTAGGGAGAGGGCCAAGCCCTAAGTCCCTCCCAGGTGGAGAGAGCTGCTTCACCGCCACCACTGAGCTCCTTTCGTGTCTCACCCCCCACCCCACCCCTTCTAAATCCCACAAAGAGAGAGCTTCTCTATTCCTGCCTCCGGGCTTATTCCTAAACCCCTCAAATGGGGAGGGTGCCCCCCCCCCCGTCAGACTTCTCAAGTGCCACAAAAAGATAAAGAAAACCCCCCTGCATGCTCCCCAAAAACGGGGAGAGCTTCGCTATCTATACTACAGATCTCCCTAAATATGCCGAGCAGAGAAAGACACCCCCCCTTCCCCTTAAATCTCTGCCCCACTTTAATGGAGGACCCTCCCCTCCCCTTCCCAAAGTTCTAAATTCTCCCTGCCCCTTAAGGTAGATAGAGCCCCTCCACATTCTGTACAAGAAGAGGGGAATAGGATCCTGGTCCCCCAGTCTCCCTCTCCCCAAGCTCTCCGAGGGGAAAGGAGCTTTCTGCCCTCTCATCTCATCAGAGTACCCAGCCTCCGGCCGACTTCCAGCTCTTTGGACTCACTCATAGTATGGGGGTGGGGAGCCTTGCCTTCTTATTAAATACTGGAAGGGGGAAGGCCTCTACTACCAGCTCTGCATTTCTCCCCCCCCCACTCCCTCCTCTCCAGAGGAAGCACCCTGAACTCCCATTCAGAGACAGGCTGACTGCCCTGAAGGGTGGAGATCTCGCCATTCTCCTCTTAAGAGGAACTGCCTCCTTTACTCCTTGTCTAAAGAGAAGGCAGCCTTCCTAGTCCTTCCCTCCCAGGCCAGGGGAAAGAAACTGGTTTTCCCATCTTTCCCTGTGGAAAGAAAGAGGAGAAACTGCCTTCTTTTACTCTTTCCCTCCCACCATACTCTCATTAAGAGCAGAGAGAGATCGATTTCCCAGTTTCCCTTGGCTTTTTCCTTCGAAAGGACTCCTTGATTTGGAGTCAGATGAGACCTTGGGCATCTTTGACCTCAGTGTCCTCTTCTTGTAAAGTGAGGGGATGATCTTTAACATCCCTTCTAGCTCATGTCCAGCAACCTGTGATCCTTTGGATTGAGAGGGCCCAATCAAGAAAAAGAGATCTCCGCGATGAAAAGGGAGTAGACTTCAATAACCAGCCCCTGGTAGAGCATAAAACCTCCCCCTCTCCCTTCTCCAGGGAAGATAGCAGTGTTCCCACCGGGAGGAAGAAACAAAGCTGCCTCCCATCGTGTTCCCGCAGCATCCCTTTCTTCCGTGGCCATTCTTGCTTGGACATTTCTAGAATATTCCTTGTGGAGAGATTGGCCCTTGAGTTCCCAGCACCCTTTGAAGTTTTCCTTCCCAAAGCCAAAGAAAAGCCCTTCTCCCTGTTCTGTTACTGAAGGCCCAGCTCTGTCCTCCCTGTTCTGTTGTCTGAAGCTTTGGGAAATAAAGTCCCTTTCTTGGAGGGCAGATCAAGTGTGAATTTGAGGGCATATGCACTCTGTGAGCATCTTCCTCCAACTGAGCATGAGGCAGTCAGTGTTCATTGTGGCTAACTTTCTTTTCAGTAGAACATGAAGTGAATGAGGTTAGGCCTTTAGAAGACAAACTATCTGGGAATTATTACCTGCATTGTCTTTTGTGTTGTTTTTTGTCTCTGACTACATTGTGATGATTTGGGGGAGGATCTCAAGCCCCGACTTTTTTTGTAAAGACCAGTTCCACACTAAAAGATCTGCAGTAAAAGTGGATGACTTCTTTATTCTTCGTTTTCCAACCTTTTAATAGGAATCATCAAAAGGGCTGCTTGTGCTTAAGTAGTCATTATTGATTCTGTTTTTACTTCTCCCTTCTACAAACTTATTATCCATGGGCTTGTTTTGTGGGTATTAACACGGGTAAATTTTCCTGATACTCATAGGTGGCTTCTTTCTCTCCCAGTCTTGACCCAGCTGAGTGTGTTGGGTTCTTAGCTTACTTAACTTGGTATGCTTTTGCAAACCTAAAGATATTAGTTCTAGCTTTGTTTTGTCCTCCTCAGTCCCAAAAGGAAAGATCCAGCATGTAGGGGCCTTGGAGTCTAGCCTGCCCTCCCCCCCAACCCCCACCCCCCAAACTGGCAGTAGGAAGTAAAGATCTGCATCCACTGAGGGGCATAGTGAACCCCAGAGTTCCTGACTGACCCCTGAGGCAGTATGCTTAACCCCATTCAGGAACACCTCCACGAAGAAAACATAACGATGCATACTATCCTTTTCATCCAAAAAAGATGGGAAAGAATCTTGGGGATCATGGCAGGGTCATTGTGAGGAAACCACCTTGGAAACCTTAACCCTGAAAGGCCCTGAATTTAAGAATACTTTGCAGGACTCTTTTCCTTCTAACAGTAGTTTATTGTTTTTTTTTTAACTGTAAGGCAAAGAAAATAGAGAAAGTAGGATAGTTTTTTTTATTTGAAAGTAAAATTCTAATATCTACTTGTAATTATTTGCCTTTAAAATGCATTTGTATAGATGAGATAAATCATAGTAAATTTATAAAAATTGCATCAATTTTTTATTAATTAAATTAATATTAATTTATTCACTGGTTCATCTAGAATTTACTACAAAATTCTTCTGAATATCATTTCTTCTGGGGAGCATCCTTGTGAGGAGCATCCCCTGGTGTGGAAAATTCTTTTGGGTTTGCAGGTCAGCACCCTTGCTTTTTCTGAGAGTGGCTTGGGGCGCTGCAATTTGTCTAGAGCTCCCTTTAGTAGAATGGCTTAATGTATTGGACCTGTACTGGACTCTGTGCTTCCATAGGCTAAGCTCACCGCCTCTGGTAGACTTAAAATGCACTCAGCTTTTCGGGAAGGAATCCATCATTAGCTCTGGGTTTGGACTACTGTCCCTGGAGAGGGGAGAAGAGGAGAGGAGAGGGAAAGCAGTTTATTGATGGCCGGACAGGAGAACAATTAGTAAATTTATGAATTTTCCCTTACATCTATCTGGGTGCTTAACCTGGAGTCTGTGAACCTGGTCTTTTAAAAACTATTTCAGTAGAATTGATTTCCTTCATAATCCTATGTATTTGATGTACATTTAAGAACATTCTAAGGCACCATAACATCAGGAGTTGATGAACCCCGGCTCCAGATGTTTTCAGACAAGTTAATTTAAACAGGTTGATCGTGAGTCATGAGTTGGGGTCACCGGTGAAATTCGTTTCCTAGGTTTAGCTCATTTCGTGCTTTGGAGCAGACTGCCAAACTCACTCAGTCACTCTCCAGGCACGCGTTACTAGCCCTCACCATTCTCCAGGCACTGACTGAGCTGCCCTCTGGGAGCTCCCACTGATTGAACACTCTCTTATGGAAAGACCTATTTTACCAAGTCCTGAAGACCAGCTTTGCCCGACTCCTCCACTAGAATGGAAGGGCAGTTGATAAATTTGCTGCTTGATTTTCATTGTTATCTTTTAGCTTGGTCACAGTTACAGTAGCAACAGAAGGATACGAATTCTTGCCAGAACAAAGAAGCGCACACTTGTAAAATGACTCGTGAGAAGCAATGTTCTTGGCTTGCTAGCTCATCAGATTTGTAACATTTCTTACTAAAGTTATATCTATAAAATGGAGTAAGAATTCCTGCCCTGCCAGTATCACGAGGTTGTGATAATCTTTATACATCTTGGGCAAGGGGGAACAAACTCCAGACTCTGGTCCGTAGGCCAGATTTGGCCTCTGGGCTGGCTCTGCAGTGCTGACCTCTGTTCCTAGGGTGCTGTTGAACTCCTAGGTTTCACTATTAAACTCTCCTCCCCTGAAGTCCAAGGAAAGGACTCTGGCTTCTTAGAAGATGTGGCCTTGTAAGCTTTGGCAGGTGTGCCCGAGATGGAAAGCCTTGGCATTCAGCAAGGGCTCCGTGTCTGCCATCCAAACACCAGGGCATCGTCAGCATCACCAGAACGTCATCTTCTAGGTGGTGATTTTTGAGTAAAATTACAGTAGCTCCTGTTATGATCAAATGAAAATAGAGGGGGTCCCAGAACAGTGAAATGACCAGTTTTTGAAGGGTCATTTCACATCTGAAGGAACAGACTCAAAGGTCGCGACTTTCCCCGGATCACGTCTGTTAAATGGACTAGTCTGGGCAAAGCATGTTAGACTAGGGGGAGGAGACACAGAGTTTAGATAAAACATGATTGGTCCTTACCCTCATGGGGTTTACTGTCTAAGAGGCTGCACAAATACCCCTCAAGATTATATTCGTAAAAGCACTTGGCACAGTGCCTGGCACATAGTGGGTGCTTAATAAATGCTTTTTCCTTTCTGATAACAGAACAATGCAAGGTGAGGTCCTTGAGCAGGGCAGTTAGAATACTGTGTGAGGTCGGATGGGGAAGGGAGCATTGAGAGAATGTTGCTTTTGTGAGCTGCTAAGATTGCCAGTTGTTTTATACACTTTATCTTATTTGAGTTTTTTGGCGACACCTCAGAGTCAGGCATCATGGGTATTTTCCCCATTCTAGAGAGGAGAAGCCCGAGCTCAGGGAGCTTCTTGAGTGGTGTGGGGCCTATACCTCGAGGCTTCTGACCACCTGCTTCTCACTTCCCTCTTGCCGCCAGTTGGGAGGAGGACTCTTGTGATGCTGCTTTCTCCAGAACCTTCTTTTCTGTTATCAGTGGCTTGGTCAGAATAGAAGCTGAGTCCTCAGCAGAGGGTTGTCTCTGGCAACAAGAGCCTCCCGGGGGTGGATTCGTTTAGTCACGCGGCGAATGTTTACTGAATGCCTGTTTGAGGTGCTGGGAGACCCAGAGACAAGGACAAGTCCCTGTTTTCCTGGAGCTCCTTCCCTGGCCAGTGGGAGAACAAGCCACTAGGCATATACTGTTTTACACACAATGTTTGTTGTGTGATCAGGGAGAGTCACAGAACAGAATGCCAGGTGAGGTCATATCTGCTGGGAGGAGGAATGGCTTACCGGAAAAATTGGCCTTGACGTTGGGCTTTACTAAGGAATAAATGGAAATTAAATAGGAAAAAGAGAGAAAGACCAGTAGATTGGAAGTGTCTTTCATCTTTCATTGATCTCGGGCACGTAGTACCCTTCTTAAATGTATCATTTTACAAATGTGTATTATATTTGTGGACCTATCTTATCACTATCATAACCTTTTTAGTTTGGGGGGGGTGTGGAGCACGTCTTGTCACCCTATTTGGGGTTTTCTTGGCAAAGATGCTGAAATGGTTTGCCATTTCCTTCTCCAGCTCATTTTACAGAGGAAGAAGCAGAGGCAAACAGAGTGAAGTGACTTGTACACAGTCACACAGATAGTAGGTGTCTGAGGCTGTATTTGAACTCAGGAAGATGTCTTCTGACTCCATGCCCAGCACTCCATTGTGGTGCCACCTAGCTGCCCACAAAGTGTACATATGTGGGTATAGATGGTGGAGGGCAGCTGAGGGGGATGGGAAAGCTGCCTGTAGAAGACAACACCTGAGCATCATTAACCTTTGAAGGAAAATAGTGATTCCTGGAGGCAGAGGGGAGGAGAGAGAGCATTGGCAGGGTGCCTGGCAGAGAGAGGAGACAAGGGGGGTAGGTTTGCAGCAGGAATGAGAAATGGGGCCAGGTGAAGAAACAGGCTCCAAGGACTTCTGACTGGCCATAGCTCCTAAGGTGGGATTCAAACCCGGGCCATTCTGGCTCCCAAGCCAGGTCTTTGAGAGGAGACACTGTTCACTTTCATCTTCACAGCTGAGGGTCCAAGTGCACAGTGCGAGCTCAGTAAGTTCTTCTTGAATTGTAGGCATAATAGACTCATAAAAAGGGAACATACAAATGAGGTTTCACAGAAACTGAAAAATATATGGGGGGGGGGGCTCGGAAGCCACCAGTCAGGGTTGGAAAGGACATCAGAGGTCATGGCAGCCACAGCCTTCTTGATCCCCTGCTTCAGTTCCAATGAGTAAGCCTCAGCTTCACTGGATCTCATTTTTCTCATTAGTAAAATGGGAGGGCTGGACTAGGTCATCTCTAAGGTCCTTCCCAGCCCTGCCAATTCCCTATTCTGGGGCCCCTCTTCCAACTCTGACATCCCCTATTCTCAGGCCCTTCCCAGTTCTGACTTCCCATGTTCTAAGCCTCCTCCCAGCCCTGACATCCCCTGTTCTAAGGTTCCTCCCAGCTGTGACATTCCCTGTTCTGAGGCCCCTCCTAGTTCAGACATTCTGTCTTCGAAGTCCCCTCTCAGCTCTGTATGTTCTATGGCCCCTCCCAGCCCTGACATTCCCTGTTCTAAGGCCCCTCCCAGCTCCATCTCGGACAGTCCATTGGGTAAGCGTTCTCAAATTCTGACTTGACCAATCACATTCCTTACATTGGGCAGCTCAGACCTAGAAATTATTTTCCATAAGTAATTTTCTTGGCATTTTTATGTAATCGCCCAATTTCTGTAAGCTGACAGTGGTAATAGCACTAGTCTTAAGCCCTGGGTTCAAGGCCAGCGTCTGACATTAGCTTTGTGACTTTGGGTAAGTCATTTAAATTTACTGAGTTTCCATTTACTTTGTAAAACACAAGTATTAAATTCCCATCAACCACATCATGAGGCTGTTGAGAAAGCACCTTATGAAGGTGAGTTACAAAGTGTGCCTTTATATTCTGTCCTGTTTGGAGCAGATGCATTGTGGCTTCTGGGAGGGGTTTATTGATCAATTTTGAATAGGAAGGGAACAGCAGAATAAAACCTCCAACTAACAATACGTTAATAGACAGAAGTGGGCTTCGCTTCCCAACTATAAAGTGTGGGAGTTGGACCAGGTGATCTTTAAAGCCAACTGTGCCGATTCTGAAGCCCATTTCCCTGACCCCAAAGGCTAGGGCAGGCCTATTTTGTTGGGGAGCCACACCAGTTGTAGAGATAGAAGTTTCAGACCCAGATGGGCAGTGACGAGCTGCAGCTGCTTGGGTGACATCATAAAGGAGGAGTTTCGGGGGCTCTTGGGGTGGAGGGCACAGTGAAGGGACCTGAGAGGCCTTCCTGTTTCGGGCACTGTAGGAACAAGGTTTTTCTGGCATCGTTGGGTAATGGAGTATGCTCCATTTCAGTCAATTTTCCAGGTAACTGAAACTGGTCCCTTTATGTGCCCAAACTATTTTTATCTTCCCTATTTTTAAAGGAAATTTTAAAGAAGGCGTTATACCCTTCCCAACCCTAGGCTTAATGTCAGAAGCAATCTTAGCAGCCATCGTAGTTGCCCACAGTGGAATGGCCTGCCCGGGGAGGTGGTTGGCTCCTCCCCACTGCTGGACCGCGAGTCTGGAGCACCAAAGGGATCCCTGGTTTGGCATGGGTCAGACTTTTACTCTCTTATTTTCCCTTCCAATTTTGAGAGTCTGTGGTTGCACGATTGTACACGACCCTTTCGCAGCCACCATGGTGGTTAGCCTTATGAACATGGTGCTAAATTGGCTTGGGAGACCCTCAGGGGCTTGTGACTTCTGATCTAGGAGCTTGGCGTCCCTGGCCCCTAGCTCTGCAGTTGGCCCATAGCCATGGGTTTTTGTTTTTCCTGCTTCTATTTTCTTCTGATATTCTTTCTTTGTCATTGGGCCTGCCTCCAGCAGCCATTAAAGAGGCTAACCCTGAAGTCAATGATTAACCTTGTTAGGATTGTTTGTAATCACAGTTTAATGTTTAGGTAGTAATGACCAAAGCAGTGGAAGCAGAGTGGGCAGAGAGTTCTGCCCACGGCGCTGAGTCGCCCGCCCGAAGAAGGGTCCTGGCTACATTCCAGGTGGTTGGGGTTGCTGGAAGCCGGACCTGGATAAAAAAGAGTGTCTGACCTTATAAGGGAGAAAGCTTTGAGGCAGGAAGGGGGTGATCCAATGAAGCCACTTTGTAGGAAATGAGCAAGAAGAAGAGAGAGCAGGTTGAAGGATCCCAGATGTAGAGCTGGGGGGCCCTTAGTGAGCCCCCTCGACTTACAGAAAGGGAAGCAGAAGCCCAGAAAGAGGATGAAACTGGCCCAGGATGAGACCAGGTGGAAAGGAAGTAAGACGGGACAGGAGCCTGGCTGCAGGCCTCAGATTCCCGGTCCAGCATCTGGGGTCCTGCAGAGGGAGGGTGGGAAACCCGAAGTGGAGACCTGGCCCTCCCTTTGTGGCGTCCTTGGCCCCCTATGAGAAGTGTGGCATCCTCGAGGTAAAGGGCGGGCAGCAGATTCTTTTAACAGTTTAAGTTAAAGTTTCTCCAAGAGAGTTTGCTCTTCAGCTTGCTGTGTGATCCAGGGTGACTGCTCATAATTCTGTCCCCTGGCTTTGTCCCATATATGATGATAACATGATTTATCTGAGCAGCTGGAAAGGTGACTAATAAATGTAGCTATAAATCGCTTTTCCAATATAAAGTTTCTGAGACTTAGTAACTTCGATGATAATAATAACTTTGAGGTTTGGGGCTGCGCTGGTTTCAGCTGGAAATACCTTTGGCCAGGGCTTGAATGATATGGATGCTATCTATTGCTTGAATAAATCATTGAATGCTTTGCCTAGGTTTTGATGCAACATCTATGAAATGTCCAAGTTATAAATAATTGCTTACGTTTGCATAATGCCTAGTGATCACAAAGTACATTGTGATTTGATTTTCTCAATAACAGCTAACGTTTTTATCGAGCTCTAAGGTTTTCACTGCGCTTTTGATCCTCCCACAGCCCTGTTAGGTAGGTGCTATGTTCTCCTCTTGTCTGCACAGAGGCATTAAGTCAGTTGCCCCAGGGGCATGCAACTTACATGGGCTTTATCCACTCACTAAGCCACAGTCTTGCCTACTCTGTGAAGGGTCCTGGGTAGTCCATGTTTCCCTGAACTGCCTTTGGGTGGGTGTTGCCTTCCTAACATAGGTACATGTGGGAATTTCTTTGGCTGCCCTTCCAGAAGGCCTCGGGGACACCTGCTCCATTGCTCTTGGGCGCCTTCCTGTCCAACCTGAAACATTTCATGGGAACCCTTACTTCACCGAGGCTCTTGTGCCATCTTGCCTTATGACTATGCTCTCTATCTTCTTCGATGATATCTTTCCTCCATGTTACCTTTTATGACACTTGTCACAATGGTGAAATGCTGTAGTTTGCTTATGCTCACCATGCAGCTCCTGTTGCCCTTTGCTGTTAGCCCTGTTTTGCCGGTAGGGACACCAAAGCTGAGCGTGTGGGAGTGGGGCCCTAGGTAAAGGATGGTTTGTTAGAGTTCCATGATGTAGTGAAAAGAGTATGGGGTTTGGGCTCCTGAGTTCTGGGATTGAATATAGGCTCTGCTACCACAGCCTGTGCTCTTGGAACAGCCATTAACCTCTGTGAGCCTGTTTTCTGACCTGTAAAATCAAGCTGTTGTCTCTGAATTCCTCTCTGGCACTAGATTCTGTGAACCCAAGCCCCATCTTCCTCATGAGGCTTTTAAATAAGCCACCTTTCCCTTCCAGTTCTGAATTCTTTGATTTTAATTGGTGGGTCCAGGATCTGAACCCAAGCCTCCTGATTCCCGCTCCAATGGGAATATAGAAGTGAAAGCAGCACAGGCCAAGAAGGAGAGGCCAGCCCGCCCTCCTGCCTGTTTCTTATGTCTGGGAGGCTGGGCAGCTAGCAAGGGCACTAAGAAAGGCCTGGAGGGGTGGTCAGAGACTTAAATCAACTTACTAGGCACATTTGAAGTCTGTGCAGATAGACACTTTGGGAGAGAGAGGCATGAACAGATAGGGCTCATGGGGCATTTTCAAAGCGTGACAAGTGGCTCAAAGGAAGCTCTTCTAGGGGCTTCGCCTGGTCTGTGGGGGCCACACGAGTGAGGCACAGTTTAACATTTTCTGCTGAGATAGAAGGTTCTGCCTTAGCCCCCAGCCCTCTTCATGTTACAGGAAAGACCTTTCTTCCCTCCAAAAGGTTGGTTAACGGGTCTATAGCTCCCCCTGCTCCCATGACTTTCATGGTCCTTTGAGTCTTGGGAAGTTCCCCCTGGCCAGCTGGGACCACTCACTTCAAAGAGATTTGAACCTGCTAGGAAGGATTGGATGGTTCAGGCTATGGGAGTGAACGGATTCTGCCAGCAATGTTCTACTTGAATAAAGCAGCGAGCCTCCTACAGTGTTGGCATGACTGAGCTGGTGTTGGGGCCTGGGGACCTTGGCCGGCAAAGCCTGTGACTGAGCCACAACTGAGGCAGCAGATGCTTACTCTGGTCCATGTCTTGGGAGTTGGGCCAAAGGACCATGCGAAAGAAGCCAGCTTGAGCAGAGCTGAGCTAAAGCAGAGCCCAAGGACAGCCCCCAATAGGGGCCTGGGACTATTTGATCTAGTGCTAAGTGACCAGGAGCCCCTTTCTTCCACAGCGTCTTGTTGTAGCCCTCCAGGAAGGGGCAGGCACCCACTGCTTTCCAAGGCAGCCACTTCACCACATTCTGTTAGGATGTTTTTCTTATATCTCACCTAAATCTACTTCTCTGTTACTAACTTCATGGCTCCAAGCTCTGCCCTCTTGGGCCAAGGAGAACCACGTGAATCTGGATTAGGGTTCAGGGACACAGACAGCTGTCCCCCAGGTGTCTCTGGGCCACCACCCCCCCCCCCCAGTTCCTTCCCTAGATCCATCTCCAGGCACCCACTCCCACACAGAGGTGTGGCTGCCTTCCTCTGGATTTGCTTCAGCTGACACCTTCCTCCAAGGGGGCACAATTCAAGCTGCTAGCACAAAGGACTCTGTCTTAATTTAGCCTCGGATCTCTTGGGCTTTTTTTTATAGTCCTTTGTCTGGTCACCAAGTCAGCATTACCTTTTGACTCTAGTCTCTCTGAGAAACCATCCAAGCCTCTAAATAGTACCCCCCCCCATTTCCTGGAATGACCCACAAAAGGAGCTAGAAGCAGAAAAGGAGAGATCATCGCCCCCAGAGGAAGGGAGGGGCTGCTCTGTATCCTTAGCTCAGCGCAGCGCCTTGCCCTGGTAGGTACTCTGGTGCAGTAGGACGCTAGGGAGGGAGAGGAGGGTGTGCTTGTCTTCTCTGTGCTTTCCCTACTGGATCCAAAGCAGCGGTTCTTTCCCTTCTAGTCTTCCTCTCGCTCATCCCTTAGGTTAGGCATCCATCCACTCTTGATCTCCCCATAGTTTGAGGCCTCCTTACCCTTTGGGCTCGTCGGCTGCTCCCCTTCTCAGGGAAGTGTCCTGAAGAGCTTCATGGAGTTAGGAGAGGGGCAATGAGGCACCGTCCAGTTTAACAGCAGAGTGAAGTTAAGTGGGATCATAGGTTTACATTAGCTCTGAAAGGGCTCAGCAGCCCCATTCCATTTAGAGATTGAGGCCAAGTGCAACTTCTTGCCCAAGATTATGCAGGCAGTAAGTGGCAGATTGGAAGGGAAGAAGAAGCTAGATGGGAAGCTAGGTACAACCTGAAACAAAAATGATAGTAAGATCCCTCTGCAGAGATCGCTGAAGCCCAGTGCCCCTGTTAGCCTCTTAACCCCTTGTGTACCACATCCTGAGGGCCAGGATCTCTGTAAAACCTGGATTTTGCGGGAGGGATTATGGACCTTTTACCTGCTGGGAGAGAAGGGAAGCCACTTCCAGTGTCCTCTGTTCTTTTTTTTTTCTGCCGGTGTAAAGAAAGGGGTCACTGAGTTTGGATTACCGAAAGGGTCATTTAGGGGCTACGTGGCTGGTTCTTTATGACCTCCAAGGTTTTGTGCTTTCCATTGCTACCTGCTTGGACCATTTCACAAGTTGTAGGGAAGGAGACAAGGAATCTAGGCAGATACCGTCCAGGAGACAGGAGAGCTCTCCCTTGTGTCCTGTGCATAAGACTATAGTGGGGTGATTGGAGAGGCTTAGTGTTGTACCAGGAGCTGAAGGTGGCCTCAGTTTGAGTCCTCACTCTACTGCCCCAGGATCCTAGAGCACAAAGGCACCTGGTCACTGTCACGCCAGCGGCCCCTTTTCCTAGTAGGATCAAATACATTGATTTGGCATTCAGAGCCCTTCACAGTTCAGCTTCTTCTTCATGCATGAGGATCCAGCTTCCCGCCATTCCACTTCTTGACACTGTTTCATGCATTTGTGCTACCTGTCCCTTCTGTGTCATATACCTTCAATTCTACCTCCTAGAGTTCCTGGGCTTCCTTTGAGACAGCTTGAATCCCCACTTCTGCAGGAGGCCTTTCCTTCTTTTTAAAATGGTATTTTATTTTTTCCAATTACATGTAAAGACAATTTTTAACATTCATTTAAAAAATTTTTGATTTCCAAATTTTCTGTCTCCCCTCTCCTTCCCTAAAAAGGTAAGAATTTTGAATAGGTTATATATGTGCAATCATGTGAAACATTTCTGTATTAGTCATGTTGTGAAAGAAGGAACAGACGAAAAGGAGAAAACCATGAAAAAGATTTTTTAAAAAGTGAATTGCCAAGAAGAGGTAAGTTGTACATAGTTGGTCATCTCACAGTGTCATTACTGGGCCTCACCCCAGTGCCTTCTCTTTGAGATCACTTTTAATCTACTCAGTTTGTATTTCATCTGTACCTGTGAGTGTTGTCTCCTCCATTAGAACAAGAACTTCTTCAGAGCAAGGACTGTGTTTTTGCCTTTATTTGTTGTTGAGTCACTCAGTTGTGTCTGACCCCATGGACCATAGCACTCCAGGCCCTTCTGTCTTCCACTGTCTCTTGAAATCTGTCCAAGCTCACGTTCATTGTTTCCATGATACTGTTATCCATCTCGTCCTCTGCCATCCCCTTCTCCTTTTGCCTTCAGTCTTTTCCCCCTTCCTCTCATTATATGGCCAGAATACTTAAGATTTCAGCTTCAGTATTTGTCCTTCCAATGAATAATCTGAATTTCTTTAAGTATTGACTGACTTGATCTCCTTGCTGTCCGAGGGACTCTCAAAAGTCTTCTCTTCACAATTCTAAAACATTGATTCTGTGGCACTCAGCTTTTCTTGTAGTTCAACTCTCATAACCATAAACAGCTACTGGAAAAACCATAGTTCAGACTATATATAGATCTTTATTGGGAAAGGATTTCTCTGCTTTTTAGTCTGCTGTCCAGATTTGCCATAGCTTTCCTTCCAGAGAGCAAACATCTTTTAATTTCATGGCTTCGGTTGCCTTCTGCAGTGATCTTTGAGCCCAAGAATATAAAATCTGATCCTGCTTCCATTTCTTCTACCTCTATTTGCTGGGAAGTGATGGAACCAATTGCCAGGATCTTAGTTTTTTTGATGTTAAGCTTCAAGCCAGCCTTTACACCTTCCTCTTTCACCCTCATTAAGAGGCTTCTTAGTTTCTCTCCAATTTCTGCCTTCAGAGTGGCATCATCTACATGTAAGAGATTGTGGGTGTTTCTCCCGGCACCTTTAATTCCAGCTTTTGATTCATATGGCCTGGCATTTTGCATGTGGTGCTCTACATATAAGTTAAATAGGGTGACAGTATATAGCCTTGCCATACTCCTTTCCCCATCTTAAACCAGTTAGTTGTTTCATGTTCAGTTCTATCTATTGCTTCTTGTCTTAAATGCAGGCTTCTCAGGAGATGAGTAAGATGATCTGGTCCTCTCAACTCTTTGAGGACTTGCCACATTTTGCTGTGATCCACACAGTCAGAGGCTTAATGTTGTCAATGAAGCAGAGGTAGATATTTTTCTGGAACTCCTTTGCTTTCTCCATAATCCCACAAATGTTGGCAATTTGGTCTCTAATTCCTCTGCCTCTTCCAAAAAGCAACTTGTTCTTCTGGTAATTCTTGGTTCACACTGCTTGAAGCCTTGCTTACAGAATCTTAAGCATAATCTTGCTGGCATGTGAAATGAGGATAGTTGTTCAGTAATTTGAAATTCTTTGGCATTTCCCTTCTTTAGGATTCAGACATAAACTGATCTTTTCCAATCCAGTGGCCACTGTTGAGTATTCCAGATTTGTTGGCATATTGAGTGCCGCAGCAGCTGGAATCCCATCACCTCTCCTGGCCTTACTGTTAGCAGTGCCTCCTAAGGCCCACTGGACTCTTTTTTCTAGGATGTCTGGCTCCAGATCGGTAAGCACACCATTGTAGTTATCGGGGACATTACGAGCTTTCTTGTATAGTTCTTTGATATAGTCTTCTTAATCTCTTGTACTTCTGTTAAGTCCCTGTCATTTTTGTCTTTTATTATGCCCATTTTTGCATGAAACATTCCCTCGACATCTCTAGTTTTCTTGAAGAGATCTCTTGTCTTTCCCATTCTGTTGTTTTCTTGTGTTTCTTTGCATTGCCCATTTTAGAAAATCTTACCTCTCACTGTTCTGGAATTCTGCTTTCAGTTGGGTTCATCTTTCCTTTCCTCTTTCCTCAGCTCTTTGCAAAGCCTCATCAGACCGCCATTTTACTTTGTTGCTCTCGTTTTCCTTTGGGATATTTTTTGTTGCTTTCTCCTGCACAGTATTGCAAACTTCTGTCCAGGCATTTGTCTATTCTTTGTATCTTCATATCTGTCTCCCCAACTCATAGTCAGCACTCAATGCTTGTTGACTGACCCACTAGTCCAATCCCAGTCTCAAATAGGAATCCCCTTAACAGCACCGCCATAAGTGGTCATCCATATTGTACCGCACTTGCAATTCTGGTAAAAGCCCTCTTTGAATCATGATGGATATCTTCTTTTGTTTGTCATTATTTTGTACCAATATTCAGGTAGAGGAGCAATGCTTAGGGGAAAGAATGCAGGCTTTGACGTCAGAGGATCTAGCCTTGAATCCTGCCTCTGGCACTATCTGTGTGGCCTTGGGCCAGTCCCTTCACTTTGGTGGATGGGCTTCAGTCTCCTGCTCTGCAGAATGGGGGCCCTTCTATCTCAGCTCTGTGATGGAGGCACCTTTACTCGCTTTCCGCTTTTGAACATTTCTGATGTTCTCCTTAGAGTTGTACCTGGAAGTCCTGGCAGTTAAGCCCCGTCGCCCCAGGCCAGACCTCTCTTGTGGTGCTGGTTATTTATCTGGGACCCGCTCTGCGTCAGATCCTGGACTGGGCCAGGAGTTCACACAGACAGAAGTGAAACAGCTGTCCCCCCCTTCCCCTCCCTCTCAGAGCACAGAGCCAGCATGAGCAAGCTGCTCAGGATGAGGGTTTTCCTTTCTGGGGGAACCACAGATGCAGTCTAGAACTTAGTGCTAGTAAGGAGAGGCTCATCTCTTTTCCACAGGACAGCCTTCGATGTAGCCAAAGGTGGTTTTTGTAGAGTCACAGAAAATGAGGAGTCGGAAGGGACCTTAGTTCATCCATCTGTCAGAAGCAGCTGGCATTCTCAAGTGCACCCAGAGGAAGTGTGGTAGAGTGGTCAGGAGGACTGAGGGGCCAGTCCTGCCTCTGTATAGGACAGGTCACTTTTCCTTGAAGGACTGGAAGGCTACAGAGGGAGCCTCCCTTGATCAATGAGATTAGCTCAGCCAATGAGTAAATCAATTAAAGATTGCTTTAAAGTTTGAAATGTACTTCATACGTCTCCTTTGAGTTGGGAGGTAGAGACTACAGAGAGTATTATCCCCATTTCGCAGCTGAAGAGCTAAGGCTCATGGCCTGTACCCATCAGAGGGAGGATTTGAGCCCAAGCCTTCTTGGTTCCCAGACCTGCACTCTGAGGAATCCATCCCTACAGAAGACTCTACCATGACCACCAAGGGGGCATGATCCTCTGTCTTTGTTTGCGGCTGTCCAGAGACGGGGAGCCCCACACCGCCTGCTCCTGTGGAGGCGCTCATCTGGCGAGCACATGTTTCCCAACATCCAGCTGGAAATGGGCTCTTAGCTACTTGTGCCGATGCTCCTGTGGGGCCAAGCCAAGCAGGGCAAATCTCTCCCAGTCTTTTCTGCTCCAGTCTAACACTCCCTCATTTCTTCAGCCAGCTTCATTTGATGTGATCTCGGAGCCCTTCTTTCCATCCTGGTCATCCTTCTCTGGACTACTCCAGCTTCTCCGTGGCCTTCTAGGAGGCAGAATGGTGGAATGGTTGCTTAGAGGATGGGACTTGGGAGTTTGGGATACCTGGGATGAGATCCAGCTTCATATGCTTATTAGCTGAGTGTCACTGGGCAGGTCATTTATCTCTCTGAGCCCCAGTTTGCTCATCTCTAAAATGGGAATAATAAAGTACCTGCTTTAAAAGGTTATTTTGAGGATCAAATGAGGTAACATCTGTTAAGTGCTTGGTACATCTTAAGGTGCTTTGTGATGGTGATGAGTTATTCCCAAGAGGTACTGCCACAATGGCCCTAAGCCTCTGATTCAGATGTGGCCCACTATGTTAGGCCACTGTGTTAGGGGCCAGATTTGTAGTCAGAAGTATGGAATTCAAATTCTGCTGCCGGTGCTTAGTACATATGTCAGCTTGCTCAGGATTTTTAGTTTACAACACTCAGTTCCACATGATTTTGAGTTCCAGACTTTCTGCCCCCCTTCCCCCCGCCCCTCCGCCCCCAATGGCATGGAATCTGATATATGTTCTACATATAACTTCACATTGAACTTATTTACACACTGGTCAAGTTGTAAAGAAGAATTAGGACCAATGGAATGAATCATGAGAGAGAAGAAACAGAACCAAAAAACAAAAACGAAGGAGAGGGAAAAAAAAAAAGAGCAAACAATTTGCCTCTACATTCAGTCTCCATAGTTCTTTTCTCTGGATGTAGACAGCTCTCTCCCTCATGAGTCCTTTGGAATTGTCTTTGAACCTTGTATTGCTGAGAAGAGTGGGGTCTATCAAGGTTAGTCATCACAGAATTTAAATCTGTGATTGTGTATAATGTTCTCCTGGCTCTGTTCCACTCACTCAGCATTATATCATGTAGGTTTTTCCAGATTGTTATGAAGTCCATATCTTCCCCATTTCTTATAGCACAATAGTATTCCATTACCTTCACATACCACAACTTGTTCAGTCATTCCCCAATTGATAGGCATCCCATTGATTTCCAGTTCTTTGCTACTACAAAAAGAGCTGCTGTAAATATTTTTGTACATACGGGTCCTGGAAAAGGTATTTTCGATTGAGATCTGACAGCTGCCTTCCTTCAGCCTGTAGCTGGCATGGTATTTGTTATCTTTCTCAGTAAGTCCTATGATGGGCATAATGATGTGGGAATTCATTGTCTTATTTAACTGTTAGGGTCTTTTCTTAACTGTGTTTTCCCCTTTTTTGGTCTGTGCCAGGGAGAACCAACTGGATTGCTAAACTGGAACCCAGCATCCTCAGCAGCCCCCATGCTGTCATCTGGCGTAGAGACACATCCAGTGCCTCTTGATTCCCCCATGTCTGCGGGGGCCCAGGAGTTGTACACAGAACTCCCAGTAAGCGTCTCTCCGGAGATTTCTGTGGAGTTTGAGCCAAGCGTTATTCCAGATGCGAAACCCGAAGCCTCGAGCTCCTTGGTGCAGACTTTGCCTTTAGAACCACAGAGAACTCATGTGGAAAATTGCTCTCAAGACGCTGACCCCATGGGTGATGGGGAAGAGCCGAGGGGTCGCGGCCTGGCTGCTGACTGTGCGACCAGAGATCCTGCGGCTTCAGGAGTCCTCGCGAAAGAGAGAGTGGAGCAGGAGGAGGAGGAGGTGAGAGCCCCCAAGGAGGGATCGGTGAAAGGCCAGGAGCAGCCTTCCCCAGCAGCTGCTGAAGGAGCACGTGGCTTATGTCAGGTAAGAGACCAACTCGTGGGATTTCTGAATTCTGGACTCCGGGAGTGAGTGAGTGAACGAAAAGAGATTATGAAGCGTTTACTATGTTCCTGGTGCTGGGGAATAAGGGGACCAAAGGCGGCTAGTCCTAGCTGCTAGGAGCTCCCGTTCTAAGGGGGGAAGAGGGCTCTCAGAGGAAGGGCTCATGTTCTAGCGGGAAGACCATTCATGGAGGAGGGCTCAGCTGGAGGGCAGTAGCGAGTCCTGGGGGGTGCAGGCCTGCAGCAGATGGCCCACAGAGTCACGGGCATGTTGCGAGTGTCACCGGCTTCCCAGGAGGTCTTTTGTTCTGAGGAATGTTCTCACATGCAGTGTTCAGAGTCCTTCCAAGGGACCATTCCTTTGTTGGGAGTAGCAGACTTAGAGGGAAATCCTTCAGTCCATGGCTGGGGGGCTTGCAGGTTAGGACGGGGTGGGATACCTCCAAAGTGCCAGGCTCATGTTGTCAGGGTAGCTTCCCATAACTGCTTTTGATCCCCTTTTTTAAATTCTTGGTTACGAGGGAGAGGAAATGCTGTCGTTCAGCCATTTTCGGTCACGTCTGACTCTTCATAGCCCCATTTGGGACTTTCTTGGCAGAGACAGTGGAATAGTTTGCTATTTCCTTTTCTAACTTATTTTACAGATGAAACTGAGGCAGATGGGGTGATGTGACTTGCCCAGGATCACATGGCTAGCTAGGAAATGTCTGAGGCCAGATTAGAAGTCAGGGAGATGAGTTTTTCTGACTTGAGGTCTGGCGCTCTATCCGTTGTGCCACCTAGCTGCCCAGAAATGTTATAGATGATACAGAAACAAACCCTATCAGTAAAAAATGTATTTAAAAACAAACAAACCACTTTCTTCACAACAGTTCTGGGAGGAAGGCTGCATATTGAGTACAGAGTTAATAAGTGTTGGAGCTCTCATCAAACGGCAGAGCCTTCTGACTCAGCCTCAATTTCCCCAACCATAAAATGGGGCTGGAGATAACTACTCGTATTTTCTTCCTCCTTCCCAGGCCTCTTGTGACCGCAGTGCTCCAGAAATGGCATCTCGTAGGCGTAAAGTGCCACCGGTCGAAATCTCCATCCCCAGGCTGTACTTGCTGTTAGAGTGTTGGTTGGTGTTGGCCTTGGCCCCGTCCAATTAAGGGACTGTCCGAGTGTCCTTTCTCAGAGCACTGCCAACACTTCCCCCATTCCCCCCTTCAGTGTAGCTGCCACGTCCTAAGTGTCTGCCACTTGCTCAGGATATGGTGATAAAGGCAGAGAGACGGTCCCTGCTTTGAGGGCATTTCTGTTCTTCCAAGAGCAGAGCCCGGGGAAGAACAACATGGACCCAGAGAAATTGGATTTTTTTTAAAGAAGGTTTATTGATAACTTTTTTTTTTTTGCATCAGCATAGTTTTCCCTCTATTTGCTCCCCTCCCAGAGACTTTCCTTTTCATAAATTTTGCATTCACTACCTTTAAAGCAAAAACAAACAAACCAAAAAACCCAAATGACCTTTTATAGCTAGCAGCACTGAACACCATTGTCTCGGAGCAGCAGGTAAGAGAGCATTTGTATGGATTAATCTGGGGCTGTTTAAAGTGTGTGAGGCTGCAAGGCCTTCCTCTCCTGCAAGCTTCTGAAGTTGCTGATGTGGGTGGGAAGGATGAGTCACCACGGGCCAGTGCAGAAGTCAGTGACACACTCCTCTTTCCTGAAGCTTCCCTTCTGTGCCCTTTTTCAAGGCACCTGAGCTCTCTCTGCCCCACATGGTTCCTTTGTTCTGTCTCGATTCTGACTTCTCTGTGTTTCTAGCTCTTTCACTTCCCAGCCTCAGTTTCCTCAGCTGTAAAATGGGGACAGTAACAGCCCTCTCTCCCAGGGTTGTCTTCATGAGAATCAGGTGAAGCCTTTCTCATAATGCCTGCACATAGTAGGTGCTTAATAAATGTTAATTGATTGCTTTATCCCTTGGTGGGGGGGGACACCCCCATCAGTGCCTGGAGAGAAGGGATTGTTTGGTTTTTGTCTTCGTGCCCTCACCACAGTTCGTGACTTGTTAAAATACTAAATAGATATTGGTTGAGTTTTGTTGCCTTTTGCTGTATATATTCATTCATGCGATGATAATATATTAAGTGCATGGGTTAATACATGCACACACAGTCTAGGGCCCTGGATGGGAGAAACAAGTTGATGTGGACAGGGCATATTGCTGGTTTTAGATCCAGCTGGCTTGAGACATATACAAAGATTAACTGTGGTGCCACAGAGAGATGACCTGAGGTCAGAGAACGGAGCGTTCTCAGAAGAAATGCAAACTAGCAACAGCGTTATGAAACTGGTGTTCCTTATCACTAAAAAGGAAAGAAATGCAAATTTTAAAACTACTAATAAAACAGCCAAGGTTTTTTTCGGCTCCCCCTATCAAGTCTGCAAAGATTATAGATGGGAAACGTCGGAAGATTACAATAAACTAATGCAGAGCAAAGAAAGTAGAACCGATTTTTCTGTCACTGGAAATGACACAACAAGATGTCAGAAATCACATAAAAGGCCAAGACCGGTCTCAGTCAGTGAGGAGCAGTGATGGTCAGTGTTCCCTTCTCTTGGTGTAGAGCCCATGCACTGTGGGGGTTATGCTGGATGTGCTGCCGGGGCTGGTTCTATAGGCTTTTGTTGTCTTTGCCTTATAGAAGGCCAGATTACAGAAGGTTGGCACTGAGGGGGAAGGCTTTGTTGGAAAATGCCTGGTGTGTAAAGCTACACAGAGCAGTGTCTAAAGGGCACCAGACTCGCTCTGGACACCCTGCTTGCACGGCTGCTGTCCTCACCTTGGCCCTGCAGAAGCCTTCTCTTCTTCTTTTGTGAAAGCAGTAGAAGAGTCTTCACGCTGCCCACAGGGCAGCTTCACAGGAAGGACTTTGTCGTCTGTGAAGCTCTTCATAGAGAAGTGGTGATTTCTGTAATCTTGGTTATTAATGATGCTTATATATGTGGACAGGAAGTCAGTTGAGGGGGAGGTCGTTTATTGTGATTGACAGTTAGTGATTTGACCCCTGAGGATGTTGGGCCCAGTTATAACTGGATTTTTCTGGAACATCACACTGTCATAAGGTTTTATTTAACCTGAGAAGGGGCCTCTGGGGTATGGACCCCCATCTGTTCCTGACTTGGAATCTCTCCTGCTACTGTTGGTCCTTCACAGCTTCTCCAGCACTGACTCCTCTTTGCCAAATTGCTGGATGTGAGGTGAAACCTCCCATTTGTTTTTATTGGCCCCCAGCTGAAGGTTGAGCTTTGAGGCCCCCAAGGAGGTTGCCCCCCACCCCATTCATTCTTAGGAAAGTTTCGTTGTTGGAGAGTGTTTTCTGATCACAGACCTCCTATCTTCCTCTCTGCAGATTCTCGCCATTATTCCTGCTTCTGTCCTTAGGTGCCAAACACATCAAGTCAGATCCCTTTGTGTGGCCGGCAGCCCATGGCATACTTGAAGATAGCAATCAGAAAGTCTCTTTTTATCGATTTTTCTTCCTTTGGACTTGTTGCAAGTCCAACTACAATAAACTCATTAAAGGGCTTTCTAATTTCTCAAAGACTACCCAACCCGCTAGCTTTCTCCCGTGTGATTCTAAGCTCAGCCTATCGTTCAGTTGCCATACTTATTTGATCTAGACAGGTGGACAAGTTCTAGAGGTTGTCCCTCTAACATGAGGGCAGAATATGGGCAGTGGTAATCTTCTGATACATTGGATTTTCCCTCTTAAGTGGAAATGGACTTTATGCAGGAGGCTTTCAGTGTTGTGATGCATTTACCACCGCATCTAGAAGACCTCACTATTGATGAGGAATCTCTTTTTTCTTTAAATTTATTTAGTGTTTATTTCAGTAAATTTCATTGTTTATTCCCTACCAAACTCCCCTCCCCCACCAAAAAAAAAGAAAATCCTTTTAACAGATATTCATAGTTAAGCTAAACAAATTCTCATAGTGACAGAATTCAAAAATGGGTCTCATGTTCTGTATAGTTATCCTGTCACCTACCACACTCATTATCATCAACCCTCCCCCTCCCCAGGATCATGGATGGTCATTATTATTGATTTTATTCTGTACTCAGAGTTCATCAGTTCTCCCTCTGGAGGTGAATAGCACTTTTTCTCATGAGTCCTTTGGAATTGTCTTGGATCATTGTATTGATAAGAATAGCTACCTCTTTCACAGTTGATCATCATCAAAATACTGCTGTGTTACTATGTACAAAGTTCTTTCTAGATTTCCTCACCTCACTTTGCATCAGTTCATACAAATCTTCCCAGGTTTTTCTGAAACCATCCCCTTCATCATTTTTTTATAGCACAATAGTATTCCATTACATTCATATACCACAGTTTGTTCAGGCATTCCCCAATTGATGGGCATCCCCTCAATTTCCAATTCTTTGCCACCACAAAAAGAGCTGCTATAAATATTTTTATACATGTGGTTCCTTTTTTCTTTTGTCTCTTTGAGGCTGAGTCAAAGGATATGGATAGTTTTATACCCTTTTGGGTGTCATTCCAGATTGTTCTCAAAATGGTTAGATCAGTTGATAGCTCCATCAGCAGTGTATTTGTATTTGTGCTTTTCCACATCCCCTTTATTTGTCATTTTCTTTTTCTGTCATGTTAGCCAATGTGATAGGTCTGAGGTGGTACCTCAGAGTTGTCTTAATTTGCATTTCTCTAATCAATAATGATTTAGAACGTTTTTAGATGATTATTAATAGCTTTGATTTACGTCCCTTCACCATTTATCTGTTGGAGAATGGCTTTTTTTTTTAAATAAATTTGGCTCAGTTCAATATACTTGAAACGAGACCTTTATGAGGCAAACTTACTATAAATTATTTTTCTTCCAGTTTTCTGCTTTCCTTCTGATTTACATGCATTGATTTTGTTTGTGCAAAACCTTTACAGTTTCATGTAATCACAATTATCCATTTTACTTATAACTGTACTGTATCATGTTTGGTCATAAACTCTTTCCTTATTCTTAGATCCAATAGGTAATTTTTCCATGCCCCCCCAATTTGCTTATGATAGTACCCCTTTATGTTTAAATTATGAATTCTTTTTGAGTTTCTCTTGTTATATATATGGTTTGAGATATTTGTATATTGCTAGTTTCGGCCTAACTGCTTTCCAGTTTTCCTAGCAGGTTTTGTCAAGTAGTGAGCTCTTGCCCTCATAACTTGAATATTCGGGTTTACCAAATACTAGGTGACTGTAGTCATTCATTTCTGTATATTGTCTACCTCATCTATTCCATTGATCCACCACTCTTATTTCTTATTTAGTACTAGACTGTTTTGGTGATTACTGCTTTACGTATTAGTTTGAAATCTAGTGCTACTAGACCCCCTTTCATCATACTTTCCTTGATATTCTTTAACCTTTTTTTCCTCTAGGATGAATTTTGGCATGTTCTTTCTCTAGCTCTTTAAAATAATTCTTTGGTAATTTGATTGACATGGCACTGAGTAAGTAAATTAGCATTGTCATTTTTATTTTATTGGTTCAGCCTATCCATGAGCAATTAATATTTCTCCAGTTGTTTAGATCTTTTTTTTGTGTAAGAAGTGCTTTGTAATTGTGTTCCTGTAGTTCCTTTGTATGTTCTTGGCAGGTAGACTCTGAGTATTTTATACCGTCTGCAGGTATTTTAAATGGAATTTCTGTCTTTTTTTTAAAAAAAAATTTAACATTGATTTAAAAAACATTTTAATTCTTAATTCTTTCCCTTCCTTCAGTCCCTCCACCATCCATTGAGAAGGCAAGAAATGTGATATCAATTATACATGTGAAATCATGCAAAACATAATCTCTTACTGGGTTTTGTTGATAATACATAGAAATGCTGATGGCTTATGTGGGTTTGTTTTATATCCTGCAACTTTACTAAAGTTATAATTGTAATTTTACTAAAGTTATTAGTTGTTTTGACTTTTTTTTAAGTGACTTATCCAAGGTCACACAGCTAGTAAGTGTGTCAAGTGTCTGAGGCTGGATTTGAACTCAGGTCCTCCTGACTCCTGGGCTGGTGCTTTACTCACTGCACCACCAAGCTGCCCCTTGACTAGTTTTTTTACTTGCTTCTCTTGAGTTCCCTTAAGTATAACATCATATAATCTTCAGAGTGATAGTTTTGTTTTCCTCATTGCCTATTCTTATTCCTTCAATTTCATTGTTTTGTCTTATGATTAACATTTCTAGTACAATATTGCAAATAATAATGATGATAATGGACATCTTCACTTCACCCCTGTTCTTACTGAAAAGATTTCTAGTTTATTTCCATTGCAGGTAATGCTTGCTTTTAGTTTTAGATGCTACTCATCATTTTAAAAGCTCCATTTATCTCAATGTTTACTAGTGTTTTTAATGGGAATGGGTGTTATATTTTGTCAAAAGCCTTTTCTACATCTATTGATTTTCTTGTTTTTGTTACTTAAATGGTCAATTATGCTTGTAGTTTTCCTAATGTTGAATCAGCCTCGCATTCCTGGAATAAATCCAACTTTGTCGTAGTATATGATCTTGGTGATATATTGCTGTAATCTCCTTTCTAGTATTTTATTTTAAACTTTTGCATCAGTATTCATTAGGGAAATTGATCTATAGTCTTCTTTGTTTTTGCTCTCCCTAGTTTAGGTATCAAAACCATATTTATGTGATAGAAGGAATTTGGTAGGAATCTTTTACCTTTTTGAAATTTTTTCAAATAATTTATGTAGTATTGGAATTAGTTCTTTAAATGTTTAGTAGAAATTAATTTTTAAATCCATCTGGTTCTGGGGTTTGATTATTTAACTATTGTATGTCCTCTTCCTTTAATTGTATTTTTAAAAATATGCATCCATTTAATTTAGATTGGCAGTTTTATTAGCATAATATTACTTCAATTTTGTCTTCATTGGTTGCTTATTCACCTCCTTTCATTTTTGATACTGTCAATTTGGTTTTCTTTTTTTTAATCAAATTAACCAATGATTTATCTTTTTCATAAAACCATTTCTTTCTTTTAGATTTCTATTTGGTGTTTTGGAGATTTTTAATTTGTGTTTTTTTAGTTGCATGCCCAATTCATTAACCTGCTTCTTTTATTGATATAAGGATTCAGAGATATTAATTTCCCCCCTAAATACTACTTTTATTGCATCCCACAAATTTTAGAGTGTTGTCTCATTTTTTACATTCTCTTTAATGAAATTATTGATTGGTTCTGTGATTTGTTCTTTGACCCACTTTTTGGGATTATTTATTTTCCAGTTAATTTTTAATCTGTGTTTCAAAGGCCCTTTATTAAATGTAATTTTTCTTGCTTTGTGATCTGAAAAGGGTGCATTTAATATTTCTGCTTCTCTGAATTTGTTTGTGAGGTTTTTATGTACTAATACATGATCAGTTTTTTGTGAATGTGCTATGTAAAAGGTGAAAAAAAGATACACTTCTTTCTATTAACATTCATTGTTCCCCAGAGGGCTGTCATATTTAACTTTTCCGATATTCTAGTCATCTCCTTAACTTATTTATTTTATGGTTAGATTTGTCTAGAACTGAGAGGGGTAAATTGAGGTCTCTCACTAGTATAGTAATTTTTTATTGTAATTCACTTAACTTTTCCTTCAAGAATTTAGATGCTGTGCCATTCAGTATATATATTTTTAGTATTGTTATTCCTTTAATTGTCTATTGTGTGACTCTCAGTTTAAGAAGTGCTGAAGGGGTTGTGAGTGGAAAAAGAAATCAGGCCTTTTTTTGCTTTTGCTTTGTCTGAAATCATGATTGCTATCCCTCTGCCTTTTGGGCCTCAACTGAAGTATAATAGATTCTGCTCCAGCCTTTTATTTTAACTTCGTGTGTTGCATTGTTGGAATCTGGTTTCGTTGGAATCTGGTTTCTAATCCCTTTCTGCTATCTGTCCTCTTTTGTTGATGAGTTCATCCTATTCATGGCTTCGATTGCTAACTGTCTGTCTCCCTTGCATCCTAATTCTCTTCTCTTTATCCTTCTCTCTCTCTCTCTCTGTATTTTTTTTTTGACTCTGTTCCCTCTTCTGATTACTGCCTCCCTTAATAAACCCTCCCTCTTCTCACTCCACCCCGCCCCAACTTACTCTTAGCAACTTCCCTTTAAGGATGAGTGATTGCCTGGTCCCCACCATTTTCCCTTCCATTGTGAAAACGCTTCCTTGTTTTCCTCTTTTATAGAAAAGTCATTTCCTCCATTCTTCCTGTCTCCCCTTCTCAAGACATCTTTTCCATTTTTCTTTTCTGAAAAGCTTGGTAAAAATGCTCATTTTAGCCCACTATCTTGGTTCTGGCTCTGCCCCACTTGAACCAATTTTCTATTTTAAAATATTTTACTTTTTTCAATTACGTGTTAAAAAATTTTTAATATCCATTTAAAAAGATTTTTGAGTTTCAAATTCTCTTCCTCCTTTCCCTCTCTCCTTATTGAGAAGGCAAGCATTTTGATATAGTTGCTAACACATGTGCAGTCATGCAAAATATATTTCCGTATTAGTCATGTTGTAAAAGAAAATACAAGATCCCCCTCCCCCTCAAAAAAAAGCAATCAAGAAAAATAAAGTAAAAACAAAGTATGCTTTGATCTGCTGTCAGATTCTTATCAGTTCTTTCTCTGGAGGTGGATAACATTTTCCATCTTGGATCATTGTATTGCTAAGAGTAGTGGTCCTTCCTAGTTGATCATCATATATATGGCTATTGCTGTGTACCCTCTGAATCTGTTTTCATTTTTGACTCTATATTCTTTCTCCCCTGTGATATTGATGACCGACCATCTGTAGAGAGCTTTTATTTCCTTGCTTTGTACTTTTCCTGATACTAATGACCAGAAATTTTTGTGTGTGATAAGTAAGGTTATCTCTGCTTCATCTTTAAAGGAGTCTTATATAATGTTGTACGTGTGGGAAACTGTTAGAAGAGAGCCTTTATAGAAGGGGATATTTTGCTCTACTGAACCGCATTTGTTTTTATAGTCAACCATCTGGGCTCTTGAATCTTCTACTTACTTCACTCACTCGTGTTAGGACAAACAAGTCGTATCATTTCTCCCATGTTACCTCTTTGGCACACTGATGTACTATTGGTAGAGCTATGCATTGGTTCAGAAAGTCACTAAACTGTACAAATCCTTTGACCTGGGAATCTCACTACTAACCAAAGAAGTCAGAGAGAAGAAAGGGTACAAAAATATAGCAGTACAAGTAGACGGGCGGCCCTCAATGGGGGAATGGCTAAACATGTTCTAGTACATGGATGTTACAGGATATTACTGTGCCGTAAGAAACGACGAATACGAAGAATTCAGAGAAACTTGGGAAGACGACTTAGATGAATCCATGTAGACTGAAGTGAGCAGAACCACGAGAACAGTGTTTCTGATGACCACAGTTATGTAAATGGATTCAGAGAGCCAGTCAATTAGGAATAAATATTGGCTTAAGGAAGATTGATAAGGAAGCACACGTTGGTGTAGAGGTGGTATGCTGGAATAGTGGCATGAGATAGGAACAATGTGGTGATTAGTTTTGCTTGACTCTACTCATTTTGATACAGGAAAGGAATCTTAGAAGAGGTGAGTGGGCTAACGGGAGTACAGTTAGAATCAGTAAACATTTATTAAGAATAATAAAAATAAGAGTAATAACTAACATTGACGTGTTACTATGTGCCAGGCACTATGCTAAGCACTTTACAGTTATTATCTCATTGATCTCCACAACTTCCCCGTGATTATTATCCCCATTTTACAGCTGAGGAAACTGAGGCAAACAAAGGTGAACTGACTTTCCCAGGGTCCCATAGCTGTCCAAGGCTGGATTTGAATTCTAGTCTTCCTGAATCAGGCCAAGTGCTCCATCTACTTTGTGCCAGGGATACAAAGGGGGAGACGGTACATAAAAAGAAGCTTAAAGTGAGGGAGGGGCAAAAGTGCCATGAAGTCTTGTAGCGGGTGGTAAATGTTGAGGTAGACTTGGGTGCTCTCCAGTGGTGAAGGATCTGGAAGCTGCTCCCCGGTGTCCACCCTCTGCCCTCTTGAACAGGGCCAGATACGACATCACCTTGCAGAAGGCTGCGTTCCAAGAGATCAGTGGGGTGAGAAATAGTGATGCGACTGCCCTGGGTGCCCCCTCAAAGGGGGAATGGGCTCAGCCTTCCCCTCCCATCGGAGGTACCCCGGTGTGAGCTTCAGAATCGATGAGCGATAGAGATGTGACAAAAAGGGAGACGTAAAAACAAAACACAGAAGAAATCCAGGAGATACCCCTTGAAATTAAGGGTAAACACAGCAATGCTGTTGCTGCCTTATTCAGTTTAATGCTTTTCAAAAACTAGCTGTAGATAACCCAGCTTCCTGGTTTCCTTTCTGTCCTTTGTATATTGGAATGTTTGTGTTTGTGGATGAATAAGTTAATAATAAAAAGAAAAGACTCGACATTTTAAGAAGGCTGCCTACTAATACCTCACTCTTCTGTGGATGGGAAGGGAGGCGTGTGTGCTTGTGGTCCATGATGATCCCTTGCTCACTCTTGGGGTATGAAGGGGGAGAGGTCAGCCACCGACATCCAGCACTGCAAGGGACCTTGGAGGCCATTGAGTTGAACACCCTGGCATTTTCCAGATGGGGAGACTGAGGTCCAGACAGTCTAACTTCAGTGAGTTGTCCAATGTCAGTCATAGGGCACCTATGCACCAGGCCCTGGATATGCCACTACAGCGAATGAAGCAGCTTGTGTGCAGAAGGAGCTTCCCTGCCGATGGGGAGGTACAAGGGAAGGGGGGAGGGTGCGAGCAGGGGAGCAAGGAAGTTCTCATTCTGAAGATTGTGCTTGAGCTTGGTGGTGAAGGTGGTGTGGGATGGCCAGGACAAAGGCAGCAGAAGGGAGTTTTGTGGGTAAGGGGCAGAGAGAAGCTCCTTTGGCTGTATCCCTGCCTGTGAGGGGATGGGGCCAAATTGTGAGGAGTTTGAAAAGATGGATCAAGGAATTTGTTTGTTCCTAGGAGCAATAAAGTGCAATGAAGAGTAGGGGAGTGAAAAATCATTTTGGCAGCAGCATGGACTGAATTGGGGACTGTCTTGAGGCAGGGAGTCCAACTGGAAACCTGTGGGAGTCTAGGTCACATAAAGGTAGTCATTATAAAAGGCAAGATTTGAACCCATTCCCTCCGATACCAGAGCCAGAGCATTTTCTTTTTTAAAAGTTTATTTATTTTTAGTTTTTACCATTAACGTTTATAAGCTTATGAGTTCTAAATTTTTCCCTCTCCCTCTCCCCCCTCCCCAAGATGTCAAGCAATCTGTTATAAGCTATACATGTACAATCATATTAAACATTTCCACATTGGTCATGTTGTGAAAGAAGATGGAGAACAAAAAATGAAAAACCATGAGAAGAACAAAAAAAAAGAGAATAATTTGCTTTGATCTGCAGTCAGACTCTATAGTTCTTTCTCTGGATCTGAATAGCATTTTCCATCACAGGTTCCTTGGAGTTGCCTTAGGTCCTTGAATTGCTAAGAAGAGCTAAGTCTTTCAACGTTGGTCATCATACAGTGCTGCCGTTACTGTGTACAGTGTTCTCCTGGTTCTGCTCATTTCACTGAGCATCACTTCATCTAAGTCCTTCCAGTCTTTTTTTCTGAAATTCACCTGCACACCATTTCTTATAGCACAATAGTATTCCATTACATTCATATGTGACAACGTGTTCAGCCATTCCCCAATTAATGGGCTAAAATTCTTTGCTACCACAAAAAGAACTGCTATAAATATTTTTGTATGTGTGAGTCTTTTTACTTTTTTATGATCTCTTCAGGGTACAGACCTAGAAGTGGTATTGCTGGCTCAAAGGGTATGCACATTTTTATAGCCCTTTGGGCATAGTTCCAAATTATTCTCCAAAATGATTGGATCGCTTCACAACTCCACCAGCAATGCATTAGTGTTCCAGTTTTCTTACATATTTACCCAACATTTGTCGTTTTCCTGTTTTGTCATGTTAGCCAGTCTGATAGGTGTGAGGTGGTACCTCAGAGTTGTTTTAATTTGCATTTCTCTAATCAACAGTGATTTAGAGCATTTTTTTCATATGACTATAGATAGCTCTAATTTCTTCATCTTCAAACTGCCTGTTCATATCCTCTGGCCATTTTATCAGTTGGGGAATGGTTTGATTCTTTTAAATTTGACTCAATTCTCTATATATTTTAAAAAAGAAGCCTTTATCAGAAACACTAGCTATAAAAACTGTTTCCCAGTGTTCTGCTTTCCTTCTAATCTTGGTTTCATTGGTTTTGCTTGTGCAAAAACTTTTTAATTTAATGTAGTCAAAATTACTTGATGGTCAGAAGAAGCAGTACAAGGACACTCTCAAGGTCTCTCTGAAGAACGTTGGAATTGATTGTGTGACATGGGAGATGCTGGCACAGGACAGCCCAGCATGGTGTGCCTTCATCAGAGAAGGTGCTGTGCTCTGTGAGCAAAGCAGAATTGAAGTAGCTCAAAAGAAATGCGAGATGCCCAAATTTACACCCCAAATGTTCACATGTGCTATTTGTGCCCGATCTGTGGTATAGCATTTCAGCTCGTCTGATCAGCCACAGTTAGACACGCTGAAGCTTGACTCTACCATAGTAATGTCATTTTGGTCCTCTTCAAGAACAAAGGACAACCACCCACCAACCAATTGATGAATGGGCAACCAGGGGTCCAGGATACCTGCCGTGAGGAGGAGTGTGATGGTAGAAATGTGTTAGTCATTGATAAATGAGTTTAGGTATCTATTCAACATCATTAAGATTTCCCTCTCAGGGTGCTAGGCAGCTCAGGTGAGGGGACCACTTGAGGGAGCTGAAGGAATGCTGTTTCTCTCCTTTCTTTGCAGGTAGACTAGGCCAAGAGATAGGTGGAAGGAACAAGATGGAATGGTAGTTCTCTGTTCCCTGTCCGCAGGAATGGTCCAGGAGACCAGCAGGCAGTGGAATACTGCCTTCTGTCTTTTCTCTGCAGGCAGGGTCCCCTGCAGGTGGGAAGAACCAGCCTAGGATATCCACATGGGCCGGAAGGGTGCCTCTCTTTGTCCCTCTGCAATCAGGAAATGAGCAGCCTAGGAGACTGGCATAGGATGCAGTGGTGCCTTTCTCTTCCCTGCCTGCCATCAGGAAATGGCTAGCCTACGAAACCCACACAGGGTGGAATGGCACCTTTCCCTCTTCATCTCCTTGCAAACAGGAAGAGGCCAGCCTAGGAGATGGGCACAGGATAGAAGGGTCCTGTCCCCCTCCATTCAGGAAATGCCCAGCCTTGGAGACTGATACAGGATGGAATGATGCCCTTCTCTCCCTCTCTTGCCATCAGGAAATGGTTAGCCTAGGAGATGGGCACTGGATGGAAGGGTTTTGTCCCTCTGCATTCAGAGAATGGCCACTCTAATCTCATTTTATCAGTGGCACAACAGGTCTAGAGGTGACTTGTCATAGACAAGTAATGGAAGATCTGTAGTTGACTGGGGAAGGAAGGTTGGCTGCTGAGTTATGTATTAAGAGCAGCACTTTCATCTCTTTTTTTTTTTTTGCCTTCATAGAATTTATTTTCCTTTTTTTAAATAAGTGAATATATTTATTTTTTGTTTTCAACATTCACTTCCATTAGTTTTAAATTTTCTCCCCCTCTCCCCCCCTTCCGCAAGATGGCATACAATCTGATACAGGTTCTACGTATACATTCCTATTAAACATATTTTCACATTAGTCATGTTGTATAGAAGAATTAGAACAAATGAGAGGAACCGTGAGAAAGGAAAACATAAAACAAAACAAAAAAAGAAAATAGTCTGCTTCAATCTTCATTCAGACTCCATCTCTTTTTTTTTGTGGTGGGGGATGGGTATTGGGAAGCTGTGAACTGTTTTTTCCTGCTCAGAGGAGGGATTTCTCTGAACACAGATGAGTAATGTGCCATTTTAAACGTGGATTTTATGCCAGTTAGTGAGGTTTAAATTAAAACAGATTCTTTCAGAAATATGCAAAGGAAGATCTAATTCAGGAGATGAGCAAAAAGAAGCCGTTCAAGCAGGAATCTGGTCTGTTTGTTCCCCGAGGGTCCTCGGCCATCGGTTGGGGTCTCCCTGGAGATCTAAGAGCTTGATGCAACCTACCTGGCAGCTGCCTCTGGCCCAAACATCCACTTTTGTTCCATTCTTGTGTCTCCATGCTTTACCAGAGTTCACAGCTGTTTGGGCCACCCTCTTTTTACAGACCCCATGGTCCCCACTTTGCATTTCTCATTAGTGATGGTGATAACTGGCCTTAACGCCACCTGGCACTTGACAGACACTGCCTTACTGGAGCTTTAGCTCTGTGCAGGGATACCACATGCAGGATTCCTGAAGCTCAGACTGAAGGACTTTGTTTGCCCTTGGTCCCATAGCCTGTGGGAGATGTGGGATGTGAACCCTTGTCTCTAGTTCCAGGTCAGCCCTGTTTACTGTGCCAGGGTCCTCTTGTTTGTCTAGAGGGAGTGGGATGATTCATGAAGCTCCAGGGTAGGATGGATTTCAGGTTTTCTCTGGCACACCAAGGTTTCCAAAGTACTTCCTTCACGCCAGGCCAGAGTGGTGGGCAGGTAGTGCAAGGCTTATCCCTCTTTTTCATAGACAAGCTCTCTCTGGTCCAGCTCTAAAATAAATGGCTTAGTTTCTATAGTTTTCAAAAGAATGAGCCCCTAGTATCCGTAGTTGCCCCTTTCTTATCTATATTGCTAGGGTCACCCAGCCTCTAAGACCAGGGGCTTGGCTTTCAGGTTAGGGCTTCTGATTTGAATGCCAATTCTCTTCATTATGTCCTATTTACTGCATATGCATGTATACACCTTTTGTCTTACTAAATAATTAAACCGTGATGGAATATAAACCAGTCTTCCTCTGGCTCCAAAGGCACTCATGAGTGACTCTATTTTCCCTGTATTGTTTTTGGAAAATAAAGTGGATTGTTGTTGTCTGGTTAAATGAAATGGGCTATGCTTGGTGTTGTCACCTCGAGGTGAAGTGGTTGGGGGTGGGACTGAGGGAAGACTTCCAGGCCCAGCTAACTTATAGGCCCTCTTTCTGTAGGTGGTCCTTGGGAAGTGGCCGAAACCAGACCTGAGTGGGAGCCCCTCTGAGGATGAGCCGCAGCAAACAGGTAGGGATGGATTTCTACAAGCTTTCTCCCCACTCCAGCTCTCCCTCCCCCGAGCCTAGTCTTGTTTTCCCTATTGTGATGGAGAGGGAGGTTTATTGGAGCTTTAATTTTCTTTTTAAAAAAATTAACAGCCTTTCTGTTTTATCTCTCTACTTCTCCTTTAAAAAATATCAACTTTATTTTCATTTCCTCCACCCATTGTCAAAGGAAGAGAAATAAAACCCATTACAAATATGTCTAGAAGTGAAAAACATTTCTGCATTGGCTGTGTCTTCTTTCCCTCACTCCCCTCTCCCCCCAGCCCCCCCCCCAAAAAAAAAAAAACAAAGGGAAAAGAGAGAAACAGAAGAAAACATGCTTCAGTGGGCACTCTGAGGCCATCACATCTCTGTCTGGAGGTAGGTAACATGTTTCATCGGAAGTCTTTTGGAATTGTGGTGAGTCATTGTGTCAGTCAGAGTTAATAAGTTTTTACAGTGTTGCAGTCACTATAGAAATGACTCTTCATTTTGCATCAGCTCATAACAACTTTTCCCAGGATTCTCTGAAACCCTCCCCTTTGTCCTTTCTTCCTAGTACAGTAGTATTCCATCCCATTCATCCATCATTCCGCAGTTGACGGGCTTGATGCCCTCAGTTTCCAGTTCTCCCTGCCTGTCTCCTCGCCTCTCTTGGGAAGACGATGCACTAACTCATATGGGGCTGTGGTGGGGTGAGTGCTTTGTCACCCGGGAGCACTACCAGTGTGACATTGGTGCTGCCTCCACCAGTAAAGATTGCAGCCTCTCTATCGAGAGCAGATGCTTTGAGGAATTGCTGGGTTCACCTTATCTTTTAAGTCAGAAGTGCTTCTCTAGGAGAGTGATTTCATGCTGGGCCACTCCTGCCCACTGGCAGTCTTGCCAGGACCCTCTGGTCTCTGCTTCCTGCTGGTGGTCTGTCTAGGGAATCGGTCCCTGATGGATGTCTCCCTGATCATTGTGTCAACACGCTTTGAGGAGGGACCTTGTATGCCCAGCTTGCATGGTGAAGGGACGGTAGGCAAGAAGATCTCCTTTGTGAATCATGAAGGAATTTTGAGTTTTAAAATGAGGGCCATGAGCTAGGTGCCCACTTCCACACAGCAATCTAGAATGCTAAGAACATGGTTCCACTTGGTCCTCCAGCATTCTCACTGTGCCTACTTTTGTTAGATTATGTGTGCACAGAGAGGAGCTTACAATCCAGTATAATATGCTCACTGAAGACTTTTCCTGCCCTTGTATTGAGCTAGCCATGGGCTTAGCCTTTCTCCTGGGAGGAGCCTTAGTCAGGAGCCTCAGGGGGCTTCTGTCAGCCCCGAGACCTGTCTCAGCTGTGTTCTTCCCCGCAGGTCCCTACCGCCTCCTTCTCCCAAGCTTTCATTCGTGGGATAGGACCAATTCAATGCCTTTTCTGAAACTGTTTTCCTGGGCTCTCTTGGAAATGCTGTAAAATGGAAACTTTTCTTGGAAGTGTTTGTTGGGGAAGGAAGCCCACCTGAGCTTGCACTTACTTAGGGGTTCCTGAAGGGAAAGGGGCAGGAGGTAGGGGTCCAGAAGGGGCCCCGAAGAGTCTCTGGAGGAGGGCTGCCCACTCCTATGAGCAGTGGGATCAAGTCACACAGCTTGGGTCAGCGCTGGGATTGGGAACCAGCCATCCCCTGGCTCCAAATGTGGCACTCTCTCTACAATGTTAAATTAGTTAGTTCTTCGACCCCGAGAGGTCACAGGCAGTGCAGTGGGGCCTCTTGTCTAAACGTTTGCATGACCAGCTCATGCTTCCGTCCTTCTGGCACCTGGTCTCATTTCTAAGTGAAGCTAAGGCTTCAGTAGCTGAGGTGGAGAGCCAAAGGCAGTTCTCAGTGAGCTATGGGCGGCTGCCCCCACAGAAGGCAAGATGATGTGCCAGCAAAGGGAGGATGCCTTTGGGTCCCTGTCAGCTCTCTTCCTGCATGGCCTGGCCACCACTCCCCCCCTCCCAGGCCATGTCCTCTCAGTACCTGGTGCCCTGGCACTCCGGGTCTCTGGCTGGCCACAGCCCCCTCCTCCTTTGATGCTTCATGTTCTCACTTCCTAACTCCTGAGATCTCAAATTACTTCCAGTGTGCCGTGATGATCTCTACTTTACAGATGAGGAAACTGAGGCAGCTAGAGGTCTTCCCTGCACATATGCCACACTCTAGCCCTTAGTAAATGTTGGAGTGACCTGCTGCTGGTCTCAGCTAGTGACAGAGCCAAGGTATGGTTCCGGGTTCTCTCCTTTCTCCCCCTCACGTGAGCCGCCCTAGGCCTGCCTGGGTTTGGGCCTGCACAGGCAGTGCCAGTAGCAGCAGCAACTCTGAAGGACGGTTTGTTAGCCCAAGGCCATCTTTAATTGGTAGAATAGTGTTGGAGACTAGGCCTCTCCTGGCCCTGCCTGACCCACCCCATGCCCCTGGTCCTGATGGTTATTTTCCCCTCTTGGTCTGGATTTCACAGTAATATTGCTGCTTCTTCTTGGAGGTGGCAGGAGAGGGAGGGGCAGAGGGAAATCAGGCCTCATAAAAAGGAGACTGCCTAGAGAGAGGCTACCCTCATGGACTTTCCTTCTGAAAAGCAAGGTACTAGCCCTGTCGTTGCATTGGTGTCCAGAATTCCCTGTCTAGATGCTCTGAGCAGCAACGGTTCCAGGACTGCTCCAAGCTGGAGAGCCGTGGCTGAGCACCAGCCGGCCTGGCTGGGCCCCTGGCAGAGCTAGGGCCCGGGTCTTCCCTGACTCCTGGCTCTAGTCCCTGCTCCATGTTGCTTCTCTCCCTTCTGCTGAATATGTTTTAATAAATCTATTCTATCATGACATTTTAACTTAATTCTTTTAATATTTTTTTCATCAAACCTGGACTCCAGGTCCTAGGATCATAGGATTTTGAGCTCATCTAGTTAAACTCTCGTTTTTCAGAGGCAGAAACCGTGGCCCAGAGAGGCTAAGTGTGAGTTAAGGTCACACAGATATTAAGTGGTAGAACCAAAGGCATCTGATGCCAAGTCCCTGTTCCTTCTCACCGTTTCCCCAGATTTAAAGTGTCTGTTCACAAGGGTTTAAGGATGTGGGGGTTTGGGGGATGAATGAAGCCATCAGTGTAACTGGGGCGGGGGGTGGGTCGGAGAGACAGCAGATCAGGGAGAGCCGCTGGTGAGGCACTAAATGAAGAGGATACGGGACACAAGGGCGGCCTCAAGGCAACCCAAAGGGAGACGCTCGTTGATGTGATATCGTGGGGGAAATGTCAAGTGGTTATGTATGGATGCCATATTCATTTCTTTTTTTTGTGAAAACTTGCATTGGTTTTGCTCATTCAGAGCAGTGTTTTGATGCTGAATAAAGCCACGCTGCCATACCTACTCCCAATGCTTGGTTTTGGTTTTTTCTCTGTTTTTCTTTAGACTTACCGTGTTGCCCCAACCCCACAATAAACCAACAACTTAGCTTTCCTGAGGGATTCTGTTTGGGTTCACATGTGGTCTTTATGTAGGATTTGATTTCCAAACTCAAGTCTTTCAATATTTCAAAATTTAAATTTTTTTCGGATGAAGATTAGAAAGCTGGCCAATACAAATTATCCAAAGATTTCCATGTAGTGAATGTTCAATATCCGTGTTCGTTTGTGGAACCCCAAGAACCATGTTCAGATATTGCCTATAAGGGATGGACTCTGGGAATGGGAAGAATCCCTGAAAGATCCTTCATCCCCTGCCTGGCTAAGCCTCTAGGCAACCTGGAAGGACTCAGGCTTCCCTAAGAACCGATAGCAGTCTGGTCATCTTTAAAACAGAGGTCTTATCATATGGTGAGTGGAAGAGGATTTTGTGCGTGCGTGTGTGTGTGTGTGTGTGTGTGTGTGTGTGTGTGTGTCAGAGACAGACTTAGGCACAGGAAGGGGGGAAGAGATCTTCTGAACCTCTAGCTGATGACCTCCATGGATCCTGTGCTGTCTTGTACTTGGCGGAGCCTGCCCACTGATGCTTTCCTCGGGCACTTTAAGATTGTCCTGGGGACTGGCCGCTCTCGTTGACCCCTCACAACCACCTGGGATGATGTCCTTCGTGCCACTTACCTTGCACAAGTCTTCCCCGTTGGCGATGCGCCGTGGCGTCCTTTCGTTCCTCAGGTCCCTCGCCTGGAGGATATCCTGCCCCAGAGAGCCTGGCGTCATCCTAGTCATGAGCACGCGGCACTTGCAAGAGGCAGAATTGTCAGAAGGGTAGGTTCCCATGGCAGTGAGCCATCTGGGATTGTTGGACGTGCTGGACGTTTTTGAAAAATTTAAATTCTCCTTTTTACTCTGAACCTAACAATTATCAGCAAAAATGAATATGTATACATACACACACACACACACACACACACATAGGACAAAAGATTCTGTTTGAATAAATTGCCACGTCAATCCCTTTGGGAATTTCTTTTCTTATGTCTACTTTTTTTTTGGAGGGGGTAAGGCAGGGCATTTGGGGTTAAGTGACTTGCCCAAGGTCACACAGCTAGTAAGTAAGTGTGTCAGGTGTCTGAGGCCAGATTTACACTCAGGTTCTCCAGACCCCAGGGCCATTCTGTCTACTTTTTAACACTTTCTTGATCTTTTCTCATCCCTAACACATTCAGCTGACTCACACCCTCCTGCCCCAGGAGCCCTCTCTTACAACAAATAAACAGAATCTAGCAAAGTAATTCAACTCACTGACTCCACCTGAGAGGATGTGTCTTATTCTGCCCCTCGAGGCCGTCACCTTTCTGCCAGGCACAGGGGGGTGGCCGTGGGATGGGGGGAAGCATTGTTCCAGACCAGGCTACTTTCTCGTTTCTGGGCCTCGCTCATCCAGGATAACCTAACGGCAGGCAGACCAACCACTGGTTACATATCATCCTCTGTGCTGTGTTCCTTCTTTGTCTGCTTTGTACATGTATGTGTGTACATGCCTCAGCCAGCCTTTTGGGGTACAAAATGAGGAGGAGGAGGGGAAAAGTAGACAAAGGGGGAGAAAACCTTTGGAGTCTTTGCAAGGCCTTAGATCAAGGCAGAAACACAAGGCTGAAATGGTGCCTTTGTAAAAGGACTTTTCTTCACTCCAGTCCTAGGAGGCAAGAAGCAACATCTCCATTTTGCAGGTGAGTGGACCGAGGCTCTGAAAGCTGCCCTGGCTTTTCCACGC
>CM053622.1:8136604-8159882 GCA_028646595.1 Phalanger gymnotis
TTCAGATTCAGCCTCAGCCAGTTGCTAGCTCTGTGACCCTGGGCAAGTCACTTCACCTCGTTTTGCCTCAGTTTCCTCATCTGTAAGATGGGTATAATAACAGCACCTACCTCCCGGGGCTGTTACCTTTTATCGTGCGGCTGATGATCCTCATCTAGCAGCCCTTCTCTCTTTTCACCTTCCTGAACGTGCCCCATGTTTTTGGCTGAACTTGGTGGCGGCAGCCTATTAAGCAGCTTCCAAGAGTCGTCCCCTAGCTTGTAATCGAGCCTGTTGTTTATTTTCCCTTGTGTATTGAACCAAGCCAGGTTTGGGGGGAGGCCACGTTTGACCTTTTTCCATGTACAGAAATGCCTGTTTATTCCTGCCTTTTGTTTCCCAGGCCCTAAGCTGTTTTCCTATCCATGACAGTTCTGCCCAGTGCCATGGTGGGTTAATCCAGAGGCAAAAAATCTTTGTTATATAACCTTGCCAGAGGTTTTATGAAAGCCTGGATAACGCCAACTGGCTCCTCCTTAGCCGTTATTTGCTTTTCCCCTCAATGAATTCTAGCTGATTAAACCAAAGCGATTTCCCCTTATAGAAAAAAACATTGCCTCCTTTCTTTATCCAAGTCATTCCTGCTACGTGTTCAGTGATGCTGCCCTTTGTTATCATTATAGCCAGCTAGCCAGATAGATCTCAAATTCCCAAGAGCTCTTCTAGCTCCATTCTTTCAGATGGGAGGCACAATAGAAATTCCTCCTCCCATAGGGCATGCCTGTAGACCTCTAAGGATTGTGATGTTCAAGTCTGGGCAAGAGCCTTCAGTGGACCCTGACCAGGAAGTTGGAAGCCTTAGGCCTAGGTCAGGAGAATCAGCTGAAGAACCAGTGTGAGATAACGTTAAAGTATTTGAAGGGCTTACATTGTTCCATTTGGCCCTGAAGGGCAGAATTCAGTGCAATGGAAGCAAGTTGGGAGAGAGACAGATTCAGGAAAAACCTTCTGACCATGGAGAACTGTCTTCAGATGGTGTAGGCAGCCTGCAGCAGTGGAAGGCTTCAAGCAGAGGCTGGCCAGCCACTTACCAAGCATGGTGTACTAGGCTTGGTGTTCGTTTTGTTAGACTCAGACTAGATCCCTTCCAACTGCCACCTGGTGGAATCCAACAGGTCTTCCTATAGGTATAGTTTAAGTGATATTGTCCTCATTATATGAAGAAACAGGCTCCCAAAAGTGAAGGAACTTGTTCAAAGTCCTAGAGTAAGTGAGTAAGGGTCAGGATTCAAGTCCGGGGCTCTTGATCCCACGTCCAGAGCATGTTCCACCATACCACAGGCCCCTGAGAAGTGGGGCTTCACTCGTGGTCAGTTTCCCTGTCCACCTATGACCTTTAGCACCCTTCGGAGGAGCCTGTCTGCTCCTGGAGATCAATTCTCATCTTGTAAACCTCAGTGCTCTCTCCAAGTGTAGCTTATCACTCTCATGGCCCTCCTCTGCCAGTGGGACCAAGAGGGGCCTGTTGGCCATGCCCTCTGTTTCCTAGTGGAGAAGGAAATGGAGACCCATTCCAGAATCTTTGCCAAGAACACCCCAGATGTGATCAGGAAGAGTTCCTCTACAGGCATCAGCCTTTCTTTCTCACTAGGGAGCTGAGAGGTTTGGTTGACATTTCCATTTCCCTGTCCCTTCACCTGGTCCAGATCCAGGACAAATGGCAGGTGGCATAGGTTTTTTCTTAGGTTTCAGTGAAGTAGGTTGGAAAAACAAGTTTCCAGGTTTTCTGCAGATTGTTTACTTCAGATATTCTTCTGTTTCTCCCCTGATGCTTGCATTTCATCATATTTCCTGCTTTTTACAAATGTTTTATTGATGCTTTTTTTTTTATATGCCTGTCCTGTCCCAGTCACACTGCCAATAGAAACATACATATAAGTTAGTCTGTCAGCAAGCATGAATAAAAGCAGGCACTAGACAAAATGCTCTGGAGACAAAGAAGGGCAAAAACATGATTCCTGCCCTCAAGAAGCTCACATTGAGATGGGATAGAGTGTTTGTCAATAGCGGTATATATGAGAGAGTCCAACCCACCAATGTGGGGAGAGAGAGGGCAAACACAAAATAAACTGACACATGGTCCATACTATTAAACCTCCCTCCTTGGTCTGTCAGAAGGAGGGAGGGTTGTGCCAGCCACGGCCCTCCAGTCAGGACCCCTTGATGGGAGGGAGTCCTTATATCATTTGGAAGTTTTTCTTTGCATTCTCTTGGCCATTGTTCATAGTGTGACTTTTAAAAAATTACTATTTTTGCCTGTGTTCCTCTGATTTCAACATATTCATTGTTTTTTCTGGTGTAATAATATCTGTTATGTGCATTTACTATATTTTGCAGTGATTTCCCCAGCCAGTGGGCACCCACTTTGTTTCTAGTTTTTTGATCCCACGAGAAGTCCTATAAGTAAATGTTTTGGCAAACACGGAGCCTTTCCTTCTAGCTAAGACATTTTGGATGTTTTTGCCTAGTGCCATGACCAGTCAGTCTTGTTTCCCTCTTTTAAAAATGAGTTCCAAAATGATAAGTTGGTTTTCCCTCTCCAAGGAATTTTTTTTTCCAGGTTTAAATGTTTTCAAAAATACATTTTGTTGCTATTTCTTGTTTTTACGTTACCTGTTTCCTAATCTATTCCTCACCCATTTCTCTCCCGGGAAACCATCTCTTAAGACAAAGAAGAAAGAGAGAAAAACAACATTCGGTGAAAGTGACCCACACTTTGTTCCACAACCATAGATCTTCTCCTCCTCCTCCCCTGCACCCCTGAAAAAGAGAGATGCCACCTTCTCCCTAGGACGTTGATTCATTGTGTTGCTGTCCTGTCTAGGAGACTTCCTTAGGGCTACTCAGAAGCAAATCCAGAAGGGCTCCACACCTGACCCATGCAGAGTTTGGTTGGGAGGTTGCCTGGTGTATTGGAGTGGGAGCTCCCTGAGGACAAGAACAGTTTAATTTTGGTCTTTGTATCTTCACACCTGACAGAGCACTGTGAAAGGGTTGGATCGAATTGGACTGGGGAGTCAGCACAGCTGAGCAGCCTCTGCGCCTCAGTCTCTTCATGTTGAAGCCAGAGGCTTTGGCCAGATGCTCCCCAGTCCCTCTCTTCAGCTCTGTGGTTCACATTTTAAGCCCCTTAGTGTTCCCATGTGGCCAAGCTTTCCCACTGCCTTTGCGACCTTCCCAATGAGGCTGATCATCATAACCCGTGTCTGGCTGTTTCTGCCACAGGTTCCAAAGCTCAGTGTGGCATTCTGTCATGGCATGTCCTGTTAATAATATTACTATTAGGTTCCCCGAGAATCTCTTATAAATGTCCCTAGGCCTGTCTCTGACCAGCTCTGTGGTTCTGATCAGGACACTTGACTTTGGAGCCTCAGTTCCCTTATCTAGAAAATAAAGTCAATGCCTCACATGGTCAGGGGATCAGGTGAGAGCTATAAGGTGCCGCTGTAATTATTCCTACCATTATCATCCATGTCCCACCAGATCTCCGATGTCTGTTAGATTCAGAGCCACACCTGGATCCTTGTATGCTGGCCCATCCATTTTTGTTTTAATCATCTGTACATGGATGGGTTCACAGGATTGGTTGGACTAAAGCAATATATCATTTGTGTGGACCTTGGCTCACCTGTCACCTCCCACACCTGTCAGTTGTTTTAATATGTGTTTCAGGTGTCTTGTTAAAAAAAAACTTTGTCCCTGTAAGTACTTCAGTACTTCTCATTTCACCCCTATGGTAAATTCTTCTCCCAGTGTAGATTTCACTCCCTTGATACCTAGGTAGATGGTCATCTCCAGTTGCTGTGGCCAAAGATAATTCCTCTCCCATTGAGCATCTCCAGACTTGTACAGTCTCCTCAGAATGTTCCCTTCAGCATGCTGTAGTGGGAAAAGCACAGGATTTACATTCAGAACATGGCTTGGACCTAATTCCTGAATTTGTGGTTTACTACCTACATAATCTTGGGCAAGCCCCTTCAGTTTCCTCATCTGTCAAATGAAACAGCTGGACTAGATGTCCCCTAAGTCTCCTGCCAGCTTGGAGTCCATGTCACATTGAAGTGTCAGAAGGAGACCACCTTTATCAGACCTCTGAACCTACTCCAGGGCTCTGAGGATCTCTGATTTCATTAGTATAGAAGCCCATTCCTCCAACACTGATGTTAACCCCCTCTATAACTTAGTAGCCACTTTTTTTTTGAGTTGCTCTGACCAAAAGATTCATTACCACCTGGCTATACTTGGGGTTGCCTCACGGAATGGAGATAAGAGTCAGAGGCTAGTCTACACTGGAATCTTCACCAGAATTGACCCCTCCCTATTTATATAATCGATAATGCTTTCATAGCATTCTAGCAGTGAGCTGGCACTTGATTATTATCACCTCAAATGCTATTGATAACATCTCTCCTCTTGTAGAGGGTTTCATTTATACAAACTAGGAAACGATTGGGGTTTGTATAGAGTAGAAATTCAATCTGTAAGCATCTTTCCAGGCATCTACCATGTGTCAGGTGCTGTACTAAGTGCCAATGATACAAAGACAGGATAAAATAACCCCTGTCCTTGGAAAGCTGACATCACAATAGGAGAGGTATCTACATAGTTTATTTCCCTTGAGATCAAATTAAAATCGGAGATGGAAAGAGCAGAGGCCTTGCTGAAAGAAGTTGTTGAGGTTTTTTATTCTTTGAAATAAAACCTCTTATTTAACTAATAGCCCTGTTAATCTTCAGAATGAGATGGCTTTGAGAACAGTTGTGCAGAGGCAAAGTGATTATATACCCACTTACATGAGAAGCAGTGTGATAGCTCCAAAGAGATACAAATAAATAAGGTCTTTGAAGAATGGACATTCTAATTGTATCAAGTTACTTCTCACTTCTTTTAATCAATTTTCTCATAGCCTGGTTGTCCTGTTCTAAGTGAATGGGCTGTAGCTTGGCAATGTATTCCCTGAAACATAGTGCCCAGAACTGACCCTAACCCTCCAGGTGTGGTCTGATTCTGGAAATGTCTAGTGAGCCTGTGACCTCCTTTGAAACTCTTATGATTTAATCTACTCAAAGGTAACATCACTCATGGGGAAAGAATCAGGGTCTCCCCTACTTGGGCCTTTTATGTATTTGCTTCTTTTTCAGGGAGGCTGAACTGGCCAACCTTTTGTAATAATGAGGAATCTGTGTAATGGTTACTGTGCTATGTAGAGACTTTGCCGGTCCCAACTTGGGCCCGGTGGCTTAGCAGATTGTATCACCAGCAGCCATCTTCACGTGATAGATCCTTCTTATCCCCTCAAGAGGGACAAAGTCATAGAGCATAGGTTTAGACTTGGAAAGGACCTCTAAGGTTATGTAGTCCAGCTGTCTTTTTACAGATGAGGAAACTTGGACCCACAGAGTCAAGTGCTTTGCCCAGTTTGATTCAATAACAAGCATATATTAAGTGCCTTTTATGTACCAGGCACTGAGGATACAAAAATCAACATGAAACAGTCTTTGCCCTCAAGGAGCTTACATCCAACTGGGTGGATACAACATGAGCACAGATATATTCAAACCCTTCCAAGGTGAATGCTTTACTAGCTTGCAAACAAGACAGGCTTCATGTAGGAGGTGGTACCTCCTTTAAAATTAGGCTTTAAAGGAACACAGGGATTTAAAAGGTAAAGGGGAGAAAGCGCTATATTCTGGCTTTGAGAGACCGCTTATTCCAAGGCACAGAGGCCAGAGGTGGACCATCAAATACAGGGAACAGCTAGCAAGCTAGTTTTGAACATGAAAGACTGGAAAGGTCACACAGGTATCAAGTGGCAGAGTCGGGATTTGAACCCAGGTCTCCTGACTCTGGATCCAGCACTCTTCTCCTGCCCCCCAATGAGGTTTTGTTAATAAAGCTAAAGCGAAAGGATTGGGGCATTTTGATGAAATGGCGTGTCATACTGATTCGGGTTCATTTCTCTTGTGCAGAAGAAAACCAAGGAAACATACAGGTTACAACAGAAACTCTGCCCAAACCTACTGAAGAAGGACAAGGTATGAAGGTCAATGGGACTAAGATGATTAGTAATGCAGAACGCAGGAATGACAAAGTGAGTAAAAGTCTCCCACCTGGGCGCCTCAGCTGCCCAGACACAGACAAAAGCATGACCGGCGGTGAGGTTTCAGAAACCCGCACCCTAGTGTCCCTAGAGCCTTTAACCTCTGTGGAGCCTGGATTGACAGAAGCGCCTTCAACCGAAAAAGAATGTGGAATATCCAGCGTTCATGCGCTTTGGCCGCCGTCACCAGAGGACGGTGCCGGTCTCCTGCCGTACAGTGGAGATGTACGATCCAAATTGAGCCTTGACCATAAAGCTGTTGACAATCACCAACGCAACTGTGGCTGTGACGTTGGAAGTCTTTCTAAGACCAGCGTTCCTCAGGCGAAGAGCAAGGAAGGTGGTGTTTTTCCTTTGGAAGCAGAACCCCAAGGGTCATGTTTCCCATTGAGCGTACCCTTTGTGGGGTCTGGAAGTATCTCCCTTGGAAAATGTGGCTCTGGAGATGACCTGCAGAAGATAGAAAAACCCTTCTGGACTGGAGAGGTCCTGGGAGAAGACTTAGCTTCTAGACTAGAAGAAGAAGGAGTTCAGAGTGTCAGGAGCAAAAGTAGTAAATTACTTCCTGTTAACTCCAAGCCAAGAGGAGTAGAGAGCACCACAGTTCATTTGAACAGTGCCAGTGATCAAAGAGGAGGTGCCCTTGATAGCTGCTGCATACACAGCCCCAGTCAGGAGATTCAAGGAAGTCTCCAACAAGAGAACTCTCTTTCTCTTTCAGAAGAAGATCCTATGAACGTTCCTTCAGAAATTCAAGAAAATTTCAAAAAGTATGAAGGTGAGAGGGTAACTTGCCCTTGTCATATACACCAAGACTCCATAGAGGAAAATAACTCCATGGGGATGCAGACTGAAGAATCAGAAAAGACTTTCCCTGGCGACCCAAGCATCTTAGGCAAGAATATTGACGGTCAGAATCCTGGTTCTTTGGTCAGCAGCCGGAGATGCCCGGGAAGCATCGCTGAGAAAAGAGACCCCACTGCTTGTTCTATGCCAGATGAACCGCTCATGCCTGTAAGTAAAGTCTCCGAGGTCAAAAGCGTTCTTCCTCAGCTACTGACCTACCAAAAGCGTGACCTTGCTAACCAGCCTGAGGCAAAGGAAACTATAGGAATCTCAAGCAGGGTTGTTATTCCATTTGTAGAAGGACAGAGAATTGCTTCATATCCTGTTGAGTCCAGTGAAGACAAAAGGAAGCTTTTATGTATCTTATCTGGAGAGATGTCCTTTGATTCTGGCGACCACAAGGAAGCAACAGCCCCCCAAGAATCCTGTCTAGGTGATCATTCAGAAGATATATCTAAGGGAACAAGTGAGCTTTCTCAGCAACACGCAACGTCAGAGCATGGAGTTGAGGTCGTTGCCAACCACCAAGCCATTCTGACCCACATGAGAAAAGTGAAGGATGCCTTCCGCCCAGGTGCCACCACCTGCCGTGCCTCTTGCGAGAATCGTGACATCAGTTCTAAAGCAGTAAGCTTCAAAAGGGTGCCAAACAACACAGTTATAGGAAAATTGGTGGCCATGTCAGGCCTTGAAAAAGAAGTAGAATTATCTGAACAGGCTCCTGACTTAGAGCACAAAGGTGCTCAACCTCAGGAATGTCACAGCAGCCAACAGAGAGTTGAGAATGCCCCAGAAGGGGACATGTGCTCAAAGGGTATTACCTACAAGTCCACTGCAATTTCCCCAGAAGCTGAGAATCAGTCTGTATCGAACTCTGAAGACATATTGGTGTCCAGCGATCCTCTCTGTCTAGGAACAGAAAGTACTCTGGTAGAAAGCATCCTCAGTGTGAGACGTCCCTCAGGGGAAAATGAACTTTCTAGAGAAGAAATTGAAGGTAGTTTTCAAGAAGGCAAGATCAGGAATGAAGTGGCTTCACATTCCTTGCTCAGTAGAGCCTTAAACAAAAGCACACTTGCCTTGAGCCATGTTAAGCCTGGAAATTTCATAGCAAGACCAGTCGGAAAGCTAGGTTTAGAAGAAAAGAAACTGGGAACGCACAGTAAGGAGACTGTGTTACCTTGTGAATCCCATCCCTCTGAACATAGTGTTTTAGAAAGCCAGTTATCCTCATACATTCCAAGTCCTAAAGAGCTAAAGGACCTATGTCTTAACACAGAGCCATTAGGTGTTAGGATTACAAACCAAGCAGATGGGACAAATCAAGGCCTTAATTGCCAGAGTGACCTTAACAGTCCAATTGAATGCTGGAGTGGAAGTAATTCATCCAAGAGCAAACATCATGGCAAGGGAATTTTTGAGCTCCAGCACACAGATAGTACTAACAAAGGGTTGAGCTCCAGTCACAAAAAGCTGCTGGTGAAAGACTGCAGCAACGTCCCTCCATCTCGCAGTCTTCCAAAGAAAAATATTTTTAAAACTTCTCTTGGTACTGAAGACTCTCCTGTGTGCAGAGCAGACCCAGCTCAGCTTGGCAATAAGCTTGGAGAAGAGGTGTCAGAAATAAAAGAGTCTAATTCTTCTGGTAGTCACAGAACGCAAGAGGAGCCCTCCTGGCTTCAGCCATATGGGTCTTTGAGGAGTGACCAGTCTCAGGGAGGAGAAGGATTGATTGACCGGAACACTATTTTACCATGCGCTTCTGATTCTTTTAATATGAGATCTCTGAAAACTGTACCATCTTGTGAAGGGACACCCTCAGTTGAACAGAGAGGTGACAGCCTTTGTAATGCAGTGAGCTGGGAGAGTAAGATGCATGGGATGGGATCTGTTACCAATCATGAGCCAAATACAGAGTTGTCAGATACCATGAATGTGTTGTTAGGGAGTACTCATGGGAGAATTGTTGAAGAAATACCTCCAGGGGAGACAGAAGGGACAACAACAGAAGGTGGGTTAAGGCCCCACACAAATTCTGCATTTGACAGTGAAGATTCCTTAGAAGTTTATTCCAAAGAGCCTGTGTTAAGATCTGCCAAGACAATGCCTTTGCATATCTCTTCCCAGGAATATTCAGGGACTGGTTCAGATGGTCGCCTGGGTGAAAAAGCTGAAACAAAACAGCTTCCTGAATCAGTAAATGTCAAAGTGCTCCCTGAAATTGTAAAGAGCAGCACATTGAAGACCAAGGTGAAGAAAAGACCACCTGGAGGAACATCTAACATTGATACAAGAGGCAGAAGAGGTACACCAGGAGCATTCCAGCCAAAGCTGGTCTCCAATGGGACACCTTCATTCTTTAAATTGAATCCAGAAAATAAAATGAACAGAAGAGAGACTAAAGAACACCAAGGTACACTAAATGATTTAAAAGTCAGAGAGGAATCTGAAGGCAAAACTTTGAAAGAAGATGGTGGTGATGAGAGTTCAGATGCTTATAGTCCATGTTTTAAACGGAAGAGGACATGTGGAGAGACTGAAACCCAGAAAGCCCAAATTGTCCAGGGCTGCAGATGTCTTAAAGGAGGGCAGGGGGGCATGCAGCCAAAGAAAAGAGGAACTTTTCCCCAGCAGGAAGCATCCCTGAATGCCAAGTCTTTTATCAGGCCAACAGCAGGCCCATCGTTGCGAGACTTGGCAAGTCAGAGCTGCCTTAAGGGACATGCACATACCCAGAACACTTTGATAGATATCATAGGAGCAAAGGTGACCAAGGATGACCCTTCTCTAAAGATGGATGATTCGGAGGCAGGAAGACGAGCTCTTCATTTACATCCCAAGACTGAGTTGTGTTCAGGTCCCTGTTTCCCCATCTCCACCATAATACCCCAAGACATCAGTGGTAGTGGATGCGAGAAAATGCACAATACCTTTGCGATGACCCCATATCAAAGAAAATCTCTTCCACCATTGAAGAAAGGGCAAAACATCACCTTTGAGCCCATCAAGACAGGAAGAAAAATGAGTGATGTCCAAAAGTGGATTCTTGTAAAGAATGCTTCAGAAACCATTTCAGTCAAAGAACACAAAGTCCTCAACTGGTCCTCTGCTGCCCCTCCGTCCTCAGCTTCAGTGGCCAATCACATGCCCATGCCGAAAGCCATGGGACGCCTTCTGCTGAACAGCACGAGACTTCAGAAACCTACCAAAGAGTCGGCCTTGCTCAACAAGTTGTCTGTTCTGGCCGGGAAGCTGCTGGCCACATCCACAGTGACCCAAGAGTTAGGATCTCAGCCACGCTCTGCCGAACTTCTTCCAGTGGCCGAGACCTACAAACGGCTCAGGTTTAAAAAGTTCCAGGATGAATCTCCCTACAATATGATGCAGCTAAACCTACATGTAGGTGATTATGGGTGCAACAAGACACTTGACAGTCAGACTTTGGCACTTTATCCCCTTGAAGCCCTCAGAGTGGGCTTCTTAGACTTGGTGAACAAAATACCATCATTGCAATTCAATGCCCAAATCTTCCCGATATCCTTTCGCATAAACCTGGACTCAGAGCTCCTAACTGATTCCACAAGGATTTTTTCTGAGCACTGCTCCCCTCCCGAGAGTGCCCCAGGAGGGGATCCCATGCACCCACCTCAGCCTCCAAAGTGGACCTTTTCCTTCCTTATGTCCCAGGGTTCTTCAGGGACAGCCACGTTCAGGGAAGATGACGGGCTCCATTGTGAGCTGCTCTCCCATGCTGCCCCTGAGCAAGCCCCTGGAAGCAATGCTATCGTGAAGGTCAGAGCTGGTTGCTCTGTCCTTGGCCTTCATACAGTTTTAGCACTTTCTTCCCCTGGATGTTATAGGATCTGGACGAGAAGAAGGAGCTTATCCAGTCATTTGCCTACCATCCAGAGGCTCTTCATGACTCAGTTTACACAGGGCTTCAAAGGGTTAAGGCTTCCAGCATCTCTGTCCAACAGTCTGTTCCCTTCTCTGCCCTACTCAGTGGGCAGGGTACTGTCCATATGGAGCCAGCATGGTCCTTCTGCCTGCCCCTTCGAAATCACTACTCTCCATTCCAAACACAGCAAGTGGCCACCAACTCTGGGCATCAGGAACAGGTAATGTCCAAGTCTGTCGGCTTTTTTTTGCAAATGTTCAGTGTATAATCCCTGCCGTTGGGGAAAGGAGATGGGGACTGAGTTTGAGTGGGAAGCACAGGATTCTTTTCTGACTTCTTCCTTCTGCCTTCCTCTTCTGAGAACCCGGCCAACTCTGCAGAGAAAGGCCGATGAGAATAGTCTTGTCTGGGCTCCTTCTGTTGTCTCAGAAGGGACCTTTTCTTTTTTTAATTTCATTTCCTGTATTCTCTTCACTCTTGAAACTCCCATTTCTTTCTTTTTTTTTCCTCCATGTTTTTTTTTTCCTTCCCAAACTCAACATGAATATATGTATATGTATATGTATATGTATATATGTGTATATATATACTTGATAACGTATCAGTGAGAGATAATGATAATAGTATGTAAACAATAAGGTAACGCCCTAGGACCATTTTGATCTGAACACCATCAGAAAGCATGAGATAGTATGATAACAAAGCACTTCCAAGTTTGCCCTGTGCTTCACGTACGTGATCTCTCCAGTAGCACCTTTCTACAGAGATCTCAGCACTTTTGTTATCCAAGCACGGTGGAATTTATTTCCTGAAACTTTTTAAGCTGGAAAAGAGGTTTGAAGGGCTCACTGTACGGCATCTGAACTGTGACAGGCCGGAAATGAGCTGGTCTGCTACCCTTGCAGAGGGCAGCACTTGCTCCCCAGCCAGTTGGGAGTCACCTCAGCTATAGGATTTGCTCTTTGTTCCTGAAAACTAAGAGAAGGAAAAATTGAGTGGCGACTTCCACTCTCTTACAGTAGCTGGCCTGGCTTTCTGCCTTCTGATCCGTAAAGAAACACCGGATGTCAAAACACAGAAATCACAGATTGTCTTCCTCTTGTGTGTCTACCATTTCTAGTCACTGGAATAGAATGGAATCTCCTTAAGGGCAGACTGCTTATTTGTCAGCTTTGTAGTCCCAGTGTGTTGCACGTAGTGGACGCTTAGTTTAATGCTTGTTAAAGTTACTTGAATTACGGTAAGCAGACGTTTTCTCACTTAGGACACATGTTCTTAAATAGATGAATTTTAAAAACATGCCACCCCAACCCTTTAAATGTTCTAAGGAGCCAAGGCCAAATTAATGCCCCTTGTGTTGTAGAGAAAGCTCATTCAGGTTTTATCTTGTGCTTCCAGAATGCTTCTCTAGGCCTGGCGATTTGGGTGGCTTATCAGCAAAACAGAATTTTAAAAATGAAAACAAAAGCCCAAATAGCTCCCCAGGACCTTCGGGGTTCTCTTCTTTCAAGATCCTGAGAATGGGGCAATTGCTGATTTCAGAAATGCCAGCTGAGATCCTTGGGTCAGGCCCTTGTGGACTGGCCCATTTACTGACATCCCTTGGGAACAAATCAAGTTGAGGAATGATAGAAGCCTTGCTGTTGATGTGCCTCTGACCTCTCTCACACACAGATCATGAGCCATTAAGTCTGTTAGACTCTTGGAAAGGTCCGAAGGTTGAGTTTGGGTCAACATTTAATCATTTCACCCTGTGATAAATGAACTGAACCACTGACTGGGCTCCTTTTTCTTCCATGTGATTTTCTCTCCCAGACTCTCACACATCCGTATTTGTCATCTCTCTCTTGTCTCTTTCTTTCTCTCATCTCTCATGTCTCTTTGATTTTTCTGTCTCTGTCTCTGATTCTTAGAGATAGGATGGACAGGCATTTGGGGGCTTTTTTCACAGGGAGGGACAGAGAGAAAGAGGCTGTTCTGCCACAATGACACCTGTGAGGACAAGGGAGCTTCTCCTTAGTTGCAGATCCTTACCAGTCATTAAGAGTTCCCAATCCTGCCATGTGCTTTTCAGGAAGGTCCCTCAAAGAGAGATCATTTCCCAGCCTTTAGTCTGGAACTCATGTTTCCATCTGTGGACTTCAGAAGGCTTTTCTTTTAACTACACCTTCTAGAGGATTTAATGCCTTCCCTAAGCAGGCCATGTGAATACAGATGATCTCAATTTTTTTAAGCTTTGGGCAGCCAAAGCTGCCATTAATCATAATATACATGTGTCTCATGTTGTTACATTTTCAAAAACCTCCTTTGAGCCTTGCTATCCCCTTGTGAGAGTGCAGGTGGATCCAGTCACCATTTGAAACATGTGGTCAGGGTTGAAAATAAGAAACATGGAGGGAGGACTTCCTTCCCCAAGACTGCACAGCTGCTGTCTTTAGGTCAGTACCATTTACTAACTCAGATCATAAGATTTCCACATTAGTGATGGCACTGACATCAAGTGATTTTAAGATGTTGTGTGGACAAAGCCTTTCATGCCTTTTTTGTCAGTGTCCGATTTTTTTTTTTCCATTTGATGAGAGAAATTAGAACAGCAAGGAGACTTAGAGATGTAGTATACACTTGTCATTTTATGGACCAGGCCTAGAAGAGCTGTAAGCAGCCCAAAGTGCCCTTCCCTCCCCACCCCAACCCCCCACCCCCATCCCACCTTGGGAGGGAGAGGAGAAGGGACAGGATGGGGTCCTGGGAGGGCATGGCCACTCGACTTTACATACTATTGTGTGACTAAGGACGTTAGCAGTAACTCAGGGTTCCCATGAGAGGCTTTAGTGTACAGAGAGCTTGCCTCCTCACCCCGCAGAACCTCTTACTATTGGCAGAAATGTGTTTTTAGGCATCCTGTTAGTGCCTCAATAATGAAGAGTATTCTGGAGGTCATAAAAATTGGTATTTTCTCCAGGAAGGATAATGGACTCTCTGTTGGGAGAGCTTCAGAGCCTTCCCTGATGACAGAGCAGAGTATTTATGGTGTGTTGATAAAAATAGCCTCTCAATCAGAAAGGTAACAGCCCTGTGGGCAGCTGCCGTCCCACTCCTGTTCCACAGATCGCTGCTCAAGAGGCCAGCCTTGGTTTCCTCTGCTGTCCATAAGGCAGATCGTCCACACACAAGAGCAGCCCAGGGTGCCCGTGCAATTGAGCAGGCACTGTGTACATCTGCCATCTTTGGGTCACTTTTTTCCCTTGAGTCACAGTTTAATAAGACGTGCTCTGAGTCTGCTGGCGGTCCCCTTCCCACCCCCTCACACTCATGCTCGGCTCGCTCCCTTCCCTTTTCTTTCACCCTTGGGTCTTCTTTCTCTTTAAGCTCTAATGTAGGGCCATGACCAGCTGGCTGAGCTACCGGGAACACACAGCATGTGGACACTCTTGGTTGGGAGGTTTATGGTGGCTTTGTTGAGTTTCTTTTTTGATTTTTTTTTAAGATGCCACAGACTTTTTCTCTTCTTAGGAATTCTAAATTAGGGTTTAAAACCACTCTAGTGATTGCATTTTTTACCCCATTGTTCATGTCCTTAACCTGCTTGCTTTTATGCTTTTTCTCCCTCACACCAGCCATGCCATCTTACCAAACGTGCCTCTGTTGGGCATGGAAGCCACCTCTGCTAGGACCGGAGGCAGTCCAGTTAGGTAAGCCTCACGCCATCTGTATAGGCAGGATTCGAGGGCCCCAGTGGGCACTGCATGACCCCAAGGGAAGGGGGCAAATCGAAGATGAATTTGGATAATTTAAAACATCAAGTGAAAAGCCTTCATAAGCACTGGGAGTTCCTTCTAACAACACCTGTTGATACGAATGAAGGCTTAGCCCACCTTTGTCATCAGATAAGTATAGCGCAGAGCACAGTCCCTGTCCAGTGCTCTGTAACCTTTCCTTACTACAAAAGATGCTTCCATCTGTAGGGCTCCTTTTTCTGCTTCCTGTAAAAGGAGAAATGCACTCAGAAGTTGTACATTCTGGCCAGAAGGTGGTCATGAAGAGTGCTGTACCTGGGGGTCAGAGACCTGGCTTTGTTCTGGCTCCATCTCCTCCTCACCAAGCACTTTGTAATTCCCCTTCCCCGGCCTTACGTTTCCTCCCATAAAATGGGATTGATAAGGACTTGTGCTTCCTACCTCATGAGGAGTTAAGAGGAAGGCACTTCGTAAAGGTTCTCTGGAGGTGTTATTACTATCCTCTGCATATTTACTGGGATACAGTCTGTAGAAGGCTCCTTAGGGGGACCAAAGAGAAACTGCTCAAGATCTTCCCTCTGGGAGGTGGCGGGCTAGAACAGTGGCCCCATTTCATCCTATCTTCGTTCCTGCTGTGGATTTCCGATGGACTAGAACAGGGCTTGGCAAACTCCTTCCTAGCTCAAAGGGCCCTACTGAAACAAGTAACCTGTAATTTGCAGACTCTTCAGCGAGATAGAAGTAAAAAATGGTCATCTCTAATGCTTTTCTTCTCGCTCCTTTTCATTATGTCAGGCCGGGATCTCCGCTCTCTGCCTTGGCACCAAAGTCCCGCTTAGCCTTTGAACCAGTAGTCAGCGTGCTCCGGCTTTCGGCCTCTGAGTTCCAGATTCCTGCTTTCAAAGAGCTTCGGAGAGTCCCTGCGGTGTGCACCAGTCAGCATAGTAGTGCCACCCAGAAAGAGGTAAGTGGGGATGCCCCTTGTCCCTTCTGTCCAAGGAGTTCCCATGTGGTAAACAAATTAGCCTTGTTCTATTTGGCCCCAGTGGACAGAACCAGGAATGACAGGGGAAGGCTTCAGAGAGGGAAAATTGACTAGGTGTCAAGAAAAATTTCCTAACAGGGCTACCCAGAAAAAGAAATGGTCTGCCTCTGGAAGTACTGCATTTCCCTTCTTTGTAAGTCTTCAGGTAAAGTCTGGTTAACTTTTTGTTGGGAATGATGTAGAGGGGCATCTTTCTGGGGGCCGGGCTGTACTCAGCTCGGTAGGCACTGAGGTCCTTTGATCACCAGAATTCTGTAATCTGTGGTCTCGAAGAGGGCCATGACCAGAAATGAAGACATTCATTGTTAATCATGGCCTGGATGCTCTTTATGCCTCTTGAGCTTTTCCTGGGTGTTGGTCCTACAGCTGCTAGTCTTGACCTTCTTCTGGCCCAACACAAGAGATACTGTCTCCCTTGGCATTCCCATCTAGCTCTTGTCTGAGCATATCATTTGGCAGTAGGCCGCCCAAATGGTGAAAGTGAAGGAGTGTAGGAGCCCCATACCTCAGGAGCCATTAGCACGGTTTGTTTGGCTGGCCTCCTCCCCTGAAGTGCAGTGTCCCTGTCCCTAAGCCTCTCCTTTCCCATTCTTACCTCTCCCATGCCCTTGTGCTCTTGTACATTTCTCAGAAAAAGTTGAGATCCCAGGTGAGCAAGAGAGCACAAAACAAAGGCATGTCCATGAGGAATTTTCACATTCCAAATTTCAAAATTGAACTGTGAGATTGTGTTTCAGTCATATAAATTAGGGTTTGGCAGGGCCAGTGACAGCCTCTTGAGGAACAAATTGGTTGCTTGTTGAGCCCAGTAATTCGGAAAACCATTGAAATGATGTCTTAGGCATCCTACAAAGATGCTTTATGTATTTCATTGGTGTTTGTTATTATTTTTTTTTACTTTCTCTTCTCTCCTTCCTAGATTGAGCCAGAGAAGCGGCCAAAAAAAGTCTCACAGATTCGAATCCGGAAAACCATTCCTAGACCAGACCCCAACCTCACCCCGATGGGACTGCCTCGACCCAAAAGGTGAGCTTAATATTGACTACGTCATCCTCCACCTCGGGGTCACCCCTGGATTATCCCTAGAAAGGGAATGCTAACCTTCTGGTTCTTGGCATAGAAAGAGCCATAGCTGAAACATGAATCCATTGGGAAGGACTGCCAAAAGGGAGTTGAGATGTCACCACCGAGGAGGTTTAGGAGACAGCTCACTGTGTTCTTTGGGGCTTGGGCCCTCATTCTGGGAAATAGCAACATTTTAAGAATTTTAATTGAGTTTATGCTAGTCTTGCTATGGGTGTAGTTTGGCAGACATTGCCCTGTGTGTTTTGACCCATTAAAACTCCTTTCCTCTTCGTGTTATTATTTTTTTATTAAGTAAAGAGAACATTTTCTTAGCTGATCATCTGAAATTGACTGCCCAGATGATTTTTCTGGGATGCCTATGTAAGCATTGTCATGAGTGTGAGGATGGTCAGCTTGTTTTAGTCTCCTGGGGGGCAGAGCTATTCTGAGCAGGGGACTGACCCCACCCACATTGGCCAGCAGGGACTGTTGGTGTGGCTTTATCTGCTGATTCCTCCCCTCTTTTCCACCTGCCTCCTCCCCTCCTGGGAGGAGGGGAGCAAACTCTGGGTCTACTCAGAGCAATCACTCTCTCCTCCTCATGGAACTCTGCCACCTTCATGAGGCTCTGCAGACAGACAGTTTCAGCCCATTTGTCCTCTTTCCTCCTTCAGTGGGCACAGACTCCCTTGTTGTCCTATTCAGGGGAAATACATTTTCTTCCAAGGAATAGAGTCTTTGTGAGAGGTCTCCTGTTGTATGGGCAGAGAACACTTCACCAAGAGTAGGCATCCTTGGGTTCTAGTCCCAAGTCTGCCTCTTCTACTCCCTGTGGCCTCACTGGGCTTCCCTGTCCTTCTGTGGAAAGTGGGAATTGACAGTAGATAAACTACTGCTCATGTGAGGGCTTTGGGAATGGCTCCACCCCACGAGCCGGCTGAGAATGAGGATACAGAGTGGGCCCATGTTCTCTTCTTCCAGGCTGAAGAAGAAGGAGTTCAGTTTGGAAGAAATATACACCAATAAAAATTACAAGTCCCCTCCTGCATCCAGGTACGTCCATGCCAGGCCATGCCATCTCTCTCTAAGGTCCCAGTTTAGGAGAAGAGCGAACTCCAGCAGATGGGGTTGCGGGAAATGCATAAGTGTGGTCCCAAGGCTTTGCTCCCAGCATACACAGCAAGAAGTGTGGTGGGGGGAAGCTGGACCACATTCCAGTAAGTACTAGCTTGATGTGAAAGTGCAGCAGGAGGGCCGAGGATAGAACCAAATGACTGTTTCTGGGGCCAAGACTACCAGCACCAGGCTGCTGAGAAATGAAGTCAGCGTAGGCCCTGTCGAAGGGAATAGTAACAATAGCCTGGCAGCGCAGACTCAAAACCACGATGGTAGAGCACAATGGTAGTACCCTCCAAATCCTCGCACATTGGGAAGCCAGGACACTTCCAATGAGGACAGCCAGGATGGCCAGAACTGGCCCCAGTTTGTGAAACCAGGGACAAGGGTGGGGGTGGCAAAGAGGCAGGTCTAGGCTTAGCACAGGTTTCAGATGTGCCAACAGTCCAAGCTGTCCAGAAGTGGAAAAGGCCTCCCTGGGAGGTGGTGGGCTCCTCTTCATTCAGGGTCTTCCCACAGACCGTTGTGAGTAGCCAGCCCCAGCCCTTGAAGATCCTTCTCAGTCAGAGCTTCTGTAGGGGTAGAAGAGGGAAGCCTGTATGTAGTACAGGGCTGATGGTCTCATTTCGATCCCCCAATACCAGGTGTTTAGAGACCATCTTTGAAGAGCCCAAAGAGAGAAATGGGGCGCTCATTTCAGTCAGCCAACAGAAGAGAAAGCGGGTCCTGGAGTTCCAGGATTTTACTGTCCCTCGGAAGAGGAGGAATCGCGGTAAGATCAAGGTGATGGGCAGCTTTACCAGGGCAAAAAAGGCTGCCCTGCAAAGCCGTGAGCTGGACGCCCTTCTGATTCAGAAACTGATGGACCTGGAGGCCTTCCTTGCCAAGGAGGGGGAAGAGGAGCCGGTGTCAGGCTGCTGAGAAGTCAAGTCCATGAAGGTGTTTGGGGACCTCGTGTTGGTCCTTCTCTTGGACCTCCTTGGCAAGGATCTCTTGGCTTTTCCTGGTCATTTCAACCACTCAACCCGCATGAGGGATCCCTGGTTACCGAGGCGCAGACATCTCTTGTATGGTCGAGGGGAGCTCTCTGCTCTGCTGCTGAGTGGAGGGCCCCAGAAAGGCCTGCCTGCCCTCTCCTGCAGCCTGGGGACCTCCCGGGGGCCCTGCAGCAGCCCTCCTTCTGTGATAACACTAGGATTCCCAGGCCCCACCCACCTCATTTTGCACGTCCCTGTGGACTCTCCATTGTTTACAGCGGTGCTAGTCACAGAAGCTAAATCCTCTTGTTCTTGGGATCCCCCAGCTCACCAGAGGAGTTGGGGAATGGTTCGTCCTGATTTTGTTCTTAAATCCTGGGGATGAGTCTGCTTAGAGCTGGGTTCTGTGTGTGTAGCCTGCCCTCCATGGCCCCGCCCCACCTGCCGTGGCCTTGGTCACCGGCGCCAGAGGAGCCCAACAAGGCGCCATTCCGAGTCAGTTGCACTTTTCCATGTTGTGGTGTTTCCTCTTTTTATTATTATTATTATTAATAATTATTATTATGACTGCTGCATGTTGGGAGCCTTTAAATGTGATTTTTGTTTTTATTTTTATTTTTTAACGTGGAGGGGAAAGGCAATTATCTGTTTTAAGCAAAGACTGTCCAATATGTGATGTGTCTCTGACCCAGTCTCCCCCGGGCAGTGGGAAGCCACAGCCCCTCCCTCCCTTTGAGCCTTTCCTTCCCTCTGGGCGGGGCTTGCTGGCCCAGAAAGGAGGGTCCCTGCTGTGTGGCCAGGGTCAGAGGGCTGTCACCTCCAACCCAATGGACTTAAGGTCAGAGAGCAAGTTTTTCTCCAGGTAGCATTTAACATACTAGAATCAAGTGGGATTTTACGATGTCGTTGTGGCCAAAACATGGTGGTGAAGGATTGTGGACTTAATCCCTGGGGCTGCCTGGGTTGAAAGACTTATTACTCCCTGAGTCTCCAGAAGTATGAAAAGCCATCTGCCCCCCGGGAGAAGAGGATGCCCTCCACTCCTTGCTGGAAGTCACCTCAGGGAAGCCAGCCCTGGCTGGTCCCAGGCAAGGACTCCAGAAGTTCTGGGTCACTGTGTTTGTGAAACATACTTGAAGCATTGGGGAGAAGCAGAGGGATTGCTTAGCTGTTGGTTCCTCCTTAGTGCCTACAGGGTTATTTGGTCAGAGGGACGCTGTCTTTGTCTCCACGTAATATACCTGGCCCTCCTCCTTCCCTCTCCTCTCTGCATTTCTCTTTCACGCAAGCAGGTCTTCCTATGAACGAGTGTAGAGAGCTGGGGTTCTCAGCCGGGGAGTGGGGTGCTCCCCCCATCTTCCAGACTCCTAGCAGCTTTTCCCATCCCTGCAGGCCCCCCTGCTAGGGTTCCTTGAGACCTCCAGGGGGCACGTAAGACTCACCTGCTGGGTCTTCCATACCCACGGGTGAGGAGAGGGAGTTTGCCTCTCTGCCTTCCCTCTGCAGGTTGGCTGTCTGTGCCAATTTGGGAGAGTTTGGGCTTGTTCTCTCGGAAGCTCCTGGCCTGGACATAGGGACGTAGGGCATCCGCTACAGCCTAATGGGACCAGACCCCAGGTGGACCAACTCGGTACCATACGTGGTTGTACCACAGGCCCCGGCCTTTCCCTTGTGGATCAGCCAAATTCTAGATGCCTGTGTCCTCAGGACCTGCATTTCACCTTGATACCTCTGCCTATGATGGGGGTCTCTTGGTGCTAAGCTCCTCCCTCTATGCACTGCTGTCTTGTTCAGTGGGACCATATTGTCAGATCCATTGGTGGTGTCCGAAGGTCGGAAGGTACCAAGGCCGTGACACTTGGCGGACCAGAAGGCAGACACTGCAGCAGGAGCTGTGACGATGTAATTAGAGATGTCGTTTCAGCTTTAGCACAGCCAGAAGTGACACTTGTGAAGGCTGGCTGACTAGGAATTGGGGCTAGTGAAGCTCTGGCAACACCGTAGAGGAGGAAGGGACCCAGGGGCCCGCTGTGCTGTGTACCCAGGCAGCCCTCGCTATTTCTGAGTCATTTCACTTTCCCCATCCTCAAGGCTCCCCCTGCCTGGCCTCCCACCCCCAGCTCTAGTGTTGAAAGAGGCTAGAAAAGGCTTCTACCTAGAGACCTTTACCAACCCCTCCAAGTCTCTGGTCAGGCTTTGAACTCACAGGAAGTTGATGAATCTGGGATGTTAGCAGCACCTGTCTTCAGGTCTACAGGCTTTTCAGTGGCTCACACTGCCCACCACAGGGACGAGGTCTTCTGCCCCGGGGTGACCTGGATCACCTCAGGGGCTTGGGTGTTTTCTGGGTGGGATGGGGGAGAAATCTCAGGTGTGAGCGGGGTTCTGCTGTCTCGGAACCTTTCGTGGCTGGCTTTCCCCTTCCTGCCACCTTCCTTTCTCCCTCCATGCCCTTCTCTGCCCCTTTCCTGTCTCATTTCTCTGTTGGTGTGAAAGTACCTCATTCAAGCCGATCATGTCTGTGTTGTCTTACTGGGGGGGAGGGGGTTCAGCGAAGAGACATGTAGCATTTGCCTTACTCGGAGCCCAATGAGCTCAGAAACTCATGCTGTGAATCCCAAAACATGATGCCCTCCTCCCCCCAGCTGTGAAAATCATGACACTTGGTCACACTTTTGCCTGAAGGGCAGGCTGGAGGGGAGCTTAGAAGAATCTTAGAAGACATCTGTTCTTTAGATCCCCCCACGGCCCTTCTGCCAGGATTGGCCTGTGTGCTCCACCCACAGATGCTGAAATGCAGCCAATCATAGGTTGTAGGTGGGCTGTGGGAGCTCTAGAGCTACCCTCTCCGCCTCCACGCCAAGATTGGATCTTTCATTAAATGCTATGTATATTAAGGTCAACCTTTAGGCAATGATGCTTTTCTCTTGTCACTTCGAGGCAAGGGAAAGATAGGCGGTCGTTTTGTTTTTAATTTTTTTTTTCCTTTAATGCCTGTGGGAAAATATTTTTAAAATTTTCTTCTGGTGTCTGTGAAAGGACCTAGGATGTACCACGTTGTAGGTGGCTTTATCCAAAGCATTACAAAGAATTGGCAGAAGTGTCCTTTCCTATGTACCTTCTCAGGAAGGGACCCTCCCTGCCAAGAGAACTAAACTCCTTATGTCCAGTCACTGGACAGGGGAGGAGGCTTCAGCTGAAGGAAATCAGAGTTTAATATTCATTGAGCCACAAACCCAGCCCCCAAAGTTGTCTGGATTTTACTGGTGGGTGGGGTGGGGTGGGGCAGGGTGGGGTGGGGGTGGGGCGGGGGAAAGATGGTGTTTCATCTACCCAGCATAGGCTGATGGTCCCAATTGTTGCTTAAGCATTTTCACAAACCACTTTGTGGTGCTGCATTGGACTTCTGGGTGATGTGTTTCAGCACTTCTCGTGCTGGACAGGGCCAGTAGCTGCCTGAATAAAGTGTTTCTATCTTATCATGAGAAATAGTTCAAGTGAAATTTGTACATTTTTGGTAATATTGACATCAGTCATGCCCCTTGCAGTTTCATTTCTGTTTGGTAGTTTGTGACTCTAAAATTCCCACTGTTATATGTGTTAATTTATGAAAATAAAAAAAAGGTTGGTTTTTTTTTTTGAAAACGTTTCAAAAAATTCTCAGTCCATGTGATTCTTTCTTGTGGCTACAGCCATAATGGGAGTAAAATGTGACTCTGGGGGAGGAGAGAGATTTTTCAGCCATAAGAATCTAAACATGCACTTTCCAGTGAACATCCTCTTCTTCATAGTGACCCTCAGGTGTCGGGGCTGTTTGCCACTTGCTGTGTTGCTGGCAACATTTTCATTCATTGACCTCCTGTCAAACCTCCCTCTGGGGCTGGGGTAGGCTGACCTTCCTGTCCTCAGGGGGGGACATAGCTCCAACTTGTAATCTTCAGACACTGCTCAAAAGTTATTCCAAACAAATCTGATTAATAGAATGGGTGAATGAGCCAGACAATAAGACTGTGCCCTGCCCTCACCTTTCTTAGTGCTTTCTACCTCAATTACCTTATATTGATTTTGCTTGCATTTTGTTGCTATGTATGTGTGCAGTGTGGCTTCCCACAATCAGAAAGAAAACTTGTGAGGTTGGAGACTGTTTGTATCCCTAGCATGGTGCTTGATGCATAGTAGGCACTTAATGAATGCATGTTCCCTCTTTTCCCCTCCCTCTCTTCCTTCTTTCCTCCCTCCTTCCCTCCTTCTGTGTTGGTAAGCAAAATGGGCTCCTTAGCACTTAGTGCCCTTGAAGAGTTTGGCTTTTGTTTGCTTTGAGTGTATTTCATTGAGCCTTACTAGGTGCTAAGCCCCAGGCCCAAACCCCTATTAGGTGTGGAACATATGTGGGTGTGGATTGGTGACTGGGGTGGGGCCCAAGGTGGGGCTGGCTAACCCCCATTAGGTGTTAAC
>CM053622.1:8159982-8220435 GCA_028646595.1 Phalanger gymnotis
AATCACCAGAGCCTAAGCTCTGGTCATTCAGACAAGGCTTAATGACATCAAAAACTCTATAAGAGGAGAGAAGACAGCTTGGAGATTGAGATAGACAGCTACAGCCCAAGCTGAAGATAAAGCCGAAGTGAAGACATGCAGGAGCTATTGGTAGCAGGGCTGACTCGTGTGGACTGAGGAGTGCTGAGCAAAGGCTTGAGGCCAATGGGTAATCTTCTTACCAGAGCGGGGAAGCATGAATATGATTTGGTTTAATGCCATCGTGTTTTCCTGGTTACTCTCGTGAGGCGGACTTATTGGGCTTGGAAGCTTTTGACCAAGATATCAAAATGGGGATGCCGGTTTGTGGGCTGCTACCTTGGAGCTTGAATAAATGCTCCAATTCTTCTTCCTCCTACTTAGGGAATTCCTTATATCCTGCAGTTCTGAGCCATTCAGACATATATATGATTCTCTTTGAAATCGTAAATTCTGCCTTCATACTACACCTTCCCTTCTTTCCCTTCCTTCCCTCCCTCTCTCCCTCCTTCCTTTCTTTCCCTTCCCGTCCTCCCTTCCTCGCTCCCCCTCCCCTCCTCCCTAGCACAATGCTCAGTACACTATAGGCAGTTAATGAATGCTTGTTGCTTGATCAATAGAGGGGCTCATGGATTTAGACAGAAGCTTATCTAGGCCAGGGCTGCTCGTGTGAGGTGAAAGGTGAACACTACACTGGCAATAAGCATTCATTAAGTACTTAATAATTTGCCAAGCACTGTGCTAAGCATTAGAGATGAAAAAGAAAGGCACAAACAGTCCCTGCCCTCAGCTTACATCCTCCTAAGGACGCATCCCACCAATGACAAGATAATATGTGAGCCAGAGGGGGGCCCCATCAGTGGGGGCACTGGGAAAGGCCTCTTTTAGAAGGTAAGGTCTTAAGCGGAGACTTGAAGGTTAAGCCAGGAAATAGAAGCAAAAACAGAGAACATTCTCAGTGTGGGGCCAGCCAGTGAAAAGACATGGAGGCGGCAGATGTAGGGTACTGTGTGAGGAACGTCAAAAAGGCCAGTAATCAGTGGAGGGGAGTAAGGTGGAAGAAAACTGGGAAGGGGAGACGGCACCAGGTTGTCAGGAGCTTTCAGAGCCCAGCAGGATTTTATTTTTGATCCTAAAGACAACAGGGCATTGTTAGAGTTTGTCGAATGGTGGGTGGGGGCACTAACTGGAGGATAAATTGGAGGGGGGACAGATGGGGTAGGAGAGTCCCAGGGGTGGGGTGATGGGGGCCTTTACTAGGGGAGTTGGCCACTGTTAGAGGAGAGAAGCAAGGGATGTTGCAAAAACAGAATCGACAGGATTTGACAACAGTCAGCTGCCCCTGGGCCGCCTGGAAGTTGGTACCTGGGTGAGCTGTGAAACAAGGGAAGAATTCTCAAAATTGAAGCAAGAAGAGACTGCATTCCCGTCATGTAGGAGGTGAGTTGAGGGGGAAAGGTTCTGTGGCTGTGGGGGATGGGAAGTGGCTTGCTGGCTTTATTGTTTTCCTTTTTCGAATCTCAGGTTTGGCTTCCTTTGCTCTATCTGAAGCTTCTGCCAACTGCTCTGTTGTTATTTGGCCTTTATCAGCCCCGTTTTCAGGTGCTGTGTTTAGGGAGGGTCACCAATTATCCCCAGCCATGAGCCTGCCATTCCTATTTGATTCTTCTGTGCCTAGCCAAGAGGTTTTGTGCTGGATTGACCAAAAATACCTTGACTGCTTTTGACAGGGTCTGGGCTAAGTCCCATTCCAGAAGCCAGACTGGAGTCTCATGATGGGCAGAGAGCTCACTAGCCGTGGAAAACCCCTGGCATGAGAAAATCCAGAGGAGCATCTTTCTCTTGTCCAGTAAAGATAGTAACAGGTGTTCAGCCCGAAGAAGAGTGGAGGAAGATGCCTGAAAAGCTGGGCCTCCAGAGGCAGCCGAAACGTCAGGAGCAATGACCAGGAGGCCAGAGGCTGGGGCTATGGGAGGCTAGCAACAGTGTCCTGTGGTTGCACGGGAAAGACAGAAAAGTGAAATATGATGATGGTGGTTTCTAGAGGTCTGTTGATCAGCCTCCTGTCTACGCAGCAGGCAGCTTGAATTTGATTTCTTAACTGGGTCAGAATACGAGCTGTGACAAGGGTAAATTAAAATTAGCCAGAGAACCTAGCTCATAAACTTGGGAGCTGAATTAGAGTAAGAATCATGGCCGATAGTGTGTTAAGGTTTGCAAAATGATTTACGTTCCAGCTACCAAGCATTTCTGAAGTGCCCAGCACCATGCTAAGTGCCAGAGATACAAAGACAGAAGCAAAACCATACCTGCTCTCAAGGAGCTGACATCTATCAGAAGAGCCATGTACACATATTTGTATCAACAAGCATTTCTAAAGTGCCTACTATGTGCCCAGTACCATGCTAAGTACCAGAGATACAAAGACAGAAGTAAACGTATGCCTGCTCTCAATCCCCTTAATAAAAGGATTTGTTCTACAAAGCTTGGACTCAGTCAAAAGGCTGCACTTGAGGACCCAGAGGACCACATGTGGCCGCAAGGCTGCAGGTTCCACACCCCTGTAATCAGATCCATGATGGTTCTTACTCTTGCTTTATGAAGATGGTAGTAAATGATAAGTTCGGTGCACACTCAATAAGAGAAAAATTCCTGACATTTTGGCAGAAGTTTGGCTCCCTACCATCATTTACATGAATCTCTATCTCTTTCTATTCCCAGACTCTTCAGGATTGAATCTGAATTGAGTAGAAACACACATGGGGCATGTTTAGTGGCTCTTCATGGACAGGCACCAAAAGGGGAGCTTGGGGGAGGAGCAGACTTGTCCTTGGAACTCTCAGCATCCTTGAAGAGAAGAGTGAAACAGGCGGCTTTAGCCTGAGTCTTCTGCTCTGAAATGCCCAAAGGTCCAACCAACGTCCCTTCTCAATTCTTCCTTTTCTGCCTCTGTTCACTCCTGCATTTTCTTTCTACTTTCTCCTCTTGCTCCTGGGCTCCCATTTTTTTCTGGCTCAGTGTCGTGGGGAAGGTTCTATCCCCAGTGCTACTGCTGCTGCTGTTCACCTGTTGAAATGCCCACCTCTTGCCCATAATCGAGTGTCTCTATAAGAACCCCAGGCTGTGACTCAATTCTACCTTCTGTCTCAGAGATTGCTATAGTCTCCAGTCTCTTCAGGAGAATGCTTATCCCTGTGAACCCCAAATCTCAAGATACTAGTCAGTTCTCAAGCCCTTATTGCATTCTTCTTCTAGGCTTGGAATCTTGTAGTCCCTTACAGAATTTACTTCAGTTCACTTGACACGCAGAATTAGCAAATTATGTCACCATTTGACAGAACAAATGTGCTTAACTTATCATCCCAGGTTAATTACCTTTGGGTTCCATTCCCAGCAAATATACAGTAACACTTGCAATAGACCTATTACAATGCAAAACATCTCTTGACAGGTTCCCAGACTTCATGTCTAAATCCCACACAACATAGGTCACATGTACATGTCTCTGCAATATTTTTATCTTTATATAGCACAAATATGCCTGATAGCAAAAAATGGTCACCAGTAGCCTACAAAAATAACCAAATAATGTGCTCACAAGTATCAAAATACAAAACAACATAAAAGAAAAAGTGAAGTAGGTCCTCAGATGAATAGGTGGGGGAGCTGTGGGAGGCTTGACCAAGACCAGAAGGTTTGGAGCAGGATGGGATAGCAAATTGTTAAAGAAGTAGGATTGCCTTGCTGCATTGAGAGCCCAGCTAAGATTAAGTAGTATAAATGTGTAGAGCACAGTTTTGTGATTTCCTCTAGTTCTATTCAGCATGTATGTTGGAAGCAAAGGTGGATGGAATCTGAGGCTGGGATTTGGCAAAGAAGGATTAGTGATAGAGGACAAGGTAGACTTGGTTCACAAAAAGGTCAAGATACAGAAGAAAGGAGAATGTAGCCAGTAGAAAGGTGGGAGATCATCTGGAAAGAGTTAAAGGCAACTCACTTTCCCTATCTTTGCCTCAGTTTCCTCATCTGTAAAAAGATGGTATTAGACTAAACGACCCCCTTGGTCCCTTCCAGTTATAGATCTATGATTCTATACAAGTTCTGAGAATTTTATTTAGAAACTAAAGTGAACAGAAAAGCATTTGTACAGTGTGTGAAATACTGAATCAATTAAAGGTTAGCAAGAACCCTGGAGACCTGCCAGAGAAGACAGTAGGGACATCAGAGAAAAAGAAAAGTGTGGAGAGGAGAATCTCAACAAACCAGAAGGAGAGGGTTAGCCCTTCAGTTACTGCAGACTTTGGATTTCAATGGAGCCAAAAGGGAGTGTTAGAAGCCCCTTAAGAATTAGAAACAACCATGAGAAGGGTATTTTTTTAAACTTAATTTTATATTTAAAAGTAGAGGCTTTTTTTCAGTTCCAAATTCCATCTGTTTCCCTACCCCTCCCTCATCCATTGAGAAGGCAAGAAAAACAAAACCCATTACAGATATGTATAGTAATGCAAAACAGGTTTCTACATTCTAAATAAAAGTTTTAATCTACCCCCTTGAGTCAATCAACTCTCATGAGTCCTTGGGAATTGTGGGACATCTGTGAAACACAAGAAAAAGAGGGCATTCCATCAAGGGCTCCGAAGATTTAAGATTTATCCCTACCCAATTATAAGTTCTCCGTGTCAGTCTAATGGGAAGAATGAGTCCCTACAGGGTGTGGAAGGGGGCCCCTTTTCCAGTGCTGGGATGATTAGGTTCTTCATGCAGTGTTGGGGTTCCAGCAGAGCTGTTTTTGAAGTCATCACATGATTGTCTCAAGTTAGGGAGAGCCCACTAGCTGCAGGATTTGGTATCTATTGTCCTTATGTCTCTAGAATCAAAGAACTTGGGTCCAAATCCAGAAGCCAATACTTGTTAACTGTGTGACCTGTAGGAAAATATTGTTTATGTTATATTGTTTATATTCTATTATTAATATTGCAATTAATATTATATATGCTATGATAATTGTATGTAATCAATATGAGTAATATATATTAAGATACTTCTTTTTCTTGTGTCATTTGTCAGTATCATTTATTAACATCTAGCTCTATGTGGCTAGAAAACTGTCTAACCCAAAAGTTTATTGTAGAGGTTTAGCTGACTTCAGTGACTCCAGGGAAGCCTGATGGTTTTAAGGAATACTTAAATCTCACCCACTTACTCGTTTTGGGTTCCACCGGAAGCTCTGGAGGAGAGAGTGAGGCTGGTGACCTTGCACAGCTCTCCTTCACTCAAATCAAAGTCAACTGCAAGTCATGTCATCACTTTCCTGATGCCATGGTCCTCTTTGAGAAGGACAAACACAACCAAAAGCTTGTGTTTTGTGGTCCCCAAATTACATTGACATCGAGAGAGGGAGAGGGAGAAGGAAAGGGCAGGGAGGGGAAGATCTGTCTCTCTCCCTGTCTGTCTCTGTCTCTCTGTCTCTGTCTCTGTCTCTCTCTCTCTCTCTCCCTCCCTCCCCCCCCCCCTCTCTCTCTCTCTCTCTCCCTCTCTCCCCCTCCCTCCCTCCCTCTCTCCCCTTGAATACTATCTACTGCCCATATGAGGCCAGTCAGCCAAATGTATATAAAGTGAGTTCTCAAAGACTGGAGGACCTTCTTTCCGGTTCTCTCCTACCAAGCAGCTTAATGCATTTCTTTCTAAAACTATTTTAGGTTTTGGGATGGTTTCTCACAACTAACAGACCATCAGTCGGTCAGCTAAGCTCTTTAAGGGTCAGTTTCCTTCTCTGGAGGAAGAAATTGATGGCCCCTGGGGTCCTTTCCAGCTCTATGTCAATATTAATAATGACCATCTTAAGTATTTTACAATCTCATTTGGTCCCTACAATACTTGTGAAGTGGGTACTGGTATTTTCTCCATTTTACACATGAGGAAACTTGGCCTGAGAGCAGCGAAGTGAATGAATTACCCAAGGTCACATGGCTAGGGAGAGTCAGAATGAGGCTTTAGAATCTGGTTTCCTGGCTTTGACTTGAGCATTCTTACTATCGCATTATGCTTAATTAACTAGGTCCTGGGATTTAGAACTGGAAGAGGACCTTAGAGATTACTGGGTCCAAACTCCATATTTTATGGAGGAAGAAACTGAGGCAGAGAGGTTAAGTAATTGCCCAAGGACATGGCTAGGGAGTCGCTGACCAGGCATTTGAATGGAGACCTTCAGAAGGGCTTTATGACCTTCATCCCCTGGCTGCCTACAAGCCTGCGATTTGAAATAACTGAGAGGTAGGAGACCGTGAGTGTGGAACACTGCATATGTAAAGTCACACATTTTCAGAGTGTTGGTTAGTTTTACTGAACTGGTTTTTCCCCTCTATTAAAAAAAAATGTTATAAAGTATAGCTGATTTAATTTTTAAAGAACTTTTTTAAAGTTTTGAATTCCAAATTTTATCCTCTCCCTCCCGTCCCCCTTCCATGAGACAGTAAGCAATCTGATAAAGGTTATACATGTGTAATCACATGAAACATTTCCATGTTAGTCATTTTGTGAAAGAAAACTCAAAAGTGTATTTAATTTTAAACTACAATTTTATTGCTATCTTTTGTTTTCATCCCACCTACATTTCCTACCGCAACCTCTCTCCTCCTGTCCTAGAGAGCTATACTTTGTTGTAGGGAGTAATAACCTGAGGTTATTTTTAAAAAATATTTTGATAATTGCATTTCAGTATAGTTTCCTTCTTACACCTCTGTATTTTAGGAATTAAAAAATTCTTATTTTATGCATTTAGAAAAACATTCTGAGAAAGGGACCATAGGCTTTGCCAGACATCTATCTATCAAAGGGATTTCTGACATAAAAAAGGTTTAGAATCCTCCATTTATGAGGATTTTTTTTAACTGGAGAAAGAAGTTTGTAAAACTAACTAATATTTTAAAAATAGTTTGAAAGTCTGATGCTATGAACAGTGTTCCACACCCACGGGCCCCCGCTTCTGCAAAGAAAGGGAGTGGAAAAGTACTTTCTCGTAGTTTTTTGGAGCCAAGGCTTTTCCTTATTATTTCAAAAGCATTCAGTTTCAGTGGGTTTTTGTTGTTTCCCATTACTTTGTTGTTCTGGACTGTGTTGCTTACCTGGCTCTGCTTCACCTTGTCTCATTTTAAAAAAAGAAAATGAGTAAGAAATGCCTGTGAAAGCGGTTGCAGCTAAGGAAGGATCTGGGCGAAGCTGCAGCCCTGGGGCTGGCCCCTTGTGGGTTTTGTCTGGGATGCAGTCTTCATTTCCTCTACCCTAGCTCCATTGCCCTTGCTGTGGCTGTCCATGGTACTTGCCATGGCTCAGGCAGGAGGGAAGCGTCGGCTCGTTGCAAGGGTGAGGCTGAGATGCTGCCATGGGACCCAGAAGTAGCCCTTGGTGGCCCCTGAGAGCAAGGATGCCTCATTTCTCTTTGTATCTCTCCTAATGCCCAGCATGGTGCATTCTACTCTAAAAGCTGTATCATCTGCATCTGAAAGAACAAATGAGGAGGAACTTTGGCAGACTCCCCTTTGGTACCACAGAGTTTTAGTCCATCACTGATGTTTTCGGGAAAGCCCAAATTAAAGATATTGGAGACTCAGAGCCTGAAGGGCCTCAGAAGCTATGGTTTCCAACACCTTCATTGTACAGATGAGTCAAGAGAAGTTGAGCAAGATTAAAATATTTACCCAGGGTCACACAGCTGTTAAGTATTGGAGGTAGAATTTGAACCCAGGTCTTCCAGATTCCAAGACTAATGCTCAATGTATTCACAGCTGGGGGCGGGGTTGTCTTTATTCTACTTTTTAATTAAATTTTATTTTGTTTTCGAATGAAGAGCTACTTTTCACCTTTCCCCCTGCCCCATGGAGAAAGCAAGAGAAAAACAAAACCCATTACAAACATGTACTGTCAATCAAAACAAACCTATGTTGGCCACATCTCAAAAATATTTTTTGCCCTCTGAGTCCACCAACTCTCTATTTGGAGGCAGAAAGCATGATTCACCATGACTCCTCTGGTTGGTTATTGTGTTGATCAATGTTCTTAAGTCTTTGAAAGTTGTTTGTCTTTAAACTATTGTTACCGAATAAATTGTTATCCTGGTTCTTCTCGATTCACTCTGCATCAGTCCATACAAGTCTTCCCAGGTTTCTCTGAAACCCTTCCCTTCTTCATTTCACACAACAGTATTCCAATACATTGATGTTGCCATAATTTGTTCAAACGTTTCCCAATTGATAAATGCCCCCTTGGTTTCTCTTTGTCAACACAAAAAAAGAGATGCTGTAAATATTTGTGTAAATATAGGACCTTTTTCTCCTTTCGTCATTTTGGGATACAGACTAGGTCAAAAATTATTCAGAGTGAGTGGCTTTTTTGGGTATAGTTCCAAGTTGCTTTCTAAAATGGTTGGACTTATTCATAGCTCCACCTATAGGGCAGTAATGTACCTGTTTCCCCACATCTCCTCCAGCATTTGTCATTATCCTTTCTTGTCAACTTTGCCAATCTCATGGGTATTAGGTGTACTGCCAGGAGTTCTTAACCTGAACTAATTTTTAAAAAATACTTTGAAAACTTTGTTTTAAGAAGATTGGTTTCCTTGGCAAATCATTCCATATTTAGAAACATTCTGAGGAGGGGTCAACTGTCTTCGACAGATTGCCAAAGTGTGTGTATGGGGGTTCATAACATGGAAATGGTCAAGAAACGAAGCTGCCCCCTGTTCAAAAGAAGGCCTTTTCATGGGAAATATAGAAAAGTTGGTAAAAATGAGACTGGAGGATACATTAAAATTTACGTATTTTTTAGCCAATTGTCTTGAAAAAGTTTATGAAAAGAGAATAAAATCTCCCTAGCTGTTTAGGTGAGCCTCCCACCCCCCCCTCCCTTCCGAATTAAGAATAAGTGCAGCCAAGAACTTGACTAACCCAAGATGTAATCCATTGAACAGCACAAGACTGTCCCAGAGATTCAGCCTCACTAACCAGGTTGCCTGTCCTTGCCAATAAGCTTGCATCTCCAGCCAGAAGGATCCATAAATTAAGATCTTGGCTGTGCTCCTCTAAACTTCTTCCACGAGTGGAAACATCTGTGGCTCGGATTTTAAAAGCCCTTGGATGGATTTTTGAACTGATCCCCCTCTGGCCAATGGAGGGAGGAGAGGAGCAAGGGAAGGGAAGACCAATGTGGGGGCAGGGCCAGAGCAGCAAGGGAAGGAGGTGGAGAAAGTAGAGGATTTTGGCTTTTGGCCCTCAAGTTGTCACAGGATCTTGGATCTAGATGGGAAGGGGCCCCAGATTCCATCTAATCCAGACCCTTGTTGATAAGGAAACAGGTCCAGAGACACCCAACACCCGAGTTCACACTTGTTATCTAGAAAGCATTAAAGGGAGAATTTGAATCTAAGTCCTCTGCTACCAGGGACAGTCTTTTTTCACTCAGTCAATAAACATTTACTAAGCACCTACTATGCCAGGCACTGTGCTAACTAGAGATACAAGAAGAGTCAAAGACAGTCCTTGCCTTAAAGGAGCTTACATTCAAGGGGTGAGACAAGAAGCAAAGAAACATGTACAAACAAGCTATAGAAAGGAGACATGGGAAATAAGAGAGGAAAAGCACTGGGATTAAGAGGAGCTCATAAAACCTTCCTGGAGAAGATAGGAGTTTAATTAGGATTTAAAGGAAGCCAGGAGATAGACGTGAGACGGCCTGGGGGACAGCCAGAGAAAATGCCCAGTGAGAGATGGAGTACCTTTGTGGAACAGCCAAGAGGCTAATGTGACCAGTGTATGTCGGAGGCTAAGATGTAAGAAGACTGGAAAGGTAGGAGGGACTAGGTTAGAAGGGCTTTGAATGTCAAGCAGAGGATTTTGTCTGTTTCTGAAGGCAATAGGGAGCCTTGGAGTTTATTGAAGTGGTGGGTGAGGTGGGCAGAGTGGCATGATCAAACCTGTATATTAGGAAAATCACCAGTGGCTGAATGGAGATGAACTAGAGTGGGGAGAGACTGGAGGTAGGCAGACACCACCACCACACCCCCCCCCCCAGCTATTACAATAGTCCGGGGATGAGGGGATTAGAGCCAGGGTGGGGGTGGGGGCAGACGAGAGAAGGGGGTATAACAGAAATGTTACCAAGGTGAAATGGAGAGGCCCTGGTAACAGCTTGGATGTGGAGGTGGTGGGGAGAGATAGTGAGGAGTCCAGGATGACTTGTAGGTTGGGAGACTGAGGGATGTGGACAATGGTGTTGCCCTCCACAGTAATAGAGGACTTAGGAGGGGTTTAAGAAGAAGATAATGAATTCCGTTTTGGATGTTTTGAGGCTAAGATGTCTACTAGACATCCAGTTTGAGATGTCTGAGAGGCTATTGAGAAAGGGAATGCACAGTTGAGAGGCAGTTGAGAAAGGGAGATGTGAGATTGGAGGTCAGCAGAGATGTTGGCACAGGATAGATAGATATGAGAATCATAAGCATAGAGGTGGTCATTAAGTCCATAAAAGCTGTTGAGATCAACAGATAAAGTATAGAGGAAGAAGAGAAGAGGGCCTGGGACTGGACCTTGAGGGACACCTATAGCTAGAGGGTATGATGTCCTGGCTTCCCTGGCTTCCTTCAAGTCTCAGCTAAATTCTCTGCCCTTGGCCTTCATGTAGTTTTAGTATTTTCTTGCCCTGGATATTCTAGTTAATTGATCAGTCAATAGACATTTATTAGCCCCTACTATGAGCCAGGTACTAGGGATACAAGGACAAAAATGAGAAAATCCCTGCCCTTATGAAGTTTACATTCTACTGGGGGTAAGTTGGACTAGATCAATCGATAAACATTTATTAAGCCCCTACTGTGTGATAGACACTGGAAATACAAAGATAAAAGTGACAACATTGCCTGCCCTCAAGAAGCTCAGGGAAACATGCATATATAGGTATATACCAAATAATTACCAGGTAACTGAAAGGGATGCCACTTGCATCCTGGGAAACAAGAAGGGAGCTGAGCCTTGAAGGTTCCTTACCTAACCATGCCACTCACTCCATCAACCCTCTATCATCTTCTCCAGACTTCTAAAACTCCACATTGGATGCCTTGCCCCCTTGCCGGATGCTCCCCACTCCCTGCGACTTTCTGGCTGCATACCATTGCCTGAGCCTTGGGACCTGGGATAACTATAACCTGGGGTTGACTCAGTGATGGTGAGTCCCTACCTGGAGCTGCCATATTGTGAGAAGGCCTGTTTTCACTGCTCCCACTCTGCCACCTGCCCGCCCATCCAAACTGGCCCCTGGAAATAATGATAACCTGCTTAAACTCCCACCCCATCATACCCTCCCTACCCCAGTGATTCTGAACCCCTGGCTTGGTACAAACCCCACTCCCTATCCTTTACTGCCTGCACCCTTATTCCCATCCCCTTCAAGCCAGACCATGCCCCATCCAAGATCTGCCCACCCTTTCTGGAATACCTCCCTAACAGGTAACAGACTTGTTTTCACTTCAAATCTTTTCCTTTCCCAATCCCTCCCATCTTCTTGCAGTCTCTCCTGGTTGCCCAGGCTCCTGGGCTGCCTTTTCTAACACTGGCTTCATTTCACTCATTTTCCCCAATTCACTAGTGAGCAGGGAGAGTTGGAATCCTTCTTGATCCCCATCACCACATCCAGTCTCTCCCTCTCCCTCCATAATCCCTAACTCCTCCTCCTTTGAGGTTCATTTCAATCCGGATTTATCATCGATCAAGATTCTGGAAGCTGCTGCCTATAGACCTCCAAGACATTCTCCTTCTTTCTTCAGTGAGTTCAGTGCCTTAGCTCAGTTTTTCTCCCTTCCTCACCTCCTACCCTCCCTTTGTTGTGGGGTTTTGTTGTCCTTCATTTTTGAAGAGGACCAGTTACCTCACTATGACAGGGCGATGTCTTGACTTCCCTGTAGATTGGATTTGAGTGAGGCAGAGCTGCACAAAGTTGGCAGCTTCTCTCTTTTCCCGAGCCGCTGAAGTTCAATGACAAGATAGAAGTCAGGATGAACGGCGATGGCTCTGGATGCAGTGGGTGACTTGGGCATCGTTGATAATGATAATCCTTTAATATCAATTTAATAACTTCAATAAGGGCCAGAGGCTGAACTAATCGACCACAAGAAAAGCCTGGACCTAACAGCCTCTTTGTTCTCTGAGTAAACTCGGGGAATACTTCTTCAGTCAACAAGCTAACTTAAGAGCATTCTTTCCTCTGTCCATGGCCATTAAAGGTGAGACTCTTAACCCAAAACACTATCTTGAATAATGGGACTTTTTCTTATCTTAATATTTTATGGACATATGCTATGTTATGGTATGTTAATGATAAAGAAAATATAGATATCCTGGATCATAATTTCAGGTGACATTTTGTCAACTCTCTTATCTTAATGTATTTACAACCTATTCAATTAAGAAATTCCTTTCTTATACTGTGATTAAACATACACGGGCATCATAAATTTTGAGCGACACAACCATGCTGAGTTGGGCTGTTCTCAAATGCATTTAAGCCTGCTCATTCTTTTATTCAGACAGTCGGATTTCATCTGGCTCCATACATGTAAGTATTCTGCTAGCTTGAAGGGAATAAGTGATAATATAAGTACATATCACCTAGCCTGTTTGCCTCCTTTAACCAAACTTTTGGGTCGACAATATCTGACCAAGCTCTAAGCACTCCATAGTGCGTGCTTTCAGCCACCTTCGTGGCCATTGGAACAAACTGTTTTCGTCTGCCCCGTTCCACAGGGAAGTCTTCACGTGCTTGAGGGAGACACCCCACCCCCAACTCACCAATGGTTCGAGTCCCATTGGTTTCCCTCAACCTGGCTTAGCTCATCTATCAAGAAGGTTTACCAGGGTTTGGCCACTGTACATACTACCTACCTTGATACTAGAGGACTTCAATATACATCATTGATACTTAAACACCCCAACCTCCCACTTCTTGCAGTTGCTCATTTCCCATGACCTCTCCCTCCCCCCACCCCACCCCCACAGAGATGTTCAAACCTTTCATCTTGCCATCGCCCATGAAAGAACCGCTTCTATGTTCATGAACTATGTATGACATTCCTTCAACTGACGACAATATATTGTATTGTACCTCTCTGCCTTTTTCAGAGCAAAGAACCTCTCCCCAAGCCTCCATTTAAAAAGGGCTCATAGACCAACCAGCTCTTCATATCCCCCCAACTGCACTCCTTGGCCTGAACTTCCCTATCGGCATGATTCTGGGAAACTTCCCCCAGAAAGTTATCATCCTATAAGACTGCATGAGTTTTGTACCCACACCTCTTCAGTACTCTCTGCCCCTTTAATAGGAGGGCCCCTAGGTAAAGTACCTTCCCCTCCTTGCCCCCAGCTAATCAGTTCTCTTTTGTATGTTATCTTCCCCAGTTAATTTGGAAGCTCCCTGAGGGCAGGAATTTTCTTTTTCTTAACTGTATTGCTAGTGGAGGACCTTGTCCCTTTTAAGCTAAGGTCTTTAACAAGTCTCCAATTCCCAGTTTGACTGAGGCAGCACTCATTCAATGATTAAGGCTGGAAGCCGATGGCTCTGGAAGAGAAAGTGAGGCTGGTGACCTTGCACAGCCTTCCCTCACTTAAATCCAATTCACTTGCATGTCATGGCATCACCTCCCTGCTGTCATGGTCTTCTTTGAGAACAAAGGACAAACGACAATCCCTAGTGCTTAGCACATAGTAGGCACTTATTTAATGTTTATCAGCTATTGACTTACAACCCCAAACTGTATTCTTCCTCCTCACTGGACCTCCAATCTCCAGACCCCTCAATTCTTTCCTAGGCCATCCCCTGTGCCCTGGCTTCACTCTCCTCCCTTCCCCTCTCGACCCCTTGCCGAAACAATTCAACTCTACCCTGTCCTCTTGAGCCCCTTGGCTCCTTATCCTACCCCTGCTCTTGCTCTGTCGACCTCCAACCTTGGATTGCCCCCACCATCTGGGGCCTTCGCTCCTATTCACATAGTGCTCAATGTGGCTTGTGGGGAAAATTATTTATTGTACTGTTTGGGAGAAATTGTTATACTGTTTAAATCCAACCTTTTGTTATTAAAGGTTGTCCATACCCGGAATGTCACTCAACCCCAGCAGATGGCTACAAGGTATTTCTAGTATTCCCAGGCCTGGAACCACCCAAAGCGCTCCTGTTTGGGGTCACCACACCCAGGAACTTCTGAGGGGTCCACTCCAAGCTTCTGTTTTGGGTTACAGTTGCACATATCTAGCTATCTCAATTTGCCTTGCTTTCAGGCTGTACCTGTGGCAAAATTGCTTAACTGGGGTACATAGGATTCTTATGTGGGAAACCTTTGTCAAAATCCTATATAATTTAAGTCTTCCAGAATCTGAGGAGAGAGAACCACTCCCTTTCTGACCAGCTCTCCTCTACCAAATGACCTAGTAAATTTCTTTCTAAAACAATTTCACATTTTGGGGTCTGTTCTCGATAACAACAAGCTGGAGAAAACCATGAAACCATGCTGACCGGAGCCACTATAAATTGATTATGCATAACCTTGGTGCAGCAAGGCAATCCTTTTATACCACCTTAAACAATTCACTAGCCCACTCATCACAACATCCTTTCTAAACCTTTTCATTCTCAAACTGCCTATGACTCCTTCTCCATCCTCCATCCACCCATCTGAGAACTTGGCCTCATATTTACAGAAGATATCAAGAACATTTTCAAAAAGCTTCCTCTTCTCCTCTCCTCTTCATTTCATACCATCCAGCTACCTCCTGCCATGCTCCCTGCCACCCCATCCTCACAATAGGACCCGGTCCTTCCCTTCTCTCTGTCAGGGCTGACCCCGCATTCTATCCAACAGATTGCCTCCTCTATGGTTCCCTCTCCTTCACTTACTTTCCATCTCTCTGTCTACTGGCTGCTTTCCCGCTGCCCATAAACTCCATCCCGTGTCTCCTCCATTCTCAGAAGAACCTTCTTTGATTCGTCCATCCCCACCAGACACTGTCCTAGATTTCTCCTCCCCTTTGTGGCTAAACTCCTCAAGGCCATCTGCAAGTGACACCTCGATGTTCTTTCTTCTCTTCTTCACTCTACATTCGGGCTTCCAACTTCATCATCCGACTAAAACTGTCTCTCCAAAGTTCCCGGTGATCTCTGGGTTGCCAAATCCAAAGGCTTCCTCTCTACCCTTCTTCTTCTTGAACTCTCTGCTGCCTGGGACATTGCTGACCCTTCTCCTCCTTGGTCTTCTCTTCTCTCTAGGCTTTCAGCTGCTCCTCTTTCCTCTCTGAGTGAGCTTTCTCCCTCTCCTCTGCTGAATCTTTGTTCAGGTCATGCTGGTGGCTGCCTCCATTTACATGGTAGCACCTCCATTAGAAATGTAATCTCTTTGAAGGTACAAACTCTGTTTTGCTTTTATTTAAATCCTTAGTGCTTAACACAGAAAACAGTAAGCGCTTAATAAATGCTTCTTGTTGACTTGAGGGAAACTAGGAACTCTAGGCGATAACAGTGAAGATGGTGCTCATTCTTGGCACGAGGGCACAGCCACAGCAAACACCTGGAGACAAGAGATGGGTGTGATGTGTAAGAAGCAGCAAGAAAGGGGCAGCTAGATGGTGCAATGAGCAGAGCACTGGCCCTGGAGTCAGGAGGACCTGAGTTCAAATCTGGCCTCAGATACTTGACATACTAGCTGCGTGACCTTGGGCAAGTCACTTAACCCCAATTGCCCTGCCTTCCCTCCTCACAAAAAAAAAAGCAGCAGCAAGAAAGCCAGTTTGACCAGACTATTCTGTGTAAGGAGGGGAGTAAAGTAGAAGAAGGATGCTTAGGCAGCAAGGGGCTGATTTTTATTGATTAAAAAATAAAATTGAATTTAAAAAAGTATGAGATGGCATCTTCTTATATGTCTTCTGCGGGGCTAGGCTTTGCCATCATCATTTCAAAACATTGCTCCAATTCTGTTGATATTTTTTCCCCTTACAGTGTTACAGCCGTGGTACGTATTGTTCCATGTTTTACCCTGGAGGTAAGATTTGGACAAGATGAAGGAGCTTCTCCAGTCACTTGTCCACTGTGGGAGGCTAGTCATGGATCGGTCTCCACGGGCTTCAAAGGGTTAAGGCCTCCAGCATCTCCCTCTTCCCTTCGCTGCCCTGTTCAGCAGGCAGAATACTGTCCATATGGAATCAGCGTGGCCCTTCTGCCCCTCCCTGTGAAATCACCTCTCTCCGTTCCAAACACAGCAAGTGGCCACTGACTCTGGGCAGGAGAAAATCTATCACTTGCATTTTGTAAGTGCTCAGTGTATGTTTCATGCCACAAGGAAAAGAGAAGAGGCTTGAGTCTGTGCCCAGAACACAGGTCTCTTTGCTTTCCCTCCCTTCCACCTTCATTTTCCCCTAACTTTAGAATCACAGGATTGTTGTCATTTGTCCTTCATTCTCGAAGAGCCATGACATCGGGAAGGTGATGCCATGACTTGCAAGTGAATTGGGTTTAAGTGAGGGATTTCTGTGCAAAATCATAGAATTAAGAACGCCTCAGGGAGGGGGGACTTGGGGGATCATTTAGTCCTACCCCTCCATTTTACTGGTGAGGAAAACTGAGACTCAGGGGATATGGCTTTCTCAAGGTCATATGACTAATGTAAGTGTTGAAGCCAGGGCTGGAGCTCAGATTCCCAGCCCCTTCCCCAAGACTCTGAGAAGAAAGTTCAGTAAGAAGTTCCCTATCAAGCCCGCTTCTGTTCCCGTTTTTCTTTCATTGATGCTTCAAGGGTCTGTCATTTCTGACTATGCCTACTCCCTCCCTAACAAGGCTTGAAACAATAGTTCTACACCTTAGTAAGAACCTTTGAAAGTTGCTACAGTAAAAAAAAAAAATTATCAATTTTTTTCTTGACTGTGATTTAAAAAAATCAATTTTTACAGAGATATATGTTACAATAGATACAAGATATATTCTATAGAGATTATAGTAATGGATGACAAAGATCACGCACTATGACCATGTGGGATTTACACCAGGAATGCAGGGCTATTGCAATTTTAGGAAAACTATCAGCATAATCGACCATATCAATAACAAAAACAACCAGAATCATGATTTTTTCAATAGATGAAGAAAAAGTTGTTGTGTTTTTTTTTTTTTGACAAAATACAATACCTATCCCTATTTTTAAAAAACCCACTAGGGGGCAGTTAGGTGGGACAGTGAGTAGAGCACCAGCCCTGGAGTCAGGAGGACCTGAGTTCAAATCTGATCTCAGACACTTGACACGCTTACTAGCTGTGTGACCTTGAGCAGGTCACTTAACTCCAATTGTCCCACCTTCCCCCTGCCAAAAAAAAAAAAAACACTAGGAACAAATGGAGCCTGTCTTTAAATGATAAGCAATATCTGTCTACAACCAGGAGCAAGCAAGCATTATGTGTAATGGGGATAAACCAAGTCTTCCCACTAAGATCAGGGTTAAGCAAGGATGTCCATGATCACCACTATTATTCAATATCATGCTAGAAATATTAACTTTAGCAATAAAAGAAGAAAAGGAAATTGAAGGAACAAGAATAGTCTATGACAAAACAAAATTATTACTCGTTGCAGATGATATGATAGTATATGTAAAGAACCCTAGAGAATCAACTAAAAATCCGTTTTTATTGGTTTTTTGTCTTTACATTATCTGCATTTCCCAGTGTATGCTCTTCCCTAGCCTCAAAGGAAGGCATCTCTTCAAATAGAGGAGGAAATAAAGTAAAAACAGTTCAACAAAAGTGGCCAGTGTATGGAAAAAGCTTGACATAATATGCAGCATTCCATACCCTTGGTCCCCCACCTCTGCAAAGAGGGGATGGTGTTCTACAATACTTAAAAAAAAAAATCCCAAAGGTTCTTGTTCATGTCTTTGACACGTGGGTCTTCGCACCACTCATTTCATTTCCCGCTTTTCTTGCCCAACTCACAAGTGCACATACCCTTCTAGATGGCATGATCAAGGAAGAAAAATCATTACTGACTCCTGCTCGATTTACCAAGCACATTCATTGATGATCTTAAAGGATTATACAGGCACCAGTAAGTCTGATTAAGAAAAACTTTGTACTGAGATCTTTACAGAATCAGTGGTTGGAGCCAGTGTTGATCTGGGGGCTCTGAAGGATTACAGTCTAGTATAAAGGGTTGATGGGGAGGGCTTTTCTTTAAATTTTTTGAATTCCAAACTTAAAACACCCAGAAAGAGCATCCCCAAACACACAGCAGAATGCCAAAAGGGGTTCCATATGCAGCTACATTACTTATTTCTTGCTTTAAATTTTTTGGAAGTAAATTCTATACATTATTTTCATCCCACTCATCTGTCCTTCCTTCAGAGTTCCTTCTGTTCATTTAAATGTGCATTTACAACCATGTTTCAATGGCTCTCTTTTAAAAAAAAAATTACTACTGCTAACTTCCCTGTCCCTGATTCCCTCCCTCCAATTAAAAACCAGAAGAAAAAAAAACTCAACTCTTGTAAACACAAATAAGCATAATGAAGAAAAATGAATCCACGTATCGGCCGCGTCCTGAAACGCCTCTCTCTTTCTGCACCAGAGTCCCTCACCAGAGTCCATGAGGATGTTGGTAACGTGCCTCGTCCTGGGCATGGCTGGTCACAGTTCTTCGGTTTTTTAAAACCGTTTTCCTGTATGATGACGCTGTGCTTCTATCAGTTGTTCTGGCTCATCTCACATCATTCTGTTTCCATTCCTACTCTCCAGAATTCTCTAAAATCATCCCTTCTGCCTTTCCTGAGGGCTCAGTAATGTTCACTTTCGTTTACAGGATGCCGCGTTCAGCCACTCCCCCAGCGTCCAAAGAGCCATCCCAGGCGCCCCCGGGCTGGTCCACCAAAGTTCCAGAATTGCTTCACCTGTGCAGGAAAATTCTAAGAGAAATGGAAAGGGAAGAAGAGAAAAGCCCTGCCTCGCCTTCTAGCCGCCATTAGAGAAAGCTTGAACCCAAGTTTTCCGCCTGGTTTTTTGTTTTGGAGATAACAGAAAACAGCAAATCCCGATTGAGTGCTGGTCGTGGAGTCAGGAAGACCTGAGTTCAAATGTGGCCTCAGACACTTACTAGTTGTATGACCCCGAGCAAGTCACTTCACCCCTGTTGGTCTCAGTTCCTCATCTGTAAAATAGGGACATACTGGAGAGGGAAATGGCAAACCATTCCAGTATTTTTGCCAAGAAAAGCCCATGGACAAGTCCACGGGGAACAATAACCAGCAGGTTCACCTTCGGTAAAGTCCCATCTGGGCAATCTGAGTTGGGAGTGTTTTAAAGAATGTTAAGGGACACACACTGAGATCTTGCTTATTTGCAGATAAACCTGTAGCCCAGCTTTTGGAGTTCTGCTTGGAGACACTTAGACACAGAGCTGGAGAACATGCGGGCATCTGCGGGCAGTTTTCTTCCCAGTCTTAAGGGCTGAGAGAGCTTGACCTGGGAGCCACTGACCTTGACGTCGAGGGAAGGCCTTGCTGGAGGAGAGGCAAGAGAAGAAAGCAGAAAAATAGATAAAGAACAGAGAAACGGATACTGGCGTGAGCAGAAGAACTGAGCGCAGGGTTATGGAGGGAGGGGTTGTCAGCGGCAGACACGAATCCAGAGCCAGGACAGTGAGGATAATTCGAGTGTGAAGTATGTCCTGGGAGAAACTTATATTACTGATCCAGCCAGGGGCGCTCCTTCCTCCTCGCCTTTCCCTCTCTGGAGAGAGAGAGAGTCAGATGTATCCTAAGTTACTCACTTTATGCCTCCTGTTTCCCTCTGGGGTTGGGAAGCTTTCACCTTTGTTCTAAGTGTTATTTACACAGAGTAAATTGGAGGCGATCTCAGACGAACAGGGCTAGCAATGGAGGAGACAGGGGAAGGTTTCCTTTCTAAGATGGGATGTGAACTGAGTCTTAAAGAAAGCCATCTTCATGGCCCTTGGAAGAGCTTGGTCAGACATCAAAGATGCCAAGGCCGTCCATTGCATCCTGGGCCATTGCCACTTGCTCTGGCTTTTGTCCTGCTATTGGACTTCCATGACTCTGAAGGAAAGAGTGAGGCTGATGACTTTATGCAGCTCTGCCTCACTTAAATCCAACTCATGAGCAAGTCAAAACACCACCTGCGATGTCACTGGTCATCTTTGAAAACAAAGGATGAATGACAGATAGTTTGTTTTTTAAGCTGACAGCTGTTGACCAAGCTATATCCACATCCAGAGAAAGAACTACGGAGTCTGAATGCAGATCGAGGCAGACTATTTTCTCTCTGTTTTTTTTTGTTTGTTTGTTTGTTTCTTCTTTCTCATGGTTTTCCCCTTTGGCTCTGATTCTTCTTTACAACATGACTGACATGGAAATATGTTTAATATGATTGTACATGTATAGTCAATATCAGATTGCATGCTGTCTTGGGGAAGGGGGGGAGAAAATTTAGAACTCAAAATCTTATAGAAGTGAATGTTGAAAATTAAAAACAAATAAATAAAATTAAAAATAAAAATAAATTCAAAGCTGTGTGTTGTATCTTAGCCAATGCATGCTGTTGTCCAGAGAGAAAAGCACAGAGAATATTCTTTCCTGAGATGAGACACCATTTTCCCTAACTTCTTAGACTGGGGACTTCGGAGGCTTTGTAGGACAAAGTGGAGAGACTGATACTGGGCTCTTACTAACTTGATACCACCTCTATGCCCCTGGGATAAAAGTGGGAGCTGGTAAGTGTGCCCCAGGCTATAGAAGCAGGTAAAGAGCAAGCACTTATTAAGCACTTTCTATATGCCAGGCAGTGTGCTAAGCATTTTACAATGTGGAAGCAGATTCACAGCCAGGAAAATAAAGCATTAATAACCTGGACCTGTCTCCAGAATGGAGGCCCCTGGAAGGAACTCACCAATAGGAGAAGGCTGCCAGCGGGGCAGATGGATGTTCCAGCATGAGAAGGTCCAAGGCACGGAAGGAAGTTTCAGGGGGAGAAGACAGCTGAGGCATGGTGGAGAAATATGGAGAGGGTCAGAAGTATAGCTGGAAGGGAAATGGGAGCAAAATGAAAGGGTTTTTACTTTCCTTTTTTTCCCTGGTGGCAGCCAATGGATTTTGAACAGAAAAAGCCATGTTTCCATGAGGAAAGCAGGGGGCAATGAGGGGCTAAGAAGGGGAAAGCCACATCCCCACAGAAGAGCAAGTTGTCAGGACAGCTTGAAGGATGGAGGTTATAATCAAGCAACCAACAAGCATTTACCAAGCACCTACTATGTTCCAGGCACTTAATAAAGGCAACTGGAGGAATCAGGAAAGACCTTCACTCCCACTGGCTTGGGCATTGTAAATGTTCTAATAGTTCTTTTTCTTTTAAAATATTTTTATTTATATCTTTTGTTTTTATATTACTTCTAGTTCCCAAATCCCCCTCCATTTAGAGAGCCATCCCTTATGATACAGAATAAAAAAAGAAAGAGAAAAAAGGCAACTCAACACTAAACAACAAATAACTGAATCTAGTAGCATATGCAGTGTTTCATACCCATAGACCCCCACCTCTGCAAAGAAGATCCCCATCATATGACCACCTTTGACGGACTTAGCTCTTCTCAGCAATGCAAGGATCTAAGATAATTCCAAAAGACTCATGATGGAAAATGCCATCCACATCCAGAGAAAAACCATGGAATCTGAATGCAGATCAAAGCAGACTATTTTCTCTTACTCATGGTTTTTCCCTTTTTTTCTGATTCTTCTCTCATAACATGACTAATGTAGAAATATGTTTAATATGATTGTACATGGAGAGCCTATGTCAGATGGCTTCCTGTCTTGGGGAGGGGGGAAGAGAGGGAGGGGAAAAATTTAGAACTCAAAATCTTATAAGGGTGAAGGTTGAAAACTTAAAAATTAATTTTTAGAAAAAAAGATGCTTATCTAACACAAAGTTTCATGTTGGTCATTTTGATCCTTCCATTTACAATATTATAGTCATAGTGTATGTGAGTTTCCTGGTTTTGCTTTCTATTTTCAGAGAGTCTAACTCTACCTTTCTTTCAGGCTGACAATAAAACTGGATGAATGAAGGAAGCAGTCTTGGAATAGTGTCAAGATCTTAGATGAAGGACAGTCCTCTGCCCTCTCTTTCCATGCCGGGTCTTGGCGTGCCTATTCCATGCTGGTCTTTATTCCTGGAATGCCCTCCCTCAATCTCCACAAATTTATCCTATACGTAGCTTATTTGTAAATAGTTGTTTTCATGGGGTCTCCCCCATTAGAACGGGAGCTTCTTGAGGGCAGGGGCTATGTGTTCACTTTTCTTTGAGTCCTCAGCCTGAATCAAAGAAGGTGCTGAGAAATACAAATCCAGAGCCACCTCCAACACAAATGTTCTAAAGGACCAATTGGGCCTATGGTACAGTCTGATCATCCATAGCGAAATATTGTACCCTGACTCCAACATTCAAAACTGAAGGCTGAGCAAGACAACAACAACTTAATACAGAGCCTAGGAAAGAGTTTATTGGCTAACTGACTGCTGAATAACGTTAGTGTGGTATTATCAAGTCAGGAGACCTGGGTCTGAAGTTTGGTTTCTTTACCTGTTAAATGGAAATGCAAGTGTCACAACCCAACCTTTAAAGTCCATCTCATATGCCACCTCTTCCCTGAAGCCTTCCTAGTCATTACCAGATGGTAAAGATTGCGCCGTCCTCCTACTTCACAAAGGCTTTATCTTTGGAAGATGGCAGAGTGGGTCAGCAAATTCCAGGCTCTCCAAATTTCCTCCATAAACAAGATAGAACATTGCCCCAAAGTGAACTTAGAGGGGCAGAAATTAAAAAAAAAAAGTCAGGGTAAAGTAGTTTTCCTCCTAAGACAATTTGAGAGGACCTCAGGAAAGACCTGACCTTCAGTGCAAACACCTCCAGGCAGACTCTGCTGAACTAACAAAGCCCCGGGAGGAGCTGGGACCCTGAGGCAGCCTCAGCTTCAGGAACTTTCACCTTACTAACAGTATGGGGGAGGGGGCAGACAGCTGAGAAGAGGAAGACTGAAGGAATCTTTGCTGTCTCAGGATGTCAGGTCCAGCTGTGTTGACCAGATGTGGTCCTGGGCTGTGACTATGGGTGAGAGGGAGCCAGCACACGCAGGGTGAATGTGGTAGCAGGTGAGCAGGGACCCTGCCAGCTGTGGGCACTTGCAGGAGAGCAGAATCCCTGGTTTGGGCTCCAGGACAGAGAGCAGAACTGAAGTGTGCAGCCTCAGGAGGGACTGCAGGGAGCAAGAGCGTTTGCATGTGTCTGGGGGCCCTCCCTGGGGCTTAGGGGTAGAGAACTGTGCCTGAGGTTGAGCCCCTAGACAGAGCTCAGAAAAAAACAGTAAGAAGCTTTTCCACACACTGAAGAACTGGAATTTGATTACAATAATAAGCAGCCAAAAATAAAATAAAACAAAACAAATATGAGTAAGCAAAGGAGAAAGAACCTGACCACAGACAGCTACTATGGAGAGAGAGAAGATCTGGGTTTGTATTCGGAGGAAGATAATGAAGTCAAAAAGCCACTCCTACTTTAAAGAGAAATGTCAAATGGTCATGAGCCCAAAAAGAGTTCTTGGAAGAACTTACAAAGGTCCTCAAAAATCAAATAAGAGAGATTGAGGAAAAATTAGGGGGAAAATAAGAGCAATTGAAAAAATCAAGAAAATTATGAAAAGAAAGTCAATCAACTGGAAAAGGAGATCCAAAAGCTTAGGGAAGAAAATAACTTCTTGAAAACTAGAATTGGGCAAGGGGAAGCTAATGACTTTATAATAATAATAGAACAAAACCAAAAGAATGAAAAAATAGAAGTGAATGTGAAACCTCTTACTAGGAAAAAAACCTGATCTGGAGAACAGATTGAGGACAGACAATATTGGCTGCTAATGGCTGCCCTTGTGATTGTTAGAACTAAACAGGCTGACTTAACTGTACTGTGAGTTTGTTTTAGGGAAGACCCCAGCAGGAGGTTGGAGAGGTTTCAGGACAGAGAGGCTCCATGTTGTGATATTCTGTATTCAATGTTTTGGGTTCTTTGCTGTTATGATGAAGTGGACTGACTGGCTGTGGGAGCTGAGTATTTGGTTATGGGATATGGTTCTCGGGTGTCTGAATAAATGGCTTACTTATTCTACCTTCCATGGGGAGAGTCTCATATACTTTGCGAAACAGAACATTTTGACAATTATCATCTCTATTGTTATTATTGCCTTATTGAATTGTTGGACTAACTAAAAGTTACAATAAAAAGAGTCTTGATACAATATCACAAGAAATTATTAAGTATAATTGCCCTTAAGTTCTAACTTACAGGAATATCATACTCAAGTTTCAAAGCAACCAGGTTAAGGAAAACAAGCAACAAGAAAAAAAACAATTTAAATGCCACGGAGCTATAATCAGGATCACACAAGACCTAGTGCCTCTACATTAAAAGAATGCAGGTCTTGGAACATTATATTTCAAAGAGTAAAAGAGCTGGAGTTGTAACTAAAAATAACTTACCCAGCAAAGTTGAATATAATCCTGAATGAAAAAAAGTATACTTAATGAATTAGAAGACTTTTAGGTATTTGTGACAAAAAGACCAGAACTCAATGGAAAATTAACATATAAAATGCAGGAGAAACAAGGTAAATATTAAAGACTAATTACAAGGGACTCCATAAGGTCAAACTGTTTATTTCTTATATGTGAAAGTGTTATCAGTACTCTTAAGACTGTCATCATTACCTGGGTAGTTTGAAAGAAAGGCTTAGGCTGAGCTGAGTATGATGGGTTGATTCTCAAAAAATAAAACTGGGTAATAACAGGCAAAAAGGAGCAATTATCTTATACTAATGAGGTATGAAAGGAAGAACTGACACAGAAGAAGCAAGTGGAGATAGAGGGCTGGTAGTGCTGGAACCTTAATCTTATTGGAACTGAGTTAAAAAGGGAACAATGTATACATCTAGAAGGGTATGAAAGTCTTCTCTAAGCTTTGCTTGTACTTTACCAACCAACCAACCAACTATGAAAGTCTTCTAAACTTATAAAGAAATAAGAGGGCAAAGGGATAGATGGGATAAGGGAGGGGACTCTTAGAGGGGTAGATAGATTAAGGTAAAGGGTGGGGAGAGAGGCTAAGGGAAGGACTCAGAGGGCTGGGTAGATTAAGGACCAGGAAGGTATAGTAGTGGTTAGAAGTAAATTAGATGTGCAGTGAGGAGGAATAGGGTAAATAGGGCGAGAAGGATAAATAGTGAGGAAAAATAGGATGGAGAGAAATACATAACTAATAATTATAACTTTGAATGTGAATGGAATAAATTTACTCATAAAATGGAGATGGATAGCAGAATGGATTAAAAATCAGAATCCAACAATATGTTATTTACAAGAAACACAATTAAAAATGAGAGATATACACAGAGTTAAAATAAAGGGCTGGAGTAGAATTTGTTATGCTTCACCTGATGTAAAAAAAAAGCAGGGATAGAAATCATGATCTCAGACAGAGTTAAAACTAAAATAGATTTAACTAAAAGAGATAAACAGGGAAACTACACTATATGTCACTAATATTATCCAATTTTTTTTAGAAATGCTAGCAATAACAATAAGAGAAGAAAAAGAAATTGAAGGAATCAGAAGGAAAATAAGGTAATAAACTCTCTCATTTTACAGATAATATGATGATATATTTGGAAAATCCTAAAAATTCAACTAAAAAGGTTAGTTGAAACAATGATTTTAGCAAATTAGTATGATGTAAAATAAACCCACAGAAATCATCAGCATTTTTATATATCACCAACAAAACTCTGCAAGAAGAGATAGTAGTAGATACTCCACTTAAAATAACTATAGACAGCATAAAATAGGTGAGAGATACCTGCCAAAACAGACCCAGGAACTATGTGAACACAATTATAAAATACTCTTTATACATATAAATCATATTTAAATAATTGGAGAAATGTCAATTGTTCATGGGTAGGGGAAGGCAATATAATAAAATGACAATTTTACCTAACTAATCTATTTATGTAATGCCATCCCAATTAAATTAGTAAAAACATTTTTTTCCAAGTTAAAAAAATAATAATAAAATTCATTTAGAAGAACAAAAGATCAAGAATTTCAAAGAAACTAATAAAAAATGTAAAAGAAGGAGGGTTAGAAGTACCAGATATTAAACTTCAGTTACCCTTTCCACTCTGAGACTTCCCCCATCTTGGTTTCAATATATCATAGGTTGGCATAAGAAATTAAATGGGAACTTTTTTTGAGTTTTGTGAAAGCCACAGATGACACATGAAGGCCAGCAGATGACACAGAGCCTGTGACCAAATACTTAACCCAAATTTTGCAATAAGGTTATGTAAATGCCCCATAGAAGAAAAAGAAAAAATTCACACTTCTTCTCTGGTATGAAGGGAGGGCCAAAAAATTTCATGAGGAATTTCCAGATCTCAGGGTGCCAGTCCCTAACCCCATGATGTGGAAGAAATAACTGTTATTATAAGGCAGGAAATATCAACTATCTGGTACTGGCTGAGAAAAAGAAAGATAGATCAGTGGAATAGAGTAAACACACCATACACAGCGGTAAAGAATCATAGTAACCTCGTGTTTGACAAATGTAAAGATTTAAGCTTTGGGGATAAAAATTTATTATTTGTTAAAAATTGTTGGGAAAGCTGGAAAGCAGTCTGACAGAAATTGGGCACAGACCAATATCTTAAACCATTTGCCAAAATAAAGTCAAAATGGATACATCACCTAGATATAAAAAGAGATATCATAAGAAAATTAGAAGAAAATGGAACATATTTACTATCAGGCTCATGGATAGGAGAATAATATATGAAGAAACAAGAGATAGAGAGCATTGTGAGGTGTAAAGTAGATGATTTCAATTAAATTAAAAGGGGTTTATACAAATAAAATAAATGTAGCCAAAATTAGAAGAAATGCAGAAAATTGGGGAAAAAATTTTTATAGACAGTCTCTCAGATAAAGGTGTCATTTCTCAAATACATTAGGAACTTTGTCAAATTTATAAGAATACAAGTAATTCCTCAATTGATAAATGGCCAAAAGATATGAACAGGCAATTTTTCAATGAAGAATTCAAAATTATATATACTTGTATAAAAAATGCCCTAAATCAAAAATGCAAATTAAAATAACGTTGAGGTACTATCCTGACCCACCAGACAGGCTAAAATGATTGATGCCGTTTAACTGGGGAATGGCTAAACAAGTTATGGTATGTAATTGTGATGTAACTCTACTGTGCTATAGGAAATGATGAGCAGGAGGATTTTGGAAAAACATGGAAAGACTTGCACGAAATACTGAACAAAGAAACGAGCAGCACCAAGAGAGCATTGTGCACAGAAACAGAACAACTTTGAATGACTAATTCATCTAGAGTGTCAGAGATACTCAAACCAACTACAAAGGACCTATGAAGGAAGGTGCCATCCGCACCCAGAGAAAGAACTGATAACTAAACGTAAGTATAGTATGGGCAAGGTGAGGAGGGAGGTGAGGAGGGAGGGAGGGGAAAAATATCTAGGAGACAATAAAAGAAAACTTGGAAGGAAGCACATTTCTGTGCTTTGAAAACGGTGTCTAGCGTTTATTACATAGTTTTCAAAAAAAAAGCAAACAGTTTGAAATGGAAATTCATAGTTTTATGTTGTGCCGAAAATGTTCTTTTTTTCCTCTTCCTTTTGTATTTAAGTTCAAAATGAGTAAAAAAAAAAATTCAAAAACAAAAACCCCAAAGGTCTTATCTTGCACTTATCATGGATTTATAGGATCATAGATTTAGGTGTGAAAGGGACCTTGGATCTCATGTAGCCCAACTGCCTCATTTGGTAGTTGGGGAAACCAAGATACAGAGGCATAAAATGATTTACCCAGAGTCACCTAGGTAGCAAGAAGCTGAGGCAGGATTCAAACTCAGGTCATCTGCTTCCCAACCCAGCCTTCCTTCCAATATACCATTCTGCCTCCAAGTGTATTTGCCTGATAGTTATAAGCAGTTCCTCTTGTCTAGCTGGCTATAATCTCCCTGAGGGCAGGGCCTGTGCTTTGTCTATGCTCTTTTATCTCTCCCACACCCTAATTCTGTGTTCAACACACAGTAGGCACTCCTTGTTAGAACTCCTTAATGTATGTAGGCTACATCTAGAAGATGCAACTGAAGCCTCCTTCAGCCCTTTGGGGCCATGGGCACCCAACAAGCTTTATCCATCGCACCAGAAAAACTACTTCAAAGCAGAGCAGCCTGCAGACCCAGCTCCAGACCTGGCATTGTGGTCTCACCTTGTTTGAGGTGCATGACCTTATTCCCTTGTCCCTGAGCTGGGCTCTTGTTTTAAACTCAACTCTTCACCTCTTTTTCCTTTCCTCACTTGAACCTGGGCCCAGTTAATTCCTGTATACTCCCACCTGTGCCCTCTGCCTGTCTGGTCCTCTGCATAGCAATCCCACTGCCCCATGCTCTGACCACACTTGCACTCGTGCACAGATTTCTGCCTGGTTCGGGTCACCTGGTACCAACATCCAGACTAAACAGGATTATGGCTGGGAGACTGTAAGGAACATTATATGTCATATAGTCCACCATTTCCCCCTTTTGCAAACATATTCACACATTTTAAAAATGGGGAAACCGAGGTCCTGAACAATTACGACTTGTCTATGGTCACACAGAGGGTCGGTAGTAGAGCTAAGATCTGAAATGAGGTCTCTTGACCCTAGGTCAAACATTATATTATGCTCTCTCTCACTCAGACAATGTCCCTTCTGGTACCTGGGACTGTCTGTCTGAACACCAACCCCTACCCCCCTACTCAGATTTCCACTCTGGCTAAGACTGTTAATGATTCCATTGACATTGACTTGGTTTACTATTGCCATGGCAGAAAGTCTCCAGCAGAGTGCCCCAGGGATCTGTGCTCAGCTCTCCCAGGGACTCCGATAAAGATATAGATGGCTGGCCCATCAGATTTGCAGATGACACTGAGCTGGGAGAAATGGCTAACATGGGATCACCGAGCCAGGAACCAAAATGACCCCCACAGGCTAGAGCCCTGGCCCGAACCTCAGAAGATGAAACTCCCTTGGGACAGATCTTACGTTTGGGCTCCCAGAAAAATCAGCTCTAAAGGTATGAGAAGATGGAGCCACACATAGACAGTAGCTGTTCTTAAAAAAAAAAAAAAAGATCTGGAGGTTTAATAAGGGAAGGAGAGAAGCATTTATTGAGCTCCTACTATGTGCTCAGTGCTGGGAATACCAATGGAAAGCTTACGATCTAGTCGGGGAGACGACACACGTAGCAATAATAGAAAAGCAAGGATGAATAGGTGCTAGTTAAGAGAAGGAAGGCACTGGAATTAAGAGGGGGTTAGGGAAGGCTTTCTGTAGGAGGTAGGATTTTAGTTGGGACTTAAAAGAAGCCAAAGATGTTCAATAAACATCCATTAAGTGCCTGCTATGCTCCTGGCACCGAGATTGATTAATTAATTAACTGATCTCAATATGGCAGCAATGCGATAGGGCAAGCGGCATAGGTTCTCTGATCCTGGGCTACATTAAAATCAACCAATCAGACACTAGACATGTTAAGTACATCCTATGTGCCAGGCACGATGATTGGTCGATTGATCCTCAGGGGGTCAGCAGCGTGGTATGGAAACCAGCCTTGAGATCTAGGGCCGTTACAAGGGGCAGGGCTTCCAGGAAGAAGGGGATGGCCCTGCTGTCCTGTGCCCTCATCGGTCCTCGCCTGGAGTGCTGTGGCCAGGCTTCCAGGAAGAAGGGATATCCCTGCTGTCTTCTGCCCTCATCGGTCCTCGCCTGGAGTGCTGTGGCCAGGCTTCCAGGAAGAAGGGGATGGCCCTGCTGTCCTGTGCCCTCATCGGTCCTCGCCTGGAGTGTTGTATCCAGGCTTCCAGGAAGAAGGGGATGGCCCTGCTGTCCTCTGCCCTCATCGGTCCTCGTCTGGAGTGTTGTGGCCTGGCTTCCAGGAAGAAGGGGATGGCCCTGCTGTCCTCTGCCCTCATCGGTCCTCGTCTGGAGTGTTTTAGCCATGCTTCCAGGAAGAAGGGGTTGGCCCTGCTGTCCTCTGCCCTCATCGGTCCTCGCCTGGAGTGTTGTGGCCTGGCTTCCAGGAAGAAGGGATGGCCCTGCTGTCCTCTGCCCTCATCGGTCCTCGTCTGGAGTGTTGTGGCCAGGCTTCCAGGAAGAAGGGATGGCCCTGCTGTCCTCTGCCCTCATTGGTCCTCGTCTGGAGCGTTTTTGCCAGTTCTAGACACTGCAGACTGAGAAGGTCATTGATCAGCTGGAGAGTGTCCAGAGGAAACTGGGGAAGGGCCTCGCCTCCAGATCGGACAAGGAGCAATGGAAGGACCTGGAGATCAGTTTAGCTTGGGGAGAAGACTCAGGCGAAAGGGGCAAGAGGGCTTTGTCGAGGGAGGTCCTTCAGCTGGAGAAGGAATTGGATTAGTTCTATTAGGCTCCAGGGGGTAGGAGTCTGAGCAAATTCCATAGAGCCCAGTTTGAATGGAGGTTCCCGAGAGCCCAGTTTAGGCTGGATATCAGGAAAAACTTCCTAGTAAGTTGTTGTTGTTGAGTCTTTTTTCAGTCATTTCTAACTCTTCCTGACCCCATTTGGGGTTTTTCTTGGCAAAGATACTGGAGGGTTTTTGCCATTTCTTTCTGTAGCTCATTTTATAGATGAGGAAACTGAGGTAAACAGGGTTAAGTGACATGCCCAGGGTCACACAGCTAGTAACTGTCTGAGGCCAGATTTGAACTCAGGCCCAGCACTCTATCCCCTTCATCACCTAGCTGTCCTAACAAGTGGAGCCTAAAGTGAAATGGGGTGCTTTGAGAGATGGTGGGATTCCCCCTCCTTGGGGATCTTCGAGCATGAAGCCCGAGGTACATTGTCGTGGGAATTCCTTTTCGGGCGTGGGCTGGATTCAGCGGCTACTGAGGTCTGTTCCAGCTCTTAATTTCTATACTTCTGTGAGTTTATCTTTCTGGTGTATCCAGTTATCCTGGCCTTGATCTTGGCTTTTTCCTCAGGACTTACAGTAATTATTCCAGGCCCATCTCCCAGTCTTTCCCCTTAGTGATGATGGCACAATCGGTGCTGATGGAATTTCCATCTACCCATATCAGTTCCCAAAATGGGTTGTTAGCTACAAGTTAGGGGACTTCAATTTGGAGTCAAGAATTGACTTTTTCCATGCCTTCATCTAGGGTTAGTTCTGCCACCTAGCGGCAAATAAAACAACAATTTACGTGTGCTTCAATTAAGTGAACCGTAAGAAGTTATACTTATTATGAAAGTATGATACTACAGAGAGCTTATGTTCTACTAGGGAGAAAACGACAGATACAGAAGTAAATACTAAGTATCTACAAAGAATACAAAGAAATTTCAAGAAAAAAACTGGGGGATCAGGAAGTAGAAACTGGGGTTCTGCTTTAAAGGAAGCTAGGGGATTCCAAGAGCCAGGGAGAATGAAGGAAGGCATTCCAGACAGGGAAACCACTCATGCAAAGGCAGGTAGGTGGGACATAGAGATTGTTATAAACAAACAGAAGCTAGCAAGCTAGCTTCATTGGAAAAGAGATTGTGAGACAGTAGTATGAAAGGTAGGTAGAGGCCAGGCTGTGGAGGACTTGGAACACCAGACTGCGGGTGTTGTAATTTATCCTAGAGGCCACACTTGTGAATACAGGAATAATATGGACAGGTGTGTTTTAGGAATCTCAGCTTCAGACCTGAATGGAGGATGGATTGGGGATGGGGTAAGAGGGTAACTGGAGGCAGCACCATCATCTAGAGACATCCTGTAATAAAAATGATGAGGGCCTGAACCAAGACTAGAGGGAAGAGGATGGATACCAGAGGCAGGGTGGACAAGGTGAAGAAACTGAGGGATGAGGGAAGAGCCAAGGATAAGGCCAAATTTGTGAACTTGGGTGACTAGAAGGGTGGCAGACAGTGATCAAAATTCCCTCCTCCCCATCATCTGCTGTCACTCTTGTCCATGACCGCCCATTGGTCCTCCACAGGAGAGGTCATCTTCAAGGAGAAGCCCTTCCCGATGGCCCTAAATTCTGCTACCTTCCTTCTACCATTTTATCTTGTCTGTAGCTAGTGCCAACATAGTTGTTTGCCGGTTGTCTCTCCCATTAGGAGAGGGGAGGGCAGGGACTGTCTTTTGCCTTTCTTTGTATCCCTTGGATTTAGCACAGTGCCTGGCACATAGTAGGCACTACATATGTTAGCTATTATTATTAAATGTTTGCATGTTGTCTCCCCCATTAGATGGAAAGCTCCTTGAGGGCAGGGACTGTCTTTTGCCTTTCTTTGTACACTGCCTGGCATGTAGCAGACACTTGAAATGCTTATTGACCAACTGACATATTAGAGGGCTCCTCAGGGTTTTTTAAGTAGAACTCAACAAGCATCTTCCAATCATATTCCAACATAAGCTGTGACTCCTTTATTGGCTTGTCAGTTCCTTTAAAGCCGTGAACAGGCCCGGTTTCCCCTTTGTATTCCTGGCATCCCAAAACAGGGCCTTGAATGTGGCAGTTGCAGGATCAGTGCTGGTTAAATTAAACCTCTCTTTGAACATGTTAATTGTCATTGCATGTTGGGCTTCCTGATCAGGTCGCATCCTGTTTACCTGCAGTGATGGGGGCCAGAGGTCAGCCTGATTTACCGTACCAATCACCGTGCAAGCTTTTGATGTGGTAACAGGGCAGCAGGTGGTTTTAGAGGCATTGTGGAAAGGGCCAGAAGTGTTCGTTTTGAATCCAGGCTTTGACAGCCGGCTCCAAGTGCCTGGGTTTGAATCATACGTCTGATAAACCCCAAATGGTGACCTTAGACAAGTCTCTTCCACCCCCTGGGCCTTAGCTTTCTTCTCTGCAAAATGAGGGCGTTAGACGGTCTCTGGGGCCCCTTCAAGACTTTGATACGTCAGCCTAGGAACCTCCTAGCTGGGCGACTAACACTGATGGCGTCTTTAGTCTGTAATTTCCTCACCTGTAAAATGGGGAAATATCCAGAGTCGATCAACAAGCGTTAGTTAATTAAGTACCTACTGTGTGCCAGGCACTGTGCTAGCCTACAATGAATGAAACAATCCCTACTTGGCAAGAGCTTACATTATAATGGGAAGGACAACACGTGCATATATAAGTATATATAAAAAATATATGAAGAGAATCAATGCAGATAAATACAAAAGAGGGAAAGACAAGGCATTGGGGAGTGAAGGTGCTGGCAGCTGGAGGGGTAGTGTCCCTTCAAAGGTCGTGTCTGAGCCTCGTCTTAAAGGACCAGAGGGACCCAGTGAGGCCAAAGACAGAAGGAGCCTCCTGGGCCTGCAGAAGGGCCAGAGCCAAGGAGCAGGGAGTGTCAAGTGTGGGGAACAGAAAGAAAGCCTGCTAGGAAAGATCACAGAGTTTGAGGAAGGAAGTAATACTCTGTGAGGCTGGAGAGGTAAGTGGAGACAAGGCTATGCGGGACTTTCCAAACCAAACAGAGATGTTTGCATTTTACTCTCAAGGCAACATGGAGCCACCAAGATCAACTGAGTAGGAGATCCTTATTTAGTCAGAGCCACACTTATGGAAAATTATCTTGGCAGCAGTGGGAGGTGAGAGACTGGATGCTGGGAGACCAATTAAGAAGCTGTTGCAATGATCTTGGCAAGAGGTGATGAGGATTGGAGCAAAGAGGTTAGCTGTGTGAGTGGAGAAAAGGGATAAAGATGAGAGGGATGTGGCAAGATGGGGCAATCAACTGGCTATGTCAGGGGACAGAGAGAGGAATGGAGGAGAACGCCAAGATTATGAGCCAGAGACACCGGAAGGATGGTGGTATCTCCTGCAGGTATGATAAAGTTTAGAAGCAGGGAAGTAGGGAAAAGATGATGAGTCCTCTTCTGTATATGTTGAGTTAGAGATGTTGTTGGGACATCCACTTTGAAATGTCCTATAGGCAACTGGTGATTTGCTCAAGCTCGGAGAGAGATGAGTTGAATATACATAGATGGATAGATAGGTAGATGGAGAGAGAGAGGGAGAGAGAGAGAGAGGGAAGCAGATGGACAGATAGATGGATAGACAGATAGATCGACAGATAGATCGATCGATAGATAGATAGATAGATAGATAGATAGATAGATAGATAGATAGATAGAGATGGATAGAGAGACAGACAGGCAGACAGACAGACAGATAGATGGATAGAGAAATAGAGAGAGATGGATAGATGGATAGATAGATAGACAATAAAAAAATAGGTAGACAGGGAGAGAGAACTGGATGCTATCTGCATAGAAGTAAGAATCGAACCCATAGGAAGTAGAAGTGGTTAGGCTACCAAGAGAATATAGGGAGGGAAGAAAAGGATAGGAGTCTGAGACGGAACATTAAGGCACACCCATAGATAGTTAGGGGTGCTATAGGTGGGATAAGCCAGCACAGGAGAAGGAGAAAGGACAGTCGGACAGGTGAGAGAAGAACCAGGAAACAGGAGTGTTCTGGAGACCCAGAGAGGAGAGAGGATCCAGGAGAGGACAGTCAACAGCATAATGCAGCAGATAGAGTGAGGAGAATGAGGACTGAGAAAAGGCGAAAAGGCCGCCCTGTTTGGGCATTAAGAGATCACCGACAACTTTGGAAAGAGCAGTTTCAGCCAAGTGATGAATTTGGAAGCTAGACTGCAAAGGGCTGAGGAATAAGTGAAAGGAGAGGAAGTGAGGCAAGCCAATGGAGATTATTTTTTTACGAGGCTGAGGAAAGAGAAATAGAATGCACTCACCTGAGGGGATGGTTATGATCTAGGGAAGGTTGAATAGAACACTAGGCTGGGCTTGGAGTCATGAAGACCTGAGTTCAAATCCAGCCTCAGACACTTACTAGCTGTGTGACCCTGAGAAAGTTGCTTAACTCTGTTTGCCTCAATTTTCAAATCTGTAAAGTGAGCTGGAGAAGGAAATGGCAAACCACCCCAGTATCTATGCCAAGAAAACGCTAAAAAGGGTCATGAAGGGTCAGAAACAACCAAAAAACAACTAAACGACAACAAAGGGAAGGTCTGTGGTCAAAGAAAGAGCTTTGTAGGTACATATAAATATGAATGATAATTATCATTTCGAGAGGGACTTCATTAAAGTCCTACTGAGATACTCACCATGGTGTGGAGGGGACTGTGGATCTCAAAGGTTAATCCTGGCAGAGCTTTCTCTCCATTGGAATAGCCTTCAAGAACCTAGGTTGGCTGCGGATAGAGAGATAGATGGATGGATGGATAGATAGATAAGCACTTACTAAGCATATTCAGACATTGTGCTGTTATAGCAGGTTTTGGATCAGCTGTTGGGGGACTCACAGACGAAGTTCTGATCCCTTAATATCCTAAAGGTTGGAATACAAGTTGGAGCTATGCCCTGCAAGTTACTAAAATATGCCTACCCTTTGATATCAAAGAGTATCTATTGGGTAACCCAAAAGCCCTACAAGGCCCATACCCCAAAGAGAACAAAGAAAGAGGGAAAGATCCTATATATACAAAAAAATTATAGCAGCTCTTTTCATGATGGCCAAAAAATTAGAATCTAAGGGGTGTCCTCCTATTGGGAAATGACTAAATAAATTGTGGTGTATTCATGTAATAACATATTTTGTCATAAGAAATGACAAGATGGATGGTTTCAGAAGAAACTAGGAAGACCTCCATGAACTGATGCAGAGAGAAGTAAGAACAATTAGGAAGATAATTTATACAAAGTCAAAAGCATTATAGAGAAAAACAACATAGAAAGACATTGGCACTCTGAAAAATGTAAATTGTGAGTTCAAAAGACTTGAGATGAAACAGGCCACTCCTGCCAGAGAGGGGAGAGACTTAAAAAACAGGGAGAATCAGTTATTTTCAGGCAAGGCCAGACAGGGATTGGTTTTGCAGATCTCTGAATGTTTACAATGAGGGTTTTATTTTGGGTGGGGATTGTTGGTGTTGTTACTCAATGGGAGGAGGGGGGCAGACAGTGGAAGGGACAGATCACAAATGCTTGCAAAAATGAATAAATGTGTTTTGAAGGAGTTCATGTGGACAGTCATTTACACATTGTATCTAAATATTTTTTTCCTAAGCTGTAATAATCAGTTGCTTGCAAACGTGAACAGTTTATATCTAATCATGGTACTGGGTGTGTTGGTAAGCAAAATGGCCTTTGTTTTGTTTGAGTAATTCAGTGTATTTCATTGAGCCTTACTAGGTGCTAAGCCCCAGGCTCAAACCCCTATTAGGTGTAAAACCTATGTGGGTGTGGATTGGCAACTAAGGTGGGGCCCAAGGTGGGGCTAACTCCAGGGAGGGCCTAGTTTACATGTCTGAGACAGCAGAGGCTTTTAGACCACCTCTTTGTGACCATTCTAGGTCATGTGGGAGAGTGGCATGTGTGACTCACCCCTGATGCTGAAAAAGATATAAAACCAGGGCTTGGCCTCCTCTTCCTTGGAGCTCATTCCCACAGCAGTGGTGGCGCGTGTGACTCTGGGCCAGCCCTTCTTCTGAGCTCCCGGGCTGAACCTAGATGTTGGTAACTATGAATCTGTATTGGGTCTGTCTGTTGATGTTTACAATTTGCTCTGAAGTTCAGGGTGCTGGTCTCTTCCCCTGAACTAAGTGAATGATATTTGTATGCTGAATTAAAGTAAGCTTGTCAAACCCCTTCGCCTTGCTTTCCTTAGTTAAGCAGATCAAAAGAACCTGTGCTGTTGGCAGCTTTCTGGGTGCTGGCTGTGGGTGGATCTTTCACCCCCACAGAAGCTGCTAGCAGATTGTGGAAAAACTGGGTTCTTGATATTAAAATATGCGTGATAGATCAATCAATAAATGTCAAGAGCCCTGCTATCACTGTTGTTCAGTCGTGTCTGACTCTCCATGACCCCATTTGGGGTTTTTCTTGGCAAAGAAGCTGGGCTGGTTTTGCCATTTCCTCTCCAGCTCATTTTACAGATGAGGAAACTGAGGAAAGCTGGGTGAAGTGACTTGCCCAGGGTCACATGGGTAATAAGTGTCTGAGGCTGGATTTGAACTCAGGTTTTCTTGACTCCAGGCCTGATGCTCTATCCACTGTACTACCTAGCAGCCCTGACAACTAGGGATACAAAGGAAGGCAAGAAAACAACCTTTGCCTTCAAGGAACTTACATTCTAATGGGAGAGACAGCATGGGAAATATGACATGCGAGCAAAATATACACAGAGGAAATGGAAGGTTGTGTCTTAGCGGCATGAGGCAACCTGCTTATAGCTTGTTTCTACACCACCGTCTGCCTGTTGTCTCCTGCATTAGATTGTGAGGTGCTATCAGCTGGAGGGGATGGCAGGTGTTAGGAGCTGAGCTGAAGGTCGGGGTTCCTAAGAGGCAGAAATGAAGAGGAGGAAGATTCCTGGCATGGAGGGCAGGGAGGGTCAGCCATGTTCAAAATCTGATGTTTGCGTAAAGAAGGGGAAGAGATTTGACTCCAACAGATTGTTCAGAACTCATCAAAATTATAGACCAGATAGTGACAAGCATTGCTTGTGCACTTGTAGAATGAACTTAGTCCCCAAGGAACCACCTTTGTTGCTGACAGACTCTCCCCATGCCAACCCCTCACCCCAGCCTACTTTAGAGAGAGCCCCTGGCTTCCCTACCAGCTCTCATCAATCTGTAAATGCAAATCTAGGTTTTCCTCATGGATGATAGGAGCCAAGCCCTGAGAGAGCAGGGTTAATATGTATGAATGCTCCAAATGTCCTTTTCTTTGTCAACTATTTCTACAGTAAGCTTGGCAGTATTCCCGACCAAAGGGTTCAGTTCTCATCAGAACAGGCCGCACAACTTTGAAAGAATCAACATCTCTGAGAATCGGTTTTGAAAATGCAGAGGATTTGGACCAGAGGCCGTGTGTCTCCTAGACTCCCTTGGCAGTCTGGTGGAATCACAGAAGAGCATTGCTAAATGCTTCATGCAGGCTTCAAAGGAAACCCAGCTCCACCAAGAAGACCCTCCACCTCTCAGCTCCAGGCATTCTCCATCCCCCATGCCTGGAATGCTTTCCTCTCTGCTCTGACCATTGACCTACCTGGCTTCCTTTAGGTCCATTTAAAATCCCACCTCCTACAGGAAGCTGTCTTAATCCCCAGTGCCTTTCCTCCATTAATTATCTCCTATCTATCCAGTATATAGTTTGCTTTGTATAGCTTTGATTGCATGTTTTTTTCCTATTAAATTGTAAGTTCTTGAGGACAGGGACTGTCTTTTGCCTCTTTTTGTAACCCTCACACTTAGTCCCTGGCGCGTAATAGGTGCCTTAATAAATGTTTATTGAATTGAATTGAAATCCAATTATCAAAATGCTTAAAAACAAACTCACAGATCCCACATTAAAGAGTCTTGAACCGGTTGAACTCCAAGGTTCTGTCCTGTTCGAAATTCTATGATTCTCTAATGGGCCATGCAAAGGATAGAGCCCCGGACTTGGGGTCAGGAAGACCTGAGTTCAAATCCAGCCTCCGGTATGTATTAGTCGTGTGACCTTGGGTAAGTCACTTAAGCTCTGAATTCCTCAGTTTCCTCATCTGTAATACAGAGGAAATCAGAGCACGTACCTCACAGGGTTGTTGTGAGGGTTGAATGACATATTTATCAATTTCTTTGCAAACCCTAAGGCAATATATATATGTATATGTATGTATATATACATATCTATACACATATATATGTGTGTATGTGTGTGTATATGTGAATACAAATCATGTGTATGTATATATACATATGCAAATATATATTATTTATATATAATACATATAAATATATAACGCATACCCATATATATATCTAAAATGCTGGCTATTATCTTTCTTTTTGCCTTTCTTTCCTCCCTGGACTTTGAAGACACCGTTTGTTCTTGGTTCTCCTGGCCTCATGGCCCTTCCTTCAGTGGTCCCCTTTCCTTCTTCCTCACCCTGGAAGGTGGGTGCTCCTCAAAGTTCTGTCCCAGGCTCCCATTCCCCTGTCTCCTCTTCCCCTTGGCAAGCTTTCTTACCACGATGGTTGTAGTTTCCGCCTCTGGCAGGTGGGCAACATCATCTTTGTCTCTCTCCTGAACCAAATAACCTTTAGAACCTCTCCACCTGGACCCACTGGCAATCAATCAGTCTACAACCGTTGATAAAGCTCTTACTGTGTGCTAGGAGCTGTTACAGTTCTCTAACTCCTCCTCATCACCCCCACGCCACAAAAGAAGTCCTCTCTTGTAACAGATAAGCCTAGCTAAGTAGGATAAACCCACAAGTGGCTGTATCTGAAAATGGACATCATTCTGTACCTCTCATCTCTTGTTTCTCTGCCAAGGGGTGTCTTTCATATTCACTGCTGGCTCCTGTAGGATCTCTTGGTTTTGTATATAGTTTGAATGTACCTGAGTGTATACTGTGCCATCACACATGGGTGCTGACCTGTGGAAGCCCTTTCTGCATCAGACAGGTCCCAGTTACGTCTGGAGAAAGGATAAACAAGTGTGTTGGGACATATTTCTAAGTCCTGAAGTCCAGAGGAGAGTGTGGTCGGTTCCCTAGGTTTTTGCCCCTGGACAATGTAAAAATGAAGTCAGAATCTACCAACTCAGCACGATGGTTCTACGTCCAGTCCTCCTTCATTGTGTGGGTGCTGAGTGGGTAGCACGGAAAACGTTCATATTAGGAACCGTGTAGACGGAAGACTGAGATTTGGGGTCAATTCTTTACCAGTCTTCTCCTTGGGGCTCTTGCTCGTTGCTAACAATATTTCCTTGAAAATACGAAGCTGATTTTATTCCACTGTCCTAGCCTCTGAGAGCCCCATATTCACCTCCACACCACTGGAGGGACAGGCCTCAGAGTCAGAGTCATTCATTCATTACTCATCGATCCTATTATACTGGGTTCCACAGCGTATAATGCTTTGGGCTTGGAATCAGAAAGATCTGAATTCCAGTCTTGCCTCTGATTCTTAACACCTGTGTGATCCTGGACACGCAATTAACTTCTGTTAGCCTCAGTATCCTCATCTGTAAAATGAGGCTAATGACGGCTCCCCCCTCAAAGAGTAATTGTAAGAATAAAATGAGACAATAATAATTAAAAGGGTTTGAGAGATATAGTTTCTGTGTAATTTAATCATTTTGTTAATAAGGCCAGCGTATTATTAATAAAAGGATGATCTTTGGCTGTCTCTCTCTTGGACCAAAGACAATCATGGCCCCGGGCTCAGGTTATAGACCCTTAGAAGACTAGGTATCAATTAACTCTGATTGGCTAACACAAAAGGAAGTGAGTTATATTAAAATGAGGGACTGAGAGTGACACCTCAGTCTGTGTATATCCTCGGACCACACCCAGCCTTGGGCTCTCTACACAAAAGGATCTGTCTCCACCCAAGCTTGACTATTAGGCCTGGGTTGGGTCCAACAGAGAAGTGTAACTAACCTTCAGAGACTGAGGTGTCGAAAATAGAAAAGGGAGGGGGAGATCTGAATCTCCCCAAATCATTAGTTCTTAATAATCATTTCTCTCAAATATTTGTAAAGTGCTGTGAGCCATTATCACTATTCACTCAACAAGCATGCATTTTATCATAGGTTTTTCCCCCTGGCCTATGGCTTTTGCCTGTACAGTTGATTGCTAGAGGTGTTAGCTAAGGTTCAAACAATGAGAAATCTGAAGGATCTTTTTTTAAATATTAAATGTGATTTGATTTTCAGATCTGCATTGTCTCCCTCCCAACTCTCCCTTCCCTGGGTGAAGAGGGAAGAGGAAGGGAATAAACATTTCCATAGCCAGGCCCTGTACTAAGTGCTTTGCAAATATTATCTCAACTGATTCTCACAACAAACCTGCAAGGTAGTTGCTCTTATTATCCCCACGCTTAAGGTGACTTGCCCAGGGTCACACAGCTAATAAGTGACTGAGGCTGAATTTGAGCTCAGGTCTTCCTGACTTCAGGCCCGGTGTTTTACCCACTGCACCACTGAGCTGTTTTTCTTCCTAGTTTAAAAAGTAAAAAAAGCAGAACTCCTATTACAAGCATGCGTTGTCGAGCAAAATAAATTCCCACATTTTGGTTGTTCGGTCATTCCAGTCATGTCTGACTTATTGTGACCCCTTTGGGGGTTTTCTTGGCAAAGATATTAGAGTAGTTTGCATGTCCTTCTCCAGCTCATTTTACAGATGAAGAAACTGAGGCAAACAGGGTTAAGTGACTTGCCCAGGGTCACATAGCTAGTAAGTGTTTGAGGCTGGATTCGAACTCAGGTCTTCCTTACTCCAGGCCAAGCACACTATCTGCAGCACTACTTAGCTGCCCTACAATTCTTACATTGTCCATGTCCAATATGTATACACACATATATATTTATAAATATATGTGTATCTATATGACTATATGTATGTGTATATGCATACAGATACATATGCATATACATATATGTATACATGAGTATATGTATATACATATACACATACACACATATATACACATACATACATTTACATATATATACATTTACATATATATATACATATTATGTATATATATATATACACACGAAATGACTCAATGTGACTAGTAAGAGACTGAGTCCCTTACTTTTCTGTTAGGAGGTAGGTTACACATTTCTTCTTTAATCCTCTAGCATTGTGGTCGGTCATTGTGTTTATCAGAGTTTCTAAGTTTTCCCAGTCATTTGCCTTTCCAGTGTAATTTGTAATGGCATACATTATTACGGATCTGCTTACTTCCTTCTGCATCAATCCATACGTGTCTTCCCAGCTTTCTCCAAACCATCCCCTTCTGCTGGCTGTTCCAACAATTAGAGTTGTCCAGAGGTAGAGTAGACTGCCTTGTGACCTGAGCTGCAGGATTGTTTCTGGGTGGGAGTTATGCAAAGGAAATCATGGGTCCAATGAATATGGACAAGAGGGCCTCTGAGGATTCCCTCTAAGATTCTAGGAGCCAATGACAGTTGTAAGGGGATGTACTGACCATCTCAAGCTGATTTCAAGGAGACAATCATTCTTTGTTAGAAATGTAACCTCCTCGTGGGCAAGGAGTGTTTTATTCTTTGTCTTTTGGTTCTTCATCAAGTAATAAATTGCCTTACACATAGTAGGATTTGGTTCTTCATCACGTAATAAATTGCCTTACACATAGTATTTAAATAAATTCTTGATGATTGGTTTGCATCATACACAGCACTTAGCAATTAATATAATTGGTAACTACACATAACAACCTTTGGTTCTCCCAAATTAGGTGTCCAGAGAACCTTCAAAGAGCCCTGAGGGAATGTGTCCTTTAATCTCAGCCAAACCCTAAGAGAGTAAGCTGGTTACAGAATTCTGGGATTTCAATTTCTTTCTGAAGAAGGACAGGGGAAGACAGCAGGCCTTTGGATAGAGTACAAGATGCCATGCTCTCTGGCAAAGGAAGAATGCCCTTTTTTTCTGAAATAAATGGCACTAGAAGCAAGTGTTACTCAAAAGACATTTGGAAACTACTTTGGAAAAGGGACAATCCCAATTCACTTACATTGGTAGTACACCCTCTGGAGCAATCACCTCCCATGCACTCATGCTCATGGTTTGGGGTCCCAAGATGGCTGGTTCCTACTTATTCTCTGAGTTTTAGGGGAACCCTTATGGCTGGGGATTTCTAGTATTTTAGCTCTTGAATTTCATTCGCGCGTGTGTGTGCGTGTGTGTGTGTGTTCCTGATCACAAAATCAAATCAGTCACACTTAATTAGCTTTCACAAAAGGCACTAAGCAGTTAGAACAATTAGTATTAGTATAAGTAGTATTAGTATAGTATTAGTATTAGTATAAGTCAATGAAAACTTCCCTGGCAAGTTTAAAAGAATCATGATAAAAATTGTAGCATTGGAAGAAATTTCAGTGACCTTCTAGTGTGACACATGCCCAAAAAATCACCCCTATCCTAACATGCTGAGAAAAAGTTCATCTGGTTACTGCTTGAAGATTTCCATCACTTTCTGAGGGAACCCACTCTACTTTGGGACAATCCTAACTCTTAGAAAGTATTTTCTGAGAAAAAGCCCAAATGGCCTCTTTGGGTTTTTTAAATTTATACTTATTTATTTTTGACATTTAAAAAAATTTTTTTTTGAATTCCAAATTCTCTCTCTTCCTCCAGCCCCTCCCCCACTCATTGAGAACACAAGCAATAGGATATCAATTATACATGTGAAATCATGCAAAACATATTTCCATATTAGCCATGTTTAAAAAAAACAATAAAACAAAACAAGAAAACTAAAGTGAAAAAAATTATACTTCGATCTGTACTCAGAGTTCATCAGTTCTCCCTTTGGAGGTGGATGACTTTTTCGTCATGCGTCCTTTAGAATTGTCTTGTCTTGAATCATTGTCTTGATCAGAGTGGCTAAATCTTTAACAGCTGATCATCTTTACAACGTGGTTGTGGCTGACTTTAATGTTCTCCTGGTGCTGCTTACTTCACTTTGCATCAGTTAATATGAGTCTTTCCAGGTTTTTCTGAAATATCCTGTTTGCCATTTCTTATAGCACAATAATCTTCCGTCACAGCCATAGACCACAACTTGTTCAGCCATTCCCCAATTGATGGGCATCCCTTCAATTTTCAGTTCTTTGCCAGTACTGGTGCTGTAAATATTTTTGTACAAATAAGTCTTTATTCTTTTTCTTTGATCTCTTTAGGGTAGAGACCTAGTAATGGTATTGCTGGGTCAAAGAGTATGCACATTTATAGTCCTTTTGGTGTAGTTCCAAATTGTTCTACAGAATGGTTGGACCAGTTCACAACTCCATCCATGTTCCTTCCAACATTTGTCGTTTTCCTTTTCTGTCATTAGCTATTCTGATAGGTTTAAATTGGTACCTCAGAGTTGTTTTAATTTGCATTTCTCTCATCAAAAGTGATTTAGAACATTTTTTTCAAATGACTACAGATACCTTTGATTTCTTCACCTGAAAAATTGCCTATTCATATCCTTTGACCATTTGTCAATTGGGGAATGGCTTTTATTTTTATAAATTTGACTCAGTTCTAAATGAGCCTCATTGTAACTTCTACCCATCACATCCAATGCTGCCTCTTGGGGCCAAACAAGAACAAGGCTAATCTTGCTTCCTTATAATAGCCTTGAATGTAGTTATTATGTTTTCTCCTGGTTGTCTCTTCTTCAATCTAATTCCCAGTTCATTTATTTAATCCTCAAGTGATATAGACTCAAGGCATTCCACCATTCTGGTTATACTGCTCTGGATGGTCTCCAGGTTACCAGTGTTCTTCCTCACCTATGGCATCTAAAACTGAGCATGTTGCTGGTAATGTGGTTGAAACAGGACCAAGTACAGAAGGGCTCTCACCACTTTGTCCCTATTCTCAATGCAGTACAAAGTCACATTAATGTTTTCTTTTGGCCTGTCAAATTCTCACTGCTCACTCAGATTGAGCTTGGAGACTACTAAGACCCCTAGATCTTTTTAAAAGCTGCTTTCTATTTCTATTTCTTTTTTTCATTGTTCTCCCATCTTGTAATAATGGAACTGATTTTTTTTAACTCAAGTATAAGACTTTACCTTACCCCTATCGAATTGCACCTTATTAAATAATTCATCCTGTTTCTAGAGCCTGTCAAGATCTTCTTGGATTACAGTGATGTCATCTTGTGTTTGTCATCTGAAAATTTGATGAGTTATATAACCACTCTGTTTTGGTTTTCTAAAATTTGTTGTTTAGTCGTTTTTCAGTCATGTCTGACTCTTCACAACCCCATTTGGGTTTTCTTGGCAGAGAAACTGAAATGGTTTGCTATTTCCTTCTCCAGCTCATTTTACAAATGAGGGAACTGAGGCAAACAGGGTGAAGTGACTTGCCCAGGGTCACACAGCTAGTGAGTATCTAGGGCCTGATTCAAACTCAGGAAAATGAGTCTTCCAGATCCCAGGCCTGGCAATCTTTCCACTTTGCCACCTAGCTGCCCTTTTCCTAAAAATAGGTGTCCAGAAAGCCTCTTCAAGGAATTACATTCATTCCTTTAAAGAATTACATTCATTCCAGAGTCTGGATTCCAGGCTGAATTAGCATCCGGCCTGGTACTGGTGCCCCAAGGGCAAAGAGTAACCTTCTGCACTTTGGCCGGCAGTGGCTGAGACAAAGATTCATCAAGCAGCAATGATACCTTTGAATGTGGACTTAGTGGGACCCGTGATACGTGGTCATTTTTCTTCCTTTCTTTTCGAGGAAGACCAATGACATCATGGGGTGAAGTCTTGACTCACCCGTCAATTAGATCTAAGAGGCAGAGCTGTAGGAAGTTGTTAGACTCACTGTCTCACAGAGTCATCCACATTCAGTGGCAAGACAAAAGTCAGATGACTGGCGATGGCCCAGGATGCCGTGGATGACCTTGGATGATTTGACCTTTGATGCCTGACCAAGCTCTAAGCCCTCAACAGCATTTGCTTCAAGCCCCCTTCACAGCCATTGGAACAAATTGGTCTCAATCTGCCATTCTGCCAGGGAAGTCTTCACATGCTTGGGGACACATCCCCTAACTCACCAACGGGTTTGAGGACCATCAGTTACCCTCACATCTGCTGAGATGGTTTTATGTGAGTGTGGCCACTGCACATGATGTAGCTTCTTGGAGCCACAGGTGAGAGTCGGGTATCAGGTGGATACCAAAAGTGGATGAGAAGTCCTTGTACCAGAGGTGTTGGTCCACCCTGAACACTCCATACAATTCCCCCTCCCCATGCTATGAAACTGAGCTAAGGTTTATTTAAACCTACTCCATCAGAGACCAAGGTGCCTAGAAGGTATTGAGAGAAATGTTTGTTCTTGCTATAGTTTTGAAGTGTATATCCCTTTGTAAAAGTCAATTGAAAGTTAATTATGTGGTTAAATGGAATTGGGATGCTTGTGCCTGGCCCCTAATAGTGGGTATGACCTAGTTTGTGGGGGCTTGAGGCAATGATGGCTGTTGAGAAGAGATAGGATAGCCCCCCAGGAACCCTGAGAGATGATGAAGCTTGTGATCCTTCCAAAGACGAATCATGGGGAAAATGGAAGACAGCAGGACTTTGGACAGAGCCTTGACAGCCATAGATGCCTCTGTCCAAGTCATTGACAAACCTGTGAAATAGAACACATCCCTGATATCCTCCACAGAGACCCCTGGGCAGTTCAACACTGAGCCATCAATGACTCTCCTTAGCCTCCCCACGACCAACCAGTTCTGAGTCCGCCTAATTATATCAATGTCCAGGGCACATTTCTCCATTTGCTCTACAAGAAAAGTATGACATGCTCTATCAAATGTGTGGTTAAATCCAGCTAAGCTACAACCGCAGCACTCCTCTCCTTTACTAGATTGGTGACCCTGGAAAAAAGAAAATGTGGCTAGACTAGAATGGCCTTTTCCACACTAAGCCGGTCTGACTCTTTGTGATCAATACTTCCTTTTCCAGATATTTTGTAACAAATTCTTTAATGAGCTCTTCTAGAATTTTCTCAGAAGGTGAAATCAAGGTCACTGGTTAATAGTTTATAAATTTTTACTATTCTCTGAATTTGTTCTTGAACAACATGACATTGATCCTTCTCATCTTTTAGTACTGATACTACTACCGCTACTACTACTATTACTACCACCACCATCACCACTACCATTACCACCGCTACTATTACCACTTTTACTACTATCACCACCACCACTACTACCACTTCTAATACAACTACCACTATTACTACCATCATAGAACTACTCCCATGACTACTACTACTACTACAAATAGTGATAGCTAGCATTTATATAGTGCTTTAAGGTTTGCAAAGCACCTTTTGTGTATGATCTCATTTTGGGACTTCTGCTCACTGAGATCCTTTAAATATCTTCGACATTTGCATGGCATTCATTCACCTATATACCTGAGGATATAGCTCATTTGGGAAAGATAACTTGAATTTATTAAGGACAGGGAGGTACTTTCTGACTATCTCCTTAAGACTTCCATTCTTGTCTTTGTATCTTTTATGCTTATGACATAATAGTCTCTTCTTTTCTTCTTCTTATCATCATCACCACCACCACCACCACCACCACCACCACCACCACCACCACCATCACCATCACCATCACCATCACCACCACCATCACTACCACCACCATCACCACCACCATCATCATCACTATCATCATCATCATTATCCTAGATCTAGAGGGACTCTCAGAAGCTGGGCAGTATAGTCCCACCCCCCTCATTTTACTGATGAGGAAACCAAGGCCCAGGAGGGCAACTGACTTGCCCAAGGTGACACAAATATTAAGGGTCAGAGGCGGGTTTTGAACCTAGGTTGTCTGACTCCAAAGCCACGTACCATGACTTGTTGACAGACTGCGTTTTGTTGTATCCCTGAGAATAGGGCCTGGCACACAGCAGGCACTTGAATAACTGCTCCTTGACTTGACCGATTGACTGGACATCTTGTTCTGTGCAGAAGCATCAACAACAGAAGCAACTTAAGAACTAAGTATCCCTGCGATCTCTCTGTTATCAGTGATCAGTAGCCCATGCTCCCCACACAGCCATTCTATTCTTCTGAACCTTTTCTTTTCTCTCAAGATAGCTTTGAAAAGGTTCCTTTTGGGACCCTCAGATTCCCCAAACAGCCTCAGTACCCACACCATCCTTTAGTCCTCAGACTGTGCTGGGCTCAAAGGTTCCTCCTTGGTTACTTGGCCTTTAGTATCCATCTTCTGAGAATCATCCCCAGCCAGAACAAGGGCATGACTCATCCAGAGAATAAATGTTTTTCCAACCCTGATTTGCTTCATCTGCTAGTTAATAATTGGCGTCTGACCGTCCCACCTTGGGCATGTCTCAGCTCATAGACATACCTTATTCTGTCCTTCTTGCTCTTGGTGACTCATGGAAACATCACAGGTAAACATCTGCCCTTCTTTTTGGAATTAATGATGTTACAAAGAAGGTGCCCATCTGTTGGGGAATAGCCAAACAAGGTGTGGTACATAAAGGCGATGGGTAGCATGTTCATCAGATGGGCAGATGACAAAGAGCTGGGCGGTGGACGACACTCGGGATCCAAGAGTCTCTCCAGGTTAGATAGAGCATTGGGCTGAACCTAATAAGATAAAATTCAGTCAGGATTATGTAGGGCCTTGTACTTGGAGATCAAAAACCAACTTCATAACGATGAAAGCAGAAGACAGAAAGACAACAATGGTTCTGAAAAAGATCTGGGGGTCTGGATGGACAAATGTGAATCAGCAGTTGATGGGACAGCCAAAAAAGTGAATGGTATCTCTGGTGGCATTAACAGAGGCAGAGCTTCTAGGACTGGGGGTCATGGTCCCTCTGTGTATGGCCCAAGCCAGACCCAATCTGGTTCAGCTCTGAGCACCATGAAGGTCATTGATCATCAGGAGGGTGTCTATAGGAAGGCGACGAGGATGATGAAGGTCCTTGGAGTAGAGGTTAAAGGAACTGGGTGGCTCAGATTAATGACTTCAAGTGTCTGGAGGGCTGTCAGTCAGTCAGTCAATAAGCATTTATTAAGTGCCTCCTGTGTGCCAGGCCCCGTGTTAAGCACTGGGGATACAAAAAGGGGTGAAAAGATAGTTCCTGCCTTCCAGGACCTTCCACTCTCATGGGGGGAGACAATAAGCAAAGAAATATGTACACACAAGCTATAGACAGGAGAAACAGGAAATGAATAAGGGAGGCCATAGAAGAAGGGTTAGGCTTGTTTTACTTAGGTTTTAGCAAAGCTTTTCATAAAGTATTTCCTGCTATTCCTATGGAGAAGACGAAGATGTAGACATTAGACAATGATACAATCCAAAGGACCCAGAAGGGGTGGAGAGTTGGAAGGGACCCCGATGGCCGTCAAGTCTGACCAGCTCACAGAGAATACATTTTTTTCTTTAGCAGTCATTAATTCCAGGGAGAAGTGTAGATGTTTGTCAGCTGTGGTGTTGCTATGAGTCACTGTTGTCTGGAACCCAGAGCAAGAAGGACAGAAGAGGAACGTCCAGCACTTAGGTCAGTGCCCAGCACATGTGGTTATTGTTCAGTCGTTTTCCGTTGTGTCTGACTCTTTGTGACCACATCTGGGATTTCCTTGGCAAAGATACCAGAGTGGTTTGCCATTCCTTTTCCAGCTTATTTTGCAGCTAGGGAAACTGAGATAGGGTGAAGTCACTTGCTCAGGGTCACACAGCTAGTAAGTGTCTGGGGCCAGATTGGATGAATCTTTCAGATTCTGGGCCCAGCACTCTATCTACTGCATTACTTAGCTGCCCACTCAGCATGTACATAGTAGGCCCTTGTTGACCACATCTATAGGCTGAGCAGAAGCAGGATGTGGCAGAAAACAATGGCTGGAAGCTATAAAAAGGCTAACTGAGACTCAGAAAAACTTTTTTTTAACACTGAGAGCTGTTCCAGAACAGAATGGGCTACTTCCAGTCACGGCAAGAGGGTATCCTCCTTTGAAGTTTCTAGGCAGAAGCTAGACAAGTTCTTTTTTTTTTTTTGAGGGGGGAAGGCAGAGCAATTGGGGTTAAGTGACTTGACCAAGGTCACACAGCTAGTGTGTCAAGTGTCTGAGGTCGGATTTTAACTCAGGTCCTCCTGACTCCAAGTCCAGGGCTCTACTCACTGTGCCAGCTAGATGTCCCTGTACAACTTCTTATTGGGTATGGTAGAATGGGGTAGGCTGGATGGCCCATGAAATTCCTTCCACCTTTAAGTGTATGGGCTTATGAACAAAAAGGTGAGCCTGAATGCTGTATATTGACTAGGTTTGACTTAGAGAAGAGATAAGAAAATTCACCTTCCTCCCTTCTTTGCCAAGGTGGGGACTTTGGGTATGGGGTATTGCATGTACTGTCAGCCAGTTGACATGATGGTTAGTTTTGCTGAACTGCCTTTTTTTCCCTCTTGAAAACAGATACCAGCTTGCAGTCAGTATTCTAAGAATTGGAGCTGTGCCCAAACATCTTTGCACTGGATGGAGTCTCCTACTCCTCACTGGAGGTCTCCAGGAAGAGGGTAGATGGCTTCCTGTCAAAGAGGTGGAAGACAGGATTCTTGCTCAGGTACAGGTTGGATCTTTGAGATTCTGGGATTCTATGGGTCGAAATTAAAGGCAGTCTGATTTTGGCTCAGTGTAAGGAAACGATTATCAACAGTTAAAACTCTAAAAAATTAGAGGAGACAACCCCAAGAGGCAGGAGGGAGTCGTCTGTCAAAGGAAGGCTTTAACCGGGCAATGGATGTTCTGTCTTAGGGATGTTTCAAGGTTCAAGCTTCAATTAGAGGCAGAACCATTCAGTCTGCCAACACGTATTCATTAAGATCCTATTATGTGCAGACACTGATGTCCTGCGATCTGTCCCAGCTCTTACATCAAACGAAAGAACTGGGGATGTTTGGCTGGGAGCAGAGAAGATGCTAGGAAAATAGGATCGCTGTCTTCAAGTATCTAAAGGGCTGTTGTATGGAAGAGAGACCAGCCTCATTCTTGCTTGGACCCAGAGGTCCCAAATTCTTGTTTGGAACCAGGAATAATTGCAGTAATAGGGAAGGCAGATTTAACCTTGAGGTCAGAAAAACCTTCCAAGGTGTCCCAAAATGGAATGGATTGTCTGGAGAGATAGCCTGCTCCCTATTATCCACATTTTTCAAGTGGACGCTGGGGGACCGTTTGTCAGGTAAAGTTTTAAAAATTTTTCTGAATTTAATAAGCACCATATAAAATGAGCGTGTCCCTATACAAAGCAGAGCAGATCACAAGGACTACATTCAGATGTGTCTGACTGTCCATGATGCCATTTGGGGTTTTTTTTGGCAGGGATACTGGAATGGTTTGCCATTTTCTTCTCCAGTTCATTTTACAAATGAGGAAACTGAGGCAGCCAAACAGGGTTAAGCGACTTGCCCAGGGTCACACAATTAGTGTCTTTGCACATGAAAACCCTGAATTTCTATAATATAGCTTACTTTTCCTTTATTTAATAACTTCCACTTTATTTTCAAAGATGTCCTGAATTGAGTTGAAATGTCACATGCCTCCCAGAAGAGGAGAGGGAGCATTTCATCTCTGTCTTTGTAGCCCCAGCACTTATCACAGTGCCTGCCATAGAGTCCACCCTTAACTGTTCATTAGGACTGAATGGGGTCTTTCTAGATTCCCCTTAGCTAGAAAAAAGCCTTCCCTCCCCCAATCTTGAAGATCCTTTCCTGTGTCAGGGGCAGATGGCCTCTAAGTTCCCTTGAAGCTCTGAGATCGGTGCAATCAATCAGCAAGCACTTATTAAGCACCTATGTGCCAGGCACCGAGCTAGCCCCTTGGGCTACAGGTACAAGGCAGGAAGCAATCCCACCCTCATGGAGGTTCTATTCTAAAGGGGGACACCAGGACACAGGGAAAGAGAATAAATACAAATCTGTACAAAGTGGCTAAATCAAAGGTGGATTGGGAGGGAGGGCAGGAGCATTTATCGAGCTCCTCCGACATGCCAAGCGCTGCCCAGCTGGTGGGGAGACAAGGCGACTGGTAAAGCCCGGTTCTCCAGGAGCCGCCACGCCCACACGCACGTGGACAGATGAAATCCCGCCTCCGGAGGCTGCTGGGGAAGCCCCGCCCCACCCCGCGAGCTCACCACGTGCAGCCTCCGCGGGCTCCGCCCCGCCCCCTAACTAGGCGTCGCCTCATTGGCCGCGGCGCGGACGTCGCCTCGTGACGTCACGGCGCGTCCCGTCGCACCGCGTGACGACAGGCGGGCGTCCAGCTGTGGGGGGAGGGGACAAGATGGCTGCGTCCGTGGGACGATCCGGGCCCGTGCTGGGCCTCTTGGCCGCGCCGAGGACTAGCAGGTGGGCCCGGGGCCGGGGGCTCAGGGGCCGGGGGGCTGCTGGCGGGGGCTAGGGGTCGTCAGGGGCGGAGCAAGAGCCCCCGGAGGGCCGAGCGGCCTTGCTGCCTTAGTTTCCCCACGTCTGACATAGGGACGGTGGGATGAGGAGCCTCAGGGGTTCCCCCAGAGACCTGACAGCCCCTCCCCCATGCGCTGTGTGACCTTGGGTGAGGCTGGAACCTCTCTGGGCTGCCTCAGTTTCCTCCTCGCGTTCCACGTCCTGCGTTTTTGCTGGAGTCCCACACCTTCCCTCGGTCCAAGTTTTCCTGTCAGTAAAATGGGAGTGAAAAATGCAGGTTCCGGACTAGGAATCTGGCTAGGCACACAGTAGGTCAGCACTTCACAAAAGTTTGGTGTGGCAGAGCGGACGTGGCTGCTTCCTGGCCAGGAGACCTGGGGCAGTCAGCTCAGTTCTTTGGGCCTCAGTTTCTTCATTTGTAAAACGAGTGGGGTGGACAAACTAGACTTCCCGAGACCGTCCCTGCTCTCTTGAGTTTTTCTTCTGCAAGAGAGGTTTTGAGTTTGAGGATTTCGTGGCCCGCGTCGTCCTGGGAGGGGTTTAGTAGAAGGAGCATTTGGCTTTGTGTCCTTGGCTCTGCTGCCACTGACCGGTGCGTAGCATTGGACACATCACTTCCTCTTGGGATGGATGGGCTAGAGATCCCTCACACGCCGGGTTCCAGAGATCCTGGGTGATCTCCCCATGCCCCGCCCCACTCCTTTCCCTTCCACGTCTTTAAGTTCCCGGTGAAAGTGATGCAGTGGGGAGGAGACCTGACCCGGCTGCTACCCCATTAACCAGCCGGGTGTGTGTGTGGGGCGGGATATCTGCAGGTTGTGCTCTTGTGGGGGCTTTGGCCCTCCCACCTGGAGGCTCAGAATCCTGTCCCTGTTCCTGAGTCGTTTTGTGCTCTGGGCTAAGCTGCACTTTCCTCATTTGCAAACTGAAGAGCGCGGGTGAATTCTTTTCTTTTTTTAAAAAGAAATATCATTTTATTATTTTTAATATTCAGTTTTATTTTCATCCAGTTCTCTTTCTTCCATCTTCCCTGCCTCCGTAAAGAAAGCAAGTAAAACAAAGCCCGATAAGTTGTGTAGTCAAAACGCAAACCCAATTCTCCAGTTAGCTGCCTTCCCCACCCACCTAAATGTGCCTCTGTGTGCACCAAGTCCCGCGGTGGCACGTCATTGTCGAGCAGCACGGTCATCGTGGGGCTGCTGCAGTAGGGCTCCGTCATTGGGGTGCCTGGAGTTGTTGTGGCCTAGGTGATTTCTGGGAGCCCTTCCTTGAGGGTGATCTCAGTGGAGAGAGCCCCGACTTTGGAGTCAGCAGGGACTCGTTTCCTGGCCCTGGCCCTAGCCCTGGCCCAGGACCGTGCCCACAGCAGGCACTTGTGTCGAGTTGAATGTAATTGGGTCTAAATCTGGGTCCAGCCGCTTAGTATGTGTGACCTTGGACAAGTCCCTTATCCTTTCTGGGCTTTGGCTTTCTGATGTGTAAATGAAGGGCCCTTCTGGCTGGAACCACGGGCCACCGTGTCTTTGCAGCCCCTCCTCAGCCTGCAAACTGGGACTGTGTTTCCCAAGACTCCTTAACCTCAGTCTTCTCCCTCTTAGACCAGCCCCCAGTTTCTTCTGTCAGCACCCGGTGGCTCCCAGTGGTCTGCGCGTTGTCTCCTCCACTAGATTGGGAGCTCCTTGAGCGCAGGGACTGTTTTTTGCCTTACTTTGTATCCCCAGTGCTTAGCACAGTGCCCGGCACATAGTAGGTGCTTAATAAATGCTCGTTGACTAGCTGACTGACGCTGGTGCAGATCTGAGGGGGGATGGAGACCTGGGAATAGTTGCCCCTGAGGGTCAAGTACAGGAAAAGAGGGTGAGGAGATTCACTGGCCCAGGGGATCCTTTGGACCCTGAGGGAGGCGGTGTAGTGGCCTCTGCTTGCCTGAAGGCAGGAGAACAAGATCATCCCCCATCCTGAGCACTTTACCTGCAAAAACAAAACAGCCAGGCCAAGGGCGGGGCTCTGGTCCCCTTCGGCATTGCTCTGGGCCCGGCGCCATGCTGTGGGCCAGGTTACAGATAGGCCCTCCGGGGAGTACCCGGAGGGCACAGAAAGAGGCTAGGCTAGAGCGGGCATCTGTGGGAGGGAGACAAAAGGAGCCCTCATTAAGTACCGCCTCTGTCCCTGGTGCTGGGCCCTCAGAGCTAGGCGGTGCAGCGGATCCAGAAGACTCATCCGTGGGAGTCCCAGGCTGGCCTCAGACACTTCCCAGCTGTGTGACCCTGGGCAAGTCACTTCCCCCAGTCTGCCTCAGTTTCCTCATTTGTAAAATGAACAGGAGAAGCAAACAGCAGACCACTCCAGTGACTTTGCCAAGAAAACCCCAAATGGGGTCACAGAGTCACTCAAAGACCTTACATTGTGCTGGGGGGTGGGAGGACCACGAACACCTTTGTAGATGGAGACATATACGAAGCAGACTCAAAATAACCTTGGATAGGAAAGGCTTTCCAGTCAAGTAGAAGGTACTGCTGCCTGAGCTGAGTCTGGAAGGAAACCAGGAACCCGAGACTGCAGGTAAAGACGGCAGAGGCACCAGAATGGAAGAGGGATATATGGGAATTGAAGGAGTACAGGTTGATTGGAATGTACACTCTGTGGGGGAATAGCATGAAATCAGGCCAGAAAGATGGGCTGGCTCCAGATTCTGAAGGGCAGGGCAGTGGCATGGTCATACCTAGGCTTTGGGAGAGCAATTAGGCAGCCATGGAGGCTGGAAGAAAGAGGGGAGAGCCTGGAGCCAGGCCCATGAGAAGGCTGTTGTAGTGGTACGGAAGGAGGGCTCGAAGGCCTAAAATCGGGTGATGGCCAAGTGTGTGGAAGAAAGGGGCAGGTACAGGATGTGCTGAAGTAGGGTCAGAGAAGCTTAGCAGCTGATTGGCTCTGGTGGGGAATGGAAAGTCAGGAGTCAAGAATGACTCCAAAGTTGTGAACCCAAGTGACCGGGAGGATGGGGGCAACCCCGACTCCACCAAAGGAGCCAGAGGGGAAACACATCACATTCTGAGAGATTAGTAGGGTGGTGGCACGTTAGGACCTAGGAGAGCCCAGAACCCCACAAACACCCCAGTGTAGCAGTCAATCAGGACACGTTTGTCAAGCTCCTACTTTGTGCTAGGCACCATATACAAAAAGAGGTAAAAGACAGCCTCTGCTCTCACAAAGCGTACAGTCTAAAGGGAAAGACAATATGCAAACAAATCTGTGCAGACAGCTGTATACAGGAGAATTAGGAAGTAATGTAGAGAGGAAAGGCCCTGGAATTAAAGGAGCTGGGGAAGGCATCCTGTAGAAGGCGGCATTTTAGTTGGGACTTAAGGAAGCCAGGTAGGTCAGTGGTCAGAGTGCAGGACGTCCTAGTTAGAGAATGCCCTGAGCCAAGCAATGGAGAGTCTTGTTCATGGAACGGTTGATGAAGCTTAATAATGTACGAGTGAAAAAGGAGTAAGGAGAATCACCTATAGACTCCTCCCCTACTCCCTAACCCCTGGGAGGCCACAGAAGGACTACCAGAGTCTTACAGAAACCCAGAAGTAAATGAGCGGAGCCTGGCACCGGAGGTGGCCCTGGAATCTTTTGACAAGAGCCCATCGAGGGAGGGCACAGCCCTAAGCCAAGCACTGCTCAAGGGAGAGCCCTGCAGAACTCAGTGAGGGGTCCCAGGTAGAACTCAGTGTGATGGTGGCCCTCGCGTCTCTATGATGGCTGGAGAAAAAAAGGTGTCAGAGGCAGGCCACCTGGAGCTTTGGCCATAGTTGAGGGCAATCCAAGGGTGGTAACTAGGCATCCCCATGTCAGCCAGGCATTCTGGACCTGAACCACAACAGGAGACAAGGCCTTGCACATGACCCTCAGGAGCAGCTAGGGCCTGCTCACCCTGCTCAGGAGAGCAGGTCTGGAGCTTGCCTCAAGCTCAGGCTCCCCTGAGCTCCCCCATTGAACATGTTCACATGTTAATGGAGGTAAAACCCACATTCATTAGGCTCTTGCTGTGTGCCAGGTACCTTGTATTGTCACAGTCCTGTGAAGTAGGTGCTACTGTTGTCACCATTCTTTTCCCCACAGATGAGGAAGCTGAGGCTTCTCTTCCTGAGAGAGAGGGTAAATGACTTACCTAGGGTCACACAGTTAAGAAGTATCTGGGGCTGAATTTGAACTCAGGTCTTCCTGACTCCAGGCCTGTGCTGTGTGCATTGCCCCACATAGCTACCTCTTTTCAGAACCCTTGTCTCTTTAAGGATCACAGAGCAAGGCAAATATGACAGACAGAGGGCTTGTGAGTGGTTTCCTTCTATTTGGATGGTCTAGAGAGAAATGGGAGGAACTAGGAACTGACAAAGAAAGGGACGGAAATACCTGTCGTGAAGGAGTGTTTAAATGTAGAGAAAGCAGACGGTAGAAATAATGGGTATCACTGGAACCTCGTTTTCATCTGAACTAGATAAAGAAAGAAGAGTTAAAATACCGTACACACCCAGATTGCAATATAGAAACACATTCAACTCCTAAGGGAAATAGAGAGTAAGAGGGAAACAAGGAGGAAGGAGGGAGGGGTTTGAGAGACAGGCCTGGATACGAGAAGAGTCAGAAAAGCTATTGCAGTGTTGGTGAGAGAAATGAGAAGGAAGCATTAAAAAGAAGAAAGAATAAAAGTCTGGAATCAGAGTAGGGCAAGGGGAAGAGAAGAGCCACAATGCGCAGAGAACAGGCCATTTCACTTCTAGATCACAAATGTCAGGATCACAAATATTCTTATTTGTAAAAGGTGGGGGTGGGGTAGGAGGAAAAAAAAGAATGGGAATAGGACGGAGGGAAACATGCAACTAATGATCATCTCCATGGCTCAGATGAGCTCAGATGGCAGAATGGAGTAGGAAGCCAAGTCCAGCAGTAGGATGTGTACAAGAGCATGCTGGGAGCATAAAGACTGACAGAGAACTGAAGTGAAAAGCTGGAGCAAAACCCGTTCCATTTCAACTGAATTAAAATAAGATTCAAATTCAGATTAGACTACAATTAGTATAGGTGTGATAGTAAGTTATAAACAGGAGAATAACATTCTGATTAACTGCCCCAAAGATAGTGAATCATCATCTGTATTTTAGTATAGACACATCTAATAGTATAACATCTGATTTAAATGAAAAGTCAATAGAGGGATAAGTAGATAGTAAAGCTGTAATAGTGAGGAACTAAATATTTCTTTCAGACCAAGACAATCTAACAAAAGATAAACAAAGTTAAAGACCTAAATAAAACTTTAGGAAGTTGGAAATGATACACTGCTGGCAATTACTGAGTAAGAATAGAAAAGAATCTGTATACTTCTAAGCCACATACAGAACCTTTACAAATATTCCAGCGTGAAAACACCAGTAGGAAAGCGGAAGTATGAAACACATTGTCTACTCATCACATTGCAGTAGAACTTATATCCAATAAACGACTTTTGGAGAAAGAATTAAAATGCTTGGAGAGTAAATAATAGTTACAAATAACTGGTGGGCCAAAGAATAAGTTGTAGAAACAATTAAAAATTTCATTCAAGAAGATTACTATATAATAATGAGCTAATATACCAAAATTTATGGGATGTAGCCAGAGTAGTAATTGGAGGAAAATTTATAGTTTTGACTGCTTTTGTCAACAAAAGAGAGAGAAGAAATCAGTTAATTGGGGACGTAACTACAAAACTCGAACAGCAAATAAAAAACCCCAGCTAAACAACAAAGAAGAAATCCTGAAATCTAAAGAAAAGTTTAATAGAATTAAAAGTAAAAGAGTTCCATTGAATTAATAAAACTAATAAAATAGATAAGCGTTAGCCAATCAGATTTTGAAAAAGAAGAAAACCAAATTGTTTCAAAAATTAAAAAAGGGAATTAATAGCAGTTGAAGAGGAAATAAGAAAATTGTCAGACTCTTTTATTCTATTGTATCCTAACAAAACTGATAAACTAGATAAAATGAATGAATTCTTACAAAAATATCGGTTAGCTAGAATAACAAAAGAAGAAATAGGCTATTTTACACCGTGTCAGAAAAAAAATAATTAATTATTAATTAAAATAATAATAAATGAAATCCCAGGAATAAAAGCTCCAGGAACAGATGAATTTACAAATGAATTCTGTCAGACATTCAAAGGAGAATTCTGAGGTTACATAAATTGTTGAAATAATAGGAAAAGAAGAGGCCCTTCCAATCTCATTCTGTGACTTAAACATTGTCTTGGTGCTTAAACCAGGAAGACAAAGCAGACAAAGAAAACTGCAGACCATTATTACTGATGACCATTAATGCAAAAATTTTAAATGTAATATTCGCAAATGGGCCACAGCAACATGTTAGGTCACACACGAAGACCACGAATGTCTGAACTGCCTGCATATTCTCAGTCTCTTTTGCTGGATCTTCCTCATCTTTACTTTTCTATTAGCTAGTAACAAATTCTGTAGTAAATGACAAACATACTGAAAGTTCAGTTGCATGTATTGCTTCATTTTAGACAATATTTAGATATTCAGTACAATTCAGGCCTGCATGCCTGTTAACTCCCCTTCTCCCACCCCCCGGCCAGGGCACCATCCTGGTCCTCTTCTCTTCTTCCTCTGTGTTATTTTACTCACTAATCTCATCAGCTCCCATGTTTTCAACTATGCTAATGATTATTTTTTTCTTTTTTAAATTTAAATGTATTTAATATTTTAGTTTTCAACATTGATTTCCACAAGAGTTTGAGTTACAAATTTTCTCCTCATTTCTACCCTCCCCCCCCATTCCAAGATGGCATATATTCTGATTGCCTCATTCCTCAGTCAGCCCTCCCCTCTTTCACCCCATTTCCCCCATCCTCTTTCCCCTTACTTTCTTGTAGGGCAGGATAGTTTTTAAAACTTTGAGTTCCAAATTCTCTTCCCTTCTCACTCACCCTCCCTAGGAAGGCAAGCCCTTCAACATAGATCACACATGTATTATGATGTAAAACACTTCCACAATGCTCATGTTGTGAAAGGCTAACTATATTTCCTTCCATCCTTTCCTGACTCCCTTTATTCAATTTTCTCCCTTGACCCTGTCCCTTTTCAAAGGTGTTTGCTTTTGATTACCTCCTCCCCCTATCTGCCCTCCCTTCTATCATCCCCCCCTTTTTTATCACCTTCCCCTTACTTTCCTGTGGAGTAAGATACCCAATTGAATGTGTATGTTATTCCCTCCTCAAGTTGGATCTGATGAGATTATGATTCACTCATTCCCCCTCACCTACCTCCTCTTCCCTTCCAACAGAACTCCTTCTTCTTGCCACTTTTATGTGAAATAATTTACTCCCTTCTATCTCTCCCTTTCTTCCTCTTTCAATATATTCCTCTCTCACCCCTTAAATTTATTTCACTTTTTTAGGTGTCATCCCTTCATATTCAACTCATCCTGTGCCCTCTGTCTATACTCCCTTCAACTCCCCTAATACTGAGGTCTCATGAATTACACATGTCATCTTTCCATGCAGGAATGTAAACATAACAGTTCAACTTTAGTAAGCCCCTCATGAATTCTCTTTCTTGTTTGCCTTTTCATGCTTCTCTTGATTCTGGTGTTTGAAAGTCAAATTTTCTATTCAGCTCTGGTCTTTTCACTGAGAAAGCTTGAAAGTCCTCTATTTTATTGAAAGTCTATGTTTTGCCTTGGAGCATGATACTCAGTTTTGCTGGGTAGGTGATTCTTGGTTTTAATACTAGCTCCTTTGATCTCTGGAATGTCATATTCCAAGCTCTTCAATCCCTTAATGTAGAAGCTTCTAGATCTTGTGTTATCCTGATTGTGTTTCTGCAATATTCAAATTGTTTCTGGCTGCTTGCAGTATTTTCTCCTTGACCTGGAAACTCTGGAATTTGGTGACAATATTCCTAGGAGTTTTCTTTTTGGGATCTTTTTCAAGAGGTGATTGGTGGATTCTTTCAATTTCTATTTTACCTTCTGGTTCTAGAATATCAGGGAAGTTTTCCTTGATAATTTCTTGAAAGATGATGTCTAGGCTCTTTTTTTGATCATGGCTTTCAGGTAGTCCAGTAATTTTAAAATTATCTCTCCTGGATCTATTCTCCAGGTCAGTGGTTTTTCCAATGAGATATTTCACATTGTCTTCCATTTTTTCACTCCTTTGGTTCTGTTTTATAGTATCTTGATTTCTC
>CM053622.1:8220935-8248986 GCA_028646595.1 Phalanger gymnotis
CACACACACACACACACCCCCTTTTGGCAGGCATGCTGGACATTGATAGATGATCTTTGGATATAGTGGTCTGTGGTTCCATTTATCTAACAATTTCTTTATGACTTTCACCTATACGCTAGAGACCATCCTTCACCTTTTTTTAAGGGGGAATCTTTAAGAGTGGTTGATCTACTGAGTCAATTGCAATTTTGTAATAAAAAACCAAACAGCCGTTGAACCCAGAGTTCCTATATATTGCTATCAATGATAAAGAAGAGATGCAGTCTCCTAGAAAGATTTAGATGTTTTCATCAAGGGTCACAGATACCCTCCATATGTGCATAGACTACTTTCAGAAAGCTTTTATAAAGACAAGTAATTGGTAATTGCTGGTGTCTTCTGACCATCTTTCTTGGGTATTGTTTCTATCAGTTTTCCCTTTCTTTTGGGTATCTTTTCAGCTTTTAGAGAAGTGGAAAATCGATCGGAGTGTCTTTAAAATAGCTTCCTCCTTTGTGTGTTTTATTAAGTCAGGTATAATAATTTTCCCCATTTTCATGAGCATCATTTCTGTATTTCTTCATGTGGAGCATTGAGGCAGTGAGTCAGTAACCATTTATTAAAGGCCTCCTTTGTGCTAGGCACTACTCCAAGCACGGGGAATACAAAAAAGAAAGACAACTTTTGCCCTCAAAAGACTTACAGTATTATCAGAAGACAACACACGAGAGAAAGCTGGAGGGATGGGGGGGACTGGTGATTGAAGAGTCCAAGTTGGGGGGAATGAAGAGATGGTGGGTCTTAGTGCGCCCTTTAAATGAGGTTTGGGGGCCTTCCAGTGTGAAGGGCAGAGGGCACTGATGAGTACTAAGTGAGTACCAAGACCTTTACGTTTGATGATGAGGTTTCCCAGTATCCTGAGTGGTTCTGGGCCCAGAAGGTCACTGTTGTTGCTGATGAGAAGAGTTTGCCATCCTGGTCAATCTCTACCATTTTTCACAATTTTTTGTCATCCTTCAGTTTCATTTATAAATGCCATTGGAATTATCTGGTTGACCAGGTTGGTTCTTTTAGTCTATCTAACCTGACTCTCAGAAGTCTTTGCAGCTATAGTAGTAAGGCAAAATTCATGACCTTGGAGAGGTCATGGACATGCCTATGTGGTTTGAAATTGAGAAGTATAAGGAATTCTCTAGGTAGAAGGCAGAGGAAGTATAACATTTATTTAGACTCCAGAGGATCAGATCCAAGGACCAGTGCCCCCAATTTGATATTGTAGCAATAATATTCCAAAACCAATAAGCCCACCTCACTGTAGTAACAAGGAGATTATAACCAAATATTATAGCAAGGGACCAAGCCATACTTCTAGGGCCTTCCTGTAAAAGATCACTCACAAATCCTAACTCTTCACTCAGCACTCTCTCTCTCTCGATGCTGGCTCTCTGCTTCTGAGTCGTGCTGCTCTCCGCTTAGCTCCTCCCAGTTCTCAGTTCAGCTCTTTCCAATTCTCAGCTCTGCTGCTCCCAGTTCTGGGCTCTCTTTTTATATAGTCTTAGCCGTCATCTGATTGACTAGAGCTCAACGTTGGCTCTGGTCTTAGCAACTCCCCTTAGGGCCCTGAGGGCTTCATGCTTAGCACCCAGTAAGGAGGGGCTTGAGGCCTTCTTACATACAAAGATATAATCAGGCCTTCCCACCTAGGCCCACCTGAGCCCTGTTGAATGGGTGAGGAAGATCTTTGCTCAGATTTGTACTACAGCGGCTCCATAGAATATGGTGAAGCTCCCAGTTGAGTGGGATGCCATTTGTGGGCCCAGGGCAGGCCACTTTCATATAGTGGCTGACCAGTGAGGGTGTAATATCTAGCCAGGAAAGAAATATCAAACTTTGGTGATTTCACTGTAGTTAATTTTCTTTCCTTTGATAGAAGTTCAGCATTTAGAATAAGGATGTTGCTGGAAGTAAATATGTAGTTTTCACAGTTTCAATAAGAGGGAAACTGTGTTTGTTAATATAAAATTACTGTGGCTAGTCCTTTGAGAGAGTCCCTTCTGATATTCTCTGAGTGATCAGAGAATATCAGAATCAATTGATCAGCACTTATTTATTAAGCTCCTACTATGCTCTAGGGTAAGGGTGGGGAATCTGTGGCCTTCTAGGGCCTTGAATGTGGCTTTTTGACTGAGTCCAAGTTTTACAGAACAAATCCTTCTATGAAGGGGATTTTTGTTCTGTGAAGTTCGCATTCAGTCAAAAGGAGACACTTGAGTACCTAGAAGGCCACATGTGGCCTCGAGGCTGCAGGTTCTCCATCCCTAAACAAGGGCTTGGGGTACAAAGACAAATATGAAAGAGTCTCTGTTCTTAAGGAGCTAACATTCTGTTGGGGAAGACAGCCTATAAAAATATACAAAATATATTCAAAGTAAGAAGACTGTCTGGGGGCAGCTGTGGAATCAGGAAAGGCCTCTTGTGGGAAGAGATATTTGAGGCAAGCTTTTAAAGCATCAAGGGATTCTGTGAGGCAGAGAGGAGAAAAGAATTTGTTTCAGGCATGGGAAGGAACTCGTATAAAATAGTGTTTCCAAATTCCTGACAAATGATTATTTTTGGAATTTGGGGATCTAAATTTCAGGGGATTCCCAAAGTCTTCACTTCTCTATTTTTCTTGGTCAGTAATCAGTAAACATTTATTAAGCACCTACTATATGCTTGGCACTGTACTAAATGCTAGGGTTACAAAGAAAGGTCTAAGTCACTGCCCTCATGGAGCTCACAATCTAATGGAGGAAGACAACACATTAAAAAGCTGAAAAGGGGGAGGTGGCACCATGAAGTTAGAGAGGTGTGAGTTTCAGAATTGATTTCCTCTCACAGGATGATGACTTTTTGGAGATCATGAAATCCAGGAGGTCAGCTGAGTGGGAAAACACTTTACTTAAACGTTTTAAAATAATAATGATTGACCATAATAATGAGTGAGCCATTTTTCTGTGATAAAGTTATACTAAAAGTTTCAAAAGTTTTCTGGAAAAAAAAGATATGACAATAAATGTATAGTTTGTTGTTATTGGAGCCCTCCATATTGTAACAGTGATTTCAAACATCTCTCAATGAGCTGATTTCCTTTATTTTTCTTAAAATATTTTTAGCATTCTACATATTTTTTACTCATTATCATGGATATGTAAAAATTGTTTTACAAATAAGAAATGTTAAGTTTGGTAGTATTTACAAAGAACTGTAGTCGTTAGTAAATATTTAAATACTGGAAAATGCCAGTGGACATAATTGGGTGGTATTCAAATAATGCAGCATTCCGATCTCCCCATAAGATTTAACCATTCTACACAGAATCATGTGTCAGAATCACGTATTTAAGGACTTATTTTGCTTTCAAGACTTGTTATTTCTTGGACCTCCACTCACAGGATAATGTCTGCTCTGCATATACACTAATTGCTATTTATTTTCCAGAACGACTCATCCTTAGCAGCAGACAAGACCACAAACACCCACTTAGAACATGGTAGCACTTGAAAGGCCAGCTAACCAATTAGATCAGGACTGCTGCTCTCCTTTGGGCGCCGACCCAGTTCCTGGAAGTGTTGACCTTCTTCTTGGACTCTACATTTCTTGCTCTAGCTTTCAACCTGATATCAACTTGATATCCTTTGAACCACTAATGTCTCTTCATTGATTGTTAACCTTTAGTTCTCACAAGAGAATCCTAATGCTATCCTCCAGTTTCTTGACTGATTTTTTTTCCCTCAGGATTTGGAATTTAGAAAAACATAAATTTCTAAGAAATGCTGGGAAGGAACTCCCCCATGGAATTATAAAGACACAGATAGGAGATGAAATGGGTGTGAGGAGTGGCAAGAAAGCCCAGCTTTCTGGACTGTGGAGTATATGAAGTAGAGTCATGTGTGAGAAGCTTGGACACAGGTGGACAGGGGCATTCTAACTATGAAGGACATTAAAGGTCAAGCCAGGGTGTCTTTGTTTGATCCTAGAGGTGAAAGGGAGCTATTGGAGCTGGTTGAGCTGAGGAGAAACGTGGTCGGACGCCCGCTTTAGGAATAGATGTGCTTTGGCTGCTTTGTGGAGAGCTTGGGGACAGGAGATGGTCAGGGCCTGCGTTATGGTGGCAGCTGTGTGAGAGGAGAAGAGATGAGAGGTTGGACGCAGACGATGTGGAGGAAGCAGGAGTGAGGAGACGTTATAGCTGATGAGACACAGTTATCCCTTCCACAATGACCCATCCACGCCAGACTGGAATAAGAACCCTTTCTCCATTGTACCTGCTGAATGGTCACCATTCAGCTTTTGCTGGAAGGCCACTAGTTGGAAGGGGAACTCCATTTGACTTGGAAATCACTCTAATTATTCAGAAGTTTTTCCCTGTATTAAATCTATATTTGCTTTTTTGCGGCTTCTGCCTATTGTCTTTAGTACTCATCTTCTGGTATCAGGCAGGACAAGGCTAAATCCTCTTCCCTGTGACAGGCCTTCAAACACTTCAAGCCGGTCACCCTGTCTTCCTGGCTTCTCTTATTTTAAAGGCTTCTCTAAGCCAAACACCACCAGTTTCTTTAGCAGTCTTTTTATGTGGCAGGAACTTTAGGCCCTTCGTCATCCTTGTTCTCCATTGATGATAGTCTCCTGTTTCCTAATAAACACAGAATTCAGGATTGGGAGGGACTTTAGAATATGGCTCATCACTGTTGGAGGGGATCTTGGTGAGCATCCCATCCAACTCTTTCATTTCGTGAAGGAAGAAGTGCCTCACCCACAGTCACTCTAGATGTTATTGGTGGAGCTTTGACTCTGACCCCTGGTTCATATGTTCCTTTCTTCACTTCCTTTAGAGCTAGAGAAGAAAAGAACCAAAGTTAGAAATGTTTTAGTTTAAACTTCAAATACGAAAAAAAATCCAATCATTAAAATCACCCCATGGAACCCTAGTTTTATGCAATATGGTTGGATAAACTTTGTTTTTCCCAAACTAGGCATAAACGGCACTGGTGGGCAAGCAGTATCCTTTTTTCTCTTCGTGTCAGATGTGTGGACATGGTGTGACTAGACAAAAGTGAAGCATAGGTGGTCCCTGAAATGGTGATTTTTTCATTGGGTTAGAGTTTGGAAGCTTGAGAATGCCTAGGAAGACCTGAGTCCTGCTCCTGACACATAATAAATAGCTCAGTATCCCTGGGCAAATCTTGGGTTTCCCCAGGCAAATCTAATTCCGTAAGTCACCAAGGAGTGACTGATCTCTGTTAGTGGAGTGAATTTCTATGCTCGGAGTACTCTTCTACCATGAACTCATAGGTCTGGACCCTGTTCCCCAACCCCTCCTCCCTTTTAAAAACAAATTTCTATCCTAAATAGTGGAAATCCTACCGTATGATAGATAAGGTTTTCTTTTTGCAGAATGGTATTCTTTGCTTTTTTTTTAGGGCTGAGATCAGAAATCTTGTCCAATCTACTATGTTCTATTTCCATAGCCATCATCCTAGTTTGGACTCCTTTTACTCCCAATTGGTATTCTTGCTCCAGTCTTTCTCAGTTTTACTTTAAGCATCTTCCTCCTCTTCCCACCCCCACTCCCCCACTAGTTCTTCAGGAGTTTTCTGTGTCTTAATCAATGAAGACCATTCTTCTTCATTTAGTATCAAATGTCCTCCATGTTTGGCCGGGTCTTTTTGCTTCCCAGCTCTTCTCTTCTTCTGTGACTGTTCATGTGTCTTCTGTTCCAACCATACTGGCAAACTCTGTGTGCCGCATGCCTCCCTGCTGAGGTTAGGATGGCCCCTCTTCTGAGAATGGCTTTCTCCCCCAACCACTGCCTGTAGAGACCCTCCTCCTCTTGTAAGACTTCTGTCACATGTCTCTTACTTGGGAAGTCTCCCTCCCCTAGGCTCCCCAATCAGAAGCAAGTTTTTTTTTTTATTTTCTAAACTCCTCTAGCTCTTTTTGACCTCTGTACTGCATTTGAACAACCTGCCATTTATTCTCTTTATATCAGTGTTGTAGTCCAACCCTGAGGCCCAGAGGTAGGGACAGGAGCTCGCTCAAGGGCCCCTCCTGAACTGTAAGCCCTTGGAGTCAGAGAGAGGCCTGTCTGCTTTTCCTTTGGATCCGTTACGATTGTTAGCACCAAGTGGGCAATTGGTCAGTACTGGCTGAATGAATTATTCACTTTTCTTTAAAACTGTATTTTCCTTGTGCCTCTCTGTCCGATTGCAGTGTCCATCAGTGGAGAAATACTTTCCTGAGCCGTTTTCGACCGTCCTGGAAGCAGCTGCCTGGCCACCCATTTCACACTGGTAAGTAGCAGTTCCGCTCTTGTGCTTTGGTGGGCAGATTCTGCTGATGTCCACGTGGCCGGAGCACACCTGTTGTCCTCAAGGCCGCTCCCGGCTCATGATCAAGCTGGTCATTTATTTGCTCTCATATTCCTGAGGGATGTCCTGTAGTTTGCTATTTGAACCCCTCTTAAAATGTGTGGCTGCCCAGATGAATCTCTGAAGCATCGCCTTCCCTACTCTGCAGTGTGCCGAGGCTTCTCTGGGTGTTGATGAACACTTAGGGACCATAGTGGGAAAGGCAGAGATTAGCATCCTTCCCTCTTCCAGCAAGTGGCCAGGCCGGCTGCTGCAGGGCTATGCAGTTGGGCTACAGATGCTCTCCAAGACCTTCCCCTAAATTATTGATGGGTGGAAGGAGCCCCTGCCCCAGTGCCATCATAGGCTATGGAAGGGTCTTTTGAATGAGACATGCATTTGGACATGAGGGAAGGGGCAGCAGAAGGCACTCAAGATGAATTGCTCTTTGATTTTTATTTTCATGGCTAGCTTTCGTTTCTGTATCACCTCGATATCCCTCAGCATTCTTCTTCCTCCCCTTAGAGAGCCAGCCCTTGTAACAGAGAACTGAAAGGGGCAGTGGGGAGGGAAGAAGAGAAAGAAGAGAAATCAGCAAAGCCAATCAGTACATTAAAAAGTGTGAGATTCTATGCAATGTTCCGTATTCTTGGAGATCCTCACACACACACATTTCCCCGACAGAAGATGGAGGAGAGATGCTCTCACATTTTTCTTTTTCAGGCCCACCTTGCTTTTTGTAATTTTGCAATGTTCGTTTTCTTGTTACTTTTTCAATAAATTATTATCGATATTTTTTAGATTGTCAAAATTTCCCCAGCTGTCCCTCATCATCTTCTACCTCCCTTCCAAAGAGCCATCCCTTATAATAGACTATTTTAATGAAAACATGAGCAAAATTGATTAACAAATAAAAACTCTGAAAATCAGTTCAGTGATCCACTTGTGTGCACCTTCTACTTCTGCAAAGGAGTGGGGAGGGAGTGTCTTATGCCTCTTCTTTGGAGTCAGATAGTTTGTATTACATCTTGCAGCGTTCACTTTTGATTTTTTTTTTCGTGGTTTTTCCATTTACCTGGTTGTTGTCTATGTTATTTTCTTGGCCTGGTTCACCTCACTTGGCATCAATCCATGTGAGCCTTTCCAAGCCTCTGTATTTGTCCTATTCTGTACATTTTTACAGCACAAGACTACCCCGTCACATTCGTTTGTTTGGCCATCCCCCAGTCTAGGGGCACCTTTCTCCTTGTTTCCAGTGCTTTGCTGCCACAAAAGCATTGCTTCTTAGAAAGGTTCCATATACACCAAAATGTTGTTTATTTTGGTGTATATGGAGGCTTTGTTTTTGTCAGTGACCTATTTGAAGTAAATGGTTAGTAGAGCAATTGCTTTGTCAAAGGGTCTGGACCTTCTAACGACTTTTTCTGCATAATTCCCAGCTTCATTGTAAGATGGTTGTATTCCCCTTTCCAGTTCCCAGTTCTGCCACCAGCAGATCAGGGTGCCTGTCTTTCCATAGTCTGTGCCCCATTGACTCTTCCCATCTTTTGTACTTTCTCGATTTGCCAGGTATCGACCGAAACGTTAAGGTTGTTTTGATTGGCATTTCTCCTACGATTAATGAGCTGGAACATTCTTTCATATGGTTATTTTTGAGAAATGACCATTCATATCCTTTGACCATTTTACCTGTGGGGGAAATGGCTTTTGGTCTTTGAGATTTCTGTTGTCTATATATCTTAAGACAGCCAACCCTCATCAGAGATATTTAATACAAAGATTTTTTTCCCTAGTCAACTGCTTCTCTTCCTATCATAGATATATTAAATTTGTTTGTACAGAAGCTTTTTAGATTTCACACAATCCAAATGATAGATTTTATCTCTTAGAACTGCCTCTATCCCTTTTTTGGTTAAGAATTCATCCCTACCCTTAGTTGTGAAAGGAAGATCACTGAGTTTTTTAAAGGAGCATGAATTATCTTCCCATTGGGCCTCCGTGTGAGTTCTTGGGAACAGCTGGAGATTGCTGTTTCATCATCCTTCCCCAACCCGCCCCCCTAGAAGAGAAGAGTGCCTTTGGCTTTCACTCTTGGGGCTGGTACAAGTCAGTGAAATACATACCTGAGTGGGATAAAATGGAGTACAGAAAAGAAATCTAAATTGAACATGGGTAGAGAAAGCAGCCACCTCTATGGCTCAGTCAGGGCAAGATTCTTCTTCCTCCAGGATTTCAGAAAGAAGGAGGAAAATAAAAGAGACCAGGAGACCAGTTCTTGGGGCTTCAGGGCATGGGCCAACCTGTGCTATCATAGGTGTGAGTGGGTCTTCTGCTTCTCCTGGTATTGGTTGTGGCCCAACCTCGCCCCCCGCCCCCCGCCCTGTCTTCTCTTGAGTGAATCTCACTTGTGCAGTTTGTGGACATTTTAAAAATTGGGTAACTTGTTCCCTGATTCCTGCTACAGCCACTGTAGGAAAAAAAAAGCCCATCTCATTGAACCAAGGGACAGTTTGTGGGTAGGATTTTTTTTTTCTGTTTTGTGAGTCCCTATAGCCCCCAGATCCATCGCTTCATGCTCAGCCTCCTAGCAGTGAGGTTCACCCCTGAGCTGTGCTGGCCCTCAGACAGATGGTCAGCACTTGAGGCCTTCTCAGGCCCTTTCTTGAAGCCTCCCAACTTTGTCTCACACCTGGGGGAGGGAGCGCCAAGGGCCACCTCTGTGCTCAGGTGAGCCTCAGAGGGTAACTTTGGTGAGGACACCATGTAGCCCCTAGCTGTTGAGGTTTATTGAAATGTAATGTTCTGCCTTTTTTCTGTTTGCATTCACTGAACTGGGTCTTTTAGTTTGAGAACTTGATTGGGGGCAGATGCTGAAGGAGACTCTTTGGTCCCGTTCTAAGCTCTGTTCAGGTGTAAAATGTGACCAGAAACCGAATGAGATTAAATCCTGAATTTCTTTGGCAGGAATCGAGACAATTAGACCCTCTGACTTCACCTTTTGGAAATAACCTTGGAAGAGGAAAAGGCATTTTGTGACCAGAAATGCCTCCTCTCCTCTGCTTCTACCTTTTTTGCTGTTATCTTCAGTGTCACTGATCTCCGAGGAGATCAGCAGGGTCCTTAGGCTGCATGGTTCCTCCTCCATTGGTGTCTCATGGCCAGGGTGGTACCTGCTCATTCTGAGAAGTCTCCCCTCGAGTTAACAAGTGGAGACCCATCCCCATCTGGTCTCTGCTAGTGCTACCTTTGTCTAACCTTGCTCTGAAGCCATGCCACCCCAGCTCACAACTTACCCGACTTCTGTTACAGATGCGAGGAAGCTCTACACGGCCACTTCCCGGGCGCTATTCCGCCTGCGCCCATTCCATTTCGTGGTGGCCACGGGTGGCGGGTATGCCGGGTACCGTCAGTATGAGAATTACAGGGATCGGCAGCTGGAGAGGCTGGGCCTGGAGGTCCCACCCAGGCTTGCAGGAGAGTGGGAGGTAGGACACTTGCTGATGTTTGTAACCTACATTGCGCAATCTCTCTCCTTTTTCTTGAATGCTCTCCCTTGCCCTCTCTCTTTTCCTCCTCTAACCTAAATTGGAAACCCTTCCTGTGGTCCTGATTGTGATGTCTCTGGCTGGCTCCCACCTACACAAAGCCGGTGGCCACAGTTGCAGATTCCTCTTGTGACTGACGCATGTGGGGCCGTCTTCTGGTCATTGCAGTCTTCGTTGTCTACGGTTCTCTTAGTAACCTGAAGTCACTTAGGGCTTGTATCTGTGGTTTCCCTGGCATCTCTGCTACCGCAGCCCAAGCCTTCTCAGTCTGATGTTTGAGCATCATTGTGTGGCAGTTTTGTGATGTGGATAAGTCTAGATTAAGGACTAGAACAAAGATTCCCAATTTCTTTGCCATGAGATGCTTGTCAACCTCTTGGATACCCAGGTCATGGATGGTAACTTAATCTGGACATGTCCATTTCCTGCTCATGTGACCATAACTCCCCAGAGTCTGTCTACACAAAACAAGACAAATGAGCTTGGATGTTTTCAGATTCTGGGAAGTGTTTTTTGGTCAGAGGTGTGTTCAAGTCATGGAATTTGCCTTTCCCAAAGGGTTCTATCCTCTTTTGTCCTCTCTTGGGAAGCCAATCTGTTTTTCTTAAAAGGAGCTAATGTGTAAGAGCCATTTGTTTATGACTCTCATCGTCCAGATCTTCTGCTAATCCCCAGCCGCCCCCCACCCCCGCACCAGCTGACGGGAAGAAGTCTGTGTAACGTGAGGCACAAAACGGCTCTCATACTGCTCTGAGTCTGCTACGCTAAAAACCAGAGCGAGTCATTTTGGGAGGACTCTGTATTTTGTAGTATTGTTCCTTTGCTTATTAGGGGATGTTTGGGAAGGGATCATCTGGGGGAGAAGGGCTAAGTAGCTTGGTTCCTAAGTGGGCTGAACAAGATCATTGGCATGGGATGGGAATGGGAGGTGGAGGGCTTGTGGCTGGTGCCTTTGTCCTGAGGAGGCTGCCTCCGCTTTAGCTCAGGACTTCTTTGTTTCACCCCCCTTCTTCCCTCCTCCACTATTGGCTGGAAGGAAGTGTTGCTTCTCCCTGGCCAGGGCCAAGGCTTCTTTCTCCTTGAGATCTTTCTCTCCTCCAGGATTCCCACCCAGGTGTCACCCTCAGCTCCGCAGTCTCTCAGCCCTCATGCAGTCTGGTACCAGGGCCTGTTGATTTTACCTTCCTAATGTCTCTTTCATCTGCTCCCTTCTCTCCTCTGACACTGCCCCTCCCTGGTGCAGGCCTTCCTCCCCTCAGGTTGGTTTGCTAAGTCCTAGTCCTTCCCCTGGCAAAACAACAGAACTCCGTTGTTATCAGGTCCGTGAATAGCTGCTTTGGTCCCCTTGAGCAGGGAGTTGCTGGCAGTCCCTCTGAACCGCTGATCTTTTGCCAACCGCTTCTTTGACCCCCTCCTCAGTCCCAAGTCACTGAATGTTTAGCAAAAGGGGAGGTTTGCTTTGCCCTCACAGAGCAAGAGCATGCAGCAGTGAGGCCATGGCACCTAGCGCCTCCCTCTGCAGACGCCATCTGGTCAATGAGGCATCAGGCCACAGGAAGTGGAGACACCCGCCCATCTGAGAGCCCTGACGACACGTGGGCAGTCAGGTCAGGCCTGCCTGTCCCAGCTGGCACCCCGAAATCATCCCTCAGTGGGTCGGCAGAAGTGCACACATCATCCTCAGTGCTGGTCACTCCCTAGCCTGGTCACTTTTCCCATCCCCCTCTCTGACTCTTATTCCTTCTCTGGTTCTTTACCTTTCCCAAGTGTAAGTTTTTTCCTCAGCTGTCTTCATTTCTTTCTCTCTTTTCTCTTGGAAGCCTGCCTTTTAGGGGCTTCTAGCTCCAGATGTAACCTCGGCCCTCCGGACTCCAGCCCTTACCTCTCTCTTAAGTTCCAGCAGCCCATTTCTAGCTCCCTGCTGGATGTCCCCCTGACCCCGCCAGCCCGTCCCCTTTTCTACATTTGCTTTGTCCTTCATTCTATTTTTACGTTGCCTTCCCCCCAGACGTCTTCCTCAGCGCGCCTGCTCGCACTTAGCACAGACATGTTTTCTTCCCTTTGCCGTTATTCAGTCTAAGAACATACAGGAAGTGATGAGGACCAGGGTAGCCAAGTTGGGAAGAACCCTAAGCCTGGGGGCCTGGACCTGCTTCTCCCTCCAGGCTCACTGCACATGCATGAGGGGAGGAAGGCACTTCTCTGGGGAGCTTTGCTAATTGTGATCACATGAGGATCCGAGGTTCTGGAGGGTTTCTGCATAGTCACGTGGTTGCACTGGCTTCTGAAGTCCTTGTTGTATTATCCCATCGACCCCGTGCCCCACCCCCCCACCCCTGCCAGCACAGGTTCTTTGCTCTGCTTTTCTGCAGAAAGCAGCTTCAAGGGGTTTATGACGTCACTTTAATTAAACATACATTATATCATTCTCTTAGTTCAGCACCTTGAACCTCAGAGAAGACAAACAGAAATCATATAAACAGAGCAGATAACACAATCAGCAGGCGGGGCTTCTAAACGTCTGTCCATAGCAATACATACATAGTTACCAGAGAGAGAGAAGCGCCAACATCTGGGCTTTCAAAGCCGGCAGGCTTCTTAACAGCCACCCAGAGTCTCATCTGGCCAAATCCAGTGAGTGAGCCTCCCGAGCAAAATGCCAGCCTCCGAGTGAGCATATATACACTTGTTCAGGGTCAGCCCACAGAGGGCGTCACAACTGTGTGACTGAAACCCATGTGACTTAGGCAGGTCATCAAAGACTCTTGATTCAAACAAAGGCAAGACTCAGTCAAAGGCGCTTGACTGCCTTAGTGCTGAGAAGCACTCCAAAAGAAAAAACAGCAAAATGTCCCACTTTGCTCGCCATTACGTTATGTATCTGTGTGCCGTGCATTGTGAACGTGTGTGTGCACGTCCACGTGTGTGCATGTATGTACAGTGCCCATGCCTTGTGCATTGTGTGGGTGTGCACATTGGTGTGTGCACCTTCTATTCAGATGTACATTCAGGTACATCCCCTGTGCATGCATACATATATGTGCACACAGTTTCCATATATGTGTGCATTCATGTGTGCACACAGTGTAAGTGTGTGCCTTCTGCCCTGTACTTAAGTTGCTGTTTTGAACCTGAATATTGAAGTTTTGTTTTTCTCTCTCTAGTCCACTCTAGCCTACTGTTCCCCCTGTCACTTTTTAGCTTGAAAAAGGCCAAGGTTTCCCACTTTGTCCTGGGTCATCTCTAGTCATCCTGATCCATATCAAGCCACTGGCCCCAGATGGCTCTGGAGGAGAAACTCAGGCTGCTGACTTTGCACAGCCCTGCCTCACTTAAGTCCTGTTCACTTGCCTTTCACGGCATCACCTCCCTGATGTCATGGTCTTCTTTGAGAACCAAAGACAAACCACCACCACAGCATTTTGAGCCCCCGGTTCTGGCACCCTCCCACATTAGGCACCATCTGCAGACTCGTTAACTTGCACCATCCATTCTTTCCTCTGCCCTTGGTGAAGGCATCCTGCCTTATCAGTGGCATTCAGGAAGCAGGGCCATACGAAAGGCCTGCTCTGGGCCAGGCAGGGTGAAGCTTCCATTCTGTTGGAGAACACAACCTGGAAACAGAAGCAAAGACAAGGAGGGGCCTGGCACAAAGAACTGGGAGACATCTGGAAGGCCTCATGGAAGGGCCCTTGGATATGAGAAGAGCATGCTTCCTGGGGAGGTGCCACGTTCGGCCCTGCGTGCAGCTTCCAGGTTGGCATCGGGCCTCTCGCCACCACTTCTGGGGGTAGTGTTTCAGACAGCTCTGATCCCACCTAACTCTGTGCTCTCACTCAGTCTGCATCTTCCTTGTTTCCCAGTGAGCCTTTGTCGGGTGTCTTAGTGAAGCCCAAGCCCAGTAGCCCAGGCCTCCTGTCCAAAAGAGAAGTGGGACTTGTTCAGCCTGCTGTGCACTGGGTCACCTCTAGCCTGGTGCTGAGTGACCTGCTGTTCCCCTTTCTCGGGTTTCTGGCGTCCTCTGCTGGGGTCATCACAGTCAGGTGATGGGACGACGCTGGTTTGAGTCACAAGATTTTGTCTTTTGGCTAAAATAGCCTAGAAAGCTCCTTGGGGCAGACCCAGGTTCAAATCCTACCTCAGATGCCTCCTGGCTGGGTGACTTGACCTTCACTTTCTGCTTTGGGTAAAATGAAGTTGGACCAGATGACCTTTAGGGGCTGTTTTAATTTGAGATGTCTGCTCGAGAATTATACCTGGGGTTGCTACGAAGGTCATATAGACCCACGGTGTCTGACTGCAGTTCTGTCAGTGTGTGCACCATGTGTGAGTGTGTGGCCCACCCCCACCCCCTTGCTTGTGCCCTCCCTCTGCTGAGCACCTCCACTTGGGGTGAGGAGGGGAGGACTTCCTGTAGAAGGCAGAATGCCTAGGTTGGTGGGGAGGGCAGCATTTGCAGGCCCACCTTCTGCTCCTTTCAGAAACCAGGACCTTCATCTCTCTGCTGACCTCCATGGCTCCTGAGAGATCGGTGACCGCATGTGGATATGTTCCGCCCCTTCAGACACTATAGAAACATGGGAGGGCTTCAGGGTCTTCTTTCACCACATCCTCGTCTTTCTCATGCTGCATTGCCATCTTTATTCCACCTTTCCAGTCCAAAGATCCGTCTTCATGCGGCTAATAGCAGTAAGGGAGCAGTCGCGCACCTGTGCCTTCTCCTGGACCCGTCCCATAGCTGGGGAGAAGGGGCTTTGTGTCATTGTACCAGGTGCTCCTTAGCACGGGAGGGCAGGCCACACCATGCCAAGGTTTGTTCCCACCAGCATCTCTTCAGCGTGGCTCTGTGGGCCCTCCTCCTCTTCCGGCAGCATGAATCCTGTTGACACTCGGGAAACTGAGGCATTCCTGAGAGTCCAGAGTACATGGAGGAGGAGCAGACACACTTTCTGTGGGCATTCTCAGCCTGTCAGGGTCCTTTGGACTGTCCTCGTGGCTGTGCTTCAGAATTAGGAGACCCTTGGGCCCTTCCTATTGCAGGCTGGCATGCAGTGGAGATGGGCAGGAAGGCCAGCCTGGCCTTTGGGTGTGGGCTCCACGGGACAGCGAGGTGGTCACCAGCCCTCCTGTTCTTACGGAGGCGTCAGCACTGCCCAGTGCCCATGATGGAGGGACAGCTCACTCCCCAATCCCGCCTCCTCACCTGTGCTCTCCTGGCCAGAGCCTGTCCCCTTGGAGGATGGGAGGGATGTGGACCAGGGAAGGCCTCCTTCAGGAACTGCAGGTACATGCTCATGTTCCATCGTCAAATTCCAGGCTTCCCTTACCCACAAGCTTGGGTGACCCATCTGTGTTCACTGCTGTCCTTCCTCCCAGGTGACTCTAGTCACAGGGTCACTGTTAGTCCTCAAACATTTATTTAGTGTGTACAGTGTGCCAGGCACTGTGCTAAGCACTGGGGGTGCCAAAAAGAGGCAAAAGGTGGCCTCCGCCATCAGGAAGCTTACAGTCTAATGGGGCAGCAGCAAACAAATGTGGACAAAGCAAGCTATATGCAGGAGAAATAGGAAATACTTAACAGGGGAAGGCCCTGGAAGGCTTCCTGTAGGAGATGGGATTTTAGTTGGGACTTAAAGGCATTGAGGTGGCGCCATAGTGCACAGAGCCCTGGGCCTGGAGTCAGGAAGACCTGAGTTCAAATCAAACCTTGGACATTTCCTAGCTGTTGTGACTTTGGGCAAGTCACTTCACTCTGTCTCAGTTTCCTCATTTGTCAAATGAGTGGAAAAGGAAATGATAAACCATTCCATTATCTTTGCCAAGAAAACCCCAAATGGGGTCACAAACAGTCAGACACGACTGAGCAAGAGTAACGGGGAAGCCAGGGAGGTAGTCGGAGCAGAAGAGGGAGAACATTCCAGACATGGGGGACAAACTGCCTTTGAAGCAGCCAAAGCAATGCCGCATGGGGATGAGCTGGTCCAGGGCTGGGGAAGCTGCAACCTCCAGGCCACACATGGCCTTCTAGGTCCTGGGGTGCAGCCTTTTGACTGAATCCAAGTTTCACAGAAAAAATCCTTTTATGAAGGGATTTGTTCGGAGAAGTTTAGTTTCAGTCAAAGGGCTGCACCCGAGGACCTAGAGGGCCACATGTGGCCTCGAGACTGCAGGTTCCCCAGCACTGGCCTAGACCTAAGGCTAGGAAAGACTCCCCAAAGCCCCACTGCCTTATTTTACAGACGAGGGAACGTGGATGACTCCCACGTCTGCACAGGCAGCCCTCTTCACCATTTGCCTGCTGGACATCTCCCCTGGACCTCACATCCAGAACAGGACCAATTAGCTTTTCTGCAGATGCCCCCTTCCTCATGTTCCTTTTCCTACCAGGCGTGACCTGTTCATCTGCCAGCCGTCTCCTATTGCTCCCCAAGGGTTGTGGATTCTGTCTCTGGGGCCCTGTTCGCCTCCCTTCCCTTCTCCTCCCATTCCTCATCGCTCCCCTAGGCTGGTTCCTCATCACTAGCCCTGCTAATCAGCTTTTAAAGCGTCCTCCACTCCGCCAGCAGATCACGCGGCTGCTCCAGAGATGTCCCTGGCTCCCGGCTGCCTCTAGGAGAAGATCCAGACCCCTGCTGCATCTAGAGCCACTCAGTCTGGTTCAGCCTCTTCTGGACTGCCTTCACGTTCTTCCCCACATGCACTCTGTGTCCCAGCTCAATGGCCCTGCGTGCTGCTCCTTGGACATGACCTTCTGTCCCCTGCCTCTGGGCCTTGTACAGGCTGTCCCTGTGCTCCTCTCAGTGCCCCTGCTCAGCTCAGGCCTTGCCTGATGCCAGCCCAGCTGCCAGGGCTCCCCTGCCCCCGACAAATTATTTTGGTACTTTCACATATTTTCTCTGAGTTGCTTTCTCCAAGTAGAATGTAAACTTGTGGCCAGAGACTCTTTTCCTTTCTGCCCTTGTGTCCCCAGCACCTGGCCCAGTGGCTGGCATGTGATAGGGGCTTAGAGTTTATCGAATGGAATTGCAGGCGTAGGGAGGTGGGAGAGGGGCAGCCTGAGGGGCCGAGAGGCCTCTGTTAGAACATTGTGGTCAGGCCAAATGCACAGCACTTTTGAACCTGAGAACAGTGCTTCCTGGTGTTTCCTTGGAAAACTGCAGCCCGAATTATGACTTGTGATGGCAGGAACATAATTCCCCATGTTACAGTGTCAGGGCAGGAAGGCAGACTCGGGAATGGGGGTGAGGTGAAAGAAGCCTGCCTGATCTTGGGCTGGGGCCTCCCATTGGGGCCCAGCAGCTCAGCCCTTCTGCCCCTTTTGGCAACTGCTTTTCCTCCCTTTGCCTGATGGGTGGGCCACTGTCCCTTCAGCACCCCCAGCCCTCTGGAGGCAGGCTAGCCCCTGAGACTCCAGGGAGTCTGTCATCTCCTGTTTGGCGTTCAGAGCCCTTCAGGACCTGGGTCCTTGCTGCCATCCCAGCCTTCCTCTTCCTTTCCACATAGTAATCCGGTGACACCTCCTGGCCGTCCCTCTCCCTCCTCCTCTCTGCCTCCTGGCTTCTCGGGCTTCCTTCAGGTCTCAGCTGAAGCCCCACCTTCTGCAAGAAGCCTGAGCCGGTCCTTCATCTTAGTGTCTTCCCTCTGAGACTTTGTCCATATCTGTCACTTTCCTGTTGTCTCCTCCATTAGACTCGGACTCCTCGACGGCAGGAGCTGTTGGTCTTTTCTTGTCTTTGTATTGCCAGCACTTAGCACAGTGTGTTGTTAAGCAAAATTGTCTCATTAGCATGGCTTTTGTTTCTTTTGAGTGGAAGTACTTTCAGCTGTTAAGTGCTAAGCCCCAGGCCCAGGGCCCTGTCAGGTGTGAAACCTGTGTGGGTATGGATTGGTGACTTAGGAGGGGCCAGCTCGGGAACCAATGGTCTCTGGTCATTGAGGCGGGGCTTGAGAACGCCGGAAGCTCGGCTGCGAGGAGGGGTGAGCCGGGAGACAACTTCAGCGGCGGCTGCGGCAGAAGCCGCGGAGGCGGGGCTTACCCGAGTGAGAGCAGGAACGTGAGGCCAGTGAACATGATTTGGCTAAATACTCTCTTGCTTTTCTTTGGCCTCCTAGTTGCCCTTGTGAAATGGGCTTTCTGGGCCTGGAGTCTTTTTGTCAAGATGTTGGAATGGGGAGGCTGGTTCAAGTTTTTGCTTCAGTGGGGCCTAAATAAATTTCTTGTTGTTTTCTCCTTAGAGAATCTCTCATACCTTGCGATTTCGGACCATTCAAACATATACATGATTATATTTGAGATCATAAATTCGGTCTTCCTACTACACACCGTGCCTAGCACGGAGCCTGACTGTGGGCCAGGAGAGGCCAGCTGGGGCAGTGCTGCCAGGATGGGCTTTGCCAGCATTGGGACCCTGGGCCAGTCACTAGACCTCACTGAGACTCAGTTTCCTCATCTCTGAAATGGGGCTAATGATATCCCCAGCTCTGTGATCCCACGTCACAGATCGAATATCGCAAATGTGCCCAGAGCCCTTTGCAAACTCTGACTTACTGTGGAAATGGGAGCTGCTGTTCTCTTCATGCTCTGCAAGGACATTAATTTAGCGAGTTCCCAAAGTGTATTAAGCACTTAATTAATCGCATGGTGCTGCAGCTGTGTTCACTTCGCTCTGATTCCCAGGCCTTTTCCAGCCAGACTTGCTCTTTGCTCGTTTCCCCCATCTGTGTTTACCCAGACTGGGGATAAATCATGGAGGCCATTGGTCAGCCTGCACCCGGACAAGAAGCTCTTCTAGGTGATGGCCAAGAACGAGAGGGCCTCCAGCCTCTGCTCACGGGGACCTCCTGCCTCCCGAAGCCTCCCACGCCTATGATTGTTCAGAATGGTTTCTACACAGTGTGCCTCAGTTTGTTTCTTTGTCCCTTTCACCCCCTGCCCCTAGTCCTGTCTTCAAGGCTCATTCTTGTCTCTGTGGTGCTCTTCGCTTGGGGGCCTCTCATCTATCCCATGATTCTCCTCTTCTCCAAGTTTAGCATTCCAGATACCTTCAGCCAGCCTTCCTAAGGTGTGATCTGGAAGAGTGCTGAGGATGCAGAGAAAGACATTCCCTGCCCGTAGGGGAGGCAGGGGCTAAGTGCTGTGCTACTAGTCGGGGGAACAGATGGACTGAGTGAAGGTTTTGGAGAACATGAGGGCCCTGGGCATGTTTGTAGGCAGTGGTGAAGGAGCCAGTGGGCAGGGAGAGGTGGTAAGGGGCAGTCTGCAGGAGGAGGTGCTTGAGTAGGTAGAGAGGGGCTGCCCCATTCCCCTGCCTGGATAGTCTTCAGCTCATCAGAACCCTGACCGGGATGTGATGCCCAGACCCGGAGGGCCATCACTGTGTGGTCTGGCTGAGCTGGAGCCTGTTCCTTAGTCCTGGTTACTTATCTCTGAACGCAGCCCAGCCTTCTCAGCTGCTGTGGGAGCGGCTTGGAGTCCACCAAAAGACCACGATCTGACCTGTCTTTTGCTTTCTGTCTGTTCTGTCTTCCCTATTAAATAGCTGATTTTTACTAGTCACATTTCGTTGGGACCGCTTTGAAATTACAGACAATTCCACTAAGAGCGTTGGGCCAGTTTCTTCTGTAAATGATCTTTCTGGTCCCTTTCACCTCTGACTTTCAGTGATCCTATAAATATTATTCACCCCACCCACCCCCATTTTGACTTCTGAGCGAACAGAGATGGTTGAGGATCCTAAGGACTTGTGGTTCAAAGGATCCTAAGATAACTTGTCTCCTGTATTATAGAGGACAGCTTGGGGGTTCTCCTAGAGCTGCCCTGAGAATTTAGAGTCCATCGAAAGCATCCTCATACTTCCTGCTCAGCTGAAGTCCTGTGTAGACCATAACCTCAGAAGGCCATCCTCCACTGACCACAGACCAGACCAGGGGGACTATCCTAATCCCCAGATGGCATCCCCTGGGCCATTTCACGTCACTGACTTCCAAGAAATGTCCAGTATGGTATCCAGCAGTCAGAGATTCCTTATAGTCTGGACGTCATTTTCTGGTTAAAAATCAGCCACTAACATGCTGTGTGACTGTGGGCAAGTCCCTGTAGGAGGTGGCAGGAGTGGCCTGGGTGTCTCTCTGAGCTCTTGGAGCTTTGACATTCTGGGAATCTGAAACCTCTTTTGAGTGAATGGTTTGGAGTCTTAGCAAAGAGTTCTTTTTTCATAATGAGACATCCTGGTGGACAGGAAGGATCTTGGGGTTGGCAGTTGGGGCTCGGTGTGTCAGGTCCCCTCCCTGGCTAGCACTTAGTTCCTTCTTGGAGCTGCTGGACTCAATCTCCGGTTTCCTTCTGGCTTTAAATTCTGGGATCCAGTGAGTTCCTTTCTTTGGCTTTAAGCCATCATCAAGGGGACAAATGGGATGCTTTTAGCATCTGTGAAAACGTTTCATCTACAGCCCTCAGCCCTCCCTGTTCAGTGCGGAGAACGTCCACGAGGGGCCGCTTTGCTGTGGGCCTGAACTCTGTGTAGTCACTCAGGAGGCTCATTTGGAGCTGCTAGGTCTTGGGAAGACTTTGCTGCACACAGTTCTCTGAAGTGGTGTTTGGCGTGTTTGGCGAAGGTTTCCTTTTGACCTGGAGTTCAATTCAGTGCACGTTTCCACGTCTCAGTTCGCTCTTCTGTCAGATTGAAGTGTTAGACTCAAGTCATAGAGAAGAAACCTGTGGTACCTCCCCAGAGCGCCAAGCGAGTATAATGAAAGTGAATCCTTTAGGAGTTCGGTGGGAAAAAAGGCAGTGGGTATTCTGGAAAGTGATTTGGAACTGTGCATGCACATACATACATATGCACATCCACATACATGCGTGCATAACCAGATGTGGCAGCTAGGTGGCGCAATGAATAGAACGCCAGGCCTGGAGTCAAGAAGACCCAACTTCCTGAGTTCAAATGTGACCTTAGATACCTACTAGCTGTGTGACCCTGGGCAAGTCACTTCACCCTGTTTGCCTCAGTTTGCCCATCTGCGAAAGGAGCTGGAGAAGGAAATGGCAAACTACTGCAGGATCTTGGCCAAGAAAAGCCCAGATGGGTCAACTGAAAAATGAGTAAACAACAACATGTAACTACACAGTGCCCCGAACTGTGTATACCCTTTAGTCCAGCGATACTACCGCTAGGTCTGTATCCCAGAGAGATCAAAGAAAGAGGGAAAGGAGCCATATGTGTGCAGATGTGGATGGCAGCCATTTTCATGGTAGCAAAGAATCGGAGACTGGCGCCATCAGCTGGGGAATGGCCGTGTAGCACACGAATGTGACAGATGCCATTGTGCAGAATTGTTTCAGAAAAACCTGGAAAGATTTGTATGAACCGATGCAAAGTGAAGCGAGCAGAACCAGGAGAATAATTTATACAGTAACAGTATTGTAAAGATAGTCAACTCTGAAAGACTTGGAAACTGATAAAAAATGGCTGACCATGGTTCCGGAGGACCCAGGGTGAAACATGCTGCCCACCTCCAGATAGGGTGGATGGCAGATTGAGGCAGGGGTTGGGGCTTTTTAAATTTTTTGGCATGGCTAATAACAGAATCTGTTTTGCTTGACCGTAAGTCTTCATAGTGAGTTTTGTTCTTGCTTTCTCAGTGTGGGGGAGGGAGAGAATTCAGAGCTGAAAAAACAATTGAATTAAAAAAAAAAAAAACAAGGCAGTTGTGGTTTGGGAAGACTTCCTGGAGGAGGTGGTGGTACTTGAGCAGGCCCTTGGAGGATTGGGATAGTTTGGTTTGGACAGCATGGCATTCATTTTATTTTAATTTTTAGTGTGACTTCATTTTTTGTTTGCTTTATTTTCAGTTAACACATTTATTTTCTCTCTCCCCTTCTCCCCACATTGAAAAGAAAAAAAAAACCCAAACCCTTGTCTCAAATGTGTATAGTTAGGCCAGACAGATGCCTGCCGCTGTTGGTGTCCAAAAAGGCACATCCCCTTCTCCAAGTTGAGAAGAGGGTGGCCCCGGGCTTCCTCAGAGGGCCTCTGGAATCTTGGTGGGTCACGGCACCAGTGAGAGTTCTTGGGCCTTCAAAGCTTCTTGCCTTTCTGATGGTATTTTCCCAGTCCTGCTCTCTCTGCTTACATCACTTCGTACAAGTCTTCCCAGGTTTCTCTGGAATTGAGCCTTTTTTCATTCCTTACCTCACAGCAAGATTCTCTTACCTTCCTAGGTCATCCCCAATTGATGAGCATCCCACTGGTTTCCAGTTCTTCACCACCACAAAAAGAGCTGCTATCGGTATTGGTGTACATCTGTGCACCTTCCGGTGGTACGGGCCTAGTAGCAAGATTGCTGGCTCAAAGAACGTGCAGTTTAGTGGCTTTCTGCATGTATTTCTCAGTTATTTTCCAGAATGACTAGGCTAGTTCACAGCTCCATCAAGAGAAGGACGACATTTTGTGTGGGAGAAAATACCATAAGCAAAGCTAGAAGAGGGCCGGGGAGATTGTGGAGGTTTTCTACTGACAAATACATGACAGAATCGAGGGGTGTCGTAACTGGAACATCAGGGCTTGAAAGTGCTGTAGAATAGGTAAGGACTTTCCCAACCAAGAGTTTCTTTGTCTGAGATGTCTCTAGATCAGTAACACTTTTTCCCTGCCCCTTAGGGTCATAGATTTAGAGCTGGAAGGGACCTCAGTGGTGATGGCATCCAACCCCCTCATTTTACAGATGAGGAAACTGAGGCCCAGGATCATTCTACTAGTGTGTCAGGTGGGATTTGAACCCAGCTCCTCCCGAGTCCAAGCCCTGCACTCTGCCGGTGAGGACATATAGAAGGAACAGAAAGCATGGGTGAATTCTGTGAGCTATGGAAACTGCCTTTCCTTGTTTGTAGATTGGGAATGAACCGTGTGGTTCCCTGTCCCCGGCTGCACCGCCGTAGCCTCCAAAGGCCGTTGTGGTTTGGATGGGCCCTTCCTTCGTCTGCGCCTCACTTTGTTTTTTCTGGATTCTTTGCCTTTTTTGGAGAGGGGTGGGTAGTTATAAGGCAGGAGCCTTGAGCCACCTGGGCCACCACAGGGAGGAATTCTGCAGTGCACTGGGAATGTGGGGCTTTTAACAGCAGCTAGGGGTGAGTCACAGAGACACCCACTCGCTGTGACCTTGAACACGTACCGTTGCCCCCAGGGCCTCAGCTCCTGTGCGCCTCTCTCCCCCCATTCTCCTTTCCCCCTGGCTCCCGTGCCCCCTGCAGTTTGGCCACTTTCATGAAGCCTCCCTCCTGTAGCCCAGGGTAGGTAACCAGGCCCTGCCTTGACGGTCCTATGAGGGCCTGGGCTCACTTGGTGGGGCCGCTGCACAGAGCAATGGCTTGGCCAGGCCCACTTCCCACGTCCTATCTGTGGTGTAGGGAAGCTTCAAGGTCCCTTTGGTTTCAGCTTGGGCCTCCACTAGCCGTGTGAAATATTCTGGAGAATTGGTTGTTGTGAGGAGAGCATCTCTCAGGAATAGCACACATGCCGATTGGTTGCATTGAGGGGCAGTGCCAGCATGGCGTGCCCATTCCTTTTGGTGGCCTGCATGTGGACTGGGACCTGCCAGGGTGGTGGTTTGTGGCGGAGGGAGCAGAAGCCCCTGATCGGGCCTTTGGAGATGCTCTCTCCTCCTGGGGCCCCTGCCCCAGCCTGGCTCCCCTCCTTCCTTCCTTCCCGTTCCTCTGAGCAATTCTGGCCATCCATTTCAAGCCATCCAGGCTCTCTGATGCCCCTCTCAGGGGCTGGCCGGCCAAGCCCCTGAGATGAGTCTGCTGGTTTGCAGCCCTGGGAAGTGGCCTGGAGGAAGGAGGCTGGGGAAGGCAGATGACATCATGAGACTAGTCCCCTCCTCACTTTCTTTCAGTTTGCCTGGGCCTTGGCTCCTCCCCTTAAAGAGGAAAGAGGTGCTGCTGGTTGTGGGGGAGAGCCGGTAGCTCTTTGCTGGGGCGGCTTTAATGGCCCCCACCCTCCCCAGCCTCCGCCTGAATGCCTGAAACCTGAGCCCCATCACCCACCCAGGACTGTGGACCAGAGGGAGGGCTCTCTCCCACAAAGCCCGGAGCTGGCCCAGCTGCTCCTGGACAGACCTGAGAGAGGGACCAGCGGCGGCCGAACTGCTGCTGCCCCAGAAGCCCAGCCGGCCTTTCAAGTGAGAAGTTGCTGGGATGGCCCCGGGCTGTCTGCTGGCAGGGGGGAGGCATGGGGGGTGGGGCGCTCTGCTTTGGCCACTTTGGGCTGGCGGGGGGAGTCGGGACCCAGTGCGTAAGGGGACTGTTGTCTAGAATTGGGCCACAGGAGGGGGCGGGGGTGCCTCTTCTGCTTGGCCAGCCCAGCCACTGGGCAGACAGTCTGGGACAACGTTGCCTGGGATTTCCCCCACCCCTCTGGCTGAAAGGGACTGCCTTCATGACGGCAGTCCATTTCCTGAGAGTTGCCCTGGCTGCTCTGACCACTTTCCCCTCCCTTCCCTTGCCTTCCCCTGCTCTGTCTCCTCCCCTCGCTTCTCTTCCTCCCCTGGCCTCCGGAAGCTCTGCAGATACAGCCCCGGGGCAGGCTGCTCCCAACCCGGTGCAGCCTGGGCTGGGGGGAGGGGGCCTGGCCTCTCCCACTGAAAAAGTTGTGAGTAGTGGGGGCCCTGAGCTCCAGATCCTTTTACTAAGGGAACCATTGAAGCATGTGGATGTGCAGGGTAGGCAGCAGAGGTCAGGACCCCAGCCTCTCCTAGCCTCTCCCGGTCTCCCTTGGTTTCCCCCGGCCTCCTCCAACCTCCTCGGGCCTCTCCTAGCCTCCTCTGCCCTCCCCTGGCCTCTGCCAGCCTCCCCCTGCCTCCCCCGCCCCTGGGCTGCTTGATCATGCAGACTGCAGCAGGCTGTTCTCATTTGCTTTCTTCAGGATCATTGCCTCTGCACACCCCAATCCCAGACCTCCCCCTCTTTCCGTGGTTAGTAGCTGGGCAGTAATCAGGTGGTTCCCAAGGCCAGCAGCCACACCGCCTTCCACCTTCCTTCTCTTTGTGGCCGAGGAGGAAGAAGCACTTTTTTCCTCACTCCAAAGGAAAGTTTGTTTGCTCTGTGGCTTCTTGCCCTGCCCCTTCCCCAGCCCTCAGCTACGTTTCCTGCAGAGCGCCTGCCCACAAGTAGCTGCACCCTGGCCGGTCGGCTGCCTCCACACAGCGCATCATGGTATCAGGGCTACTTCCCCTTGTAACCACTTCAGTTAAAATAAAGCCTTTGGATGTGACATTAGAAAAAGGCCCGGCCATCCCCTGGAGGCTTTATGCAGATTTCATTCCTGCTCTCCCATATCACCCTTGGGAGTGGGTACTGGGTCTCCACAGTGACCTGAGTCACCCAAAGGGTGGGGACAGTCACACTGCTCAAGCCACATTTCCCCCTCCCACCGCCAAGCCTCAGGTGCCTGGGCTTTGGGGCCAAAACAGTCAGTGTAGAAATTCAGGTGCTGCCTGAACCCCACCCCCTCCTCCTGTCAGGCAGCCCTGCATTTCACTGGCCAGTGGAGGCATTTCCCGGTCATCAGTTGGAATGTTCCACTGCTCCCAAAGGGGCCGGGCCACACCGCTCGTCAGGCGATGGGTCCGATGGCTTCCCCAGCCCAGCGGTGCGTGCCCACCTCCACTAGGCTGACCCCCTTGAGAGCAGGCCTCCACAAAGGCCCTTCACTCATTCCCCGGGAGCTGCACTGACTGGGGACGCTGGGGGCTCCTCTTGGCAGACTTCCTGGCGGCAGCCGATCTCCCTCCAGGCAGGGCGGCTTCGGTTTGTGGACACAGCCAGCAGATGTTTGGAGCCAAGGCTGGCAGATGGATGAGGATGACAGGTGAGGGGACAGAGGTGGATAGAATTAATACCTGTCCTGTGTTTAGTGAACAGGGATGCAGGCCACCAACCGGCTCCCTTATATGGAGGATTGGGTTCCTTTTTTCTGCAGGCCTTGCCTCAGAGGAAGGTAACCAGGCTCCTGAATAGCTGTGGGAAAAGGCCGAAAGGAAAAGACAGTTGTCTTTAGTTATCTCCCAAGGCTGTTGTGGGCAGGACTTGTTGGTGATGTTCTGGTGGCAATTCCTTTGGTGTCAGGCTGGGGAGGCCCCTTCTAGCTCACTGCTTCTGTGATTCTGGGCAGATTGAGGCTTAGTGTCAGGAAAAACCTAGTGCCTAGAGGCCTGCATGGGCAGGATGGCAACCTTGAAAGGCAGGGTGCTCCCTGTCACAGGAGGTCCCCAAGGGGAGGTTCGGTGACCCTTCCTCAGTGGTTGGAGAGAGGATTCTGGCTCAGGCACAGGCCGAGGTCCTTCTCCCTGGGGAGAGATGGTGATTTTGTAAAGACAGAGTCTCTAAGGCAGAAGCTCAGCTTGGCATCCCTAGATCTCCCCTGCCCTCCCCTCCAAGGGCTCTCTGAATTTAGGGAGAAAGTTAACTTTGCTCTCACCAACCTTTGGTTTCCCTTGTAAATCCTACCTCTTTTATTTTGTGTATATAAAAGATGTTGTTCTGAGGAGGGCTCCAGGGCCCCCTGCCATGAAGGAGCCTTGTGTGCAATGATGAGCCTAGAGGAAGAAGGTGCCTCCTTCCAAGCACCCCAGGTGCCTGCTGGGAAGGCGACACACATGTAACTGCTTGTTTGGTAGCAAAAAGAGGGTGTCATTTCCTTTGGAGGGGCCCCATCCTGGTACTTCAGTGGTCCAGGAGAAGAGACCATTCTGGGCCGCTGCCAGGCTAGGGCACCCCAAGACCTCCAACTTTCTGGCTTGTCCTTGGGCTGGGAGCAAGGCTCTTTGAAAATGTCCAGCCTGTCATCCTGCTTTAAAGCCTCTCTGAATGTTTAATCCTGGCCTGTAAATCCTCAGGCTTAGTGTCCCCTGAGCCCACTAGGGAAGACCTTTGGATAGAGTAAGAAGAAGGGCGATTATTGGGGTTACAGGGTGGCTGACCAGCCCAGTAGAGCTGGATCATTGGGAGGTCAGCTGTTGGCTATTAGACAATTCTTCCTGGGATTTCCCCTGGGAGCTCTCCCTCTGAGTATGGGCTAAGAGGGAATTTCAGAGCCTCCTACATTATCCAGAGACTGAAGGAGGAGTTGTCCAGCCAGAGGGCCCTAGCAGCCCAGCATCTAGAAAGAGAAAGCTGCTGGGGTCCCAGTGATTGGGCCTAGCTCCTCCTCAGAAACCTCTGAGCCCAGGGGCCAGTAACTTTATCTCTTTCTGTATTTCCTCATCTTTAAAGTAGAGGGGCCGGTCCATTTGAAAAAAGAGACAAAGCAGTTATCCCCACCCTCTGATTCCCCACTGAGTTCATCCCTTTTCTGCCTTGGCCCTAGACAGTCAACAAATGAATCCCTCTGGGAGTACAAGATGCAGCCTGTGCACAAAGCTCTGTAGGTGGGAGTCCTGGGGCCTAGTCTAGTGAAAGGGAGATGATGCCTTATCCCACAGCCCCAGGGGCCAAAGAGCAGCCAGGAACCCAGTACTCTAGGCCTCAGCTGGCCGGCTTGGGGGCTTGAGGTCCTCATCTGCCTAAATGAGTGTGTGAATATCATGCTTTCTCCCCCCCCCCCCCCCCCCGCCCCTACCCGCGGCAGGCATGAGAATCCAGGCAGACATTCTAAAGCTTAGACTCTTTCTTTGGCTTTCTGAGCCCTCTGAAAACCTAGGAGATGGGCAGTGTGATGGAGGCCACAAGTCAATGTTGGCTAATGTATGTCTCAAGTCCTCAGACGAGCCTGGTGCCCCAGGGAAGGCCCCTTTCCCTGACTCTATACCTCCTAGCTTCCCACAGCAGTCTGTGTTGTGTCTGGTGGGGTACCATGTGGGTATGAGCAGGTAGTGAGTGGTGGGATGGCTTGGCGGGTGTAGAATGAGGTCAGTAGGATGGCACCAATTTAGCATATGTTACCTGATCCTCCAAGGAGGAACCCTGGCCCTGGGAAGAGCAACTGATGTTGCAGGGAGAGCCCCAGCCTCTCCCGGTCATGCCTGGCAGCCGCCTCCCTCCCCTATCACTGGGCCCGATACCCCAGATCCTTTGGCTAGTGTTTGGAAAGGAGGCTGGCTCAGCCCCAACTTCCCCTGGAGGTCTAGCAAGGTGAGCTC
>CM053622.1:8249086-8311081 GCA_028646595.1 Phalanger gymnotis
TTTTCCAAGCACAGATGGTCCCAGCTGTTCACAGTGGCTGAGAGACAAGGTGGGCTACAGGGTTCCATCACCTCCCCTACTCCTGTCTCTGCAGGGAAGGCCAAGGCTGTTACTGATCCGGTGCCTAGGATTAGGGAGGTGACAGTGTCCCCAGAATGGAGAGGGTGATGGGGGGAGGGAGCTCCTATAAGCTGTAAGCTACCAGGCTTGGAGCTAAGGGCTGGGGAAGGCTCTGAGTAAGCTGAGCTCTGAGGGCCCGGCCCCCCTTGGTCACGAGTGGTGTGGTCCTGTGTTTTCCCTGCCCCCAACCACAGAGATGGCTACCCCCTATATCCCTGGCTCATGGGGCCCTGGGGAGCCTGGGTGTGTGTGCCGAGAGACTTCCCTTCCTCTGGTGGGAGAGCCTTGGCCTGCACTTGTAACTCAGCAAGGCGTCTGGTATAAAATTAAGAAAAGGCTTGGGTTCTTAGGGCTCTCAGCTGATATCTGCATTAAGAATGCCTAGTGACCCACCATCTAACCCTCTATGGATAGTCTTGGGGGAGGGAGGGAGGAAGTGTTTATGAAGTACCAGGTGCTGTGCTCGTTTGACCCTCACAGCAATCCTGGGAGGGAGATACAGTTTTTACTCCCATTTTACAGTTGAGCAAAGTATGAGGCAAGCAGGTAGAAGTAAGTGATTTCTCCAGGGTCACACAGCTAAGAGGCATCTCAGGCTAGATTTGAACTCGGGTACCAGCAGTACAGGCTAGCACCCTTCTGTGGTTGGACAGCTCCCGTTGTTAGGAGTTGAGATCTGCCTCTTTACAGCTACCCCAAGTTCTGCCTTGTTAGCAAGGGAGAATCAGAACCCTAATGTCTGGGAAGTCTGTGGTCCTTCCCCTCTTGCCCTGCCCCCAGTCTTCTCCAGGACCCACGTTCCGAGAAGCATTTGTGGTACCTAGCAAGAACCCATGGTGAGCCCCACAGAGATCTGGTTGGTTTGGTTAGAGCCGTACCTGGATGGCGGTGGCCTGCCCCGGGTATCTCATCTGTCTCCCTGCCAAGCTGCAGGAGCTGGCAGTGGGAGGGCCCCTCTCTGTCCTGCTGCTCAGCCTTCCAGAACAGCGCTAGCTGCAGTGCAGAACCCGAGCATGGAATTACTGTCCTCCCCTCCTCCCGCATCCCTCCCCCTCCCCCTTCCTTTTCTCCTTCCCCGGCTGGCCCTGCGCTCAGGTTGGCTCCTAGGAGAGCTGTCCAAGGCCAGCTGGCCGCAGTTTCGGCTACAGCAACAGCTGAGTGGCTGGGATCGCCCAGGGCGGAGGGGCATGGGGCTGGCCGGTGTGTGGCAGGCACCCTCCCGACTCACCAAGGGGTTCATGTGTCACCCAGTGCCTGTTTGTTTGCAATAGCCAGGACCCTCGAACCTGAGTTAGAAGAGGGGGAAGCCCGAGCCATCTGCCTAATGGAGCCGGGGCATTAGGAGCTGTGGCTACAGCAAGTTCTCCCTCCCATGCTGGGGGAGGGGAGAAGAAAAAACAAAGGCGAGGAGGGAGAGACTTAAACCCTCAACCCTGATGATGTGTCAGTCAAACACCTTGCAAGGAGCAGACCTTCACAAGGGGAAATGGTGAGATGCTCTAAAGCTTTATCTAACCCTCCTCCCCCTTGCTACAATCTCCACAAAATTCAAATTCATGTCCGGAGGCCGCGTGCAGGAAAGTACAGCAGCTGGGCTGGGGAGCAGCAGCCCCCACGGCTGGAGGGGCCCGGCCCGCTGGGCTTGGACGGGGGAACAGCCAGTAGGAGAGCCCGGTTCAGGTACCGTCTAGTGTTTCTGCATGGGGAGAGAAAGGGAAGGGGGACAAGGATGGAAGGTGCCGGGGCAGCCAAGAAGGCCTTTGTTTGGCCCAGTTACCCTTAAATAAGCTCCTTAGGCAGCTGTTTCTCCCCTTTAGAGGTGGCTTTGTCCAGAGCCAGCAAAAGGACCCTTCCCCTTCCCCCCTCCCAACCTTCAGTCCTGGGAAAGGAGCCATGAACGCACGGGAAGAATGAGCCGGTGGCCCCTTCCTCAGAGGGTGGAGGTGTTGGAAAGAGGGGATGCGGAGCAGTTGCCAAGCTGCAGCTCTGCAGGGATTGGTCCATTGTCCTCTGCAGTGAAAGGGGAGGAGGGAGTGTGGGATATTAGCCGAGCTGCCTGGCCAGCCCCTCCGGATCTGCCAAGCAGCCTGGGAAGGCCCCCCGGGAGCTGCTCATCTCGGCCTCCGTGGCACGAGCAGCTTTCCCTCGGCTGACTTAGATCAGCCCTAGACTTTGTTTCCTTCTTGGCGTCATTCCAGTACCTGAGTTGGCAGCCCCGGGTGCACCAGAGAAAGCAAAAGTGGTTTCTTTAGGATTCCCTTAAAATCCTAGTGTAAGCGTCTCCTGAGGTTGAGTCCAGTCCTTAAGCTGATAGACGAGGAGACATAGGTGCCTCTGAGGCTGGAGTGATAGCAGCTGGGTGGACAGCCAGGTCCTGGGTGGGGGGAGCGCGTTTGAAAGCTTGCACAGCCTTGTCTGCACAAAAGTCCAGGGAGATGGGCAGTGCAAACCTTCATATCTCCAGCTTACTTCCTACTTAGGAGCTCAGAGAGGGGACAGCTTGCCCACAGCTCCACAGTAAGGGTCAGATGTGAGCTTCCTATCCAGGTGACCAGACTTCAGTCCTGAATAGATAGGGCTAACCTGGGCTCCTCACTTGTGGGTGCCAGAAGGTTCTGCCTGCCTCTCCCAGAACTTGTGGTGTGACCATGCTATTGGAGATGCTGATGACCTGCCTGGGGAGGGGGCAGGAAGGAAATTCAGAACTAGGCCCTGCAGACCCTGTCCAGAAGGAGATTACAGTCCAGTCGTGGGGTGGCAGGGGCCGGGAGAGAATGACCGTAACACCAGGCTGTGTCTCGAGCTGGAAGAGGTGATAGAAATTGTCCAGATTGGCTGAGATGTCAGAGAAACTGTCCAGAATTGGAATGGGAGTCTTGGGGAGCAGTGGCCGCTCCTCTTGGGAGATAGGCCAGCGGATTCTTGTTCACGTGGGGATGAACTGATTGGCCACTGAGGTGGTTTCTGATTTGGAGAAGCTGTGATCCGTGGTTCCATCCAGCTTTCTCTTTTTGCAGATGTGGAGACTGAGGCCCAGGTCTTAGAGGGGGTATCCTAGGTGATAGCTCTGTACAGGAAGGGGCCTCTAGCCACCCAGTGCAGCCACCCTAACTTAAGGTCCCATGGGTGGCCTTTTTCCACTGGACTGGTGCTGCCTCTCCCAGATCCCTCTGTGTCAGGCCGAGCCTAACCCTGCCCTGTCTTCATCCCCTAGTGGCTTGGGACACTGACCAGGGCCATTCGCGTGGCAGACCTGCAGGTGCTGGGAGGGGAGCCTGTTTGATACTTAGCATTCAGGGAGGGGCCCCACTCAGCTGATGTCCCCCAGGGTTGTAGCTGACTGTGCTGATTGGAGCAGCTAATGAGCAGTCCTTTTCCATCTCTGAGAACCCCAGGGCTCTAGGGGTGGGGGAGGGAGCTGCTGGAGGCCTCCAGGTTGGCAGGGCCTGCACCTTAACCCTGCCGCTAAAGGAGGGGCAGAGGGGGTGCTGCCATTGCTTGGCAGGAACTGTTACGGAGCAGAGACATCTCAGGCCTTACTAGCTCAGTGTTAATGAGCTTGGAGGTGTTTTCCAAAGGAAAGCTGAATCCTGCCTCTTAAATCCCTGAGGCTGCAGGTCCAATCAGGAGGGACCCGAGGGGCTCCAGGACCATCATTCAGCCGAACTCGACGTTCTACCAAGGAGGAAACGAAGGGCCTGGCCCATAGCCACACAGTAAACAGGAGGCAGAATCTTGAGAGTCGGCTGGGCAATTCTAAGTAATCGTTCTTTGAGCTAGAAGGAAATTTTGGTTAGCAAGACTCCCTTCTAGTAAGAGTCCATAGACTCCGGGGGTCCTTGATCTGCAAGCTGGGAGGGATCCGGGAGACCACCAAGGCCACCCCACCCAGATGAGGAAACTGAGAGATCCCCAAGGTCACACAGCTGAGGCAGGATTTGAATGTAGGACACCTAGATAATACTGACCTGTGAGATTTGGCCCTCGGGGATCATCTAGAGCCAGGCTGGGCCCATAGCTCCCAGGAGGGCCCCGGGGCAGAGAACAGCCCTCGGCTTTGGGCCCAAGCAGTGTCTTAGCCCAGCCTCTCTGTAGGACCACCACAGGGCCATGTTTTGGGGTCACAGAGCTTGAAGAGGCGGGGTAGCTTCAGACTGAGTTGGTCCAGGGACCTTGGGAGTCATCCTAGGCAGAAGAAGAGGTAGGCCGGTCGGGGGTGGCCCGAGCTTTCTCCGCTCTAGTCTCTGCCTCCTCAAAGGCTCCAAGAAGGAGGAGGGACTTGCCCAAGGTCCAACCACAATAACGACTCCCTCTTTTTCTCTCACCATCTTATGCTCTTGGGTGTCAGGCACCATAGCAGATTCTGCTCATATCTGAACTGGTTCAAGCCATCAGGGCCCTCAGGACAGCGGTGGCTGCTAACCAGCCCCTCCTAACGGAAAGGACAGGCAAGAGCCAGGGTGGGGGCGTCCCCTGGCTTGGCACCCCCAGGAGGTGTGCAGAGCCCTGGCGGTACCAGGCGGCCTTCATTTATATCCATGTATATGATTCCACAGGTTGCAATTCCCCCAGCTGGCCTTGAGGCGAAGGTTGGGCCAGCTCAGCTGCATGTCTAGGCCTGCTCTGAAACTCCGCTCCTGGCCTCTCACAATCCTCTATTACCTTCTGCCTTTCGGTGCCCTTAAGCCTCTGAGCAGAGTAGGATGGAGGCCCGTGAGCAGGGTAAGTGTGTGCAGGCGGTATGGCGTGCGTGTGTGTGTGTGTGTGTGTGCAGGCAGTGCAAATGGGGGATTTGGGTTGTCTGTAGAGTTGGCCCAAGACAAAAAGTCCCAGAGAGTGTAGGTGGGGACGGGAGAGGGAGAAAGGGAGAGAGAGAGAGAGAGAGAGAGAGAGAATGAATGTCTGTGCTTTGGGTAGTGTGCAGCTTTGAAATGCACCGAATAGGCACAGACAGGTGTGTAGGAATGCACGTGCCCGTGGGTGTGTGCGTGTGTCCTTCCATCTGTCCGTGTGCACACCTGGGTCTCTGTCCTTGCATCCCCAGCACTTTGGAAGGGACATCTTCATACTCCATGTGTATAAGCTTTGCTGGAGCCCCAGCAAAGAGCCACAGTCTACAGAAGTGGGGTTAGGAAAGACGAAAAGGTGGCCTGGCCCAGCCCAGGATAGCAGCATGCCGGGGCCTGAGGAGTAGCTCCCACTCCCCCCGGGACAAATCAGGAACCTTAGCAACTACCAGGACTAGGTCAGCCCTCTGCCTCCTTAGAGAAGGGGTGGCTTGGCCTCAGAGGGATGGCAGGGCTTCCTCCAAGGTCACACAGAGAAGGATCTCAAGCCCCTTGCAGTGAAGCAGTGTCTGCAGGAACCCAGCCCCCCCATCTCTGCAGGTCTCCTGAGAGTCAGATCCTAGAGGGAAGGACAGAAATGGGATTTCCTGCACAGACATCCCATTTCTGTCCAGGAGATGGGGGGCCAACCCACAGAAGCTTCCAGCAGGTGATCAGGGATGGAGATAGGAGGTGCTGAGGGGCCAGGGCCAGGAGGGAATGCTAAGAGGAGGCCCTTGGGCTCTGGCCTCCCTAGGCCTGGGCTGCCCACATGGCTCAGGTATCTCCTTGAGGTGACAGACCAGCACCCCCACATCCAGGTCCCCTATGATGAGTCTTGAGTTCCTCCTCTTCAAGGCCTGAATGCCGCACTCATTCCTCAAGCTTCTTTCCACCGGTCACTTAGGCCCTGACTCCCCACAAACTGGATCCCCATAAGTCCTGGTACCTCCCTTTGTGGTATGCCCTCCCCACAATGGCTGGTGTGACCCCTGCCCCACCCCACCCTGGGCCACACAGAGCCTGGAGCCAGCTTGTGGCCTTTCTTCCAGATGTCAGGGCCCTCTGGCTAGCTGGAGAAGGCTGGAGAACTCCAGACAGAACTTTCACGTTGGCATCCGACATCTCTGTTCTTCCTTGCTGCCTTTGGGCACATGCCTCTTGGCAGGCACACTGAGCCAGCAGACGAGGTTCTAGGGTGCAGCTGACGAGCTCTAGTCCTGGGGTTGGGGGATATAGAGTCTACTCAGAGGGTGGCTGGATCATTCTCTACACCCTTGGACATGACTAGGCACAGGCCAATGGAGGAAAAGCCACTTTGGACTAGGGCAAATGGCACAAAGCCTTCTGGGTGGAGGTGGCATTAGTGGATGGGGACAGCATGCACTGCCCACGTGCTCCCAGCATGCAGTGAAGCTGAGTGGGAGAGGGTCTGGGGGATGACCACAGGACCCCAGCTTGGAGGCCCTCCCTGCCAGTCATTTCCTGTTAGAATAGAAGAGACCTGTAAGTAAAAATGGCCCACCAGAAGAGCTGTCCTGGGGGACCGTCTCTTCATTCAGGGCCTCTTCAGTGTTTAAAGTTAGAATCAAATTGCTTTTGAGGCCTGTGGGGTTTAATAGAGTGACAACCAAGGAAGAATGCAGAACAGGGTGTCTAAGGTGGCGGCATCGGGGTAGCAGTGGCCCAGCCTGAGGGAGGGCTGGTGGGTGGGCCTGAGAGCCAGGCTGCCAGGGGGGTCCCCAGAGCCTGTCTCACGAACGTGATCGTGTGCTTGGCTTCTCTCTTTTGGGCCTGTGTGGGTGTGAGCAGCTCCACATGCCAGAGACCTTGGGCCACCCAACCCTGCCACGTTACAGATGACAAAACTGAGGCCCAAAGAAAGGCTACCATAGGCCAGATTCCAAGGCTTGGGCACACTGCTCTTTCTGCTCTGACTTCTGTCCTTCCATCATGGGGCCTCACCTAACCCAGGAGGACACTGAAGCCTGCCCAGGTCACTGAATTCCAGGCCTTAGGACCCACGTTGGGGCTCTTTCAGCTCCTGTGGGGGTCCCTAAGCTACCACCTCATTTTCCCTTTCTCCCCCTCCAAGTTCAAGGGAATGGCTCCACTTGGAGAAGAAATGCCCGCAGGGGTGGGATCTGACCCCACTCGTTTCCTTGAGGCAGCATAGAATTCTTAGGCAGATGTTATCCACATCACAAAACTTGGGGAGAAGGGGAGGGTCTCCAGACTAGGGCACACCAGGCTGTGCCTGCCAGGGCTTGTGCCTTCCCTCCCCGCCCCCCCCACCCCAGCCAGAGCAAGGCTTGCAGAAACGTCAGACTGAAAAGTCCTGGGGGATGTGCCACCCAGACAAAAGCCAGGAGGGAGGGGACGCGTGGGGGGAGGGGGTGCCAGGGTCCTGCCGGCGTCCAGCAGCTGACCTCCTTCCATCTGCCGGTATGGCTGCAGGTCGCCCTGTACAAGTCTGTACCCACACGGCTGCTGTCCCGGGCCTGGGGGCGGCTGAACCAGGTGGAGCTGCCCACCTGGCTCCGGAAGCCTGTGTACAGCCTTTACATCTGGACATTCGGGGTGAACATGAAGGAGGCCGCTGTGGAGGACCTGGACCACTACAGGAATCTGAGCGAGTTCTTCAGCCGCAAGCTGAAGCCGCAGGCCCGGCCCGTGTGTGGCTTGCACAGTGTGGTGAGGCCCGAGGGTGGCTGAGGCAGTTGGCAGGTTGGGCATGTGTGGGGTTGTTACAGGAAGAGGCTTTGGGAACTGGGCCCAGAGAACCTGGGATCACAAGTCCCTAGAAATCAAGTCTAAACCCATTTCCCAGAGGAAGAAACCGGGGCCCAGAGAGGACTTGGCTGAGGCCACGCAGGAGGTTACTGTTTGAACCTGGGGCTTTTGCCATTGCCCTTTGCTGTCCACTCAGCTTTCTTGGGCTCCCACTGAGGACTTAACCAAATAGGCCCTGCTTGGGAGCGATCTCTTCCCTGGCCATTCCTCCCTGTTCAGAAGCAGGTGGGGAGGGGGTGCAGAGAGGGGCTTGAGGTCACGGCCGTCCGGGGTCACGGAGCCGGTCCCTCTGGTGTCATCCAGATCAGCCCATCAGACGGGAAGATCCTCAACTTTGGCCAGGTGCAGAACTGTGAGGTGGAGCAGGTGAAGGGGGTCACCTACTCCCTGGAGTCCTTCCTGGGCCCGCGCGACACCCCCGACGAGTTGCCCTTCAGCAGAAATAGAAACGGCAACAGTGGCAGCGGCAATGGTAGCAACGGTGGTGGCAGCGGCAGTGGCGATGGCGGCAGCCAGGGTGAGTCAGCCAAGGAGGAGCAGCAGCGCCCTCTGGGGATGCCTTCCACCACACATGGAGGAGGAGGGACTCTGCCCAGGGGCTCATCTGCCCCTGTTCCTGCTGCTCGGGCCTAGAGTCAGGATGACTCAAATACTTGATAGCTGGGTGACCCCTGGCAAGTTACTTCACCTGTCTAGTTCAGTTTCCTCAGCTTTAAAATGGGTATATTAATAGCACCTGCTCCCAGGATGGTGGGATTGAGATACTGAGTACAGTCCCTGTAAGGGCCACCTACTCTGTCATGATTACTGTCGTTATGAGGTTGCATTATCCCTGTTTTGTGGCTGAGGAAATGGAGCTCCCAGTCACGTGGTGGGGAACATGGGCCAGATGGGTGAGCCCTGGGCCCTCACGGTTTCATTGGCCTCTTAGAGCAGCCCCCAGAGATGGCTTGGGGGGAGCCTGGGACTACCACGTCCCTCCACCTACTCTGGGTTGAAGAGAGGAGAAGTGGGGTGGGGGGAGTGGCTCCCAGCAGGGGCACCCACCTAGGGCTGGGCCTTGGCCCCTCAGCCTATTGGGAGTTGGCTGGTAATAGGCCTTTTCTTTGTCTGTGGAGATGCACGTAACCATGTGCCAGGAAAAGCCGATAGGCTTACAGGGAGAAGGGACCCATTTAGCATCAGACGCTGACTGGGCTGTATCTCATTCTGTACCTGTGGCGGTCCTCTAACCACCCCCTCCTGGAGTTGTTGTTAAGTCATTTTTCGACCATGTCTGACTTTATGACCCCACTTGGGGTTTTCTTGGCAAGATAGTGGAGTGCTTTGCCCTTTCTTTCTCCAGCTCATTTTACAGATGAGGAAACTGAGGCACACTGGGTGAAGTGACTTGCCCAGGGTCACACAGCTAATAAGTATCTGAGGACAGATTTGGACTCCGGTCTTCCTGACTCTAGGCCCTGTGCTATCTGCATTATGGCACCATCGGGTGTCTTGAGTGGGGAGAGCACTGCCTCTGCTCCCTGCTTAGGACTTGGGGCCCAGGTCCGTTTTGGCAGCTTCAGTATTAGAAGTGTTAGTTCAGACTGGTTCTGAAGGCCCGTCACTGCCTGGGGTTTGACCCGGCACCTGCCAGGGTGGGCATGTGTCAGAAGGCAGGCAGACACTTGCAGGCGGGCCACTCTGGGAGCCCCCAGGGCAGCATCTGCTGACAGGCAGCTGGGTTTTAGACAGACCCGAGTGGCTGTAGCTACTGTCGTCTGCACAGAGCTCACAGGGCACCTCCCTTGCTCAAAGTCCCCCAGCTGGAAGAGTCCGAGGCAAACCTGACCCCGAGACCAGCACCCTTCACGGACCTGTCCCTGGCCCACATTGCAGTGGGCTGACTCCAGACTTCCTAGCCGTGTGCTGGCCTTGGGGGCCATCTAGGACCTGTGGCCTGACGCTTTGTCATCCCTTCAGCCTCTGCAGCTACAGCTCGCAACTCCTTCCAGAACCAGCTGGTCACCAAGGAAGGGAATGAGCTGTACCACTGTGTCATCTACCTGGCCCCTGGGGACTACCACTGCTTCCACTCCCCCACGGACTGGAGAGTAGCTCATAGGCGGCACTTCCCAGGTAGGCACCTGGAGCTGGGGCAGCCATCAAGGTGGCCTTGGTGTGCCTGTCGATCTCCATCCCCCAGAAAGAGGAGTCGGCATTGGGCTAGTTCTGGGGGAGCCAGGCTGGAAAGTTAAGCCACACAGGAGGGCTCACCCAGGACTGCGTCCCATGCCCAAACAAGCCAAGCCAGGCAGGAATAACATGGGCCAAGGGTCATGCTCAGCGGGCACGGGCCCAGCATCGTCAGGGCCCACCGGCCTGTATCCTGAGCATGTCTTTGTGAGACGCGACATCTGACCCAAAATCTGTGTTGTGCCCCTTCCTGCCCCCTTTCCCTGTCCCTCTCGCTCCCCTTTGCAGTCACAGGACTTGGCTGAAAGGGAGCATTTAGTCCAAGGCCCTCCTTAGACCATCCCAGGCTAGACGCTTTGGCACCAACCCTCTCTCTCTCTCCAATGCAGGCTCCCTAATGTCAGTGAATCCTGGCGTGGCCCGCTGGATTAAGGAGCTCTTCTGCCACAATGAGAGGGTTGTGCTGACCGGGGACTGGAAGCACGGCTTCTTCTCCCTCACGGCTGTGGGTGCCACCAACGTGGGCTCCATCCGCATCTACTTCGATCGGGTAAGTGAATCCACTATGGGGCTTGTTCAGCGACAAGCAGATACTATGAAGCCTCTGCTCAAATCCAGAGCCTGGGGATGCACAAGCAATGATGAAAAGCTGGATCTGCCTTCCAGGCCTAGTCTGGGGAGGCGGATGCTGGAGGGCAGCCGGGAGGAAGCTGGCGCGGCTGTAGGTCATCTCCAAGACCTTCCTCAGGTATTCGGCCTTTCCTGATGCTCCCAGGAGGACAGGCCTCGCCACCAGCCTGACCTTGCGTTCTTTTCTGACCCACTCCTTGGCCTGCCTACATGGCGTCTCCCCTTCTGGAGGGCAGGGCACTCTGTATCCTAGGTGCCCACCGATGTATCAAGAGGACGGTGCATGTGGAGGAAAGATGAGTTGGGCCCAGGCTGGGATGAATTCTAAATGCCAAACAGGCCCTTGTATTCTTGTATTGTGTCTTGGCCACAGTAGAGAAGAGCGGGTTTTAGGAAGTTTTGTCTTGGGAGCCCTTTGTGAAGGATGGATGTAGATGGCAGGGCCCGCGCTGGTCTAGGCGTGGGGTGATGGCGGGGGGGGGGTGGCTCAGGGTGCCCACCCAGCCAGTCTGCAGTTGAGGGCTGGGAGGGAAAGCAGACCCTGGATCAAGTCCAGAGCCCCAGACCTATTGAGATGCACCGCAACAGGAAGGATATGTGGGTGCAAAAAGTCAACTTCACAAGTATCAGCTAGGGACATATAGCTAATTAGTAACAATTTGAAAAAGATCTAGGAGTTCCAGTGGACTCTCAGTTCACTAACATCAAACTGTTAATTCAAGAAATCCATAAGGAGGTGCCAGACTTTGGGGAGTCTGCCCTGGTAGACCACAGCTAGGCCAGCTCAGGCATCTAAGGTTTTCAGAAAATTGAAGAAAAACCAACTGCCTCCAGTAAAATCCGGGGCGATCACCCTCACCGGAATGCTTCATGGGAAATATGGGTGACTTCAGTTAGAGGACATTAAGATTTAGAAAGCACTTTACAGATACCCTGACAACAACCCTGGGAGGTAGGTGCTATTATCCCCATTCCATAGATGAGGAAATCAAGGCAGCAGAGGTGAAGTCTGAGACCATGTCTGAACTCGGGTCTTCCTGACTGTGGGGCCTGAGCCACCCACTCCGTGAAGGGGATTCCATTTGTGGAACGTCTGGACTGGAGGTCCGCCACTCCCACCCTTGCTTTCTGAGACAAGACTGGGCTGAACTCACAGCCCCGCTAAGCGACGCAGGGACAGCAGGAGTCATTAGGCCCTTCCCTCAATGGCCCATAAGATGGTTGCCAGTAGCCTTGGGAGCTGGAGTCCTTAGGCCGCTCCCACCGTGGCCACTGCCCCTCAGGAGCAGGAGTCCTCAGGCCTTAGTTGGTGGGACGACCGCCGGGCTCTGGTGACGCCTCCGCAAACTTGTTGACCCCTTCTCTCCCTCCAGGACCTGCACACAAACAGCCCCAAGTATAGCAAGGGCTCCTACAATGATTTCAGCTTCATCACGCACAGCAACAAGGAGGGCATCCCCATGAGAAAGGGCGAGCACCTTGGAGAATTCAACCTTGGCTCCACCATCGTCCTCATCTTCGAAGCTCCCAAGGACTTCAATTTTCATCTGAAGCCAGGGCAGAAAATTCGATTTGGGGAAGCCCTGGGCTCCCTCTAGAGCCAGCGTCTCTACCACAAGGTTGACGCTCCCAAGGAAACTCCTTCAGGTTGGCGTGAAGGCCAAGGTTTTGGACTGAAACGGAAGCGGCCCCCGAGCCTGGCTTTGGGAAGCAACAAGGTGCCTTGCTCTGCTTGGACAGGGATTGGGCCCACCGAGGACTTTGTCCCAAGGTCCTGTGGTCCCCAGCTCTACCAGTCAAGCCTTTGAGAAGGGAGAAGAGGGAACCTTGCCTTTTCCTGTGCCTTCGGCCTCGAGGTAGTGCAGGCACAGGGATAAGCTGGGGTTTATTTCTGGATTTTGCACCAGTTTTCTGAACTGGAAATACTATGTCTATACTGCATCAGGTTCCATGGGTAATGATTTTCTTTTGAAGGTGGTAAACATTTTAATTCTTTTTCCGTTAGTGGCCCAGTGTCAGCCTCCTCCCAATAAACAGTCCCATGATTTCCTGGATCTTTTCAGGCCTTAATCCCTCCCAGTGTCTAATCCACTGCCCTGCCCTGTTCCCTGGATCCTCTGGGTGCAGGGCAGGCCCTGGAGCCTGCTCTGGGCCTGATCCCAGTCGCCCCTCCAGGGGCGGCCAGGGCTCCGGAAGGGGCTTCCTTTTGGTGCATGGGGTGAAATGCATCCAGCATTGACTGTGGACCAAAAGCTCAGCTCCTTGAGCCCACTCCAGACATTGGGCTGATTTCTGGTGTTTGTTTCATTTTTGAAAATTTACTTACTATGAAAATGGTGGGGGAAAAGCCAAATCTTCCTTTGCACTTACTACTGGGAACATCTCTCCTCTTTATTGCCAACGTGGGCTGTCTGCTCGGGCTTGTCAGGGAGGCTGTGCATGAAAATGGAAGGCCAGGCCTCCGGTTGGGCACAGGGGCCCTTCTTGGACTAAGAACGTTGGAGAGAAGAGCCAAGGCCGACAGGCCTTCTCGAGACTCCCTTGGCTCAGGCACTAGCGGCTGAACCAAAGGAGCGAAGAGCAGGCGTGGCCAGGAGTGAGAGGGGTGGCCACTGCTGCCCAGCCCAAGGCGGGAGCATCCCGTCCATCCTGGACACAGGCCTGGTTCCCATTTTCATCACCTCTGGTCCGTAGTTCAGTCTTGCAAGAAAGTTTTCTCCAAGCCTACTTGAATGGCGGTGGAGGCAGGCTCTGGGGAGCAGCTGTTTGCTACTTGAAAGGGGGCAGAAGAGGGCCCTCCCCCTCTGGTGGGAGTGTGGCCAGTACGGCCAGGCACTGCCTGGACACCTGGCACCAGGTACAGGGAAGTTGCTGCTCTTGATTTCAATCAGCTTGTGTTGAAAGAGGCAGGCAGATGGGTCTGCCCCACGCCAGCCCTTTGGGGCGCAGGGGCATTGCCAGGTAAACAAAGGGGAAAGGGACAGGTTTCCTAATGATGCTGGTGATGCTGTGAATTTCTCCTGCCTGGAGAAGCCATTGAATCTTCAACTGTATCAGTAGCACAGTATTTTTGTATGTCAGTGGAAGACTTAGGGAACAGTAATTCATTTAATTGCAAACATTTTCAAATAAAAAAATACATTGCAATTGCTTACTGTGTGCCTACTGTCTTACGTGTCCACCCCAAATCAAGCCAATGCAATAAAAGTCGTGGGGGGGAAGGAACGGAGAAGATCCTGCTGGCCCAGGGGCTCCTGTGGTGCTAGGAGAAGGTGGCCCTCAGGACCTGGAGGCGGGCCGCATACCGCTGCACCTGCTGCCGCTCAGCTCGCAGCTCCTCCACAAGATGGGTGATCTCCTTCTCAGCCTGCAAGAGGAAGCAGGCGGGCTGGGGGCCGGGTCCCGTGGCAGGGCCCCTTCTGTCAGCTCTGGCGCCCCGAGTCAAATGCACACTGTACCTGGTGAAGTTCTTGCTGAACCTGCCGCCCTGCCTCCTCCTCCTCTGGCCTGGGGTCCTCCATGCTCAGCGCTAACCACTTCCTCAGGCTGCTCGCCTGTCTCTGCCAGGACCTGGCGGAGAGGGACAGGATACGGCCATCAGAGAGATGCAGAGCCCTCTCCAAGAAATGCAGGACTAATTCTGCCCCAAGGAATCCAGCCTCTCCAAGGGGAAAAGGAAGTTGGACAAGGGTAGATTATGTTATAGGCAGAATCTGAACCCAGGTCTGCACCGTGCTGTGCTGCCAACAGAAATGCTGGGAGGGACTGTCTTACACAAGAGACTATTAAGACCTGGAGGGCAGTGACCTAACAGAGACGACCACACAGTGCTCATGTCCCTACTCTCTGGAGGGGACAAGGGGGGAGACCTCTCCAAAGGGAACTCGCACCAGTGAACACAGCGCTCAGTCCCATAGTGATGGACACTGGGTGACCTCAGCCAGGGGTGGGGAATCTTCAAAGGGCCACCTTTGAGGACCTAGAGGGCTACACGCAGCCTCAAGGCCACAGGTCCCCCACCCCCGGGCTAGACCTAAGATCCTTCCCCAGCTCTGGAGTCATAGCTCTAAGGGGCAGAGCGTGTCCCCAGAAGAGTGGACAAGCCGCTGTCCAGAGCTGGCACACACACCCTGGGAGCTCCCAGACAAGTCGTAGGTCCCAGCTCTGCCTCATCCTCACCGGGTGACCCTGGGCTAAGCCGTCCCTTCCCCTCTCAGCCTCACAGGCCTCCAAGGTACCCCCTCTCCCACTGGGGCATGGCTGTCTTGGGATAGACGTCAGGACCCAAGGGTCTCAGCCTAGATCTCCCACCGAGCGTGGGACCTTCCCACTAAGCCATGGTGCCTTTAGGTGGCCAAGCACCATCCTCCAAGAATGACTAAGGAATATGTCTCCCAAGCCACCTAGAAATGATTTCACACTATAATCCTTGGTTGCAATCATATCCTTGGGCTCTCCCACCCAGAGACACCAATCGGTACTACAAAAGCCAACATGTCTGTCACAGCTGAGGCGGGCAAAGACCAGGAGACAGGAGAGCAGGGCATGGCGTGCACGGGTCAGGGGAGAGAGGAGCAGTACGTGCTCTGGAGGGCTATGGGGCTACACTGGGCAGAGCCCTAAATGCCAAACAAAGCTATCTGTCACTGGCTTAGAGGATCAAGGGGGCCCAAGGACTGAGGGGAGAAGGGTCACAGAGGCAGGGGCCTGTCAGGAGGCAGCCATGCCCCAGCTGGTTGGTTGTCAGGCTGCAGCGCCCTGTAGGAGCCTTGGCCAGGGGCTCACCTGAGGTTTTGCTTGTTGGCCTGGTAACTGAACAGTTTCTCCTGGATCTCCTCGAGCTCGGCCTCCAGCTCACTGCCATCTCCCAGGATGCCCAATGTCCCTCTCCCTGTGTCGGCCTGTGAGCCTCCTGAGGGAGAGATGGAGGTGCCTAACTTCCCAGGGCCCCAGGCTGCCTGGCTGGGAACCCTAACTTCATTTCTGGCTTCCAATTCTCCAGGCAGGGTATGCGGGGATCCCCCAGTCACCCCTGCCTTTTTCAGGGTTCAGGGAGGGGCAGAGCAGGGCCCAGGATCAGACGTCGAGCTAGGGGAGGCCTCAGGGCCCACACTGGGGCAGCTCAGTGGCCCAGTGGAAAGCATGCTGGGCCTGCAGTCAGCAACACCTGAGTTCAAATCCAGCCTCAGATACATTCTAGCTGTGGGACCCTGGGCAAGTGGCTTAACCTGTCTCCCTCAATTTCCTTATCTGTAAAATGAGGATCAACATAGCTCCAATCTCCCAGGATTATTGTAAAGACCAAATATTTGTAAAGCGCTTAGCAGTCCCTGGCACATAGTAGGCTCTTAAATGTTTGTTCTCTTCCTCACACTGACATCAGGACCACAAAACCCTTTATGGAGGACAAGAGATTTGAAGACAGAAATCCAGTTCTATATGGCACCTGAGCCACGGCTTCTTCCTCTACACAAAGAAAGGTTAACATGAAGTGGTCTCGAGGGTCCTTTGGTGATCCTAGGGTGCCTCTCATTGCACCAAAGCATTTCTGCAAACCCAACAGGCCCGAGGATGCCTGAGACCATTGCCAGGAAAAGGTCTCTGGGTCCGGCGGCTCACAAAACCGGTTTCTGCACTGGAGAGCTAGAAGGGAGGCAGTCCTGGGCACCTTCTCACCCCAAGTATCCCACAGCACGTTTGGCGACTCTGCCTTGAGCTCTACACATCCCCAGACATAGGGCCACAATACACGTGGCGAGAGCATGGAGGGAGGGCTGGCTACTCGGCACAGTGTGAGGCCTGCCCTCAACCACCCAGCGGGCATTCAGACCTCCCTGGGGATCCTGTGTTCTCCTCTCCTCCAAATCTGGGCCCGTGGAGGCCAGGCAGGAAGACAAGGGCCACGGCGCCATCTGTGTCATGTCCCAGGGTACCACCTACCTGAAGCTTCCAGGCCCAGACTGGGCTTCCCCTTACTCCCTAGGAAACCCTCAGGAAGAAGCAGGTGGCCACCAGGTTGGGGATGCCCCCTCTCCACAACAGCCGCAGGCTCTCGGGGGCCCGGCAGCTCAGAGGAGGCCTTCCCAACTGCAAGCTGGAAGGCAAGGACACAAGATGACCGCCCTCTCTGGGGGCTTGGGGCAAAGAATGGGGAAGCACTGACTCAGGGAACACTGTCTGTGGAGTCAGAGCCCCAGCTCTGGAGGAGACATTTGCCCTCCAGGCTTTACTTTTCCTTCTCGTAGAATGAGGGTTCCTGGGGGGCAGAAGTAGAAATGTCCATCTCTAAGATGCTTCTGCCTCTAAACTCTGGCTTATGAACTTCCTCCTCCAACCATAAGATCCCTAGGGAATCACTGGGCTTCACCGTGGGGAGCAGCGCCACACTCAACCCCCCAGCGCTGACAAACCAGGACCTGAGAGCCAGCTGGTCCCTGACCTGAAGGGACTAAGGACAGGTCACATAACTCTCCACCATATCCGCATGGGGACAAGCCTAAGGAAGGCTGGGAAAGAGGCAGCCCTCAGGCTCCCACGCCAGAAGAAAAATTAAGAAGTGAATCAAGGAGCTGTATGGGCTTGAGAGCCTTTTGGATTTCGACTTTATGGAACAAAACATCCGGCCATGTTGTCCTTGTATCTCAAAAGGGCTGGAGGCCCTTCCTGGTCAGCGGGTGTGGATTAAGAAGGGGAAGAGGAGGCCAATGAGAGACCAAGAAGAGGGAAGACAAAAAGGGCCACGTCAGCTTTCTGGGAAGGGCCCAACCAAATGAAAACCAATCAAATGAAACCTTCACAGTGTTTGGGTCACTTCTCTTCAGCATCTACCTACGGCTTGTTCTCCTTTAAGAAAGATTTCATTTTAGGCATGTGGGCCATATACAGGGGGGTGACACTGGGGAAGATGTGGGGAAAACTTCCTGCCCAGGGCTCATCCAGGGCTCCTCCCAGGACATCCACAGGAGGAGGTCGGGGAAAGGAGGGAAGGCAAACAGGTCCCTGAAGCAACTCACACTTTCCATTGGGCCTCGGTCACCTGCCATGGAGGAAGAGGGAGGCGAAGTGGCCTCAGGGTGGAGGGGCCTGTGGCCCTGAGGCTTCAGGAGGCTCCTAGAGCCTACGCCGGTCCTGATGCTGGGTCCTGGTGCCACCAAAGCAGCAGAGGGGCTAGGCTGGGCAGGAAGGAGGGACATAGCTGTTTCTGCCAGAAGCCTAAGACACAGAGAGCCAGTCAGTCAACACATTATTACAAAAATCAAAGAATCTAAGAATCCAACATCTGCCCAAGCTTACACCAAAAATCCCCATTATAACCAGCCCTATGGTGTTTATCCTGCCACTGCTTGAAGACCCTAGAGGAAGAGGCACCTGCTGCCTCTCAGGGCAGCCCATCCACCTAGGGCCTGTGGGCAGCACACACTTAGGGTTAAAGTCTAAAGCCTCCTCCCATCACTCCCGGTGATGTATGGCCCTCTGGGACCAAGCCGAAAAAGCCTAATCCCTCCTCACATTGGGCAGCCCCCCAAATCCCTGAAGGGAGCTCACATACCCCCAGCCCAGCATGATGTCACTTCTCCAAGGTAAACCTCTATTCAGCAGGTCCTGGACTCAAAGCCCTTCCCCACCCTGACAGCCCCTCTCTGCACACTCTGAAGGTTCTTATCAATGTCCTTCTTAAAAGGGGACACACAATAAATACCCTTTGACGCAGCAATACCACTAGTAGGTCTGTACCCCAAAGAATGCAAAGAAAAGGGAAAAGGACCCACATGTACAAAAATATTATTAGCAGCTCTTTTTGTGGTAGCAAACAATTGGAAACTGAGGGGATGCCCATCGATTGGGGAATGGTCGAAGAAGTTGTGGCATATGATTGTGATGGAATCTTACTGTTCTGTAAGAAATGATGAGCAGGATCAGAAAAATCTAGGAAGACTTACACGGACTGATGCAAAGTGAAGTGAGCAGAACCAGGAGCACACTGTACACAGTGACAGCCACATCACATTACAGGATGAATAACCGTGGAAAACTTAGCTGCTCTGACTGGGACAAAGGTGCAAGACAATTCCAAAGGACCCGTGATGAGAGATGCCGTCCGCCTCCAGAGACAGACACGATGAGCAGATCGAAGCAGACTTTTTTTACTTTCTTAATTTTGTCCACATTTTCTTTTGCAACATGGCTAACAGGAAATGTTTTGTATGACTACACATGTATAATCGGTATCAAATTGCTTGCCTTCTCAAGGAGGACAGGAGGGAGGGAATCTGGAGCTCAGCTTTTAAAAAAATTGTTAATTTTTTTCACATGTAATTGGGAAATACTTAACAAAATAAATAAAAATATATTTTAAAATGGGGGAGGCATAGAATGGAAGTTGATACCCTTACCCTAGCCAGAGCTGTCAAACTAGGTTTTTATTGAAACAATAGACAATATATTTTGATTTGCCATTTTAGCGAGAGCTCTGCGGTAGCTCGGCGTCATTTACTAAAGCATTGATGTAAATTTCTATGCTTGTAGACAAAATCTGAGCAGGGAACGGCGTTGGCTCCAGCCTCTCTCTGTGCAGCCCGAGGGCATGATCCCTCCTAGCTTACTGTCACTAGAACATCTGATGAGCAGACCTTCAAGGGCTTTATCCAAGTCACATAAAAATGTGAAGCCCCATGGGCCCCAGCACAGATCCCTGGGCTCCTCCCCTGGACACCTCCTGCCACATAGACTTGGAACTCCTACTGACTTGTCTGGAGGGCTACTTGGCCAACCAATTCGGGAGTGTGTCCTGCCACAAGAATGTCATGCCACTTTATGGAAGTTTTGCTAAAGCTAGGTAGACTGTGACCACGTTATTCCTCATCTAGTACTTCAGTAACCTGGTCCAAAAGTGAAATCAGGCCAGTCTGAGTGAGGGCTTGTGGTCCTCTGGGATCGCTGCCTCCTCATCTAGAGTTGGCCAACCATCCCTTTGACAGGGGCAGGAACCAAAGTCAATCTTATTTGTCCAGAGTTTGTAGACTGCTCCTTCTAAACACCTGCTAATTGAAAAAAAAATTAATTAAAAGAAAATGGAGACATCTGTCCTTTTCCAATCTTGTAGGATCTCTCCTGTCCATGATCTTTCAAATGTATTAAGAGTGGCTCACATCTGCCAAATCTCTCCATGTCCACAAAGGCAGGACCAAATAGGAGTCACCTGCTTGGGTTCTCCTACTTCTCCAGTCTTCTCCCATCAATACATTCTACACGAAAAAGGCCTCTCTGTCCTTTCTCCAACACAAGGCTCCACCTCCTGTCTCCAGGCCTGGAATGCTCTCCTCTCTGGTTCTCAGTATTTTTGGTTTCTTTGAAGAATTCAAGCCGCCTTTCAGTAGGAGGCCCTTCCTGGTCTCCTTAATCATCTGGGCCTTTTTCCTGAAGGTCACCTTCCTTCTCCTCACAACGATCATCTCCATCCTGGGTTTATAAGCTCCTTGAGGCCAGGGAGTCTTTCTTTCTTTGCCTTTCTTTGTATCCCATGACTAGCATGGTGCCTGGCAGGCAACAAGCGCTTAACAAATGCTTGCTGATTAATGTTTAAAATTGAAGTTGGTTGGTAAGTCCCTAAGGATCCACATTGGTCTCTTCTGACAGATGCCACTGTAATGGTCTCCCTTTGTGCCTTCATAATTTCCTTCTTAACATTTTCCATTCCTTCTGGGATGACTTTCCTCCATCACGTTTTAATTGTCTTAAGCCCTTTAAAATAGCTTTCACCAAATACAGGTGTGAGCCTCGCCAGGCCCACATCTCCTCCCCAGCTCTCTCCAAAGCTCCCTCCCACCCACCAGAACCTCCCTGCCAGGGTGACCCAAGGCCCTCAGAGGGCTCTTCCTCCACCTCATGGGGGATGAGATCACCCCCAGGCAAGTCAGGGAGTCATAAGCTTCTCCAAGGCAGACCTTAGAAAGCACACACACATGCACCCAGCAGATGCTTCTAACTCTGGGTCTCCGTCACCAAAAGGTGCTCTCCTCCCCAAATGCCTTTGTCTCTTTAGTTCTTCTTTCTGCCTAGGAGGTTGCCAGTGTCTTCCCATGGCTGAGCACCCCCTGGACAACCTCCAGGAAAATGGGAAAACAGAACTGGGCTGGAAGGTCTTGTTCCAAGACCCGGCCCCCCAGTTTATAGGAGAGGAGGAGGCCCTGATGAGGGAAGGAGTTGAACGAGCTGGAAGCCCAGGCTCGGCCCTGGGTCCCAGCCATTCTGACTCTGCCCTGGCTTCCCTCAGACTCTCGGCTCCTAAGGATTCTGGACAGAAGATGATGCCAAGGCCAGTCCAGGGATTCACTCAAGGAATCCTGAATATCTGTGAGGCCCAGGCAGCTCCATCCTGAGCTGCTGCTGGCACATGGAGGCAGGTTTACTGCTGAGGTGGCCAAGGACTTCCTCAGCCCTCATTCTAAAGGTCTGAAGACACTGACCTCTCTCGGGCCACACAGGGCAGGACTGAGGCTCGCCACTGACTCTGGAATCAAAGCTGATTTGTCCTGGCATTCAAAGATTTCCCAACCTATCCAACCTAATTTTCCACAATTTCTTCCAGCTAGGCAAGTGGTGGGCAGAGCACTGAACCAGAAGTCAGGAAGACCTGGGATCAAATTTGGCCTCAGACATTTGGTAGCTACGTGACTCTGGACAAGCCGCTTCACCTACGTCTGCCTCAGTTTTCCCACCCATAAAATGGGAATAATGACAGTACTTACCTCCCAGGGTTGTAAGGATCTAATGAGGTAACATTTGTAAAGCAGTGGCTGGCACATAGTAGGTGCTTAATATTTCCTTCCTCCCAAGAGTAGAGGGTGCTCACGGGCCACACTCATCCTCACCACGGGCTCTCCTCTCACTGTCTCAGACTTCCCTTCTTTCAGCCAGGCTGGGGTGACTTGCTCTCCCCCAACTCCAGCCTTAACCTCCTGCCCGAGACCCTCAGAGCTGGGATCACTCACGGCACTGACACAGTCACTGTCTGCTATGTGCACTGCAGGGTCTCCTCGGGTCTGTCCTGCCTTCTCAGCCAATACTAACACCAGCAGCGTGCGTTTACCCGGCACAAGGCAGTGCGCGAAAGGCTTCCCAATGGCCCCATAGGCAGGCACTAGTCTAATTTTGCAGATGAGCAATTAAGGCAGAATTCTAATAGCGTCTAGAACCTAAATTCCCTGGGAACAAAGACACACAGCAGGTGCTTAAATCAGTGCTTGATGGATTGATAACTCTTAGCCTCTCGGTGCCTAGATTTAACTGGCCAGAAAAAAGCCCACACCAAAACAACAATTAGCAGGAAATAGTCCTGGCCTCTCCTAGCCAGCGGCCATTGGCCACGGCCTTCTCTGCCTGACCGATCTGGACTGTCCTTAGGGGGTCGGGATGACTCAACACGGACTGGCCTGGCATTCACTGGAGGCGCTGAGGGAGGAAAGGGACAGACACCCATCTGCCAGCCAGGTCAGCCCTGAGCGAGACACGCGCATGGAGATGGAGACCCGAGTGCCAGACAGGCCACCAGGCACACAGCCCCTGCCTGGTGCCCGCAATCAGAGAGCCCTAACACCTGGCGCTCAGCACAGAGAGTCGCTTCCCCTCTGGGGCCTCAGTCTTCCCACCTGTACCATGGGATAATCGCCCTCCTCGAGTTGCTGTAAGCAGCATGCTCTCCCCCTTACCCAGGACACAGGCGCCCAGCAGCACTGTCCCTCTCCAAAGAGTCCAGGAGGAAGTCAGGACGACGAGGCTGCTTCCTTACAGGGCGGACAACGTTCCTGGGAAGAGACAAACAGTGAGATTGCCTCCCTGCCCTGTGGCCCCTGGCACGAGCTCGCTGACCCAGCACTTCTGGAACTTGAACGGGCTGGATGGGGAGGCCAGGGGCCACCCACAAATCTCCCATTCCTGCCCAAAGGTAGCAGCCGCCTCCTCTTACAGACCTGGCCAAGGTGATAATGAGAGGTGAGGGGCAGAACAAAGCCAGGCTGCTCCTTGTCTCCATGGCCTGTCCTCTCTGCCTCAAAGCCCGCCTCCCCCAAGAAGCCTTCCTGGGGCCCGCCTCCTGCCAGGGCCTTCCCTTTGCCAGTTACTTCCTGTTTGGCCTATATGTTTGTACACAGCTGTTTGCAGGTTGTCTCCCCCAGGAGCCTGGGAGCTCCCTGAGGTCAGGGACTGTTCTTGCCTCTTTTTGTGTCCCCAGCACTTAGCACAGTGCCTGGCACATAGTAGGCACTTCATAAAAGTTTACTGACTCCATTCCATAGCAACTCCAGGGCTACATAAGCCCCGACAGAAGCTTTCCTCCTCCTCCACATCCCAACCCTGTCACCACCACAGCCCTGCCCTCACAGCCCCCCTCGGCCCAGGTTTTGGGACAGAATGACCAGTCACCTTAAGGACCCCAGAGAGCCAACAGTTTAGCCAAAGCAGGCACGGAAAGGTGGAGGAAGGGGCAGAGGAGGAGGGGGAAAAACCCTAACCAAACTTAATACATTAAGACCCTCTCCTGTCTGAGCTCTGGGGCATCTGGGAACCTGCCAAGGACCCCAAGGGCAGGAGGCCACACGGGAGGGTCAGCCAGCTAACACAGTGTCCATAGCAACCTACATATAGTTAAGTGGCCTGAAACACATCACAGATACATGCCTAAAAAAGGAGGGCTCACAGGGGACCCCAACTCGGCTGGGGCTCCCTGGACAGCTATGGGCCAGAGCCAGGCCCAGGACACTGGGAAAATGCTCAAGATGGGAGAAGGCAGGGGCCCCAGCAGGAGAGACCACTAAGTGGACTACAGACGGGGTCACTCACAGGTCAGAGAGGTGGGGGTCTCCAGAAGCCAACTGAAGGGGCCAGACCCAATATTTGGTGGGCCTCTGAGGAGCTCTTGACTGCTCTGCATCCACAGTGGCTTCCCCAACGGTGGCAGGGGGGGCATCAGTAACGGGGACCTCGAATGTCACTCTCTTCCAGGAAGCAGCTCCCAGGAAATGGGATCTGTCCTTGGCCAAGGCTTTGTGCTTCCAGAGCGTAGCACACCGATGTACAACCTGGTGCAGATTGTGGGCCACCTGCCCAACACACACAGTAATCCCCATCCTAAGCCCAGCCCCTGGGGACACCTCAAAAGGCAGAGATGGGGAGCAGCCCCCAAATACCAGCCCGGGCCCCAGGCTCCCCATGGGTCCAGCTGCCTGCCGTGAGCCACACAGAGGCAGCACAGACCAGTCAAGAAGTCTGTCTCCCCCTGCCCAGCCCGTCAGACCGTCTCAGGAGTAAAGGAGCAGGCTCAAGGAGAAGATGGGGTCCTTACCTGGGCCTGCTTCTGGGCATGGAAATGCCCGCGGAAGCTTTTCATGCCAGCCACAAACCTCAGGAGGCGGGTGACACCCTCATGAACCAGGCTGTCATGGTAGGCCAGCGCAGCCCGCTCTAGCCGGGCTTTCTTTCTCCTTCGTTCCTGCACAAACCCCAGCCACGCATCCCAAATCTGCAACAAAGGCAGCCCACGTAACCCGGGGGCAGCATGTATGGGTTCCAGGACCAAGAGAGGATGGCCACATTCCATGCATAGCAAAGCCCAGGAAACAGGTCCCAGGACTGCGACGAGGTCACCATCCCTGGGCATGATGGGCCTGTGAAAAGGACCACATGAGCTTGGAGGAATGTGAGCGGCCAGGCTGTCTGGCCTCCTCGGGTCAGTGGCAACAGAGGAAGGCTCTGGGTAATGCCCACAGCTTGTCCAGGGCCCCGCCACCCACCCATGCGAGAGGATGCCTGCCATGTGAGCGTGACATCTGGGCATTCGCATGAGTCTCCAAATCAATTCCACACACACCGAGCACCAAGTAACGATGGGCCGGGTGCTTCGGCCGTAATGGGGCTCCTGCTGTAATGAGGGGAGGGGGCCCGGGGCGAGATCCTGTTGTGGCAGAAAGACACCTGGCTTCGGAGGGTCACTCACCACCACTCACAGCCTGGGCCTGGGAATCCTCCCATCAAACAGGGGCCTGTGTTCCAGGAGACCCAGAGCCAGAGTCCAGAAAGGAGTGAGTGCCCCACACGAGGCCAGGGCCACCTACCTTTCCCTGTAGCGTGAAGGACCAAAGCCAGAGAGCCCGAACAGTGGCCTGCTGCTCCCGCTGCTTTTCCCCAAGCTGTGGGCCAAGGATGAGGGGTCAGACGTGCCACGAAAGGCAAAGGCAGCTGAGAGAGGGCAAGCGTGAGAAAGGGAGTGAGGAAGGGGATGGGGGAGGGAGAGAGAGAGAAGAGAAGAGACAGAGAGATGGACAGATAGAGATGCAGAGACAGAAGCAAAAGCACAGAGAAGAGGCAGACATAGAGAGGAGGGAGAGAGACAGAGAGACTCCAGAGTGACAGGAAGAGAGCAGAGAAGGGTGAGAAGATTGCCAACAGCTGGAAGAAAGGAGGGGAGGGGGGTCTAAGCAGGAGAGGAAGTGAATGCCAGTATGTGGTGCCTCCACAGTGACTTGGGAGGGTCCCCCAGGTGCTCTCCACTCGCAGCCCCAGCAAGGACTGTTTGGAGACCAGGGATAATGTAGACAGAGGACACCCCAAGGATCCCCCACACTTCATCAGGACAAAGTGCACCATCACCCTTCTTGCTGGGGCAGAACCCACCAAATATTGGAGGCCCTGACTTCCCACTGGCTCCCCAAAGAGGGGATGAGGGCCATGGACAGAGGAGAGAACACAGGCTGCCCACCTGGCGCTTCCACATGGAGAAGGAGGAGCGGCTGAGTCTCTGAGCCATCAGCTGGGCACTCTGCCTCTGCAGGAGCTAAGGGGAAAGCAACAGGGGGACGGACTGGCTCCAGTGCTCCAGGGGATGCCAGGCCAGGGACAATCTCAAGAAAGCCCTGAAGACCTGATATACTCTACAATCTCCTTGGACTTAGGCGTGGTTTCCACCAAAAGGGAAAACCAGACCCTGGCTCCAGGGGCAATCAGCTAACCCCAGCCCTGATGGAGCCCCTGGCCCGTGCCCGGGGCTCTGGGCTTGGGCTCCCACAGCTGCTCACCATCTTCTGGATATACTCCAAGTGGTACTTCTTCCAGTGGGCCAAGCAGGCCTTCAGCAGCCTCCTCCTGTGGTGCTGAGTGGCCCGCTGCAGCTGGGCTCTCTGCAGGGAAGCCCTCTGGCCACATTTCCGCCAGTGCTGGAACAAGGCTCGGAGTCGACCTAGAGTGCCAAAGCGGTGTGCAGATGGTGAGTTGGGCTGAGAACACCCAGCCACCTTTGAGGGCTAGAGAGCCCCCAGCTGGGGCACCCAAGGAGCTGGGCTGGCATCCCCGCTCCATCCCATTCTGCCCCGGAGGTCCTGGCTAAGTCACCTCCACCCGCTGAGCCTCCCCTTCTATGCCAGGAAAGCGAAGGTGGAACCAAAGAACCCTCTCAATGGCTCCTCCCTCAATCTGGGGGTTCGCCTGAACTCTCCAAAGAGGGAACAATGGGATGAAGGCATGGCACGCAATGACCTCACCTGGCTGGTGCCAGGCCTGGAGCTAGCCCCATTCTCACCTCGCTCCAACTGCTTCCTGGCCTCTGTGACAGCCACGTCTTCCTGCTGCCGGAAGTATATCCTCAGCGATGCCATGTCCCTCCAACGGATGGCCACCTGCAGAAGGGAGGGACGGGCCAAGAAAGGAAAGGCGCCTTGGATGCCTGCTTCCCAAGAGTGCTGGCACACCAATCGACCAGTAAGCATTTATTATGCACTGGCTAGGTGCCAAGCATGGGAGGTACAAAGCGAGCAAAAACCATCCTTGGCCTCCTGGAGCTTACACTCTTATCAAGGAAGAGAACACATCTAAGTCTGTACGTCCAAAATGAAGACAGAGAGGATGGACAGTAGCCTGAAAATGGAGACACCTGCAGTGGGGACGCAACGAGCCAAGTGTGGAAGGAAGCAAGGAAGTCTGGGAGGCGAGGGGGCGAAGAGATGAGGGGCTGAGGAGACGAGGGGCCGAGGCAGCGAGGGGCCGAGGAAGGAGAGCCTTCCGGGTGCGGTGGGCAGCCAGGGCAAAGGCAGACTGGGGAGAGACAGAGTGCTGTGTGCTAAGAACGGGGAAGGAGGCAAACGGGAAGGCCCCAGAGGGGGCCCAGCTAGAAGGGCCCACCACGCCACAGGACTTCTCTGTGACCATGGAGGCCCAAGGGAGTCTAGGACGATGGCCTGGGGCTAGGCTGTGCGCTTTAGCAAAAGCTTTTTGGCAGCTGAGTGGAAGCTGGCCCAAGATATGGAAGAACCTGAATGAAGGAAAAAGCAGTGATTACTCTGTGCCAAGAACTGTGCTAAGCACAAGGAACACAAAGAGAAAAACCAAGACGTTCTCAGTGCTCAAGAACTCCCCACTGTGGCCAAGAAGACACCAAAGGAAGCCAAGGCCTAGAGATGGGGAGGCTAAGCCAGCAGGCCTAGAGCTCTGGGGCTCCACGGTCTGGTGAGAGGCGCTGACGTCAGTCTGAACCAGGCCGGTGACGAGGGAGAAGGGGATGGAGGTGAGAGAGGCTGAGGAGGGACAGACAGACAGCAAGATCTGGCGGGGGACTGGATAGGGGTGTGAGGGAAGGGAAGGGTCTCTGAGGGGCTGGGCCTAGGGGCGCCCTCAAAAGTCGCAGGCAATTTGGGAGGAGGGGAAGGTCTGTTCGGGACGTGTTCTGAACTTAAGTAGCTTTGGGCCCCCCAGGCTGAAATGTCCACCACGCGATACGAGCCTGGAGTCCAGGACAGAGGCAAGGGCTAAAAGGGCAGAAAGACAGGAAGTGATCAGAACAAATCAGATAACTAAATTGGAGGGAAATGAGAAAACCAACGAAAAAAGAAACCAGGAGAAAAAAGCGAAGAGGACGTAGGAGAGAGCCAGCCATGACAGTCACTGATGGAGGGCAGCTATGGGTGGCTGGGGAGGGGGTGGGGGGTGGAAGCAGCATCACGAGAGAGGCCAGGGAGCAGGCCTCAGAAAGGGTGAGGAAGAGGACAGAGAAAAGGTCACTGGCTGTGGCAACTGAGAGATGCCAGGGAGGCTGAGGGACGCAGCTGAGCCTGGCTGGCCACTATTCCTTCTCCGCAGCCACCAGAAAACCCACCAGGCAGAATTCTGACCAGGAAGGCCAAGGCCAAGTCACAGGGAGGCAATCTTCCAGCCTAGGGTGTCTCAGGAAGAGAGGCGGAGAGGTCTGCGGGCAGGCACTGAGCCGGCGAGGAGTGTCAGCGGTGGCAGGGGGAAAGGAAGCCAACAGACACCAGAGGAGGAAGCACCGGGGTAGGGGGAGATGCCAGGGAGCCCTGAAACTGTTCTAGGCACAGGTATAGCTGTCATCCGGAACCTCCATCAGCCATGACCCAGGCCCGGGCCAAAGATCCAGGGGAAAGGGGACAGTCACAGGTGAGGGCAGACCCTCGATGTATACTGAACAAGGAACAAGTTCCAGGAATGGCCCTGGTGCCATTCAGTCATTTCAGTCACGTCCAACCCTCTGTGACCCCGCCGGGATTTTCTTGGCAAAGATACTGGAGTGTTTACCATTTCCTTCTCCACCTGATAGATGAGGAAACTGAGGCAAGCAGGGTCAAGTGACCTACCCAGAGTCACACAGCTAGGAAGTACCTGACTGGAGAAGAAGGGTCTCCCTGACTGTCTACTATGGCACCACCGAGTTGCCCCCAGAAATGGCCTACACAATTACAACACACTTCACACAGATAAAGACAGACCTAAACAACCACAGAAGTATGAATTGTTCATACGCGGGCCGAACTAAAATGAAAAAAGGATAATTCTACCTAAACTAATTTACTGATTCAGTGCCATGCCAATCAAAGAATGACTTCATAGAGCTAGAAAAAGCAACAATAAAATGGATCTGGAGGAACAAAAGGTTAAGAGTGTCAAGGGGATCCGCAGAAAGAACAAGGTGGAAGGCAGGAGCCTGGCTGTCCCGATCTCACCAAGACCATCTGGGGTCGGAGAGGGGACAGATCAGGAACACAGCGTACAGAAGCACATGAGCACAGAGACCTGATGTCTGATAAGCCCAGAGATCCCAGCTCAGGCACAAGAACTCGCTGTGACGGAAACCAGAAAGCAGCCTGGGAGAAGCTGGGCACGGATGCGCCTCTCCTACCGTGCACCAAGATAAGCTCGAAACGGGTGCGTGATTTCAATCTAAGGGATGACGTCACGAGCAAATCAGTGGTACATGGCAGAGGTTACCTGGCAGATCTAAGGATAACAATTAGAGAGGTTTACAGGAGGTAAAATAGAAAAGTTTGGTTACGTAAAATTAAGACGTTTTTGCACAAACAAAACCAATGCAATTCAAATTAAAAGAGAAGCAGGAAATTAAGGGGGGAAATCTTTGCAGCAAGTTTCTCTGATAAAGGTTTCATTTCCAAGATATATAGGGAACTGAGTGAAATTTACAAGAAGCGCCATTCACACTGATAAAAGATCGAAGGAAGAACAAGTGGTTTTCAAAGGCAAGCAATGGCCACGTGAAAAAAATGCGCTAAAACACAGAGAAATGCGAGTTAAGCCACTCTGAAGTGAAGCCATTAAATCGGCTAAGTTGAGAAAAAAGGAAAATGACAAATGCTGGAGGGGATGCAGGAAAACGCCGAAGCATTGTTGGTGGAACTGTAAACTGGTCCAACCCTGCTACAAATAATTTGGAACTATGCCCCAAGGGCTGTTACACTATTTGTACCCTTTGACCCAGAAATATTACTACTAGATGCACAAGGATCATCACTTCCCTCACACAGAGGAGGAAAGTGAGGCCCAGGATGCCCATGGGCAGATGGTCACTGCCCAGGTGCCCTTACACAACAATTCACCACCTGGGCTCTCTAGTCAGAGCACAGACGGACAGCTCAGGGTTTGTTTTCTCACACACACACACACACACACACACACACACTCACACACGCACGCGCATACACACGGACATCCTCTAGCTTTGCTCAGTGTTTCAATGCCCTTTGTGAGGGTGATGTTAGGGGACACCAGCTTTCCTGCTGCCTGGCTCTGTAACTGCCCCCTCCCCCCTCTGCCCTGGGGTTTGGTCATTTGCACCACGGGGACAATCTCACTGCCCTGCCCTGCCCTGCCCTCGGGCCAGAGCCTGTGTCCCTCCTCTGGCCCCACCCCTCAGCATACCTTCCAAAGGATGGTTCTTTGGTAGTGCTCCTCAGCCAGGAGTGTCTTCCTGGCCTCCTCCATCTGGGCCAAAGTGTTTTCTCTCCAGACATGAAACACCTGCCTGAAGGCAAAGCAGAGAGAGCTGCTGAGCAATGCTGCCCCTGCCTCTCAGCCTGGGTCCCCCCCATCCCAAAGCCCATTTGAGGGAGCCCTGGGGCAGGACATCTAGGCAGGCGAGACTCGTCCAAGAGATGTGTGAGGGGCAGGGTACCCAGCCCCCCACCCCGACATTAGAGAGCCCTGCTAGAAACATCATGTGGACCAGGCACTTCCCAAACTACCCGAGGAGAAGACGCTGTTCTCTGTTCTCTACAATCTTTGGTCTTTCTTGTTTCCCAGCAGGCGCTTAATACATGGCCATTTAATAGGTGCTCACTAAAGGGTCAGAGAGGCGAGTATTTTCTCCCTTACTAGACTCTGGGCTCCTTACAGTCAAGGGCTGAATGGAGACCCCAAGCTCTGCACACAGCAGGTGGTTACTAAATGCAAGGTGTCTGAGCACAGGAGGCCCTGGGATGCTGCACAAGCCCACGTCTCTGAGGAGACAGAAATGAACACTGGCGGGTACAGGGGGGAATCTACCGCAAGAGCTCCCGGTGACGCTCATCTTCTCTCTCTGCCACTTGATGCAGGATGACTTTGACCCTGCCCTGATAAGTCTGAAGGAAAGAAAGCCTGAGATTTACCAACAAGAGCCCAGGCCATAGGGGCCCAACATCTCCCAACTTGGTCTTAGTCCACTGGGCCTGCCCCCAACCCAAGAGGGTCCGATGTGTCCCATGCCGTCGGAAGCACATGACCAGAGGAACCAGGCTCCTTCAGCCACACAGCCTGACCCTGGGCCCAACAGCCGGCCCACCTGCCTCTGGGATACCTCTCTTGGAACACATTTTGGGGGCCAGGATCCCCAGACAGAATAAAGGCTCACCTCTGCCCTGAGGCAGGGCAGTCCCTGTTTGTTTGGGGGTGACATCAAAGTGGCTTTCAGAGAGCTGAGAACAAACCGCTCCCTAGGCAGACCCGAGTCAACAAGGAGCTGGCGACATCAGGCACAGCCAAGATGAGAAGCCCCCAGGGGCTAAAAAAAGGGATCCTGTGATGCTGAACTGGGTTGGGCACCCCAGAGGGGAGGCCTCAAGGGCCCTCCCCTTTCAGCCACACTGTTCCTGGCTTCCTCCACAGACTCTACCACCACAAGCCTCCTGGCTGTTCCTCCATCTCTGGCCTCCTCTGTATTCTCCCCCATGCCTAGAAGACTCTCCTCCTTCCCTCCTCATCTCCACCCAACTTGGCCTTCCTTAGGCAGAAGACCTTTCTGGCTGCCTCCTCACTGCTGGCATCATCCTGCAAGATTCCGTCAGTTTGCCCTGGACAGAGTTTGTGGGAACATGGGAGCTCCCTAAGAGCAGGCACTTAATGGCTTCTTGGAGACATGAGGAAGTGAGGCTCAGAGGGGACGATGCTGGCCGGGAGGCAGGAGTTCCAAGCGCAGCCACCTGGGGAGGCCCAGACACAAGCTCTCTGGGGAGCACACAGGGAGAGCAGAGCCATGGTATGGGCACCAGGGTCAGAGAAGAAAGCCTCCTACCATCCATGCGGCCAAGGCCCTGCGCAGCAGCATCTGACGGTAATGGTGATCGGCGCGGGCCACCTTCTGCCACTTTGCATTCTGCAGGGCCATGTACTAGAGGGACACATACACACACACACACACACAGAGAAGGGAAAAATGAGTGGAGAAGGGGCACAGCAGCCAGGCAGTAGGGAGACAGGCTGGCATTGGGGAGATGGGAACCTCCTTCTGGGCATTTTGAGCTAGTGCTCCTTCCAGGGGGACCAGGAGGAAGCTGGGCACCGGGCAGGCCGAAGGCAGGGCAGCCATAGGTGTCATCCCCACGGGGCCTGGCTCTGGGCGATGCCCTCCAATGGTACCTCCGCAAGCTGGTCATCCAGGGCCGCCTGCAAGCTCACCTCTTGCCACTTGCTCCAGGTCCAACGTATGAGCAGACCTGAGTTGAACACGGCAGCCCTCATCTCTCCAGCCTGCCTGAAGGAGGGAAATAGGGCAGATGTTGGTTTTCATAGACAGCCTGGGCCCAAACCTCCAGCCCTCCTTTCTCCCCAGATCCCTGGGAGGAGCAGGTTGGGCAAGCTTTGAGATATGGCAAGAGAAACCATGAAATCCAAGCTGGACCCATGCTCCCTCCCCTTGGTGTGCCCCTCCCCAGTCTGGTCAAACACCAGCAGGCTCCACGGGTCCTGGAGGGGCAGTACTTTTGGTTGCCAGGACCCAGAAAGCCTGATAAAGGGGTCACTTTCAGTAGGGTAAAGGTCTGCAAAAGCTGCATGGGGAAAGGAGCCTGAGGAAGGAGGGATGGAGCCAGGGCTTGAAGGAAGGGGCCAGTGTCAAGGGGTAGAGACCAGAGGCAGGGGAGTCAATGCTAAGGATGGGAACTGGAACAAGAGAAGACATAGAGAAAGAGGACAGGACCAGGACAGAGAACAAGGAGGCTTTGGGGGGACCCTGCTCCCACCTTGGAGGGTCTCCTTCCTATAGAGACTGGACTAGAGGGCAGCTCAGCCTCCTGGGTGACCATGAGCTAAGGGGTACAGCAGCACAAGCCAGGGCTGGGCAGGGCCTTGAATGCCAGACAGAGGGTGCGAGGGACATCACCACACAGACAAAACCAGGGCCCAAAGGGCCTTTAGTCTGTGCCTAGAGGGGATCATTTGAAGGACCTGGGACCTTTGGCTTCTGGGCCACAAGAGCTGTCTCCTAAGTGTCTGCAGGGCTGAATAAATGGGACCTACACAGAGCCCAGAGCAAGGTAGGGGGGCCAAAGAGGCAGAATTAACGTGGAGGTCAGAAAGACTTTCCCAATGAGTAGGCGTGCCTCTCAGGACCCTTCCCACTCAACATCTCAGAGGCAGAAGGGACCCCAGAGGTTCCCAGGCGCACCTTCCCCAGGAGTACCTCAAAGCTTGGTGGGAGGGCTCTGTGCAAGGTCACACAGCCAGTCTGGTGAAGACGCATCCTCTGTCTCACCCCCCACATCCCTGAGGAGGGTCACCACCCCTCACTCTAAGCCTCCACTGAAAGGAGCTCGGAGCTGTTCTACTTTGAGTAAATGCTCTGCATTCAAGATCTCTTTGGAAGTGCTCCCAGAGCGACCCAGATGGGCCTCACTGAACCTCCCCCTCTGGGGCCAAGCAGAACAAAGCTGAGCCCTAGACACCCGGGTGTGGCTCTCACACCCCCTCACCAGCTCCTTCCACTGACTTCCTAAGACCTAGTTTCAGGTCCCCAAGCACCCTAGTCATGGTGCTCTGGAGGGACCACATCTTTTCCAAAAGGATGCAGCCTGCCCAGGTCAGTACCCAGTGAGGGCTCAATCTCTCCCCTCTTCTGTCCTTCCTGACTCAGGGCTCTTGGGGGGGGCAGCCCAGGAGAACCCTCTGTCTCTCCCAGAGGACTGCCCTCCAGCTCTGCCCCCTCCTCTGGCCTTGGGTCCCTGGTTTTTGGCCTTCACCCCTCCTCCATTATACTTCATCCAGCCCAACCATCCTCAGAAAGACGAAACCACATGGTGCTGAGGACCAAGGACTGTCCGGGCAGCACCAAGACCCAAGACCCTGGCCCAAGGAGGCTCAGCAAGGGAGGAGATGCAGAAGAGGATCTAAGAGGCACTTGCTGGGCTTGAAGGGCCTGAAGTTTCTCCCTCCAGATCTGGAAAGTCTTCTGCAGCTGTCTATGGCGATAATGGGCACATGCCACGGCCTGGCCCCCTCTTTCCATGGAAAGTTCAGCTGTCCGCCAGCGCCACGTGGACCAGTACCGCCTGAGCACCTGCCGCTCAGTGTGGAGGACAGCCTATGACAGAGAGGGGAAACAGAGGCCAATGAGGAAGACTCAGAACAGAACCCCATCTGGTGAGCTCTCTTCTACCCTGGCTGAGCTGAACTCACGGCAACCTGGGCACTGCAACCTCGAACTGTTCTCCCCGATCGATGCCTACCAACATCTTATGCATCCCTTACAAATGAAAGTGAATGCTCCCACCTTCACAAAGCTCTCCAGGATTCCCCCAACCAGGTGGGATCTCTACTCCCTCCCATCTCCATAGGAACATAGATCGAGGGCTACAAGGAGGCCCAAAGAAACAGAGGCCCAGGGAGGCTGTGACTTCCCAGATTCCAAGATTGAGAGTGAAGAAAGAATAGGCCTCAGAGGCCACCTGGTCCAAGCCCCTCATTTAACACATAAGGAGCTGAGGCCCAGCGAGGCGGGAGGCCACAAGGGTAAGAAGTGTGAGCTAGTAACTGGGAGCTGGGGTTTTTCTCTGCATCCCACTGCCCTGACTCATTGGTCCGCCTACATGGACAGCTCCAGCCATATCTTATTCATCACTGTGACCTGCTCCCCAGCACCAATGAGGCCCTGTGTGCAGTAAGAACTCAGCAAGTGAGGCAGTGCCATGGGCCTGGGTTCAAATCCCACCCCTGGCCCCCATCTGAGTAAGGGCAGGATAATGCTCTTCAGGGCACCCGCTTTGCCATGCTGGTGTGAGCCTCGCCTGAGATGAGGCAAGCTGCCCTCATAAGCACCTGCTGAGCAGACATATGAATTCGGTAAGGACAGAAGGCCTGGAAGCAGCTCTGTCCTGGCTAAGCAGCAGGGGTGAGGAAACAGATGTCTTTGCCACATGGCCTTGGAGGCCCCAGATAAAATCTGCGAGCCATGCCCTGACCACCCATGTACTGGGGGCTTCTGCACAGAGAGGAGAGTGGGCAGGGTGCCAGGCATGCTGCCCCTGCTACAGAGGGAAAACTATTTACCACTGTCTCAGACAATCGGGCTTCTCGCTGAAGACACATCTTCTGCCACCACGTATTAAATACCCATCTCTTCACCAACTCCCTACAAGGAAGAAGAGTAAAAAGGGCTGCCATTTACCCCACAATTTTAAGGACAAAGCCGATGTGAACCACCGTGCCCAAGCCTCACTGCCTGGAAGTGACATAGGGGGCAGATGCTATGGTCCTGCTATACAAGAGGGACCCAGAACTGAATGCCACATCCTATAGGATTGATGGGCACAGGGGACAGGGGACTCTCAGCTCCCTGTTATAGAAGTTTGGCTACCCCCCCACCACAGCCCAAGCTAAATCCATGGAGCCATTGATCATGGAACCCCCCAGTTCACCCCAGGCTTCTCTCCCCCAGCCCCTTTGGCCAAAGTAGCTCTTTTCCCAGGTCACAAACCTTCCTGGACAAGAACCAACATCTACGTAAACCAGCAACTCCAAATGAATGGATTTTCCCTTGCCTTTTAAGGATGGACTATAGTGATCCCCACCCAGCATCCTCTCTGTAGGCCTCAGCCTCCTCCACGAAATAAGGGAGCTGGCAGCTGGATGACTGCCCCGAGTCCACCTGGTTCTAAACCCACAGTCGGGAGGCCAAGGGGCAGGCCCCGGCAGGCCCAGCTGGCCAGGAGCCCATATAGTCTCCTTATCTTTTACCCACTCAGAGCCACTGTTTGTCCAGCCCTAAAGTGGGAGTGAAAACAGCTCTGAGAATGGTCTCCTGAAGCTTCTGGAGGGACATGCTCTGTGAGACCCCTAAGACCTCTGTGAGACCCCTAAGCCTTCATGAAACACTCTATTCTAAACTTCCATGAAACACTCTATTCTGCTCACTTCAGTCATGCACGAAGACTGAAAAGCACCAACGCTGGGAACACTGTTTTACCAGCCAGGATGCGCTCAACTACCCCAGAAACTAAACTCTACAGACCATCCACTGGTCCCTGGGGCTTTACAGTCTTGGAACAAGGCTGAGTCTCTGGACACAGAATACACTGCCCTCTGTGGGCCCCAAGGGGTGGCTGCCCCCATCAGCTCCCCTGGGCCTCCTTGGCCCTCCACATCGGTCACAAGCACAGTGCCCCAGGAGGGGCCGCTGGACATCCCCACTGATGTGCAGGACCCCAGAGAAGTGAGGCAGGAGACGCAACTCCGTATGCCTGGTAAAAGGCCGTTTCCTTGGATATGCCCGGCATATCATTCAGGATGAGAAAAAATGCTTGGAGAGTCATGTCTCACCAAGGTCAGAGGGATGGAGGATGGGGGAGAGCCCATGGGGCTAGGAATCAGGAAACCTGGGTGCTGGTTCAGACAATGACATCAACCTTCTTCGGGACATTCCCAAATCGGGACCTCAGCTTCCTCATCTGGGAAATGTGGGGACCTGGACAAGCTGGTCTCCAAGCCCACTGACAGCCTCCTTCCCTGCTCTGACCATCTAGGCTCTAAAGGCCAAGCAGTCTATGAATACCACATCAAGATGCTGCTATCCATTTAGCTTCAACCCCCAAAGACATCTCTAAAAGCTCCTTCAGAAATACAGACAACCTAGGAGGACTTGAGTTCAAATCTAGCCTCAGACACTAGTTCTGTGACCCTGGGCAAGTAACTTGACCTCAACTGCTTCAAAAAAAAAAATACGAGCTGGCAGCTTTCAGGAAAACCTGGACAGACTTGTATGAGCAGACGCGGAGTGAGCAGAACTAGAACGATTTATAGGCTGACAATGACACTGTAAAGAAAATCGACTGTGAAAGACTCGGCTGTGCGGACTGATGCAATACTCCCTGACAATGCCGAAGGACTCATGATGACCAACACTCTAACCTCCAGAGAGACCTGATGACTCTGAATGCAGATTTTTTCCACTTTATTTTCCTGCTTTCCTTTTTGGTATCATGACTAACACAGAACTATGTTTTGTATGACTTCATGCATATGACGGGTACCATATTTCTTGCTTTCTCAATAGGTGGGGGAAGGGAGGGAGAAAATTTGGAAACGAAGAGTTAAAAAAAAATGTTTTTACAAAGAAGCAAGCGATCCAGGCCTGCCACTTGCTTTCTACAGCTGTGACTGTGAACAAGGAATACGTTTTCTGAGCCTCTGTTTGCTCACTTGGGGGGCCAGAGCCAACACAGGGAGTCAATCGCAGGACGGGGCCTCAGTGATCGCAAACAGCTTGTGCAGGGCCAGCAGCCACTGGTGGAGCAGCGGCAAAGAGCCCAGCCTGAGACACGGCCCAGCTGTGTGATCCTGGACAAGCCACGGCCCGTTTGCCTCAGCTCCTCCTCTGTAAAACGGGGGTAACGGCACACCCACCTCCCAGGCTGTCACAAGGATCAAATGAAATACCACGTGTGAAGGGCCTAGGACCAGGCCTAGCATCCAGAAAAAGGGCCTCATTGATGTCAGCTGCAACGAGCAGAGCGACTCAGCCGGTGACAGCCACGTCAGAGGCAGGCATGGTTCTGGACGACTTGAGAAATCTGGTCCATCGATGTGTGACAAACCATGCATCTGAGAAAACGAAGAAGCAGCCTGGGGCTCGACTGAAAGTGCTGAAAGCCAAGAACGTTTCTGTCCTGGCTAACAAGGGTCTTGATTTTGCTGTGCTGGAGGCTCTGTTTTTCGGTTTGGTTTGTTTTTTTAAAGGGGAGGGTGGGGAGTGGGAAGGATAGATTAATTTTTTTTTTTTGGAGGGGGGAAGGCAGGGCAATTGGGGTTAAGTGACTTGCCCAAGGTCACACAGCTAGTGTGTCAAGTGTCTGAGGCCGCATTTGAACTCAGGTCCTCCTGACTCCAGGGCCAGAGCTCTACTCACTGCGCTACCAAAATAGGAAAAGAGAAGCAGAGACCTTTGAGGCCGGACCGAGCCCACCCTGGCAAACAAAAGCCGACAGGTAGATTGTGTCTCTGAGGACATGGTGTTCTGTACAAGCAGCAGAGATGTTGGTCTCTGGAATGGAAGGGGCCCATGCCACCTGAGGATCAGAGCTGGAGCACAGCGGTGACCTCGTGTCAGGCACTTTCTGCATTGTGTTCAGTGACATCACTTCAGTCACAGCATGTACTGTCCTCCTGGCTCTGCTCACCTCTCTTGGCATCAGTGTATACAAGTCAGAGACCCCCTCAGCGTGGGGCTTGGCTCGGCTATCACCCAACAGGACCTAACTCTCCGCCCTGGCTCCTGACAGTCTAGGAAACCAAGGCCAAACTCCCCAGTGTGGCATCAGAATCCTTTCGTAGTCCATGGACACAAAAGGCCTCAACCACCAGCTTCTCAACCATCCACTTTGTCCAGCCCCCTTCCATGAGGCCAAATCCCTAAGTCCTCACTGCCCTCTCTGCGGAATCCCATCCAAAGTCCTCAGCCTCAACTCCATGGGTCCTCCAGACCTCATCTCCCACTCCTCCAAAACACACACATTTTTGTCCAGTCATGGTAATCTGCTTCGTGCATCTCTGAATCCCTCAAACGAGATGCTTGTTAAGGGCTTGGCACAGTGCTTCATAAACATTGGTTCCCATCCTTCCCCCAGCCCCCCATGGCCTCTCCCACCCCAGCCTCAAACTCCCAATCCTGCTTATTCTTCAGGGCCTCTCCTCAGGAAAGTGGTTCCTGGCTCCAGCCCACTCTGACCTCCTCCTGCCTACATCCCAACAGTACTTACCAGCCTCAACACAAACATTAAAAAAAGAATTTCCCTAAAGGTAAACAGAACAAGACAACCCTAAATCCAACCCAACCAAATCACAGCCCCAGAACCATTTGCAGTTTTAAAAGAAAAGACAAAAAATTCCAACAGTCTGTATTTTATCCACCTAGTGGCAAATTTGCTGGGGAAATGTCCTGCACTCTTCCTTAGCTGCTTCTCGTTGTTAGTCTCATGTCTCCTCTCCAAAGTGATACGCAGAGCTGGGCACGCCAGTCAATGCCCTGTTTTCTGCATGTCTTCACTCCCCAGTGCTTAGCTTGGCCCTCCCCTGGCCTTCAGGAGGGGCCCAGACTGAGAATGAGCTTCTGGGCCCTTGGACAACAGCCTATAGAAGGTCCCTCCAGCCACCAGATTTCCCAGCGCTCCTGAGCCGCTGGTCTGACAGCCTTTCACAATCCAATCAGTCACCTATGCCACACAGCACCAGGGCACTGGAATGGGCACATTAGACACTGAATATTTTCATTCCTTCAGTCCACATTTCTTGCGTTCCTGATGTGAGCAGGAGCCTATGCTAGACTTGCTGGAGTACACAGAGATGTCCAAGGTACTGTTCCTCCTCTCCTACAGGAAACACTTGAAAAAGGCTGAAAAGTCAAGTGGGAGGAGGAGAAGCAGTCCTGGGAAATCAATGAAGGCCTGCTGAGATGATGCAAGCTACAGACCCCTCCTGGGAAACAGCTTACTAATCTGGAAAGTTAAAGGGCCAGAACGTGCAATGCAGAGGAAGCAACCACTGGGCCTCTTCCAGAAAAAGATCCCTCATCCAACGCTCCCCGAAGGTTCAGACGAATTCTCAGGGACTCCCCAGTAGTGAGGACATCTAAAGAGGGTGACTGGAGCTGGTACCCCTGTAAGCCACGAGCCTCGGTGCCCACCTACCTGTGAAAGCTTGAAGCCTCTGTCCGCCTCACCCGCTGCTCCTGCCGCTGGAGGCTGAAGCTTTTCCAGGCCTGGAAGAGCATGGACAGGTTTCTGCTGCGATAGTGGTGCTCAGCTTTGGCAGACTGCATCTGAACAAAAGCAATGGCCCAGGAGATAAAGAGAGCAGAGAGAAAGTTATCAAAAGAAGTGCAAACTACCAAGCACCCCATGAAAAATGTCCCAAATCATGAACAAGATGACAGATGCAGGGAATCCCCATCTCAGTCCCCATACTGGCCAAAGTGACATTCGTCAGAAATCGTCAGTGATGGAGGGGCCGTGGGAAGACAGGCCCACCATGCTGGGAAGCAATCTGGAATTGAGAAAAGTTACTAAAATGTTCACACTCATGATCTCAGGACCAGGTACACAAAAAAAAGAAAGGTCTGTTATTTACCAACAAGGCAGGTTCCCTGCGGTATCCAGATGGTTCACCAACCCCAGTCTCTCCCCCCCATCCCACGTCACCAAATGCCTACTGGACATTTTAAACTGAGTGTCCCAGAAACACCTCAAACTCAACATGGCCAAAAGAGAAGTAGATTCTCTCCCTGCCCCTCCCACCCCACTTCCTCCAAACTTCCCTACTTCTGTTGAAGGCCCCGCCAGCCTTCTGGTTTTCCAGGACTGTAACTCTGGCATGACTCTCAACTCACTCTTGGTCACTCTTCGTAGCCATAAATCACCAAATCTTGCCAGCTCCATCTCCTCCCACTGAGATAACTGGGACTTGCCTCCCCACCCCAGACGCCATCCCCTACACAGTCACCAGCCATTTTCCATCAGTGTAGGTCAGAAGGCACTACATGCAATTACCCGCTACTCAGTAAATATGCACATCTGTTTGGCACAACCTGGCCCCAAGCCCTCTCCAGCCTCACTGGACAGTATTATCCAGACTCCCAAGCTCTGTTTCCCACAAGTGACACATCGTTTCCCATCTCGGTGCTTTTGCACTGGCCATCCCCCATACAAGGAATACCCTCCCTCCTCCCTCTGCCTCACAGAATCCCTCAGGAGGAACCTCAAGCACCATCTTCCACAGGAGCCTTTCCTGATCCCTAGCCTACTTTAGACTGAGTCTGAAAATGCTTCCATGTGTCCTTGTCTCCTGCATGGACTAGAAGCTCCCTATGAGCAGAGATGGTGGCATTTCTTTGTCCTTGTAGCCCTAGGGCCCAGCCTGTGAGGGACACCTCCTAATGCTTAAGCAGGCGCCCCCTGAGCAGGGTGTGGTTCATGAATGTAGTGAGATCATTGTACTGTAAGAAAGAGCACAAGGGAAGAACCTGGAGACCCCGAGAAGATTTGTATGAACAGATGTTCCCAACAGAGAGAAGAGCAGGTACGGGAGAACACTGCCGCTAAACTCAGTTAAAGGACAGGCCCGTCCTGGCCCCTCAGACCAGATGATGAACAAGGTGGGCCGGGGACCAAATGTCACAGACACAGACACAGTCACCGTGTCCTGGGCTTTGTTCTAGCTAAGGACTTGGGGGCCAAAAATACCCATTCTCTTTTCAAAAGTCCCTTTTGAAAAGACAAGTATGTCTGGAAGCAGCTCATGCCCAATTCCTGGTTAATGCCCCTGCCAAGATGAGCTGACAATGCCACTGAGTGCCAGCCTGGGACACGAGCAGGCAGCAGAGGGAAAGGGGGAGCCGATTCCACCTCTCTTTCTACACCCAGCACCTAAGACCCAGGGTGCCAGGCACGTGGTGTGCTCCATAAATGCTTCTTGGTGCCTGCTGGTCTCCTGGGCCCTGGCAGCCACACCCAAAGTCAAGGAGTGCCATGCCTCTGGGGACATTTCATCACCCTCTGGGTCCATCCAAGATCTCTGAGATGGCGCCCCACTCTGGTATTCTATGATTCCACTAAAATAGCACGGGAGGGCCACCGAGGTGCATCTTAATTTACTTCAGCTATGTTCCTCCCAATCCCCAACAGCCAGCACAGAACCCTGCACACAGGAGGCAGACCATACAAGGGTTTTAATTAGATGGCCCAAGATGGGGAACCACAGGTCTATCATAGAAGAATTAAAGACACTCTAATTACCAAACCCCCTTTTAGTGCAACTCCTCAGGGCTCCTAATTGGTGCTAAACTGATCATCTTGGATTTCGCTGCTTCTCCCTGCCAAGTCTGCAAGCGAGATAACAAAGAAAAGTAAGAGGCCTTGCTCCTCGGCCCAGGAGAACTGAGAAACAGAGGCTTCTGTGATTTTTTAAAAGCTTGTGCACCTCAATGGGAAGACCCTCTTTGAGGAAGCAAAGGAGGGGAGAGGTGAAGGAGCGACCTTTCATGCTTCCCAATCTGCTTGGGGGGAGAATTCCAGGACTGAGAAAGATAAGAATTCCAGGCCAGGGGCAGCATGGCCAGCATGGGCCCTGGGGCTAGACACACACCATCAGCATGACCTCCAAGAGTCCTATGATGAAGGCCACCTCAGTAAGTTTTGTGGATGTGGAGATCAGACCTCAAGGAGGGCCAGACTACACCCAAAAGAGTCACTGAAGGGTCAGTAGGAGAGCAAAAAGATAATCCCTGTTCCTGCCAAGAAGCCGCAAAGAAAAGGGAGGGACCCTAGCATCCTGGCAGAGGTGAGGATCCAGAGGGTGGGACATGGCCCACAACCTAAGATTTTTTTCAACAGATAAATTGGTTTTCCTGAAATTTTTACATCCTCTTTCTCTTGCTTTTTAAAAAAAAAAATTCTTTGTCATAAGGACTGGCTCTTTTGGAAGGACAAAGAGAAGGGGGAATTTAGGAGATGTTAGGGCATGAGAAAAACTTAAATCTATTTTTAAAAAGGAGCAGGAGCTTGGGCCATCTCTTGAGGAAGATCCTAGGGGAGGCCTGTGGGACGCCTGCCTCGCCTCTTCTGTCTTCTTCCTGTCTCTCCACAGAACATAGCTTGGAGGTGCCCTGGCAGGGTCAGCCGAGCTGCAAAGGCCACCCCCCAGGTCTTTTGAGCGAGGACTGTTCTAACTAAAAGCAGAGAAACCCTGTGCAGGTCGGCATGGGGACGTTCTCCAGAGTCCAAGAGGGGTGCAACTTTTGTGAGTGAAAGACCCAGCCCCTGCCTAAGTGCAGAGTGGCAGGGCTAGTGCCAAGAGAGGGCCTGGCCCCCCACAGACCACACATGCCCAGTCAGCAGGGACTGTGTCTTCATAACCTACGCATCAGCACCAAATCATGCAATTTGTTTGAGTGAGTTTGTGAATCTTAGCTATGAGAACTTCTTTGACCTCCACACACAGCTGGCTCGGTTACTCAGGTCTCAGCCCAGGGGTTTACAGTCTTGGCGTTAGGAGGACCCAGTGGTAATGCTACCTGCACAGGGAGCTCACTACCTCCTCAGCTAGCTCTGTGAGAAACGTCTGTCTTATATTGACTTAAAATCTATCTCCCAGAGATTTCACGAATGGGTTCTGTTTCTGCCCACCAAGACTGCCCAGAACCCATCTAAGCCTTCTGCCACATAAGGGCCTGTGAACATCTGAGGGCAGCTCCAGTGATCCCCCAAGGCCTGGGCCCAATCAACACTTCCAGGTCCTTGGACTGGTTTTCTGATGACACGGCCTCAGGGTGCATCCCCAGCTCTGAACATCCACCCCGTCCCAGAACGGAACACAATGGCACAGCTGTGGGCAGAACAGGGCAGAGGACAATGGCACCATCTCCCCTCCCTTGTTCTCTCTAGTGATGCAGTCTACACTGACTTTTTGGCTCTTCGGTTGCCACATTGTACTATCTCATAGGTCCTAGAGGGAAAGCTGCAGCGACCCTCAGAGACCGTAGAGTCCAACTCCTCTCATTTTACAGAGAAGTAAACTGAGACTAAAAAATGGGAGTGACCTGCCCAGGGTCACGCAGCTATTCAGTGCCTGTGGAGGGATCTGAACTCAAGTACAGGGAGCTAAACCCACCCCCCACTAACTTTCAGCTTGCCTTCCATCTGTGTCTTCTATGGGCCCTGCTGGGCCTGTTGTCTCCACACTGGAGACAAGCTTCCTGAGGGCAAGCACCAGGTTTTTGCTTTTTCTCGGTATCGCCAAAGCCTGGCACACCCAGTGGCAAGTAAACACTGGCTGATTAACTTGTCTTGCAGGAGGCTGCCAGGAGCAGGCCCAAGCAGTGACCTGTGTGTGTGTCCTGGGATGGGGAGTTTGCTGCTGAGACTCAATTCACATTTTGAACCAAACAAACCAGACTGAACCACTGCTGCTCTGGGTTAGCTCCTGCTGGTGGCTGCTGCTGCTGACCCCTATGGCTCACCAACCAGGCCGGGCGGTGTCAGGAAGGAGGGGGCGGTGCTTCTGCACTGTGCCCCTTTCCTAAGACTTCACAGGGCTGCCCTACCCACTGCCACCTGCCTCCTTCAAGGCTCCAAAACAACGACATTTTAGATGCTGGGATCAAGAACGAGGGGTTCGGCTCCCTCGACCTTCTCCAGGTAGAAGCAGACAAGCAGTCCTGAGCAGCCACCCTGGCAGAATGCTTGGCTACCAAGAATGAAAGGGGCCAAGCCTGGGAAAACTAGGAGGCAGGTGCCTGGCTTTCTGGGAGTTTCCATTTCCCCCTTCTCTGACTTAGCATCCAGAGATCCCAGAAAAGCATGGGGCCTGGAGCCCTCCGGCTGACCCCGACCCTTTCCTTCTTCCCTCCCTCCCCATGGTACCACTTCTGCATCCTTCAAGGCCTGATGAAGCGACTGGTACACGATCCCCCCGGCAAATTCAAGCAAAGGCCTCAATGATCCATTTTCATTTCCAAGAACTCCCTACCTGTTTGCGTCTGCTCTCTTGGGCATTCTGTGACCATAGCCAGAGGCACTTACGTAATAAGGCATCCCTGAAAAACAAGAAGGAAACCCTTAAGAACATTTGGGGGACCTCATGGTCACGGGCTCACCTCAGCTTTGTCACCTGCCAACAGTAAGCCCAGCAAATGTTATCCTCACCTCCTGGAAGGAAACTGAGGTACAGAGAGGGGCACTACCTTGTGAGTGAACACATCAGTGAGGTTCTGAGGCAGGACTTGAACCCAAGCCTCTTGACACTCCCTCACTCTCTGTACTTGATTACCCTTAAGAGAAAATCCAACTGAGAGGTGCCAAGGTTTCTGCAGGAGGAAGAGGCTGGTGCTTGGCTTCAGTCACTCTGGCAGAAAAATCCTTAGGGAAGAAAAGGGGAAACAGGGAATGGGAGCTTCTGGACAGTCAGGGGCACATCATCAGCTGCACAGCCCCGGGTAGGCCCAGAGCTCCCCTTGCAGCGTCTCGGTCTGCTCAGGATCGGCCACAGAGTATCAAGATCTCAAAGACCCCTCCCAGCCTAGAACCATCGGGCTCAATCTAGAGACCACGTACAGATGAGATCAACAGCTTCCCCTATCCTGCCAAGCTAAAAAGAGCAACGCATGACCTAGGGACCTGAGAGCATTTTCAAGAGAGGCTGAAATGAAAGAGGCAGGTGTTGTGACGGCACACGTGTTGTGGGGCAGGAGGGTCCTCATGGCATCTTAGAGAAGGTGGCAGCAGGGTTGGGGTTTATTCTGAAGAGTGGTTTGGCACTAGGCCCAAAGGGCCATCAAAATGGGCATAATCTTTGACCCAGTAATACCACTCCCAGGTGTATACTCCAACAAGATCATAAAAAAGAGAAAAGGACCTATATGTACCAAAATATTGATAGCGGCTTTTTGTGGTGGCAAAGAACTGGAAATTGAGGGGATGCCCATCCACTAGGGAATGGCTGAACAAGCTGTGGTATCTGCTTGTGATGGAATACCACTGTGTTATAAGAAATGACAAGAACCACATCTTTCTTGTCAGATTGGCTAACATGACAAAACAGGAAAATGATAAATGCTGGAGAGGATGTGGGAAAATTGGAACACTGTTACATTGTTGGTGGAGTTGTGAACTGATCCAGCCGTTATGGAGAGCAACTTGGAACTCTGCCCCAAGGGCTATAAAAATGTGCATACCCTTTGACCCAGTAATACCACTGCTAGAGCTGTACCCCAAAGAGATCACACAAGTGGGAAAGGGACCCGTACAGTAGCTCTTTTTGTGGTGGCAAAGAACTGGAAATCAAGGGGATGCTCATCAATTGGGGAAAGGCTGAACAAGTCGTGGTATATGAATGTACTGGAATACTATCGTGTGATAAGAAATGAGGAGCAGACAGACTTCATTATAACCTGGAATGACTTATATGAACTGATACTGAGTGAGGGAAGCAGAACCAGGAGAACATTATACACGATCACAGACACACAGTATCTGTAAGGGCTAACTCTGATAGACTTGGCTTCTCTCATCAATGCAAGATTCAAAGGCAGCTCCAAGAGACTCATGTTGGAAAAAGCTATGCACATCCAGAGAATGAATTATGGAGTCTGAAGGCAGATGGAAGCAAACTATTGGCTCTTTGTTTTTTCCTTCTTTTTTGGTTTTGTTTCTTCTCTTGTGATTCATTCCACTGGTCATAATTCTTCTTTACAACTGGACTATTATGTAAATAAGTTCATTGTGAAGGTATATGTAGAACCTACATCGGATTACATGCCATCTTGGGGGGAGGGAAGAGGAGAGGGAGGGAGAGAAAATCTGGAACCCAAAAACTTGTAGCACTGAATGTTGTAAACTAAAAATTTAAAAAAAAAGTATATATATATAAAAAAAAGAAATGACAAGGGGGTAGTTTCAGAAAAACCTGGGAAGTCTTATAAGGGCTGATGCAAAGTGAAATGAGCAGAACCACGTCGTCTTTGTCATCAGTAACAGCAACACCGTATTATCATCGGCCGGCCGTAAAGACTTACTATCCTCGGCAACACAACAATCCGAGATAATTCTACAGACCTGCGGTGAGAAATGCCCTCCACCTCCAGAGAGAGTGCCACGCCAACACAGTCTGAAGGCACATCGAAGCATAGTATCTTTTGCTTTATTTTTTACACGGTTCTTTTTTTGGTCTGTGTTTTCTTTCACAACATGGCTAATATGGAAATATGTTTCGCATGATGACATATGCATAACTTATATGCTTGCCCTCTCAGGGAGGGGGGAGGGAGAGAATTTGGAACTCAAAAATTTAAAAAATAAATGTTAAAAATTGTTTTTACACGTAACCGGAAAAAATATAAACCTCAAAAAATAAATTTGGGGTTTGTTTGAGGTTTGTTTTTTACCTTTCCTGTAACTTCAGACTTGATTACATGTGTACTTAATGTGGTCAGATTGTTCTACTTTTCTAAGGCTTTTTTGCATAAAGAAATCCACAAATTAGAAAATGACACTCCCTGGTCTAGCCACATGCCACACCAAGGGCATGGGGGGGGCAGGTGGTCTGAGCATGTGGCAACTAACCATTAAGAGATGAATCAACCAGATTATACACAAACCGTCAGCGCTAGAAGGGACTTGGTGGCCACCTCGCACACACTGCGCATTCTACAGATGAGGATAGACCGAGGTGCAGAGGGGGAGGAGCTCAGCGCTCCGGATCACAGTTAACAGCGCTGACATGCCAAACAACGGTGCCCCTGAGAAGGGCTGTTCATCAGGCCAACACGGCCGGACAGAAGCATCTTTGGGGGACATCCACTTCTCTCTGCTCCAATCTGACACTCCCCGGACAACCTTTAGTCTGGAATTTGGTTACCCAAGAGGCCTCACTGTGCAGCCGAGTGAGGGGGGGCCTGAGCAGACACAGTCAGGCTGCCTGAGCTCCAGCTCCCTCCTTACCATTACCCCTCACCCAAGAAATGAATACATTAGCATACTGGCTCACAAATCAATCTCTCCCAGATTAATTAGTGTTAATGACACCTTGGTGGCATGCGCAGACATGCACACACACACACACACACACACACACACACACGGGAGCACACACAGAGGTTTAGGGCTTGAAGGTCCTTAGGAGCCACCAAACCTGACTCCCTCATTTTACAGATGAAGAAACTAAGGCAGAGACGAGTAAGTGGCTCTCTAAGGGTCACAAAGCTAGGTAGGATTCAGCCTTAGGTCTTCCTGACCTCAAGCGCGGGGCTCTACCCACCACGCTACCCTGCCTCCCGGCCAACACACACACACACCCCAAGCCCTGGATGCGGCCAGCAGACAGGCAGTATTCCCAGAAGGCCTGCCTCCCCCAGTGAGCCCTCTGAAGATGGGAGCCAGCAAGGTCACGGAAGGCCTTGAGTTGACTTCAGAAGCGTCCAAGCCCCTAGCCTGTGCCCTCACCCACATTCCCTCTCTTGACTGAGCACAGGAGACCACCTGGCACTAGCCTGCCTTTTTCTCATCTCTTCTGGGGTGGAAGGAGCTATATGTGGAATTCCTCCACTGAACTGATACACACCCACCCAAAAGGAAGGCCCTGCTGAGGAAATCTCACCAGGAAGAAACAAAAATACCCCCACTGCATGACAACCACCCACTGCCGAGGTTTCACCCCTTTTGGGGTGAGCAGAACCAAGGAAATGGCAACACCCACAACAACCCGGAGAAGGCAGCCCCACGAGTCCTGGAAAACTGGATCATTCCATGACCTATGTGGCTCTGCCTCAAGAGGGCTGAGAGAGGAAAGGCAGCAGCTGGCAGGAGGGTCCCAGGCCGGGACCCCGGTACCTGTAATGGTCGTGAGCCTGGAAGAGCTGGGGCAGGTACCTCTCATCCTCTCTCTGTTCAGCTCGAGCACACCAGCGGCGCCAGAACCTCTGCAAAAGCTGGAGACAGAGAAGAAAGGGGAACACACGTGAGGGGAGGAGGGGGACCCTCCTGTCAGTGCCCACAGATTCTCACAGAAGAGGCACTTCCTCCTCAAAGCCCCCAGGCCATCAGAGCAGATGTGACCTATCTTACAGGTGAGCAGACTGAGGCACTAAGGGGATATAGCCAAGATGTGTTGGCAATGGGCTCGGGAGCCCAAGTCTAGCAGCCCTCCTGCCAGAAGGACAGCAGAGAGGCAGAGCCTGCCCACAGGAACACAGGCATGAAGGCATGCTCCCTGTCTGGGCTGCACTAGGGCCACCCCACTTGGAAGTCAAAGACATTCTTTTTGACTTGAGAAATGAGACTGTGGGCAGCCTCCCCTTCTCACACCAGGTGGCTTCCGGCCACTACATTCTACCCAGCACTGGAGGCCTCCAGGGGACTGGCCCAAGGTCACAGCTGAGTCTAGAGCTCAGGGCCTCCAGGTTCAAGAGCCTATGTTCTTCACTCTGGGCCTCCCCTGCTCTTGATAAGTCGTAACTATCTGAAATAATGTTATGCCCCAAACAGATAAACAGCAGCTGTGGTTACTGATGGAATGCTTAATGAGAGCACAGCCAATAACCACCTCAGATGTGGAACCACCCAATTTTCTTGGTCCTAACCTGGGGTCTCACAAAGCAAAAAAAAAAAAAAAGCACCCAGTATTGATTTCCATCCCAAAGTCACTCCCAGGCCTGAGCCTGAGCCTGAAGAAGCGTCCCCGGACAAAGTCCAGGGGGGAGCCTCACCACAGTCTGATACTGCCCATGAGCCAGACGCTTCCTTAACCGATGGAGACGGGAACTCTTCACGTTGTCCTTCAGGGCCCTGAAGCAACTGAGCTGGGAAAAGAGGTCAGGATGAAGCCTCCAGAGCCCACAGCTGTCACGACATTTTTCGATGCTTCCCCCACAGCTCCTTGAGAGGGGCTGCTCAGGCTGGAAGTACGAGCCCCTCGTGCACAGCCCAGAGAGCAGAGAGGCCCTTGCCCTCATGAGGACCACAGTCTAATGGGGGACACAACATGTAACTGGAAGAAAAAGGCAATTCCTAATTCCAGACCCACCAGAGCCCCCTTCTGGTGAGTGGCAGCTGTGGATTCAGGGTCAGACACATGGATCTGAATCTCAGCTCTGCTCAACATGCCCAATGTAACTCAGGGAGGCCACTTCCCTTTGCTGGGGCTGTTTCCTTGGCTATAAAATGAGAGGACTGGCCCCAGGATCTCTAACACGCCCTGAATGTATAAGAAAGGAACAAAGAGCTCTCCAAGGTGTGAGGGAGGAAAGGTCACTTCTTGGGGGAGAGAGAAGGAGTCATGGCCACTGGGCTAGGCCTGGCGGGGGTCAGAGTGTAAGAGGCCACGATGGCGAGGAGTATGTGTCAGGCATTGGGAGCAGCATAGAGGAATGGAGGCCGGATGGGACAGACAGATGGCTGGTCTGGCCGAAGCATAGGGCAGGAAGAGGGAAGTGAGGCAAGAAAAGGAGGCCAGAGTAGGCTGGGGGAGGCCTCAGAAAAGGGCAGGTCCTGAAGGTATACCTGTAAGCTCATTCACCTGGCAATGGTATGAAGGGTGAATTCAAGGGGAAAGGAAAGAGAAGGGCCGGAGAAGAGCCGCTTTCAGGATGAGGGCTGGCCTCCTGAAGAGATGGGCCACTCTGCTTGTTAAATGAGGCTATTAACCCCTGAACTCTACATGGCAGGGAACCCTGTGACCACAAATAAGAAGATTCCACATGAGGGCTCTGAAATCAGAAAAAAAAAAAACCAAACCTCTGCTGCTCAGAGGCCCATTCCTTGGCTGATGCTCAAGAGAAACACAACCTCCTTGATCAACCTCCTTCCCTGCTTCACAGCTCGGCCTAGCCCCAGCACCACGACCAGGTGAAGGGCCAAAGAAAATGAGGCTACGGGGCCCCAAATGACCAACGGGGGAGGGGGGTGGAAGCCATGGAAGGAACAGAAATCTGGCCTAGCCTCCAGAAAGGAGTCCAAACTAGAGAGAGACCCCAGAGGTGTCGCTAAGAAAGAGAAGCTCCCTATTCAAAGATTCCCATTATTTGCAACCACAAGAAAATACCCATCAGCAACCGATACCCGACGACAGCCAGACTGCAGAATAAATCACGGCACACGAACATAACAGATACTCTGCTTCAACAAAGTCTGATGGGGACGGGGGGCAGAGGAACTGGACGGACCGTCAGGAAACCAGGGGACGGGAGGGCTCAGCCTTCTCATTTCACTGGTGTGGAGAGTTTTGGGCACAGAGACTCCTTCCACTGATCAGCGACTGTCCTTAAGTTAGAGACTAAATGACTTGCCCAGAGAAGCCAGAAGCAGGCCTTAATGATAAGAACTAGCATTTACGCAGCGCTTTGTTGTACCCAAAAGCCTTGGCAAGAGCTACTGTAATAAATTAAGGTGCTTCTCCTGGCCTTCAAGGCCCCCCAGCCCGGCCCAGCCCTCCCACCCCTCCCCAATGCCTGCCCTATGCTCCAGCTTTCCCCGGTACATTTGATCCTCTTCCAAACTCATGAGGTAAGGGCTACTATGATCCCATTTTACAGATAAGGAAACTAAGGCAGGCAGCTCATCACAAGGGAGGGCACAGAGAAAAAAGACGCAGTGAGGGGGAGACATGAGAGGCTCAGCTGAGGAAATTAAATTTGGGAACTGATGCTAGAGAAAATAACATGGGGGTCAGACACACTGGCGAGGGGCCGGGAATCTGATGAAGGCATAACCAGGAAATACTTAACAAAATAAATAAAAATACAACTGAACACAGATCGTGTGGAGTCAATATGTGGCCTAGAGTAAAAGGACTAGCACGCAAGGGTAAGGGCCCAGCTGATATCAGATCTGAGCAGCTGCAGCAGGAGTGGATGAGGCCCAGAGTAAGCGTGAGCAGCAACGGTACAAGGGAAGCGAGGGGCCAAAAACAGAGCTGGTGCAGGGTCAAGCTGCTTCTCTAAAGACCTGAGGGCTGGAGGGAGAGGGGCCTCGAAGAGGAGGGAGACGGGCCTCGAAGAGGATGAAGAACGGCCTGAGGAGTCAGGAGGGAGAGAGAATGACAGAAGAGGGGCGTGTTTCGAGATCCCATCAGTGGAGCCTTTGTGGGGTGCTGGCAAGAGATTACGCCCACGTGTAGCTGAGGGGACACAGGGAACAAACTGTGATGAAACGAGAATTTAGGGTGTTTGAGGGAGCATCAAAATGTAACATCCTCGTACGAGGGCAGGAGTTGGGCAGAGATACTGACTCAACCAGCCTATGAGAAAAGGGGGCAGAACATCCTGGGGCCAGGGTGGGCAGGCAGGGCACCACGGGGATGTGATATAAAAACGTTCTTGAAAAGTAACAATGACTACAGGAAGCAGGGGCAGGAGCCACCTCCACAATGTCACAGCAGCGAGGGGAATGGAAGCATGCTGGCCAGTGAAGACAGTGGTCACTGATTACAATAACCATACTTGGCCCTAAAGACATGCCACAATGGAGTGGGGTCTATGGACACAGAATGCTGCAGACGTGGGGGTCTGCAGACACAGAACTATGTAGATGTGGGGGTCTATGGACGCAGAACACTGCAGACATGGTGGGGCTGGACAGGTGGGGGGCTATGGACACTGAACCCTGCAGACGTGGGGCTAGACAGATGGAGGGCCACGGACACGGAACATTGCAGACATGGTGGGGCTGGACAAATGGGGGGCTACGGACATAGAACGCTGCAGATGTGGTGGGGCAGGACAGGTGGCAAGGGTAGTTTGGCTGAACTGAGTTGTGGGCTTCCTTTCCCTGTTCCTCATAAAGGGTGGCGCTCTGGGAGAGGGAGAGGAAAAGGCTATACTGGAAAACATGGGGGATGCAAAGACAAAAGAGAGAAACTTAAAACTGCTAATTAACTCAAATACTGAGTAAGTTCAGCTGGTTGCACAGATGCTCCAGAGGAGGCTCTTCACCTGTATCACTGGCCTGTTTTCTATCACTTTCCTTTCTAAACACACACTTGCCCCTTCCCCTTCCTGGTAACAAAGTCATTCCTTGTAACAAAGAGTGAAAAACAAAGTCTAGCCAAGAGCAGCCCAGAGGCTGTGTGGCTCCACAGTCCGAGTCCCTCACCCCACACAGCAGGGGTGCCAGCTGCCACCCCGGGGCCTCACTGGGTCATTAAAAGAACAGAGTGTTCAGTGTCATACACTATCTCATCTTTTTTAAAGTGAGGAATGAACTGCAGGTGGAGGGGCCCCGTGAGGCTCCAGGGCTGCTGGCAGAAGGGCGGAAGGGTGTCATGTCCTCCACATGGCCCTGGCCGAGGCCCGTGCTCCCACCGGGCCCCCCCGGGGCGGGCAGGCGGAGCTCTTACCACCAGCTGCCGTCGATGGTGCTTCTCTGCCAGGTCCCAGAAGGCTGCGTCCTCAGCAGAAATCAGCATGTCTGTCGTGAAGTTAAAGATACTTTTCTTAAGTGGCCCCCCCCTGCCCCTTGGGACTCACATCTGCTGACAGGAGTGAGGCAGGCACCTGGGAAAAGATGCTGCCAATTCATGGAATGTTCTCGATCGGAGCGCGCTGGAGCCAGAACCGCCAAGGCCACCAACTAGACACCTGAGACCTTATGCTGAGCCCCGGACAGACGGCAGCGACTGAGACGCCCTGTGCACAACACTGCCCTCCAACGTAATCGCTAGCATTTATGACTGAGTGCGTGCTTCGTCCGGGCTTGTGCTAGGCCCTGCGGTTCCACCAGCAAAACCAAAACACTCCTGATCTCAGGGAGCTGACCTTCCCCTGGTGGGCTCCCGACCAAGGCAAGCCACCTCCTCTCAGGGGCCACCCACCATGCAACGTGGAAATAAGCCAGTAGTAAGGGGCAGACAAGGCTATCATGGGAGGGACCCTGCCAGGGCATGTGGACCAGAGATAATGGGCAGGACACCCCCCACTGGACTGTGATGCGCTAGTGTCTGGGGAAGCCCCTGCAGAGGTTTATGGGATCACAGGCTAAGAGCTAGGAGGGGCCTCGAGCCACCCCCTAACTCTTACAAGAGACTCGCCCATGGCCACCCGGCCAGCGAGGACTCATGGGAAGGCCTGAGCACAAGTTGACTTGATGGGTCTGTGACTTCAAAGGGCACACTCAGCCCTGAGATCCAGGGCACCCGTGGAGCCCATGGCTAGCTGTCTCACATGTGTCTCCTCCTCAGAGGCAAAGACGACATGCTAGATTTCTCTCCCCACCAGTGCATGACACACTCAGACACTCAGCGGAAAGCCAGCATGGAATACTGGGAAGGGCCGGTTTTAGAAACAAATCCTAGGCTTGAGCACCAGCTCTCCCCCTTCCTGGGAGCCCTGAGCCAGCACCCTCATCTCTCTGAGCTCAAGCTTCTCATCTGTAAAATGGGTACAGCGAGGACTTCAAGGCTTCCAAAGCAAGTCCTTTCCTCACAAGCAGCACACAACATAGCAAGCAGAAGCATCGTCGTTCCCATTTTGTGGATGAAGACACGAAGGCTCAGGAAGTCCTTTCATCTGTCCACGGGTCCCCCATGGGTGCCCAGCCCCGAGGGACCACACTGTTCCTCGGGTGACTGCTGGTCAAGGCTCCCGTCTCCCAGGCCCAGCCAAAGCTGAGCTGCCACCAGTATTAACTTCCAGATGCCCCCGTCCCATCTTCACCCATTGGCCCAGACCAGCTGACCAGGAAGGATACAGCGTTTCCAGCGCTCAAAGGCTTGCCGCAGGGTGATCCGGGCCGCCAGGGCCTCAATCCGTGCCTGGTGGGCATGAAGGTGCTTCCTCTGCTCCCAAGCCATCCGCCAGACCAGGAAGACGGTCTGGACCACGACGGCACAGTGGAATTGTCCAGCCAGCTCTAGAGAGGAGCACACAAGAGGGTTCTGCCCACCCAGCAGGCTTTCAGGAAAGCCCACCAGGGATAAGGGAGAGGCACCAGGAGCCCCCACTCTAATCACAGGGCCGCGGCAGCTACAATGAGGGAAAATGCCAGGGGTTTGGAAGCAGGAGACTTGTAAGAGGACCACCCTCCAGCTGGGTAAACAAGCCTGGTTGGACTTCTGGCTATGGATGGACAAGTGTCCAGGTTCTGTTGTCTCACAGGGGTCTGGTTTTCCTCTCTATGGACAGGACACTGAAATTAGGACCGTGGCAGTAAAATGCTGACCCACAGTCAGGCTGGAAAAACCCTTTTGGAGTCTGTAGCCAAACCTGGCCCTGGCTCCTTGCCACGACTGTCCTAAAATAAGCCGGGGGGCTGACTGTGTTCCCCAAGCCCTTTCCCATCCAAGGATGATGTAACAAGATCCATTTCCTGGATGGCTAACCCACACTACTCAATATTGGTGGGGGGACGGGGGGGGGCTTCTGATGAAAGGAAGGGGCTGGGGCCAACACCAAGACATCAAGGGCCTGCATCTGACCACACAGAGACCCCGTGTCACCTCAAAGATCCTGGAGGTTCTTCATGCTGGGGTCCCAGCTGAAGAGGGGCATCCGTCAGGAGCATGAGGCACGCATGGCCTCCTCCATGTTTGCTCAGACATGCCCAAGTTGTCCTTGCGAAGCAACCTCCCAAACTACCCCCATGAGTAACAGCCTTCCTCCTCAGACCTCTCCTACTCCTATCAATTACCATGATGTCTTACAGTTACCACCGTAGGCAGGAAGCTTCAAGACCCTCTCTCTGCCAAACTATACTTCCCCCAGCACCATAAGCATTAATGAATACTGAATGAATGCGTGCAGGGAAGGATCCTTGCTTTAGAGGCAGAAGGGGCCTCAGGAGCCACAGAGTCCAACTTTATCATTGGAAAGCGAGAAAACAGGGACCCTAAGAAGGGCTGGGCCCAGGGTCGCCTAGGCAGTAAGCCATAGAGTGAGCATCAGAACCGAGGGCCTCTCTCTCCGGACCTGGCAGCCTACCCACTGCACCCCCGAGCAGACCAAGCCCTCGGCACCCACACATGCCACAGGCACAGTCTCCTAAGGACCTGCTGTCATCAAAGGCAATGACAGTGTGGCCCGAGGTGGTAAGGCTGGCCCAGTCACACATAGTGCTCCCTCCACACTCACGGGCCCGGCGCCGCTTCTCTCTGCGGCCTTGCAGGTAGCCCCTCCACGCCGTCAGAGCCCTCTGCCGTTCTCGGCGTGCATGGTGCCATACTGCCTTGGTCTCCTTCTTTCTAATGATCTGGAGAAGCAGGAATTGCTGCTGCCATTGAGACCATGCCTGCAAACCAGAGGAAAAAGCCAGATCAAAGGGAGAGGACAAAGATAGGGTGGAGAGAGGGCCCCCGGGGACAGAGAACAGGCCTGAAGAACAGGAAACCCCAAGAGCTGGCCATGCTCCTACAGGCCAGGGAGTCCAGTTGACAATCACAGTAAGAGGGGGCAGAAGCGCACTAACGGAGGCCTAAGGAATGCAGGCATTTGAAGCTCTCCAAGCAAGGAACAAGCAAAGTCTACAAATGTTCACTACCAATAAGTGCCTACTACCCACCACGAACTAGTGTGGCCCCTGCCCCTGCCCCTGCCCCCGGGAGCTCCCCCTCTACGGGAGGACACAAGATTCTCCATCTCCTCTCTCCTGGGCCTCCCACGTTACCAGGCAGTCTGAGGTCAATCCACAACGCCACCTGGCGGCCTGTGAGGAGAACACAGTGGAGGAGCCCAGGGATGGGAGCTACAGAGGGCCCGGGGACAGGAAGCCAGGGGATGGGAGGCCAGGGATGGGAAGCAAAGGACAGGAGCCTGCAGGTGGTTCCCTTCTAATGAATGTCAGGTGAGAAAGGGACAAATGAAGAGGACACCCTGCAGGTCAGTCCAAAAATGGGAGCAGTGAGTCACCCATCACAGGAGAGGCTGAAGAGGAGGCTGGATGGGACAGAAAGGTGCAGGGGAAGCCAAGAATGGATCGAGGTCCCACGGACCTCTCGGGGTCCAGCGCTCTCCCCGCCTTGAGCTGAGCCTGAGCCTGGAGGAGGAAAGGGAAGGTAAAGGGCCTCCAGGCCGGCGTCCGTGCTCTGCCCTGCCTTTGGTGGGCAATGGGGAGCCACCAAAGACTAAGCTAGAGTGGCTCAGGACACAGGGAGATTGATGAAGAGCTCTCAGGCACCTGGGGCCACCCATGTCCACTTGTGTGCCTGTCCCTTGTCCTCCAGCCCATGACTCTCAGGCCTCACCTGCCTCCATCCATCCGTCATGCCATCTGTCTGAAAGACCTGCAGCAACCCCCCAGAGCCAATGCAAAGGCCAAAGTCTGGCTGCGCATTCTGCCAAGCCATCGGCCCGTGTGGCTGATGCAGCTTTGTGGCCCAGGCTCACAGAGGCACCAAATGAATTCGCAGGCCTGAACACGGCCCAGACTTACTCAAAGGGCCCTCACAAGACAAAGCGTGCCTCGAGGGCTCTGAGGAAACCAGATATTTGAAGGGGGCTCCGTGCTGCTGTCACTGCAGGAGGCATCTTCAAGAAAAGGCCTCTCACTTACCTAGCGGAGGGTACAGGGTGCTGGCAGCAACCAAGCCAGCCCTATCGCCTCCTGACAAAATGAGATCAAGAAAAACTCATGTCCAAGCTGAGAATCTCTACCTCTTCCAGGCCACATGTTCCATTACAGATCCCAGCTCCTGATGGCACTAACAGAAGGGAAGGAGCATTGATGAAGCCCCTACTGCATGCTAAGCAGGCTGACGAGTATTATTTCATCTGACCCTGACAACAAGGTAGGTTATCAGGGAGGTAGCTGCAATTCTTAGCTCCATTTTACAAATGAGGCAAACTGGCTTGCCCGCCATCCCACAGTCAAGAGGTGTCTGAGGCCAGATTTGGCCCCAGAGCTCTGTCTGCTGCTCCACCTGCCATCTCCAGCTCAGCATAAGCTGTTTGGGATCACTGGGGGGCCACATGCCTCTCCTGGCATTCTGTCTCCTCTTCTGCAAGATGAGGAAATGGGGGTTCTCCCTGCCACGCCCCGGCGGCTACCAATGGCCTCCAGCACCTGTGATAAGGCAGGACAACTCATCCTCATGCCCCTTCCCAGGCTCTCACCTCCTGGGGGGCATCTACCACAGGCGCGAGCTGTGTCAAGGCCAGTCACGGACTTAGAAGACTCTCCAGCAACTCACTCTGGCAGAGAATCCTTCTTCTTCTGGAAACCCACACCCCACCAAACACCCAACAGGACAGAGGGCAGGCAGGGGACGTCACCCTCCATCTCCTACTGCATCCTCTGAACGAAGGCAGCCAGGAGCCGGGCACAATGTGCATCCCCCCAGCCTGCAGGACTCACGTGTCCTGCTGCACCAGCCTGATCTCCAGCCTTCAATGAGAAAAGCAGCAATCTTCTGGGGCCTGCTGCTGTGGTCCAGCAGAGAAGGCCCCAAGCGGCAGGGTGGAAGAAAGAGGGACCACCATCAGACTGAATGTGCCCACCTCCTGCTGTGCCTGTCACTTGAGGCAAGAATAGGAAAGTCGGTGGGCACTGGGACCTCCAACTCTCCTGCTCTGCCATGTCCTGTTCAATCCACAGCCTTTGAATGGAAGACAAGAAGTGAAACAGGCCTCCCGTGTGACCATAGACCTCGAATTTCACGCTGTGTGTCTCCTGCCCCATCTTCAGGCTCCTTAGGGAAGAGGAGGGCAGCCTCACTTCATGGTGAGCATGCTCACACCTGGTCATGTCCTATACTCCTGTGGGTCACCGTCCAAACTCATCGCCCACCACCTGATTCCTCATTTCCATCCATTTTGACCTTCCCGATCAAAGGCTACACACCCCTTCCACTGTGCCCCACAGAGGGCTCCGTCCACAGGCAACAAATCTGCCTTCATCTTCTACCTCTTCTCCTCTTCCTCCTTCCATCTTCTAGCTTGGGGATGGCCAAATTTCCCCGATTTCCCCCTAATGACATGGCCTCCTTAGAAACCCCCTTTCAGTATCGGCCACCCCTTCACTGGCTCAGAGTCCATGACTCAGTCCCCACGGCCTCTTCCAGGTTCACTTTCTCCCTCCATCACTCAGTAACGTCTCTTCCTTTGAGATCCAGACAGTTCACATCTTCCACCCGATCAAAATCCTGCAGCTGCTGTTCCCTACAGACTCTCGGGTCCCTTCCCTTCTCTCCTGGCTCATAAGCTTTCTCTCCTCTCCAACTCCAGCCTTCATACTCAGGGCCTTCCTCATACATAGTGACTCTCCAACACCGCAAGCAATCAGCTCCTCAGCTTCCTCCTCTCCCCTGACCTGCACCTGAGCCACATACAAAGATGGTCAAACCCTCGCCAACTCACTAACCCTGCTCTCGTCGGCAAATGTATCCTCCCCATGTTGAAGAATTCTGAAACCCCCTCATCTGACAAGGAATCGACTGGTTTTCCACCTCTCCCCTGCCTTCCTTCACCAAACCCTGCTCTGGACAGACATCGTGACCTCCAAGCCCTCAGTCCTCTTTAAGGCTGTCTCCCCTACACTGGCCTTCTCTCAAATTTTCGCCATCTCAACCTCATGATAAACCAGTTCAACTCTACACTGTCTTCTCCTAAGGTGCCCTGGCCACCTTATCCATTGGGCTTCACCAAGCCTCAGACCTCATCACCCCACCATTCATCACCTTCCTTCCTACACACATGCTGCTGCATGAAGGTAGAGAAAAATCCCACAACCCTTTTAACTGGGTCCACTATTTAACTTTGTTACACAACTTCATCTGGGCCCTCACACAGGTAATCCTTCCACACCCCCTTTCCACAGTGCCTCTTCTGAATCTTTTCATTCCTCCTTGAATGAATCATGGCTCCCCCCACCCCCCACCCTCGCAGCTGACAGTTTTGCCTCATATTTTACTGAAAAAATGGTGATCATTCATAAGAGCTCCCTCTTCTGCTATCTTCCTCATCTCTTATCGCTCAGACGCCTTCTGCCCCTCTCCTCTCTCACAGGGGCAGGCCTACGCCTTGCCAGGGCAAGCCCTCCACCTACAGAAGCCATCCCTTTCTATTTCTCTGTCGGCTCCACTCTAATATCTCTCCCTGGCTCCTGGTTCCTTCTGTGCTACTGCAAACATGCACGCATTTCCCTCAAACTCACAAACCCTCCTTGAGCCTTCTGGATCAATTATCTTCTCTCTTTTCTGCCCTTTGTGACTAAACTCCTAAAAAAAAGGCCGCCTACGACAGGGGCTGCTGCTCTCTTCTTCCCCCTGACAATCTGGCTCCTGACCTCATCATTCCCCCAAATGGCTCTCTCCAGAGCTCCCAATGATCTCTTAGTGGCCAAGCCCAGCGGGCTTTTCTCAACCCTCATTGTTCTCAACCCTTCTCCCTCTGTAGCGCTTCACTGCGTGATCTCACCAGCTCCCACGGATTCAATGATCATCTCCGTGCTGATGCTTCTCAGATCTACCCAGCCTGCCATGGTCTCTCCGCTGACCTCAGGTCTTCCACCCGCCCCTTGGCTCCGCATCTTCGACCACACTGGGTGTAGCCGCCACTCCCTGACGGGAGGAGAGCCACTGCTTTTCCAGTCTCTGTGAAGACGGCTCCCTTTGCTCTTTCTCTGGCTTCTCTGAGGCAGAGGTAGCAGGGCAGTACTTTTGAATTGAGCACGAGGCCGCTGGCTCACTTTGTCATCATCACTCCGGACCGCTCTGGACCGTCACCATTCCATCAGTGGTGCATTAAGGAGCCAGTTTTCTCGAAGCCCCTCTAACATTTGTCAGCTTTCGCTGGCTCCGGTTGTGAGGTATAATTTCATTGTTCCTTTAACTTACATTTCTAATTGAGTTGTTCTAATTAATTTACACTGCTAATTGTTAGTAATTTGGAAGATCTTTTTCACATAAGGGCTGACAGCTTCGATTTCTGCCTTTGTAAACTGCTTGTTCAGAATCCTTTTACCCCTCCCTTATCATTCCCCTCCCCCGCCTAAGCTCCCATGGCTCCCACCCTCCCAGCTGAGAATCTTGCCTCATATTCTACTGAAAAGATGGGGGCCATTCACCGAGGGCCCCCTCCTCTCCCTTCTTCCTCAACGCCTCCTGCCCCTCTCTCCTCCTCCACCTCTCTTGCACAGGAAGAGGTGCCCCATTTTTGTCATCCCCCCACTTCTCTTCAATCTCTCCTTCTCCACTGGCTCCTTCCCTCCTGCCTACAAACCTGCCCAAGTCTGCCCCATCTTGAAAAAACCCTCACTTGATCCTTCAATCCCCATCATCCTGTCTCCTCTGCCCTTTGTGACTAAACTCCTCTAAAAGACATCTACACTGGGGCCTCCACTTCCCTCTCACTCTCTTCTTCGCCCCCGATGATCTGGCTTCCCGTCTTGTCATTTCCCCAAAACTGCTCTCTCCAAAGCGACCAAGGGGCCAGATCTAGTGGGCTCTCCGTCGCTCTCCCTGACCTCTCTGTAGCCTTCCATGCTGCAGATGGCTCCTCCCTTCTTGATCCTCTCTTCTCTCTAGAAGCCCCAGCCCCTTCCACCCCTCCTCCAGGTCACGCCCTCTAACCATAGGTGTCCTGGGCCCTGTCCTCTTCTCCCTTTGTATTACTTCACTAGGTGATCTCTCCAGCTCCTGTGGCTTCCCTACTTTCAAATCTACCTTTCCCGCCCCAGCCTCTCTGCCTATGACTGATCTCCCATCTCCAACTGCCTTTCAGACATTTCAAACTCAGTATGTCTGATACAGAGCTTGCTGTCTTTACCCCTAAACTCCCGCGCCCCTCTTCTTCCCCCAGGTGCCACCTTCTTTCCACTCCCTCAGGATGCCCATCTAGGAATCATCCGGGATGCCCCACTCTCTGTCACCCTCCATATCTAAGCTGTTGCCCTCTTCTCTCCACTGACCCCGCCTCTACCCTGGTACAGGCCTGAACTACTACCAATAGCTGCTGGGGTGAGAAAGTCTGTCTGCCTGCCTCCAGTCTCTCCTCACTCCAATCCATCGTCCATTCAGCCCCCAAAGGGATTCTTCTAAAGCGCAGGTCTGACCACGTCACCCCCTACTCAACAAACTCCCATGGCTCCCTACAGTCCCCACAGCCCCCTACAGTACAGATCCCCAGGATCCAGTACAAAATGCTCCATTTGGCCTTCAAAGCCCTTCACTAGCTGGCCACTCCTCCCTTTCCAGCCTTCTCACACCTCACTTGCCAACACATCCTCTTTGATCCAGTGGCCCCGGCCTCCTGGCTGCTCCAGGAACAAGATCATCCATCTCTCAGCTCAGGATGTTTTCTCTGGCTGTCCCCCAAGCATGGACCATTCTCCCTCCTCTGCTCTGACCACTGACCTTCTGGCTTCCTGTAAATCTCCCCTTTTACGGGCAGCCTTCCCCGCCTTCATTCCAGTGCCTTCTCTCTGGTAATTACCCCTATTTATCCTGACTAGAGCTTGCTTTGTACAGTTGTTTACTTGTTGTCTCCCCATTAGACTGGGAGCTCTCTGAGGGCAGGAACTCTCTTTTGCCTCTTTTGGTGTCCCCAGCACTTAGCACAGTGCCTGGTACACAGTAGGCACTTAATAAATGCTTACTAGCTGACTAACTGCCTGGGGAAATGGCTCTTTGTTTTATACATTGGAACCAGTTCATGAAATAGCATAAATGAGCAACGTTGATCAGAGAAACTTGCTGCAAAGATTTTTTTCCTGCTTTCTCATTTTAACTACATTAGATTTGTTTGTGCAAAAACATTTAAATATTATGTTATTAAGACTGTCTCTGTGACAGCTCCAAAAGACTCACGATGGAGAGTGCTATCTACATCCAGAGAAGGAACTATGAAGTATGAATGCAGATTGAGGCACATTTCATGGTCGCCTTTTTCTCCCCCCCTCTTTTTTTCTCTCTTTTGTATTTGTTGTTGGGTTGTGTTTTTGGTTTTTTTTTT
>CM053622.1:8311581-8329648 GCA_028646595.1 Phalanger gymnotis
CTATTATACTGATAACAATTATATTCAAGCCTACTATGAATTCTCTCAGTTTCACTCTAGATTTGTTGTGTCCTTAGATCAGCCTTAAATAGGTGCTTTCAGAGAAACAGTCATTGGTTCATGCTTCAGGTACCCTAAGAAAGGGCACTAGTCTTTTGAATGTCAGTCTGAAAGGTTCAATGTGCCAGTTGAAATTTTCAAGGAGTAGGCATAGAAGTGAAAAGTTACCAGCCTGAAAGTACCTCCCAGGAGCCAGCCAGTTACATCTGCGCTTGGGAAGGCAATCCATCTTTGTGTCAAAAATTTTTATATGATCTGGAAATGCAATTGATGTCATCTGAAGTCTGTTTGTGATACAACCAAAACAATTTGAAAATTATAAGACTGCTGGTTACATGTTAATGCTACAACCTAAAGCTGGTAATTTATTTGTGTGTGTGTGTGTGTGTGTGTGTGTGTGTTGTATGGTAAGGAGGGTTCTGCCCATTCAGAGCAGTCCTCTGGGCTAGTCAAAAGCACAGCCCACAGCAGCTCTAAGGATAGATGGGGTAGATAAGGCAGCCCCTTCTCAGGGGTCCCTCTCCATCCTTAATTTTACAACTTGCCAAAGAGCTTGTTTCAGTTATGGAGCTCCTAAACGAGGGACTTGGCATGCTGGGAATTTGCATAGAAATAGATCATAGAAACGATCTCTAGTGACTGGCTTTTGCACAAGGGCAGATTTGAAATTGGAGATGTAAGGTTTGATTAGTGAAACTTGCCATCTGAGGTAAAAGTTATTGGGACCAAAATGAGCTGTGGTGGATAATCAGTAGTCAATAATCTGCCATCTGAGTGAAATGCCACACGCTACTCAGAGAGAATGTGACTGTTACTGGTAGAGGGCTGTGTCTGGAAAAGCTAGGAGGACAATCTCAGCCCCAATCTAAGATGGGATCCTCCGGGCTCAGTTCCCCATTGTGTTCCTTTGAAAAGGAATGCCTCCCCCCCGCCAACTATTCCTGAGTCTGGCAATGAGATGGAATTGATACTGCATGGTTATAAAACTGTGATATTTTATCTAATCACATCCTTGTCTTTCCCTTTTGTGGAAAATTTCTGCAATCAAAGCAAATGGTCAGTATGAGATGTGAGCACCATCTAAGTATGTGAAATCTTGCTCTCTTCAATCTGAATGTGTAGTCATTTAGTATTGCAAACAGTTGGATAAATTACTACTTCTGCATAGACATGAATATAGAAATAATTAGACAAAGGGAAAAGAAGTTTGTGAAACAAAGATACACACACAACGTTGAATCATTATCCCATAGGCTAAGGCTGGGATACATCATCTGAGCTACTATGATAAAGTGTGTGTTTAAGATCTGAGCTATTCAGCCTAAAATTATATTCCTTTTTATATCTTAAACAACTTAGTAAATGAGTATTTGGCCTAGTTATCTGCCTGCTACTAGATACATGTCTGTATGGAATAGGGTCCTTAAATGTTTCAAAATGATTTTAGAATAACTGAGTATTGGTACAAATGATCGAGGGACCTGTTGTTTTATTAATTACTGAAACTAGATCAGAAACATTTTCAGTTTGGAGAAAAGAATTTCAGTGCCAATTTCTTAGAGGTAACTTGTGGAATACTTTTGCGTTAATAGAAAACTCAATTTCATTCAAAGTTTGTTGCTATTGTGAAAATAATATCTGTTTATACTGTGTGTTCTGTGGTACAAACATGTTTTATTATAATCAACCTATTGATATGCATTGTTTTGGAGTTAATTACTTCTGGATCCTCCCAAGTCTTTTACGATAACTGGGGTAAAAGTCAGTCTCTTATAAGTAAATTCATCTCTGTAACTACTGAACTCAAGGGGAGAAAGTTTCTACCAGCAAAGTGTTGTTACTTGTATTTACACGCGTAGAGGTGGATTCTCAATCACATCCGATCCTCCTACGGAATTGCTGAGTGAAAACTTTTGAGAAAATCCTGTATGTCCAAAGTACATAATAGCATCACAGAGCTCCTGGTTTCTTTCTTTGTCACTCAGAATCTTTGGGCCCCGCATATCAAACTCATCTGTCAGATTTGTGTCTTCTAGACTATGTCTGTCCTGGCATGACCTGCAGATGGTCATGCAACAAGGAAGCCTGTTCCACACTCTCCTCATCCCCTGGCCGCTGCTTCAGCCTCATTTTATTCCCCTCCACACCCCCACTCAGGCAGGGACAGCTCCTTTGTCCCTCTCTCAAAAGCATTTGGGTGGACAGCGGGGCAGACAGGAATGCTGAGGCACACGAAGCAAGCAGGAGGCCGGACGTGAGACGTGGGAGAAGATGCTGGGTGAGGCTAGCCAGAAAAGTGATGATAGAAGACTATGCATTGAAGCCCCTCACCTTGGGGACTTGCCTGTGTGCTTTTGAGCTGTGCTGGGTTCTGGGCCCCACATTGGACCACTTCTGTTTCTAGCCCACTGATTCCGGATTCTCACCCTATGCCTAGGGTTAGGCCTGCTTCCTCAGGACTGGAAGCCTAATGCCTTAATTCAAATAGGGGTCTCTGTGGGGCAGGGCAGAGTGCAGGATTGCTGGGTATATCACCGTCATTCCCAGGATACTAGCTTAACCCCCATTCCCTGGAAACTCTGCATGGAATTTATCCTTTGAGCACTTGAAGGACATTACAGGCAGCCTCACGGATGCAAGACATCCACTCCTGCCTGGTATCTCCCCCTACCTCTTCCTGGGGGTCATGGTTCCTCCCCCTTTTTTCGGTCATTCTGACCTTATTATTAATCATTGTATTTGCTTCTATAGTTGGTCCGTGCTTGTTTAACCTCTTGGTTCGTTCCCTTAGTGTCTTCTCCCCTGCAGAAATTCCACTTTCAGCTCTTAGGCTGCCAACCCCTACCCTTGACATCTTTCCACCCTGGACTCAGTTGACACTGTGTTCTGTACCCGACGCTGACCGCCTCTGCTTAACCTATTTTCAGCCCCTGTTCAGCAGGAAGCAGCTACTGAAGACAATGACCTTCATCCTTCCCCCCCCAAGAACTCTCCAAGATGTGGATCCCTAAGGACCTTGCGAGGTCCCTCCTGAGCCTGAGGTCATCCTCAAGTCTCCTCCCCTTATCTTGAGTTACCACATAACTTCCCCCTCACCCTGGATCATGGGATTCCTTGTCTCCTGCCCCGCCCTGGCTCATAATACTTCCTCTACCTGTGTCTTATCCTGTAAGGCTTATCCTACCCCTAAATCTCCACCCCCCAAAAAGAAACCCTGAAATCATGCCCCAGGCTGTATAGCTTTTGGTCTATATATAAGTCTGGTTCCTTCACTACATCAGTGCCTCTGTTTAGATCTCGGCCTGCTGCTTTTGCATCAATAAAGCTCCCAATGGCTACAGAGAGGGTCTAAGTGAATTCTTTCACATCTGATCAACCAGCTCTCCCAGCTCTGACCTCATTACCACTGAGCGCGCCCACATATAGGACTCTGCACATACGGCACTCTGTATGCGCAGGAGGGCTTGAAAACACTACAACGATGAGGGCAGGGGAAGAGGCGATGCTGCCCCCTCACACCAATCAGACGGACACAAGGAAGCACTGAGGGGCTGTCCGCTGGGCACTCGAATGTGGGAAGCCCAACTGCAGCCCATGAGGCCGAGGCTGGCAAGGGCGAGGCCAGCAGGATGCAGAGCACGGGCAGCACGGTCCCTTCATGTCCCTCTCAAGCTCCATCACTATGAGCTGAACGCCCTGGTCCGGCCTAGTCCAGCCTAGCCCAGTCCGGCCAGGAGAGTGCTGAGGGTCACGGCTGAAGCAGGACGGGAAGGCCAGGCAGGGCTCTCTATGAGGCTGACCCAGGTCAAGACCAGGGAGACAGAGTTCTCTCTCCATCCCACAAAACTCTCCCCAGATCAGTGTCCATTCCTTCTCCTCACTTCTATGTCCAAAGGAAACTCTACTTAGGTCTCCTAGTGGCCTGAAAGCAGCCCTAACTCCGATGAGGTACATACCTTGTACCCAGACAATGGGAGACACCACGTTGATGCCCGAGTCCAGCCCCAAGCCCCAAGGCCCGCTCCAAGGAGAGCCTCACCAGAACCCCGCCCCCATCAGAGAGAGCAGAACAAACCTCCAGATCTCCCTCCACCCTACCTGGCTCTCGAGGGAAGGACCCTTCCAAAGGTCTGTGCTGCCCACAAGAAGAAGAACTTTCTGGCCAGACATCTGAAAGAGGGATAATGGTAGATGGTTATTCTCCATCAACCCTCGGAGCCTTCCTTCTGGGAAGGGGACCAGGCCTGGACATTTTGATGTGAAGCCACAAGAGGGAGACACACTAGTGGAATTGAGAGGCATTGGCATCGCAGCAAAAGTAAGAAACTCCTGTGGCTGGGTGGGGGAGGCTTCGCCCCTTCCTTGCAGAGCCTCCCACTGGTGTGCCAGCTTCAGCCACAGAGGGCTCACGGGTGGAAAGAGCAGACAGCCACCTGGACACCAGGGCCTGCCTTCCGTCTCCCCATCCACAGCTGGTATGTACACAGGGGCCGGCATGCGGTTTAGACCCTAGACCCTGCTAGACCCCAGAGGGCAAGGACAGTCATCTGCCATTCCTTGTATCCCCAGCACAGGGCCTGGCATACAGGTGAGTGCCCAACACCGGACAACCGGCAGCACAGCTGCAAACGCTGCCCATGGAAGGTGGGCCCACCACATGATAGCGCCTCTCTTCTGAGCTCATTTGTGCATATCCCATCTCCCCAGTCTTCCTAGCCTCAATGTCCTCGTTCCCCTTGCCCTGGGGGCCTGTTAATATCTGAATTATTAAACTAAATGAAAGATGAGTCACTGGGTAACAAGCTTTTAGCTGGGGTAAAAAGGGTCAAAAATTAACCCTTCGCTAAAACCCCAGGCAAACATACAGTCCCTGGTATCAGAGCCAGGCCCCTCTCACCTGATGCGCAATTCTCTTAAGCGGCCCTCACGGTTCCAGGAGTAGGCCAGCTGACTTGGAGGAGGGTGTCCTTTACTTGGTGTCCGCCGCCAAGGCATGGAGGGCACTTTGCTCCTCGGCACCTTCGGAGGCTGCTGCATCCCAGCTGCGTCTTTCTTTAAAGCCCTAAGGGGGAAACACCACCAGCCACCGGTGGAGATATCACAATCAGGTCTCACCATCAATAAGAAAGGCCCACAGAGGCACCAGCACCAAGCAAACACCCAGAACCTCAGGGGAGGTGTAGACGGTGCCACGGCTGCACTCAATGTATCCTCACAGCCCAAAAGCTCTTCTTAGCCAGCCCTTCCCTTGTCACTGGCTCCTTCCCCGTCACTTCCAGTCTCCCTCATCCTTAGGAAGCCTCCATCTGCCCGTTCCAAGCCCCTGGCCATCAGCCTTGGCCTCTCCTCTGGGTCTCCTCTTGGCGGCCTCCACCTCCATTCCTCCCTCTCCTCTAGCCCTCCGCCATGCGCCTCCCACCTCCACCCCACAGCCGAGGCTCTGCTCTGCAGTGACCGGTGAGTTCTCCCGCCTTCTCTCTGCACAGCTGACTCTCTCCTCCGGCCTTCTGGGGCTGGGCTATCTCCCGCTCCTCCTCCCACCAGTCACCCTCGCTGGCTCATCATCATCATCCTCATCGCACCCTAAAACCTTGGTCCGGGGCCTCTTTTCTCTCTCTGGCTTAACCATCATCTCTGCACACTCCTCCTGGAGCTAGAGACCCAGGCCCAGGCTCCCTGAGCATCAGACCCGCCTCCCCGCCTGCCGGAGACACGTCCCTCACTGACCAGGCCTGGCTTTGTGACTGAGCCGCCTGGCACGGTCCACTGGGCTGCGGACAGCAGCTCAGAGTGTGTGCCCACTCTCACCCCTCCCTTTGACCTCTGGGCAAACCATGAGGGATGGAAACCTCCCCGCCTCCCCGCCCTATGCTCCCTCTAGAAAACTAAGAATCTTGTTTTCTTGGTGTCTGTCTGAAGCCTCGGCCTCACGTTTATGTCTCATCCCCGCCAAAAGCTTAGCGGGCTTCTAAATTTAGGGAAAGGTCCAAGCGCCGCAGGGAGGAATCCTCGGTCACACCAAACAGTCAGTCAGCCTAGTGGGAAGATGCTTCCAGTTAGTTCGATGACAGAAGCATCCCATGAATCCTCCTGGAGGAGGCTGGTGAAGAAGTGAGGGGCTGGAGGACAGTGACTCCCTAGAGGGTCCCTACAACCCAACAGCATTGTTTCTGTTTGAGGAAGCAAAGACCGCTTCTTCCTGGAGGTCGTCTCCAGCTTGACGCTGCCTGTGGAAGCTTGTCTTTTGTTGGGAATCCTACACACTGAGAGTGGAAATGGCCTTGCGGCAGAGAGGTTTTCAAAGGCAGGACAGAGCGCTGTCCCTAAGAAGACCTAGGCACACAGGGGGCAGCTCAGCGGGTACAAGGCTAGGCCCGGAGTCGAGAAGACCCAAATTCAAATCTGACCTCAAATGCTCACTAGCTGTGTGGCCCTGGGCAAGTCGCTGAACCCTGTCTGCCTCAGTTTCCTCATTTACAAAACGAGCTGGAGAAGGAAATGGCGAACGCCTCCAGTATCTCTGCCAAGAAAACCCCAATGGGGTCATCGAGAGCTGGACGTGACCAAAAAGCACCTGAACAACCACAAAGAACCCCAGATCTTTTTCACACAAATGATTCTCGTGTTCAGACATGACTGAACAACCACAAAGAAGACCCAAGCTCGGGTCTAAATTTATCTCGGGCAAAAACTGTTCCAAAAACACAGAGTACACAGGAGCAGCTGGGTGGCGCAGTGAGTAGAGCACAGGCCCTGGAGTCAGGAGGACATGAGTTCAAATCCAGCCTCAGACCCTTGACACACTTACTAGCTGCATGACCTTGGGTAAGTCACTTACCCCAGATATCCCTGCCTTCCCCCCTGCAAAAAACAAAACAAATCACAGAGTGCCACATTTGGGAGCTGAACTTGGCAGATTCTTAGGAAAGGACTTAATAAAGTCTTTTACACTCTTCTTGGGGGAAAGAGGACAAGCAGCATACTGACCCAGAGCGTACACAACCAGGTAGCTGCAGGACTGCTCGGGAAGCTGGGCTGCAGGAGAATTCATTAATAATCCAGCAGCACCTTAAAAGGACGTCTCCAGTGGAGTGCCACGGGGATCTGCTCCACTTTTATGGAGACTCTGCCCACTCATCAAGTCTGCGGGTGACCCTGAGCCGAGAAGCATGGCTAACACAGCAGACGACGGTCAGGATGAAAAAGCTTTCAGAATGCTGGAACGCCACGATAAAGCACATTTAATCAGCACAAACACAAGGTCTTAAATCGGAGTCATCCTTGTAAGAGATATCAGGGAGCCCTGGCTCAAGAGCGAGGGCAGGGGCCAAAGTCAGAGCCCACGAGGTGACCGGAGTAGGGCTCGCTGCTTGGCCGGGGCAGGCCTGACTCGGGACGCTTTTAATCCCAGAGCAGCCTGGCCAGAGGCCCACGGACCAGAGAACCCTTCCTTCCCAAGGCCGGCCACGAGGTCAGGCCCAGCCTGAAACCACGCTGAGCCTCTCCATGACCTCGGAGCCACTCTGAGCTTCGGGATGTACCAGGCGTTCTTGACCATCCTAAGGACCGTGCAGCCCCATGAACCACCGGAGCCCCTCCGGCCCACACTCCTCATTACGTCCTTGGCCTCTCCCGGGTCTGAATCGAACGTGACTCGGATCCAAGGCTCAATGCGCTTGGTTGAGGCCTGCGTCTCACCTGGCCTTGGCCTTGCTCCCCAGGGTCACTTTGGTTCCTCGCTGGCTGAAATCCAGGTCAGCCTCGGTCCTAGCCTCCGCCCGCAGAGAGCTCGCCCCGGGTTTGGTCCGGGACATCTCTCAGCTGTCGGAGAGACCTGCAGAGAGAAAGGCCAGGGGTCATCTCTGGGGCCTCCCGCCCTGCTGCGGGGCAAACACGCGGTGCTTCTCGTCAGTTACCGCATTCTAGGCTGCCTGAGATCCCCAGCCCTTGGACAGAGGCATGGTGGGCATGTGCTGGGACACAAAGGACCCCTGTATGGGCTGGTGATGGAAGGGGGAGCGCAGATCACTGACAGACGCAACCCCCCACCATGCCAAAACAGCAGGGACCGGGCGTGGGGAGAGGGGCATCCTCCTCATTAACTAAACTCCCCAAAATGTCTGTCACCTCTGCCTCAGTTTCCTCATCTGTAAAATGGGACAACAGCAGCCCCTACCCGCCCAGGGTGGTCTGCGCTGACCAAATGGGTGAACATTCAGGAAGCATTTTGCCCACTTTAAGGCACTATGTGAATGCCCGACTCCCTTATTTTACAAATGGGGAAACCAAGGCACCAGACGGTAGTGATTTGCCCAGGGTCACACAGCTGGTGAAGTCCCACAGGCAGGATCCGAACCCAGGACTCTGAAACACCGGGCTGCCTTTCCTGGGCACAGAGCCCGCATGAGCTGGGTCCTTTAAGAGGCAGGGAAACTGCGGCCAGGGCGGAAGTGACTCGCCAAATGCCTACAGGGGGCACTCACTGGGGCCAGGATTCGAACTCCCATTCAGTGCCCCCCCCGATCTTCTACCAGCTGGACACACAAATCAAAGTCCAGAGAGGTAAAGCCACTAGGCCCAGTCACCCAGAGAGCAGGAATAGGCCCAGGGCGCAGGCGCCAGGCCCGCGCAGGCGCACACGGCCCCCTCCCTCGGCGCCTATGGCGGTGCTCTCTCCTATCCTACCCGGGGCTAGGGGTTGGGGGCTGGGGCTGAGGCCGGAGCTGGGCCCGTTGTCCTCCAGCCGAAAGGACCGAGAGGGCCGCCACTGCGGGGAAGAGGTGCCTGAGGTGCGGCCCAGCCAGGCCTGCGGTGAGGGAAGCAAGGAAAGTGACAGGGCGGGGGTCGCCGCCCCCCCCCGCGAGCACTCCCAGGTGCCTCCTCACATCGCCGACTTCCCGCGCCTTCCGCAGGCTCCGCCCCCGTCGCCTTGGAGACGCGAGGACGCCGGGAAAAGCCGGAGGAAGTGGTGGCGGATTGAGTCTGCGCAGCCGCAGTCCTGCTGTTCCTCTTCTCACTCCGTCTTTATTTCTCCTCCCCAGTCTTGAAGTACCTAACTTCGCGCCATTAAAAAAAAAAAAAAAAAATTTGCAGAAGCTGAATTACTGAAATGCCTTCTTTTTACGGGCTTTCAGGGTCTCTTGTGGCTCTGAGAGTTCGGTGAACGTGGAGAGTGACAAGTACTTTCAGGCACCCCGCGGACAGCCCCGTGGGGGAGGACCTTCTAACCAGTGCCCAGTAAACATTAACAGGGGCCTTGCGAGGGTCGAAGCCACCGAGGCGATCCCAGGCAGCAAGCTAGAGCGCCCCTCGCGCCCCGGAACCATAGAGACAAGCGGCTCCGCCCACGCTGGGAGCCAAGCGCCGACTCAGCGCGCCCTGTGGCCGCGGAGGAATCTGGGCTCTTGGAGCTGGTACTTTCTTCGCGGATTCCCTTTCATTCGCTGCGAGCAGCACCTCTTCCACTTCTTTGGGCGCCCAGAGAGGCACTTTCTAAAAACTTAATAAATGTGTTAATTTGAAAGGTGGAAGAAATAACAAAGCAGAGATGTATAAGAAAGATCTCAGTTCGAATTTTACTCAGCTATTGTGTCCAGTCCTGTGCTAGACGCAGGGGAAGGAACTCAGTTGCAACAAGAAGTGTGATTTTGTAGGTAAACGGAATTTTCAATGAAGAAATTCCGTCTACTAATGAAAATTGGCACCTCTGCAATTCCTAATCTTCTTGAGTTTCCTGGGAATGTTAAGGGGTGAAACATGAAAGCCCTTGTCTTCGGAGACGTGACATTCGACTGGAGGAAAATATATACATATGGGAGTATATGTAAAAGAAACGCAGGGGGTGGGGGACGTGATCCTCACATTCTGGAAGGAATTTTTTTTTTTTTGAGTCGATCTCCTTCTCTCACCCAGGCTGGCGGTGCAGGGGCCACTCAAGGGCCTGATCCCAATTCTGGTTAGCTCAGGAGCTTTGACCTGTCCCGGGGTGTGCCCCTCTGTAGGCAGTATGGCGGTCCCTCGGTTCCTGGGGACTCACATTGGTGCTGGTATTAGTAAGGACACCTGATTCACTTAGCCCACTGAAACTCACAATTCCCAAGCTCAACGGATCCACCATGCCCTCAGCCTGTACCCCAAAAGTTATTAAACTGTGTATACCCTCGCTGGCCGCTATAACCTCCTTAAGGTGTTCTCCTTTAAAGCCCCTGCTTTTAGCACTGTGGCTAGCAAATTGATTACAAAAATATTCCTAACATCTCTCTTCGCGGAGCTGTATCAACAAATTGAATATGAACACAATGGACTATCATTATGCCATTAGAAATGATAAAACAGATGATTTCAGAAGCTGGAAAGACTTTTTTTAACTTTATTTTTTTAAAAATTAGTATTTTATTTTTCCCCAGTTATATGTAAAAACAATTTTTAACATTCATTTTTAAAACTTTGAGTGCCAGATTCTCTCCCTTCCTTCTTCCCATTGAGAAAGCAATTCAATATAGGTTGTACATGAATAGCCATACAAAACATTTCCATGTTAGTCATGTTGTGAAAGAAAACATAGACCAAGAAACAAACCTCAAGAAAAATAAAGTTTAAACAATATGCTTCAATCTGCATTCAGACACCATCGGTTCTTTCTCTGGGGATGTTTAGCATTTTTCATCATAGGAGTTATCTTGGATCATTGTATTGCTGAGAATAGCTGTCATTCACAGCTGATCATCTTACAATATTGCTGTTATTTTGTGCACAGCTCATTTCACTTTGCATCTATTCATGTAAGTCTTTCCAAGTTTTTCTGAGAAGATCCTGCTCATCATTTCTTTGTTTGGTTTTTTTTTTTTAATTTTTTTTTGTTTGTTTTTTTTGAGGGAGGAAGGCAGGGCAATTGGGGTTGTGATTTGCCCAAGGTCACACAGCTAGTAAGTGTGTCAAGTGTCTGAGGCTGTATTTGAATTCAGGTCCTCCTGACTCCAGGGCTGGTGCTCTACTCACTGAGTCACCTAGCTGCCCCCTTTTTTTCTTTTTCTCATCATTTCTTACAGCACAATACTATTTCATCACAATCACATAGAGCAATTTGTTTAGCCATTCCCCAATTGATGTGCATCTCCTCAATTTCCAATTCTTTGCCACCAAAACATAGAAAGTAAAATTTTCTATTCAGCTCTAGTCTTTTCATCCAGAATGTTTGAAAGTCCTATATTTCATTGAACATCCATTTTCCCCCCTTGAAATTTTGTTGCGTAGGTGATTGATTCTTGGTTGTAATTCTAGCTCCTTTGCTTTCTGGAATATCATATTCAAAATCCTGCCATCCTTTAATGTGGAAGCTATTAAATGTTGTATATCTAGACTGTGGCTCCATGACACTTGAATTGTTCCTTTCTGACTACTTGCAATATCTTCTCCTTGACCTGGGACCTCTGGAATTTGGCTACATTATTCCTAGGAGTTTTCATTTTGGGACCACTTTCAGGAGGTGATTGGTGGATTCTTTCAATTTCCATTTTATTCTTTCGATCTAGAATATCAGGGCAATTTTCCTTGGTAATTTCTTAAAAGATGAGGTTTAGGCTCTTTTTTTTGATCATGAATTTCAGGTAGTCCAATAATTTTATATTGTTTCTCCTGGATCTCTTTTCCAAGGCAGTTATTTTTCTAGTAAAATACTTTACATCGTCTTCTATTTTTTCATTCTTTTGATTTTGTTTTATTTTCTTGGTTTCTCATAAATCATAAGCTCAATTCTAATTTTTAAGGAATTATTTTCTTCAGCGAGCTTTTGTATCTCCTTTTCCATTTGGCCAATTCTGTTTTTTAAGGCATTCTTCTCCTCATTGGCTTTTTGGACCTCTTTTACCATTTGGCCTAGTCTATTTTTTAAGGTGTTATTTTCTTCAGTATTTTTTCATGTCTCCTTTCCAAGCTGTTGACTCGTTTTTCATGATTTTTTAGAAAATTTGTTTGCTCTTTTTTAAAATTTATTTTTAGTTTTCAACATTCATTTCCACAAGATTTTGAGTTGCAAATTTTCTCCCCATCTCTATCCTCCCCCCACCCCAAGATGGCATGTATTATGATTGCCCCTTTCCCCAATCTGCCCTCTCTTCTATCACCTCACTCTGCCCCCCATTCCTACTCCCCTCACTTTGTTGTAAGGCAAGATAGATTTCTATACCCCATTGCCTGTATATCTTATTTCCCAGTTGCATGTAAAAACAATTTTTTTTAACATTTGTTTTTAGAACTTTGAGTTCCAAATTCTTTCCCTTCTTCCCTCCCCACCTACCCTCCTTGAGAAGGCAAACAATTCAATATAGGTTATACATGTATCGTTATGAAAAACACTTCCATAATAGTCATAGTGTGAAAGACTAACTATATTTCCCTCTATCCTATCCAATCCCCCTTTATTCAATTTTCTCCCTTGACCCTCTCCCTTTTCAAAAGTGTTTGCTTTTGGCTACCTACTGCCCCAATCTGCCTTCCCTTCTATCATTCCCTCCCTTTTAGCCCCTTCCCCCCTACTTTCCTATAGGATAAGATACCCATTTGAGTGTGTATGTTATTCCCTCCTTAAGCTAAATCCAATGAGAACAAGATTCACTCATTCAGTTTCACCTACCCCCTCTTCCCTTCCAATAAAACTGCTTTTTCTTGCCACTTTTATGTAAGATAATTTACCCCATTCTATCTGTCCCTTTCTCCTTCTCCCAATATATTCCTCTCTTACCCCTTAATTTTATTTTTATATCATCCCTTCATATTCATTTCATGATTTTCTTGCATCCCTCTCATTTCTCTTCCAGATTTTTCCTCTACCTCTCTTAGTTGATTTTCAAAATCCTTTCTGAGCTCTTCCATGGCTTGAGATCAATTCATATTTTTCTTGGAGACTTTAGATGTAGGAACTTTGACTTTGTTATCTTCTTCTCAATGTGTGTTTTGATCTTCCTTGTCACTATAGTAACTTTCTATGGTCAGAATTGTTTCCTGTTGTTTGCTCATTTTCTCAATCTATTTCTTGACTTAATGCTTTGTTAAGGTAGGGTTCTGCTTCCAGAGTGGAGAGTGCATTGTTCCAAACTTCAGGGGTTTTGTGCAGCTGTTTTCTGAGATACTTCTAGAGATATGTAAGTTTTCAGTTCTTCCTAGGTGGTATGATCTAATGAGTTGTTTACTACTTTTTTTTTAACTGCTCTCCTGGCCTATGCTCTGGTCTGTGAGTGACAAGCACTCTTTTCTGCTTTGGAATTGTAACGAGGGTCCCAGTTCCACTGCAGCTGCAAGCTCTGGTGTGCTGGTGCTCCTCCTTGCCCTGGGACTGCTACCCAGGACTTCGACCTGGATCTAAGTAAGGGCAAAGTGACAGATTCCTGCCTCAGCGTAATCTCCTTCTGACCAATTATTTGACCCCCTTACCATCCATGGGCTGAGAGCTCCAGAAGCAGCTGCTGTCACTGCTGATTCAGTGGCTCCAAGGTTTGCTCCTTGTTTGCTGGGGCAGGGACTATGCTAGTATAGCCTGCGCTGGACTGTGCTCCACTCTCGCTCAGATGCACCAGACCTTTCCTGGTGACTTTTTAAATTGTCTTGGGCTGGAAAATTATTTCACTTCATCCTTTTGTGGGTTCTGCTACTCTAGGAATTATTTTATGTTGTTATTTAAAGGTGTTAAGAGGAGTTCTGTGGAGAGCTAAGGCAAGTCCCTGCCTTTTCTTCACCATCGTGGCTCTGCCCTACCCCACCCAAGACTTGTGAACTCATGTAGAATATAGGGAGCAGACAGAACCAAATGAACAATTTATGCAAAAGATTACAACATTATAACGGAAAGACCTTAGAATTCTGATCAACACAATGATAAAACACACCGCTCACCTTCTGAAGGAGAGGGGTGATGAACTGAAGATACAGAAAAACATGGCCAGTGTGGGAATTTGTTTTGCTGAACTATGCGGATATTTATTAATTTTAATTTTTTTAATTATTTTTCAGAGTTTTTGTTTGTCTTGATATTCTGGGGGGAGGGGAGTAGGAGGGACGGATGAATAAAAGTTCACAAAACAAATGAAGTGGGGCAGCATTCTCACTCTCTGCCGCCCACTGGAACACCATGGGCTCAAGGCAGCAGCCTGGACAGGGAGAGCCTCATCTTGGAGATCAGCAATAGGAGACCTTAGGCCAGTCACTGGACCTCGGCTTCCTCCCTGTAACTTGAGGATATTGGACAAAATTGCCTCAGCACTTCCTTCCAGGTCGAGATGAATGACATTATGATACTGGTGTGGCAGAAGCCATCTCCTACTCCCTCCTCGGCCCATACTCAAAGTCTGGGTTCCAGACTAGCACAAGGAAGTTGGGGGGAGGGGGCGCTTGGTTCTTGCTAGGTGATCTAATACTGAAAGGATGTTTTGTACCATGGACATCTCCTCCACAAATACCAGGTGTTGCAGAGGAGAGAAGGGGAGAGGGGATGATAAAAAACAAATAGAGGGAGAGATAGAAGAGAAGGAGAAAGGGGGGAGACAGAAAGAGAGGGGAAAATAGAGAAGAGGAGAGGAGAGATAAAAAACAGAAGGAGGAAGAAGAGGAGAGATTTTAAAAAGGGAGAGAGAAAAGAGAGACAGGGAAGAAGAGAGATAGGAAGACAGAGAAAGAAGGGGAGGGATAGAGAGGCTGGGGCTGAAGAGTTGCAAAGACACAATCAGACACAGATGCACAGGGAGGCTCAGAGACCATAGGAAAGACCATTTCTGCCCCCTCTGCCAAAGCTTTGTCCTAACAGGCTCCACCATTTCTTTCACTGAAATCGCAAAATAAAACAAAACCTCCAATCCACAGCATTTCTGACAAAGGGATCAATCAATCATTTATTAAGCACCAACAATCATTTATTAAACATACCAGGCAAGGTGCTAAATGCCGGTGATACAAATATGAAAAAAAGAGAGATTGCTCCTCGGGCAATGCCTGGGCTGAGTTCTCTCTTCAAGTGCAGGTTTAGAGTTCTGGGCCTAGCCTCCAATGGGAGAGGCAGAGGCCAGGGATGAGGTGGAGGACCCAGGACAATAAGAATGATGACGAGCTTCCTGGGACATGGGGAAAAGTCCCAGAATAGCACAGCCAGGTGAGAGATGAGGAGATATCAAAAAGACTAATAACTAAAGAGCCAACCAACCCAACTGGCTCTTATCAGTCATTTCCCAAAGTGGGCACACCTGCCAGGGGAGAGTCATTCCCGAAGGGAGGAGCCAGGAAAAAAAAACTGCACCCCTCACATGGGGGTGAGAACAAGCAAAGAGAGAGTAACTCTCTCTGCTTACCAGTCACTCCCAGCTGACTCAATCATTTCTGTTTAAGTATCAGTCTAGATTCATTGGTTCTCTCTCTTCTCCCCTCTCTCCAGAATGGGCAGCATGTAAAACTCCCTCTCAGGGATTTCCCATGAATGGTGGGAGAGACCCAACTCCAGCAAAAATACAACTTTCAACACCTGGTACTGGACACACATCCTGTGCAGGCAAGCCTAAGCTTGTGCCTTTGGCCTCTGGATATCTCTTTTGCTTTGTTTCTTTCCTCATTATAGGTGACTACGTTTTAACCCTGAGATGGCTGTTTCTAGCTTGGGAGGTGACCTTGAGAACTGAAAAACTCTGGAGCTTCCAGTCCCTCATTTGGAGCTGCCTGGCAAGAGGAGTCCCTGCATTGGAGAGGGCCGATACTGACCAGAGGAGAAACCCATCCTCTGGCTTAGCTTGCCAAAGGCCACAGAAGCTGTGGGAGACTGGGCAGGGCCAAGTCAAAGGGGGAGAGCTGGCTCAATAGTCCTGCAAATAGCTTCATTTTCTTTTTGGTGCTCTAAGTCTCAGTCAATTGGGAGAGTAGAATGGTAATTATATCATTGCTAAATGTTTACGTTTCCTTAATGCATGCTTTGGTGACTTTAGCATTTCTTCTGTGTGAGGAAAATAAATAGCTGTCCCATACCTGTTCTATATTGGACATTAAGTACCTTTCTGCCCCTATGGAAGAAGTCCTTAAAAATGAGCCAAATCTAAAATTTGAGTGATTTACCCTGTGGCTCAGGAGAGGGAGTGTAAAGAGCCAAATAGCTTGAGAACACAAACTTGACCTTTCTTTTTAGGGATCAGGCTCCTCCAGGAATGAATCCATTTTTTTGTGTGGATCTAGACCCAAGAGTTAAAGAGTTTAATCATGATAACTCGCTAATCATAGCAAACACTTTTTTTTAACAACCTAAAAGGCGACTGTACACATGGACATCACCAGGAGGTTAATATAGAAATCAGATTAATGATATACTTTGAAGCCAAATTTGGAGAAACCCAACAGTTGGCTAAAACAAGATCTGGAGCTGACTGTGGCTCAGATCATGAGCATCTTATTGCAAAATTCTGACTTAAATTGAAGAAAGTAGGGAAAACCATCAAGCCATATGGATATTACCTAAATAATATCACTTATAAATATGAAGTGGAAGTGATAAACAGATTTAAGGGATTAGATCTGGTAGACAGAGTGCCTGAAGAACTATGGGAAGAGGTTCACAATATTGTACGAGAAGCAAAAAACATTCCAAAGGAAAAAAAAAGAGCAAGAAAGCAAAATGCCGGTCTGATGGGGCTTTACAAATAGCTGAGGAAAGAAGGGAAAAAGAAAGGGAAAGATATACCTAACTGAACGCAGAATTCCAGAAAATAGCAAGGAGAAATAAGGTTTTCTTAAATGAGCAATGCAAAGAAAGAGAAGAAAGCAACAAAACAGGAAAGACGAGATCTCTTCAAGAAAATTAGAAATATCAAGGGAAAGTTTCATGCAAAAATAGGCATGATAAATGACAAGAATGGGGGTGGAGTGAAGATGGCAGCTAGAAAGCAGGAATTAGCATGAGCTCCCCGCCAAGTCCCTCCAAAAACCTATAAAAATGGCTTTGAACCAATTCTAGAACTGCAGAACCCACAGGGTAGCAGAGGGAAGGAGGGCTCTAGCCCAGCGCAGCCTGGATGGTCTCTGGGTAAGGTCTATCCCACACAGAGCTGGGAGCAGAGAGGAGCAGAGCCCAGCATGGGTGGTGCAGACCAAGGAGACCAGGAGCATGCCCTAGTGCCCTGAATCAGTGAGCTGCAGCAGTTACCAGACCTCTCAACCCACAAACACCAAAGACAACAGAGAAGGTTAGTGGGAAAAGCTGCTGGGGACAGGGAGTTTGTGGTTTGGCCACCACCCCAGGGGCAGCAGAGGTGGGGCAGCTACAGAACTACAGCTGCAGTTGCTTCCGGCCCCAGGCCCACCTGGTGGGAGGAATGAAGTGGAGGATCAGAGCAGGAGTGAAGAGCCTGCTGAAGATCCAAGTCTAGTCTGGTTCTTGGGGAAGGAGGAGTGCTGATAAGGCAGCGCATCCCCCCAAGTGTGGAACATAGAACTCTTTAGTCTACAAGCAGTCATACCCCGTTGAAAAGCTCAAAAGTCAAGTAAGTTGTCTGGGAACATGGCCAGGCAGCAAAAACGCACCCAGATTCAGTCTCAGACTCTGGAATCCTTCTTTGGTGACAAAGAAGACCGCAACGTACAGCCAGAAGAAATCAACAAAGTCAAAGAGCCTACAACAAAAGCCTCCAAGAAAAACATGAACTGGTCTCAGGCCATGGAAGAGCTCAAAAAGGATTTGGAAAAGCAAGTTAGAGAGGAAAAATTGGGAAGAGAAATGAGAAAAATAAGAGAAAACCATGAAAAACAAGTCAAGGACATGCTAAAGGAGACCCAAAAAAAATACAGAAAAAAATACTGGAGAAAACAACACCTTAAAAAATAGACTAAGTCAAATGGCAAAAGAGCTCCAAAAAGCCAATGAGGAGAAGAATGCCTTGAAAGGCAGAATTAGCCAAATGGAAAAGGAGGTCCAAAAGACCACTGAAGAAAATACTACCTTAAAAATTAGATTGGAGCAAGCGGAAGCTAGTGACATTATGAGAAATCA
>CM053622.1:8330148-8391402 GCA_028646595.1 Phalanger gymnotis
CCCCCCCCCCCCACCCCAGCTTTAGCAGAAACTGGGCCTCAGGGTCGGTCAGGTGAGAGGTCAGAGGCTTGTAAGCATGTGCATGCTTTTTGAGAAGACAGGGGAATTAGAGAGGCCAAACCAAGTTGAACCAGCTCAAGCTTATCTAGGGTCTGGTCTTGATCAAGAGTCCAGGCCTACTGAGTTGCATAATTTGCATATGTTAAAGAGGGAAAGTGAGGGAAGTAAAAGAATGTAGTTTAATCCTAAACTAAGACAAGGAAAATCTAATTAACTTTACTTTTGCTTCTCTATCCTTATTATCCTATCTATATAAACTGTATAACCTAGGAAAACTATGTAAAAAATAAGGATTGTAAACTAACCATAACTCTAGCAGGAGTGGAGGGAATAGTTACCCCTGCTCCTGGAGCCATATCAGTGTGTGAATGTTCCAGTGAGTACTATGCTCCTTCTCTTGAGGAGTGTAATAAAATACCTTATTCTAGTCCTGAGTTCTTTGGGTGAGAATGTATAAATCACACAGATATTCCTAAGGTCAAGTGAAAAAAAAGCACTGAGCAGCACAAGCTCTTCCCAGGATTAGTCCTGTATCTTGCCTTGGGGTGTCCTGTGATTCCCCACTGCAGTGTTATGAGGGCTACCACTCTCAATTTCCTGGGGAACCCTGTGGTCTGCACAGCCTTCTTAAAGGGATATCACTTGGGACTTCCGGCCCTGTCTCAGGAGCCTTTGTGATCTTACTGCCATCCTGAGGGGCCATCGCTTGGGTCCTCCTTAGGGTCTGACCCCTAGGAGGCCCTGTGATCCCCACAGACTAAGGGGGGGGGGCTACCGCTTGGCCTTCCCCTGGGAATCCTGTGGTCCACACAGTTTTCCTTAGGGATTATCACAGGGTTCTTCCTCAGGACTTTGGCCCTGCCTAGGAAGTCCAGTGATCCCCAAAACCATGTTTTCTCACAATTTGGGGAAGTCCAGTGATCCCCAAAACCATGTTTCTCACAGGGTTGACAAGCTTACTTTAATTCAGCATACAAATATCATTCACTTAATTCAGGGGAAAAAAACCACCACCCTGAACTTCAGAACAAACACAAACAAATTACAAACATGGACAGACAGACCCAATACAATTCATAGTTACCAACACCTAGGTTCAGCCCGGGAGCTCAGAACAAGGGCTGGCCCAGAGTCACACGCACCACCACTGCTGCGAGAAAGAGCTCCAAAGAAGAGGCGGCCAATGCCTGGTTTTATATCTTTTTCAGTGTCAGGGATGAGTCACACATGCCACTCACCCACGTGACCTAAAATCATCACAAAGAGGTGGACTTAAACCCATGTGGTATAAGAGCTTTTGATGCCCCAAACCTATCACTCAAACTCATTTGTAAACTAGGCCCTCCCCTGAGTTAGCCCCACCTTGGGCCCCACCTTAGTTACCAATCCACACCCACATAGGTTTGGTTAACACCTAATAGGGGTTAGAGCCTGGGGCTTAGCACTTAGTAAGACTCAATGAAATACCCTGAATTCCTCAAAGCAAACAAAAGCCAAACTTGTTGAACTAAGTGCTAAGGAGCCCATTTTGCTTATCAACACAGGGGGGCAGTAAGGGAAGGGCTGCGTTGAGAAATTTCTTCCCCACCCCCTGCTGGAAGTCCAAGGGAAATAAAACCTAGAAGACAAACTCAATGGAGCAGGTCCAAAACAGGCAGAGATAGCCAGTTGTCTTTCATCCTGTAGTCTACAGAGTGGGTAGCTCCTCCTGACTCCAGCTCTCCATCAGTGACCCTATGACTGAGTTGCCAGTCACGATCAATACAACCCCCCAATCACCAGGGACCAATCAAGAGTTGTTTTATCATCCCAGGAAGGCACGTGTCCCACCACAAGAGGCCAGAGGGCACATGCACCTCCATGGGAGGTGACTGAACCCAGCGATCACTCTGTTACCCTGCGATAATCAAGTGCAACAGAGATCCACAAAGTGATTATATGTGTGTGTACATGTATACACACATACACACACGTGTATATATATACATATATATATGTCCCAAAGCCCATTGGTATGGGGCTCTCTCCTTATTGGTGGAGATCAATGCACTGAGTCTGCATGAGAGGTAGAGTGGAATTGGTAAGACCCAGAGAAAAGAGAACTCCAGTCTTTAGGTTTTCTTTGAATCAACGAGTCTCCAGATTTTTGCGTGCTTCTGCTTTCTAGCTTCAAGAGAGAAGGGGGAGGAGGCCAACCCCACTTCAGGTTCTTGAAGGAAAAGACTCTGAGGAAACAGGAGAGGAACCAGTAGTCTCCATCATGTCCCTGTCCTCAGCTTCCTTCTCTCGAGAATGGATAGAATAAAGGCATCATAGAGGGTGTGCTCATGACATCTGCAGGTGACCCTAAGCTAGGAGGGATGATGGCTAACACAGTGCTTGACAGACTGTGTCAAAGAGATTGTTACAGGCTAAAGCACTGGGATGGATTTAATAAGATGAAATCCAAAGGGATAAATGCAAAGTTTTCCACATGGTCCAAAAAATCAGTTTCACAAGTGTAGGCAAGAGAAAGCATGGTGAGATATAGCATTTTGAAACCTTAGGATTTGAAGAGAATTTAAAAGTCACAGAATTTTAGATCTCAAGCTGGAAGAGACCTTGGCAGTCATCTGTTCATTTTATAGATGAAGAAGCAGAATCCCAGAGATTTGCCCAAGGTCACAAAGGTTGTAAGTGGTAGAGCAGGAATTCCGAGCCAGTTTTTCTGACTCATGTTCAGCCCCTTTCTACCTCACCCAGCTGCCTCCACCCAGGTCTCTTGTCTTAACTATCTTTCTTTACTAGTAAGAAGAGTTCACTTTGGAGTATGGCAAAGGGAGGCATTTCCAAAAATGATGGGAATGTAAAACACAAAACCTAAAAGCTATTTTTTAAAAAAGGAGCATGTATTATAATATATAATAAATATAAATGGCATAAAAACATTATGAATATAACATATAATAATTAAAATATTATGTACTAAAATATCTTTTTCTGTAAAACACAAAATCTATTTTTAATTGGTTTAAAGGACTGGGGAGATTTAGAGAAAGAAAAGATGGAGAGGCATGATAGCTGTCTTCAAGTACTTGAAAAGGGTCTAGATGGGTTCTGTTTGACCCCAGTAGACAGAACAAGGAATAAGCAACAATTAGATACCTATTATTTGCCAGGCATTGTGCTACGCACTTTACAAATATCACCTCATTGGATCCTCATCACAGGCCTATGAGGAAGGAGCTATTATTATCTTTATTTTAGAGATGAGGGAAATGAGACAAAGGTTAAGTGATTTGCCCAGGGTCACACAGCAAGTTCCTGTCTAAGGCCAAATTTGAACTCAGATCTTCCTGACTCCAGCCCTAGTGGCACACCCACTGTGCCACCAAGTTGCATCTCCTGGGTCGAGGTTGCAGAGGTACCTTCAAGCTTGATGTCAGAACAAGCTTCCTGACATGGCTGCCCAACAGTGAAATGGGTGACCTCAAGAGGGGATGGTTCCTCCTCACTGGGGTTCTTCAAGCAGAGGCTTATATAGGCTGGACTCAGAGGTCCCTTCCCACTCTTAGATTCTCTGCTTTTGTGGCAAACATATCCTTGCCAGAAAGGATGACAACTGCAGTGGAAGCTTGGTTTTAGATTAGATTCGATCTTCATTCAATTCAATAATCATTCATTAAGTGCCTAATGTGTACAGAGTCCTGTGATCCTGTCTTGAGAGGGCCAGTGGAAGGAAATGTTTAGCTTGGAGATAAAGAGACGTAGGCTTTAACTATTGGAAAAGTTCTCCAGGGGAAGACAGCTTCTTCTTGGTTTGCTTGGTCCCGGTGGGCAGAATGAGGTGAAAGTTCGGACTTGACTTCTATGTAAGGAAGAGCTGGTCTTTCAAAGAGATGTAAATGTTTAATATTTAAAAGATTATGAATTCATAAACAGGTTTTTTAATTGATTTTAATTTTTTTCACTTATCAAACATTTATCTTTTCTCCCTTCTAGCTCCCATCACTTCCCTCATTGAGGGGGAAAGCCCCCTGTAACAAATTATGCACAGTCAACTAAAACAAATGCCCACTTTGGCTATGTCCAGAAATGTGTGTCTCCTTCTGCCCACGAGTCCCCTCTGTTGGGAGGCGGCTAGTATTCTTTTTCATTATGTTCTGGAATCATGTTGATGTGGTTTTGATTACAGTTCTTTAAATCTTTCAGAATCATTTGACTTTACACTATCGATGTTACAGTATAAATGGTTCTCCTGGTCCTACTGGCTCCACTTTGCATCAGTTCATACAAATCTTCCTAGGATTCTCTGAAACCAGCCCTTTTTCATCAAATATAATACTGTTTCATTTCATTCACACGCCATGATTTGTTTGGCCATTCTCTAGTTAATGAGCACCACTTCAATTTCCAGTTTTTACCCCTACTAAAAGAGCTCCTACAAATATCTTTGTAACTATGAGTCTTTTCTTCTTTTTTAAATTTCTTTGGGGGGAGTGGTATAGACCTAGTAGAAATATTAATAGTTCAAAGAGTATGCAGTTTCATAGATTTTTAGGCATAGTTTCAAATTTCTTTCCAGAGTGGCTGGTCTCTACTAACAGTGCATCAATATGCCTGTTTTCTCCCAGCCCCTCCGGCATGTACTTTCCCCTTTCTTTGGGGTGTGTATGTATGTCAATTTTACCAATCTGATAGGTGTTAGAAGGAACCTCAGAGTTGCCTAATTATCAGCAACTGGGAGCATTCAGGTCCTTAAGGAAGAGCTTTTTAACAATTACAGCTGCCTCCAAATGGAAGGGATTGCATCATGAGGTCCTATTAGGGGTATGCTGGAGCTAGTTTAACAGGCACCAAGGAGCATATTGTTAAAATTTTCAGCGTGAGCATTTACACCTGGGAAATTGGCACTGGATTTGTTCGTCTTCACTCATTTTTTTTTCTGGAGAAACAGTCATTAAAACATTTACCAGGATACCACTACCTGAATCCCTCTCCATGGAGAATTAGTTGGAGCACTGGACAGAAGAAGGCTGGGCCTGGAGTCAGAAAGACTTGAGTTCAAATCCAGCCTCAGACATTTACTAGCTGTGTGACGCTGCACTTGTCTCAGCTTCTTCATTGTAAAATCAGGATTACAATAGTAGCAATCTTACAGCATTGTTGTGAGGATCCAGGGAGACATTCGAGTTAGTGGGTGCTACATAAATGCTCATTCTCTTCTCTTTCCCCTTCCCTCATCAATAAACAGGTCCAAAGCAGAGGGATAACTTATAGGGCAGATGCCCACTTCAGGCAGGAGTTGCAGAAGACCTGGGTTTAAATTAAGCCACTGATACCATTTAGATGCCCTGAGCCTTGGCTTCTTCCTTGTATAAATGTGGGCATTGGCCCAAGGGGTCCCTTCTAGCTCAATGACCCTTCCAAGCCTAAGGTTCCAAGGCAAATTGCCCATAGTAGGTGCTTACTAACTCTTAAATGAATGCATGCTGCCGGCTTCTTTCAAGTCCTGGCTAGAATCTCACGTCCTAGGAGAAGCCTTCCTCCATTATTTCCTGTTTATCCAGTACATAGCTTGCTCTGTAGAGGATTATTTGCACGTTGTTGCTCTCCCCCCCCATTGGACTGTAAGCTCCTTGAGGACAGGGGCTGTCATTTGCCTCTTTTTGTATCCCCAACTCTTGGCATACAGGAGGTGCTTAATAAATGCTGATTGAATTGTGGGAGGGTAAGAAGTTTGGGATTCTTCTCTCCCAGAAGGCACCTGGCACACTGTAGGTGTTTAATAATAAATGCTTATGGAAGGAATGACAGTCCTAGCCGGTGGACCTCACACCAGGAGGTGCTAAAGCATAAACCCAGGCGCCTAATAAATGGTGACTCGACTTTCCACCTATTTCTGACACTAACTCAAGTACGTTTCCGCATTAACGCCTTTGGGCCTCAGCTGCCCAGGCTGTAAAAGGAGGGAGTTGGAGGGAGTGGGATGGAACGGAGTAGGTATTAGGCGCCTGCTGTAAGCACTGGGAGTGAGCCTGGAAAGTCATTCAGAAGCCCGGGATGTTTAGCCGGGACGTCAGGGCTCCAGCTGCTCCAGCTCCTCCTCCTCCTCCTCCTCCTCCTCCTTTTCACTCGCCAGCACCCGGGCGCGTGCTCAAGCGGACGCAAGGACTGACGCCCGGCAGCGCGCGCCACGACGCCGTGCGCGCGCCCCAGGCGCGGCCCGAGACGCACGGCAACCCCCCTCCCCGGCAGCGCGCTCCTGGCCCTGGGGCCTGCCCTCGCCGAACGCCTGAGGGGCCATCGCCCCCTCCGTCATTCTCTCTCCAACCTTAGCTGGACAGGCGCCTTTACTCCCCTTTTGTGATTTCTCCTTTTTAAGTCTGCCCCCGGGGGGTAGGCAGTCAACCCAAAAGCGCGGGTCCTCTTTCTCAGGACTACTCTTCTCTCATTTTATTTTGAAAGACTTCCATTTTCCCCACAGGCACCTCCGAAGACAACTCCTATCCGGGGGGGAGGGGGGAGGCGGTCAGCCGTGGCGGCGCAGGCGCAGATGCCGGTGCGTGGAGGGAGTTATTAGAGGGGCGGGAAAAAGGGGCGGAGTGAAGGCCCCAATTACGGCGGCTGAGGGGAGACAGAACCAGGGCACGGAAAAAGAAACAAGCGAAGCGAATTGGCGCTCGGGGTCGGGGAGGGTGGGGCGGGAGTAGGACCAGGCCCAAAGAGAGTCTGGGGGAGGGGCAGCCGGGCTCGAGAGCGCGGGCGCGCGGGGCTGCGCGAGGAGGCGGTGGCGGGGCTGCGGCTGCGCGGGGGCCCACGGCAGGCTCCAGGCGGCCCTCTCTCCCTCGACCTCCGTGCGCACGCGCCGTCGCGCTCACGCTCGCTCGGGGCGCGAGGGGCAGCCAGGCGGGCCGGAGAGCAAGCGGGCGGGCCGGGGGGCAGCCGCGGGGCCGAAGCCGAGGAGGGCCGGACGAGCACAGGGCGGCAGCACGGCGGCCGTGACGGTGGCGACGGCGGCGGCGCCGGGGCCGGGGCCTGGGCCGAGCCCGGCCCGAGGCGCTGCTGAGGGGCTGCTCTCGTCGTCCCTGCCCGCCTCCCTCTTCCGCACGGTGAGTGCGCGGCCCGGCCCCCGGGGAGGAGGGGCCTCCAGGCTGGCCCGGCGTCTGCCCGGGCCCCGGGCGGGGGCCTAGGAGCACGACCCGAGGCTCCGGAAGCTCGGCGCGCAGGCTTTCTGTCCTGCCGCGGCCGCCGCTCCCGGGGCCCGGGAGGGCAGAGTCTCCGGGGGCAGGTCCGGGGAGGGGCCGGAGCGGGGGCGGGGCCCCGGGCCTCCCGGCTGCTCTCCTTCCAAGGTGGGCCTCTGGTCCTGGTCGTGAGGGCGGGGTCGCTTCGGGGGCCCGAAGAGGGGAAGCCCTCGGTTTCCAGCCCGGGAAGTGCTGAGGACTGGGGCGAGACGGGGGGTTTGAGCCGAGGTCCGCGGAGAGGCCAGACTCAGGCTGCGGCTGGAGGGGCTATTCTCCCTGGATGCTTTCCAGCTCCCTGGGGCGCCCACTTAGGGGAAACTGAGGTTTTGTCACGTGGAGGTTGGGCCGACAGCAAGAGCCCCTAGCCCCCCTGCCCAATCCCGGCAGGTCTGAATTCTCCTGGACAGGAGTGGAGGCCAGACCGGCCCCAGCCAGGGAAGCCTCCTTGCAGTGAGTGGGGGGAGAGGCCTCCAGAGGGGCTTCTCTTGTGTGTATAGCAGGCTGGGGCGGGGGGGGGGGGCGGCTGAGCTTTGCAGAGAAGGCTCCCTTTTTCCCACAGGAAGGGGGGGAGCAATAGGGAGCTGAAAGCCTTCAGAGGCTTAGACGTTCCTCTTCCCCAGGGAAGAGAAGTCTGGATTACCTTCTCTACATTTTTGGGGTGGGGATTTCTTTGCTCAGTCCGCGTCTAAGGACTAAAGTCTGGGGAGAAGGTCCTTCCACAAATAAGGAGGGGGTAGTTGGTGCTCCTGACATCTGCTTTGAAAACACAGCTCTTGTTAAAACCAGTATACGTAGTTAGAAGTAGTTCTGGTTTGGTACTGATTTGGGGGAAAGTTTCCTCTGAAGTTTACCACCTCTTTCTTCTCCATGGAACTCCCCTACCTCTCTCTGTGGCAGTGACTAATCTTTTGGTTGATTTGTGCTCACTGCTTCAGGGCTCTGTGCTGTTCAGTGAGCTAAGTACCTATTTCTGCTTGTCCTTTCCCTCTTTGTGCTAAATTCTAGTAACCTTTAAGATAAGGGATACTCATCTCTGTTCCAGGTTTGTTCTGAAAATAGCTGTTGCATGAGTCTTTTCTTTCCCTCTCAAGTTAACTCTTAGGAGGGACAGTTTAGAGAAACCAAAGCCACTGAAATGTATGCCTGAAGCCCACTTAAAGTGAGCAGTAAATCTGTGCTGGCTTTCTTTTCAGGTGCATAGAGTTAAGGATCCACAAATAGCCATGGATAGAAGAGGTGTAGGAGAAACGGAAAATGGCGAAGCCTTCCTTGACCTGAAGAAGCTCCCAGCATCAAAATCCCCACATCGTTACACAAAAGTAGGCTTTGCTCCTAATGGTTTCCTTTACAGGTTGGAGGAGAGTGACAGCCTGGGTGTCCATGCAGTTAGTCAAAAGAACCACTTAGCACCTCTTATTCATCTCGGTAATATGTTGTAAGTGGTTTTATGCATCAGGTGACGTTTTTGAGTTGTGCAGCCAGTTAGGAAAATTCATGCCTGTTTTAGACCCAAGCAGTTTACAATTGAGGGGAGTCTTCTTTTGTCTTATGTGAATGCTGGTAGATGGATGCCTACTATTTATTGGCAGTGCTTTGTAAATTCTATAATTATTCTCTAAGTTCTCTATTCTATAACTATTCTCTATGTTGTTGGTTCAGATAGTCTTGTGAGGACTAAGTCCTTAATGTTTGACAAATATGAGTGTCTTGTATGGTAAGATTGTTTTCTTAGGAGGTGACATCCTTCCTGAAAGGAATGCTGTCTAGTGTGCTTGTCCAGATTAATTAGGTGTCAGAAGTTTCCTATTTTTTTCCCCTGTTTTTCCTTGCGTTTTAAATTAGGCACAGGAAACATTTTTAAAATTTTTGTAATTTCTACACAAAATGTCACAGATGAGCACAGGAAATGTTTTAAAAAATTTTGTGATGGTTGCAGGTAAAAGGTCTTTTAGTACATTTATAATTCTTACTCTGTCCTTTCCATTTTTTCTGGATAAAAAGCTTTGCTCGCTTTCCTACTCCGGCTTTATTTTCAAAGGGGGGGGGGGGGGGGGGTTCCAGGTCGATCTAAGGAAGTTGACAGGAGTCCACGACACTTCTCTGGTGTTTCCTGTAGAGCCCGTGAGAGATAACAGTGTTGGTGAGAATATCTGGAGTGCTTTAACACACTTCGTGTCTCTTCGTTGTTGGAAGAAATTCTCTTCTAACGTCCCTGGTCTTCCCCCAGATTAGATCTAATTTAGAGTTATGACATCTGCTGAAAGCGGTTGAGGTTCAAGTGAAGACCAGTGTGAAGCTCCAGAGCAGCACCAGCTGCTGGTGAGCGGTCACGGCTGGGTCTCCTCTGTGGACTCGAATGCTGCTCATTGAGCCTGGGTTTCCTCCTGCTTTCTGCTTCTTACCCACCATACCTCCTCCTGTGTTAAAAAGTTAGCTACAGGGGCAGCTAGGTGGCGCAGTGAGTAGAGCACCAGGCCTGGAGTCAGGAGGACCTGAGTTCAAATGTGGTGTCAGAAACTTGACACACTTACTAGCTGTGTGACCTTGGGCAGGTCATTTAACCCCAATTGCCCTGCCTTCCCCCCTCAAAACAAAACAGAAGTTAGCTACAAGTAGAGTTCTTCATTATTCCCTTTGATTTCTGTTTGTGGGTTGTTTTTTTTTAAATAGTCTTGGAAACTGGGCCAACAAAACTGTTTGCTCCAAAGTGGACAGTTTTTGTTATTTAGCAGGTTGTTTTGATAAATACAAAGGAAAGGCAGCTTGGCCTTCAGGTCAGCAGGACCTGAGTTCCGATCCGGCCTCAGCTACTTACTGGCCATGTGACCCTGGGTAAGTCACTTAACACCGATTGCCTCCCCTTCTTCCTTGCCCCCCCCCAAAAAAAGATGAATGCAACAAATTTAATAGTTGCACAAGAATGGCAGGTCAGATTTTTTTCCAGTAGATCATGGTCTGGGTTAAATTTTCCCTCTTGCAAGCTTGTTGACTTGACAAGTACCCATTTTGGTAGCTTTGAATATGCCTTTCCGATGGCTTTGTATTTTAGTTTGATATCTCTAGGCATGTTGGTTTATATCTGTAGTCATGCTTCAAAAGCTTATTACACACTGGCAATGGGGCAGGGGGGTGACTTCTCCATATGTAAACATTTGTGCCAAAGGAAAGTGGTTTTGAAATAGCAAAGTATTAGGTGGGAGGAACAGTTGGGATTGACCTAGCAAGACTTTAGGGCCAGAAGGTGCCTGACTCATGCTGTGTGCTGCATAAGGTCATTTGCAGAGGGGGTGACAGTAAATTGATTGCTCCAACAGAGCCTGGGTTCGGGACTCTGTGTCACAATTTCAGAGAGGTTATCACTTCAGCTGCCTCCCAGCTGCAAAAAGTTGACTTCTAGAACCTCTGACTGTGAATTTCAGTTGTGGCTTAGAAAGTGATTGTGCCACATTTCAGAAGCATTGTTCAGATGTTTTTTGAGTGGACACAGTTGTTTCACTAAAATGTGGCTATAGGAAATGAAGATTCACAATCCATTTATCTTCCTGACCCTGCCAACCCTCATCATTGCATCATCTAAAGTGTGTCCTTAGAGCCCTGGGTTTTGGAGACCACAGGAGTAGGTTCCCATCCTGCTTGAAGTTACCTGTGGGACTTAGAACAAGTCACTTACTCTGGGCCTCAGTTTCCTTTTCTGTAAATAACCAGAAAGTTGAGATTGGTCATCTAAGGTCCTTTGCAGCTCTAAATCCTATGTGAGTGTGTGTGTGTGCGTGCGCTTGCGTGCATGTGTGTGTTTTGAGTCTTAAAACTTTCATACCCCAAAACCCATTGATTTTTAAAAATGTAGCTTGGAGGGATCTCCAAAACTGGCTTCAGGAATCTGCTATCTTTGTATGTAAGAGATCCTCAGACTATACCCAAATCTGACTACATCTGGAAAGTACAACGGGATCTTGTTATGACAGTGGTTTTTAACAATGGAAGGTTGGTAAGCCTATCCTGATTTAGCTGGAGAATGTCAGGTGGACTGTTTATGAGGTCTGAGCTGTCAAGGTATCCTTCAGCATCTGCTCTTTGGCCGTATACAAGTAGTTCCGAAAAAAATAGCATCACAGACTTTTTTCCAAGTCAGATGACCTAAAAGGTAATTCTTCTTCATTTCCCTAAGCACTCCTCCCCCATACCAGGTGTTTCTACAGTTAAAGTGTCAGGTAGTGAGTATAACAATCTCGGTGGTGAATTGGAGGTTGGTAGTATGTTGTTATGGGATCCAAATGACTGTTGGAAGGGAACAAGCCTTGGCTAGACAGGATGGCTGGCCCTGCCCTTGAGTTTTGGGAATCAAGTGTGTCAGGGTCACAGGCATTAGTTTGTACTTGGCTCTTCCTGCAGTGATGGGCACAGGGCAGCATGCTGGTGTTCCTGATAGGTGGATGCAATGGAGAAGGTGCTGGGCTTGGAAGCCTTGAATTCAAATTCTGCCTCTTACTAGTCATGTAGCCCTGGGCGGCTCTCCAGCCCTTCTACCTAACCAAGTGGGAGGGACCTTGTTCCAGAGGTGGAGGGGGATTCTGTACCATAGCATGCCAACTAACTTATGTTGAATACAGAAGTTTGCGCCTGAATGCTTCTAGTCAAGATTTTCCCATATTGGATACATGAAATAGAATTTTGCCAAGAACCAAGTTGAAGGGCTCTTGTGCTTAATTAAAATTCAAATGCTAAGTCTCCACTGAGATGACTCATCTTTATATTTTAGATGCTAGTCTATTTGCCTTTTGTTAACCTGTGGATGGTTGGAAGTCTTGGTGGAGGTGACCCAGCTATGAGAAATGAAGCCTATTTTCTCCTTGGAGAGACTGTTGCACCTTGTGAGGACCTGCATGCTCAAGGCTTTTATAATCCTAATTCTGAAATATGAACCGAAAGCTGGTCTTTGGCAAAATGGGTATTTTGTTAAATATATTTTTAAAGTATGTTCCCAAAATTCCTGTTGTTTTAGGGACCTGAGATAATCTAGGTTAGACCCTTCACTTGAAAGAAACTCTTGGCTAGGAAGTGGCCCAAGGTAAAGTTGGAGTCTTCAGTAACAGAGCCACCCTCCCATCACCTCCACAGTTAATTATCAGGGGGCAGAGTCTTGTGTCCATAGGCTGCATTGTTTGGTCTTTGTCTTGTTTTTTTTGTTTTTGTTTTTTTTTTTGTCATTTCTGCTTGTTAATGCCTCTGAAATGGCAGTGTCTTCCAAAAGGAGCTGGAAAAGGTTCATAGGAGACCTTCCAGGTAGAAAGGACTCCAGAGACATACCCAAGGTGGCACAGAGAATGGAGGGGAGGCTTGAACCCAGGCCCTCTGGGACTCCAAATCCAGGGCTTCCCAGGGTAATGGAGGAGTTGAAAGTGGATCTTCATAGTTGGACTTAAGAAGTGGAAGTTTGATTGAGGCCCTTACTCAGAAGAGGACATGGATTATTGATGAATCTGAATTTATTCTGTTTGTTGCCCATTGACTTGGAGATGTGAGCTGCCTTTTTTAGCCATGGTATCATGTGAGCTGATCAAGAGAGCACCCCCAGCTCTGCAGTGGGCTGACACGTTGGGGGAGGATCTGATTTTTAAGTTCACTTTCAAGTGAACCATTCTGTGCTGGCAATGCCCATTCTTTTCTTGGAAAGAGAGGTGGAGGAAGTATCGTTTAGGGCCCTACGAATGGGGTATGGAGGTCTAGATCTCAAGCAGAGACTTGTGGTGATGAAAGGGGAGCTCACTAGCTGAAGTTTTGCGTTTATTCCCACTCCGTGCCTTCTGTTTTCCTTTGGGGCACGTGCCACTCTCATTTTTATGAGTGGTGTCTATCACTCATTTTCTGGAAAGAGCAATTCTCGTTCAGTATGACCTGAATGCACATTCATGGGCTTACTGTACTAGAGGCACTGTGCTTGGCCCCAGCCCTCAAGGATCCCCCGTTCTGATGGGGGGTTCCATGCAGTAACTCCATACAAGACAGACAGTCTAAATGGAAGGTAATCCCAGAGCATTGAGGGTTTGGGGGTGGAGGGATGGATCAAGAAAGGTGGGATTTGGGGAAACTTACCTAGGTAGAGATAAGGGGTCGATGGTTCCAGGTGTGGAGCTGGGGAAATGGAGGAGCCTGCCTTAGGAACGGGAGCAGGTAGAGGCTGTTGTGACTGGCTGTTAGATACAATGAAACTTGTGCTAATAGAAGATACATTCTGGTGACTTACTCCGCCAGAAACGACGTGAATACTAAGAAAAATACTGCTGGAAAGAACAGCACGCTTATTATGGAGTCTCCGGGATGGAGGGAAGGGGGTCAGGCCTTGGGTTAAGGGCAGGAGCCTCAGTGGGTAAGAGATGGAGAATCCTGGAAAAGGGGAGGGGGCCTGCTTCATGTCCTGTTTGTGGTTTTTTTTTTTAAGCCAAGGGATTATCAGCAGGCCCCCTCCCTCCAGACTGTTGAGGAGGCCTTTCAGGAAACCATTCTCTGCCCTTTATCCCCACCCCCATTGTCCAAGCCAGACCTCATATAATTTCTGGCTTCCCTTCTAGTCACTTTACCTCGGCTAGTATGGTGACTGGACTGGGCTTTTCGTTGGTGCGAGGGACTCCCTATAGTAACAGCAGCAACTATAATCATGAACATTTATATAGTATTTTAAGATTGGAAAAATGCTTTGCGGTTATCTCGTTTGAGATGGTTATGTAGGTAGCAGCCCAAGTGGTAGGGGGTGTTATCATCATTTTACAGATGAGGAGACTGTGGCAGGCAGGGTAAGTGACTTGCCCAAGGTCACACTGCTAGTGAGGGCAGGCTGAATTCGAATCCAGGTCCTTCTGACTCCAGCCCTGAGGCTCCACCCCCTGGTAGCCAGTAATGATGCAAGTAGGTGCCTCTGCCCCTTAGATCTAGGGAAACCATTTGCTGGGCTCCCTGAGCCAGAACACTAGAACCTAGATCTCCCTGACATCCAGGGCTGCTCCCTTCCTTCTTTCTGGGAAAAACCGGCCAGAGAACAGGGTGAATGTTTCCGGGCCTAACAAATCAGAAAGTGAAAACAATTGATTTCAGCATTTTCCCATTTCTTTTTTAAATTTTGTCTCTTGATGCTTGTTTTTGTGTCACCTTCATTTTTCAGATATGTCTTTCCCTTTTCTTCTACCCACATAACTTTCCCTTTTAACACACACAAGGGAGATAGGGAAGGCAGTTCATCAAAAGTGACCAACAAATGAACAAGTCAGACGTACATTGCCCACCCCCGATGACTCTCACCTCTGCCAGGAAGGAATGGGCGTCTTTTTTTTTAATTATTAATTTACTTTTTATTCTTAATTTACAACACTCCCACAAGTTTTTGGGTTCCAAATTTTCTCTCCCTCCCACTCTTCCCCCTCCCCCCCCCAAGACAGCATGTAATCCAGTGTAGGTTCTACATATACCTTCACAATGAACTTACATAATAGTCCAGTTGTAAAGAATTATAACCAATGGAATGAATCATGAGAGAAAAAACAAAACCAAAAAAGAAGGGGGGAAAAAAAGCCAGTAGTTTGCCTCAATCTGCATTCAGACTCCATAATTCATTCTCTGGATGTGCATAGCTTTTTCCATCATGAGTCTCTTGGAGAGCTGTCTTTGAACCTTGCATTGATGAGAGGAGCCAAATCCATCAAAGTTAGCCCTTACAGATACTGTGTGTCTGATCGTGTATAATTGTATAATGTTCTCCTGGTTCTGCTCCCCTCAGCATCAGTTCGTATAAGTCTTTCCAGGTTATAATGAAGTCTGTCTGCTGCTCATTTCTTATAGCACAGTAGTATTCCATTACATTCATATACCACAACTTGCTTAGCCATTCCCCAGTTAATGGGCATCCCCTTGATTTCCAGTTCTTTGCCACCACAAAAATTGCTGCTATGGGATGGGCATCTTGTCTCTTTAGAGAGAACCCCCCCCCCCCCATGAGAGCACCTCTCATTGATCCTGCTCATGACTGGTTTGCATGTAGTTGTTTGTATGTTGCTGCTGCTGCCCCCCCCCCCCCCTTAAATTGTGAGCCCCTTGAGGGCAAGGACTCTTTGTTTTATCATGCCTTTGTATCTCTAGCAGTTAGTGTAATGCCCCACACATAGTAGGTGCTTAATAAAAGCTTGTTGCCTTGACTCCTGTGGTTCAAGCTTGGTCATTTTAATGAATGCCACGTAAATAGCATTCATTTTCTTTCCCTTTTTAAAAATTTCTATTGTGTATGTTGTTTTCTTGGTTCTTACTGCAACAGCTTGTATAAGCCTTCTTACATTTCTCTGGCACCTTCATCTTCATGTATGGCATTCTTGTTTTTAATAGTGAAGAATGGGTGGAAAGAAGAGGGTATTGGGTACCAGGAGGCACAGGGCAGAGAAATGAGAAGTAATAGTTTAAGAAAATGAGTTCTGTTTGGGGCCCCTATTTCTCTGCAAATAGAAGCTGTTTAGTAGAGGCAGAGGGGGGTTTATTTGTCATGAAGCTGACCACAGGTTGTGTTGCTCCTTCAATAGGAAGATTTAGTGTGGGGTTTTTGTTGCCTTGTTTTTAAAACAAAGGATTTTTTCCTGGAGAATTTAGTTGAGACAGAGTCATTTCTAGGGGAGGTAATACCTGAGGCTAGCTTTTAAAAAAAAAAAAGTTTTTTCTTTTGATATTTTCTGTTTCTTACATTACCCTTACATTATCCCATGTATCCCTCCTCCTCCCAGAGAGCCATCCCATCTGACAAGTAAGATTTTTTAGAGAAGGAAAGAGAGTCAGCACAACTGATGGATAAATTGAGAAAGTCTGAGTATCTGTGCAATGGATGACACCTGTGGACCTCCACGAAGGGGTAGGCTGGGAGTGTCTTCTCATCTCTTTTCGTTGGAGTCCTCCTTGAACTTAATAGTTTTGTTACATTTATCTTTAATTTTTTTGGTGTGCAGGCCTTTCTTTCTGTGTTGTACTCACAGTGTAGATTGTTTTCTTGGCTCTGTTCATACAGATCTGTTCAGGCTTCTCCATATTCCTCACACGTGTTATTTCTTACAGCACAGTCGCAATCTAGTAGATTCCCGTACCACAGTTTGTTTGGTCATTTCCCAGTTGACGGGCATTCACTTTGTTTCCAAGTCTTAGCTATCGCAAAAGTGCTGCTATCAGTAGTTTTGAGTGTGTGGAGACTTTTTACCAATGACTTCCTTGGGCTATGAGGCAAGTCGTAGGCTCTCTGGGTCAAAGGTCTGGAGATATTAATTGCTTTATTTGCATCATTCTAAATTGCTTGTACCATTTCACAGCTCCAACAGTGTAATGTTGGTGCGCCCCTCCAACATTGACTATCGCCATTTTTGGATATCTTTGCCAATTTACAGGGTGGGAGGGGGAACCTCATGTGGGGAACCAATGTGATTTGCGTTTCTCTTTATTGGTGATTTGTAGCATTTTTCTCATGATCGAGAACTGTCCATATCCTCTGACCATTTTATCTATTGGGGATTATCTTATTTTTGAATATACACACAAACATTCATTTATTAGTTGTTTATGTATCTTGGATACCAGACTCTAATCACTTCCCTTCTTATCCTACATATGTTAATGTTGTCTGTGCAGAAGCTTTTCAGTTTCAAGTGACCATTTACCTGTTTTGGAGCTGAGCTTTTAAGGAAACGAGGGGTTTCTTAGGATTCCATTCGAAGGATAAGGATGGGCTTTAAAGACCTTTCAAGCAGAGACGGTCTCTTCATCTTCATGGTGTCATAAAGCCTTGGGCAGAGTGTCAGACCAGAGTCTGGCTGGCTCGGGTCATCACTAGTCCTCTGGAGAACCTATTTCACAGTGAGAATGAGAATTGGACCAGATGATCTCCCAAGCTCCTTGCTTCTTTCTAGTAAGGGACCAGGACCTCATAATTATCGGCCATAATGCATCTTCTCTCATTTCTAAAATAATCCATGAGCCTCTCTTTATAGAGGCAGCCTGGTGCAGGGTGAATGGCCACCTTGGGAGGCGGGAGAGATCTGAGGTTCAGGCCTTCCTCTGACACTCCAGTAAGTAACCCCGGTTACGTCACTTCTCTCTGTCGCTGTTTCTTCATCGGTCACACATCGATAATTCCTGTAGTACGTATTTCATAGGGTTTCTGCACAGATCAAATCAGTTTGTGTAAAGTATTTTGTAAACCTTAATACTTAAAGCCGAAATATACAGAGTATTTGCTTTCAAAAACATTCATGTTTCTTTCCAAAAACATCACTTGGAAATTACCTCATCTGCCACCCATGCACATTCTCTTTTAAATAGCCTTTATGATTTTTAATATTGGTTTTTTAAAATATTGAGTTCCCAATTCTCTCCCCTCCTCCACCCCTCAAGAGTTCTAGGGATGTTCAATTATGTATGTGAAGTCAGGCAGAAATGAAAAGCCTTCGCTAAAAGGTGCCTCCCTCTTAATATGGAAGCCTGCAGATTACCTCCACCTCCTTTTCAGTGGTCTTGGACTTAGCGGAATGTTTCATTTTAATACTGTGGGGTAAACTAGGCCGTGCACATCCCTGCTGCTGCTGGGCTGCTTCTCTCCCTTTTGGACTGATGGGCCTACGTTGGAGGTTGTGAGAAAAGCGCTTAGTGAACAGTAAAAGACAAAAGAATGCGCTTTCTTCCTTGTTCCTCCAGTTTGTGGCTGTTAAGCAAAAAGAGGAATCCCATCCTATGCCCTAGTGAGTTTTATCAAAGAATTCCAGAAGGGGCATTTAGTGTTCACTCTTGGGCTGCCAATTTTTGAAGAAACATTAGTCAGTAAACATTTATTAAGCCCCCACTGTGTGCCAGGCACTAAGGATACAGAGAAAGCTAAAAGCCCCTGAGCTCCCAGTCAGATAGAGAGGCAGCATATAAAGAACTGGACAGACAGGCCACAGAAGGATCAGTTGGCTCATGAGGGAAGGGCCATCAACAGAGGTTTCCCCGTAGAAAAAGGGACTGTGGCTGGGACTTGAACAGGGAGGGATGGGGAGCATTCCAGGCATGGGAGACAGCTGGAGCAAATGCGGGGAGTCAGGAGACAGAGGAGCGGTGTCACTGGATGGAAGAATATGGATGTGGGGCGGGCGGGGGGGGAATGTGAGAAGACTGGAAGGCGGGGCTAAATCACGGAGGACTTGGAATACCCCCGGATTTGGTATTAGATCCTGGAGGTGATGGGGAGCCCCTGGTTTTATTGTGGAGGGAGTGACATAGACCTGTGCTTTAGAAAAATCGCTTAGGGGGCTGAGCGGAGGGAGGAGACCTGCAGCAGCCTTGGGGTGTGCATATAGGTATTTCCTTTCAGTGGCATCTGTGGATTCCCAGATCTTTATGAAGAGGGACAGCCTTGAGAAATAGGCCCCTTCCACAGCTGCCCCCAGTGGCAGGGTTGGTGCTCCCGAAATGCCCTATCTGCAGAGGGCTTTGCTTTGGGGATACTCTAGCACTGGTTTGGAGAAGCTCTGGAGACAGTTCTCCTGGAGCACTTGAGGACAAAGCGCTCCTCCTGCTTAGGACAAAAGTGGCCTTTGAAGGGCCCTTGAGCCCTCCTCTGAAGCCCTCTTCTTCTCAACTAAGAGTTAGAAGGAACCTGGAAGGATCAAGAACTTGGGAGGGGCAGCTTCATCTTACATTGCATAGTGATCCTCAGTTGTTGCGTTTTGGGGTTTTTTTGGTCACTCCTGTCCTGTATTCCTTCATGTTGGTCTCACAATCCTTCACAAGAATCGAGCGAGCTAGAATGTGACGGGATGGGGCCTTCGTTGCACCGTGTGAGGCCTATTGAGGTCTGAAGCAGACTTGCCCAGGTGTGTCTGGTTACGGATGACGTGATCCAGGACAGCACTGCTGTATTTGAGATCTGGGTTGCTTAGAGTGCAACTCTTGTTTATTAAACTAAATGCATTGAAAATAGTTGGCATGCCTATCTCGAGACTTCCCTTGTTTTATACGGAAGTGTTGTCTGTGTTGAATCTGCTTTTACCAGAAGGGTGTGTTTTTTAAAGTTTTAATATTTAAGATCTCTGAGTTCCACACCTGAGGTGAGCAAGTAATTCAGGTCTTCCCATTGCAGGCCTTTTCCTAGCCTTTTATTTATCCTTTAAGAACCCTGAAGATCCAGCCCTTTGATGTTTTTGTTGGGTCATAATCAACAGGCATTTCGTAAATGCCCAGTTTATACACCAGCTCCTATGCTAGATGTGTTGAAAGTACCAAGACAAAAACCTAACAGGCCCTGTCCTCAAGGAGCTTAAATTCTATTGTATGGAGGAGTGTGTCTGTCTGTCTTTCTATCCCTGTCTCTCCGTGTATATGTGTTTGTGTGTGTGTGTCTGTCCGTGTCCCTGTCTCTCTCCGTGTGTGTCTGTCTCCCTCTCCGTCTCTCTCCGTGTGTGTGTCTGTCTCCCTCATCCTGTCTGTCTCCCTCAGAGGGGTGATGTATGTGTAGATATACTTGGGGGAAAAAAGAAAATATATACACCATAAATGAGCTTTTTTAGGATGTCACGATTGCTGTGAGGAGCTGGGAAGTTGAGGTGTGCAGAGGCATCAAGGTGGGAGCTGGGAGGTGGTTGATGAGGACTGGCAAGTCGATCAGTCTGGTTGGCCAAGAAGGGCTTTGAATGTCCATCATCTGAGCCTGTATTTTAAAGGGAGCCCCTCGAGTCCCTGGCCTGAAGGAGTCAGGCTTGGCTTTAGAGATGTCCTTTTACCAGCTGGGCAGAAGCTGTCTTGGACAGGGGAGCCTGGAACCATTGTGGGAGGGCAAGTGGGTGGTCACAAGGACCTCAGCAAGGGCAGCAGTGGGAGTGGAAGAGGAGAGGTGGTATTGACAGAAACTGGGCCACTGGTCCTATGGGGTGAGGGAGACTGGAGTTATCCTTGTAGTAGGCTGAGGTTTGTCTGGGCAGTGACTTCCTGCGGTCTTGATTCAGGTGATCCTGTCCACTTAGTCTAAGCTCATTCTGCTGGGCAGAGAATAGAAACCTCAGACCAAATGCACCCTAGGCCAGTGTGGTCACGCTAAATCCCAAATGATGAGGCTTCACATGGGCGTACTGGTCACCTCTCAAATAGAAGCAATGACAGCACTCTCTCAGAGGACCCTTTCTTGATTACATGAAGCAGATGGTGACTTAGGAGAAGTTCTCAGTGGGATGTACTGTGTGGTCAGGCCTTTGTTCTTTGAGGATTGTTAGGGTTCCTTCAAAAGTAGCACATCTGATCTTTTTAAAAAACCTTCTAGTAATGTAGCATTTGATAGTATACAAAGTTGTTCCCTTACATGTTGCTTCATTTAAAATGTTTCTTTAAATGGTGCTGCTTTGAAATTGCGTTGGCATCTTTTTTTGGCGGTGGAGCTTCCTTGCCATTAATAGTTTCTGTGTCACTGAAAGATGATCTTTGCCCTCTGTAGAGGAGGAGGCATGGATGCATTAATCAGGAACCGATTGGCTGTTCTGGGAGTCAGCTTGGCTCTTTCTTCCTGCCATTTAGACTGTCTCCTATGTTAGATTCAGATATGTTTAAGGGTAACCCTCGAGAATGAGGCAGCTCTCACTAGTTGAATTTTATGGTGATCTGGCTTCATAAATGTGATTCAGAGCAGCACATTTAATTCTCTTTTCAGGAGGAACTTTTGGACATAAAAGAACGCCCTCACTCTAAACAGAGGCCTTCGTGCCTTTCTGAAAAGTATGACAGGTATGTTACCATTTCAGTGTCTCTTAGAGAAATTTTTTTGCTATGATTGTCAATTTAGCAGTAACTTCATATTTCTAGTTTTGGGGCAAAGGGAGGGTTTGCTGTATTAGGCCTCTGTATTTGGATCGCAGTCAGGGATCTTCATAATTATTAAGAATAGATATTCAGTTTGCAACCTCTTTAGTTGTCTCTCTGTCTCTCTCTTCCTTCTTCCTCACCGCCCCCCCCCCCGTTTATCTATCTCTCCCCGTCTCTCCTCTTCTCTCTCTTCATGTCTGTCTCTTTCCCCCATCTGTTTCTTCCTATCTGTCTCTCCCTCCTGTCTTTCTTTTTCCCTCTCTCTCTCCCCCTTCGTGTGTGTGTGTGTGTGTGTGTGTGTGTGTGTGTGTCTCTCTCTCTCCCCCTTTTCCCCCCTTTCTCTCTTGCCTTGTCTGTCTTTCTCTCTCACCCTCACCGTTTCTCAGTCACCCTGTCTCTGCCTCCTTGCCTTTTTCATTTCTCTTCCTTGCCAGCTTTGGGACAGCTTTTATCTACCACTGCATCAAATGTGAACCGTTTGAATGCAGCTGTTTATTTGATGTTTTAATACACAAATATTGTGTCATGGTATCTCTCTGTGTTTGCTGGTAATTGCCAGATGCTTCCATAGTTCACCTCCTCCCTATGTGCCTCAGTGTTACCCTCCCTGTCCTCCTCATCTAGAAAAGAACTGCAGAGTGACCCCTTGCTTTCTCTTGGTGGCTACTTGTTGAGGTCTAAGGTAGTTTTCTCTTCCCCAGTGATGAAAACAGGCCCCAGTGAAAACTTTTATCTTTCCACTTTGCAACAAATGCAGTTTCCAGAAAAACATAGGTGGCTTTGTTAGCCCTGGGCAGCTAGGGGCTGCCTCATGGTTAGGGTGCTGGACCTGGAATTAGGGAGGCCTGAATTCAAATCCAGCCTCGGATCCTTAATCGGCTTGACTCTGAGCACATTACTAAATCTGTTTCAGCTTTAGTGTCCTCATCTGTGATAGACTTGGGAGGGAACTCCTTAACAGACAAATCTCAGATGACTTAGTAACCGTACATGTGGGTTGGAAAAACAGGTTTTATTGTCATTCTTGGGAACTCTCCTTAATGATAGAATAGACCCAGTCCTCAACCCTGATATGCTCGTTAACCTATACTAGCTAGTGAGCAGACCCTTCCCTCTAAAGGAGAAGAGGAAATAAAATTACAGATGACTGTGAGTTCTTACTATGGCTAAGTCTCAGCTGTTGGGGTCTGGCTAGGTGTGTGATGGGCTATGGGAAAGGCTGGGCTGGGGAGGAAGGCGGGGCTTTAGATATGTGCTGCTCCCTAAGCTTCCCTGGCTAGTGGGGAGGATGGCAGAGAACTTGAGAACTGAACTTACCATCGATTGCCATCTCCCTTAGGGAGATGGGGGCACAGGTACCACTGGTCACGGGCCCAAGATGCCAAACCCAGTGTTCATTTCATTGCCCTCCCCTTTTCTCAAATCAACTTAAACCCTTTTACAAACAAAGTCTAAGGTCAGTAGGGACCAGCTTCTTTGTGGGAGGTTTCACAGTCAGCCTGCCTTTCCTTAGTGTCATGACTTGAACATTTCCCCTTGGCCTGTAGTGATGGCGTCTGGGATCCTGAGAAGTGGCATGCGTCTCTTTACCCAACCTCAGGGCGAAATTCTCCAGTAGAAAGCTTCAAGAAAGAGCTGGACTTGGAGCGGCCTCCTCTGATGCGGAGGACAGCAGGTAAGAGCCTGTTGGTGAGGTGGTGGCAACCAGATGCCTCTGTCCCCAGTGGAGCCTCACCATGCGCTGAAGTGGCCTCTTTGGAGGGAGAGCCCTTGACTAGTTGAAGTGGGAAGTCATTTCTACCCAGTGTTTCTTTAAAGTAGGGGCTCTTTGCCCTTTTGGCTCATGAAGCCCTTCCTGAGGCCTCAGGAAGCCTTTGGACCCCTTTCTTTGTGGTTAGTGTGGATCAAATAATCGAAGGAAATGTTCAAGTTTAGTTTGAGGTTAAAAGTGAAGATGGGATGGTTTTCATCATCTAAGTTCATAGACCCCCCCCAACCCCCAGATGAACATACAGCACTCTTGGGGAGGCAGTGGCCCCCAGGTTTTATTTCTAGGAAATGTTTCTCTCATTTGGGAAACCATCCTGTCCAGTTAGCTCTGTGTGAATCATTCCTCTAACTTGGAGGCTGAGCTTGGCTCCTTGGTGGAGGGTCTGTGGAGAATGGGGCCTTGGCCCAGACCCAGCTTGGGCAAATAGCCTGTGCCTGTGAATCCCCTTTACTGATGCTGTGATAAATGGTACCTTAAAGCAAAATTCACCGACGGAACTGTGCTAGGAGTTTGGCCACGGCGTCTTCCACAGACATTCAGGCTGATCCATGAGTTGAGTCTGCTTTCTGAGCATTTTACGGTGCTCAGAGTAGCTGCGGTGTTAATGGAAGAGATAGGTTTGCTTGACAGGAGACAGGCCTTCAAAATCTTGGCCCAAATCCTTCTTTCCCTGAGCTGGAAAAGGGGCGCTCAAGGTAAGACCTTCTTTTAGAATTAACCTGTTAATGTCATTGCCACAGCAAGGAGGCTTTCCTCAGCAAGCTGAAGCAAATGGCTATCAGGGAAACTACACCCAGAAAAGAGCCTTTGAGCCTTAAGATCATGCCATAACACCTGTTATTTGTTAATGGTCCAAGTTTCAGGGAGACTAATTATGAAAACGAGCCATTTTTCTAAAGGATGTTCTTGGGAAGAAAGGCAGGACCTATGCCATCTCTTTATTTAAAACATAAAGTCTTCATGGTTTTAGACTGACAGTCGCCTTTCTTTCCTCTGTAAGGCCCCACAGAGAATGCCCTTGGCTGTAGATGAAGGTAATCCTGTTGTCATTCCCCTCCTGACTTGCTTTTGTTTTGTTTTTTTTTTTCAGATCCAAGAGAGCGGGTAAAAGAAGATGATTTAGATGTTGTTCTAAGTCCCCAGAGACGCAGTTTTGGAGGGGGCTGTCACGTCACAACCTCCGTCAGCTCCCGGAGATCAGGGAGCCCGTTGGAAAAGGACAGCGACGGCGTCCGAATGATTGGAGGCCGGAGGATCGGCAGTGGAAGGATCATCTCTTACAAAGACCACCGCAGTGGGGATAAAGACTTAAGGGACTGCAGAGACTCCAGAGACCGGGAGAGAGAATACAAGGACAAGCGTTTCCGGGTGTGTGTTTCTCATTGGTGCCCAGGGATCACTGGCTGTTTACCTGTGGGCTGCACCGCCATCCTGGGGTCTTGACACTGCTCTGGAAGGGTGGGCCTGGGCCGGGGCGGCTGGAAGGAGCGGAAATCAGTCTGTGTGGGGTTACTCTGTAATGCCTTTGTTCTCTTCTCCATTCTTTCAGAGAGAATTTGGGGACAGCAAACGCGTCTTTGGAGAGCGCAGGAGAAACGATTCCTACACAGAAGAGGAGCCCGAGTGGTTTTCAGCCGGACCCACGAGTCAATCCGAGACCATCGAGCTCACTGGCTTTGATGACAAGGTTCTAGAAGAAGATCACAAGGGGCGAAAAAGAACTCGCCGACGCGCCCTGTCTGTGAAGGAAGGTCAGTTCCCTTGTCAAGGGCCGGGAGGGGTGTGCATGTGGATGCATCATTCGTCTTAAGGGGCCGTGGGGGTGAAAAGAGGGTGAAATCTCCACTCCACGAAAGGCAGCTCTTTGTTTAGCGCAAGCTTAGCCTTGCTTTTCACAAACCAGACCTCGAGGGTGGTCACCTTTGGGGGGCGTGTTCAGAGCTGGGAAAACCCAGTTCAGAAGCTAGCTCGTCAAGGGCCTGTCCCCTGAGCCCTCCACAGTCCTGCTCTTGGTTTGTTCTGGACCCCTGTCTGTCTCTAAGGAAGGCAGCGTCTTGGGGCGTCAGGAGCTCTGGCTTCTCTCTCTGTGTCACTGGTCACTGGTGTCCTTGCTTTGGGCCTCCCCTGCCTGAAAAGTTGTGGCAGGCGGATGACCTCTGGAGGCCCTCCTGTCAGCTCTCGGTGACTTGTCCTCCAGACCAACGTGTCAGAGGATTGAGAGCTGTAAGGGACAGAAGTGAAGGGCGATGACTTGCCCAAGCCTAGGCTTTGACCTGAGATCTTTTGGTCACAGCATGAAAGCGTGAAAGCTGGCAGGGGCATGGGGCCAGCTAGTCCAGCCCACCCATACCTGGCTGGCATGGACATGGGGAAGACATGATGGCTGGATCCTTTATTGGGGGGGGAAGTGTTTGATTTGGCCAAACTCTTCACTATCCATGAATCCTTGAAATCATTCCTTATTTTATAGAGTTCTGAAACTTTTGTTCAGGCTTCCTAACCTTAGATAACAGATGAGAATTTGAGTCCGAGATAAGGGTCTCTTAGAGGAAGAAGTAGACCATTCTTCTGTGGTTTGATTCCCTGATTGAGCTGTCAGCTCCAAGATTGTTGTGTCCTCTTTATCTCGGGGCCATGATGTTCTTCTTCCTGCATTATTATGTCTGATTGATTCTGGACAGTGTGTGGAAGAACCCTTTGTCACAGCAGGCACGACCCCTGCCCTGGTGTGGAGAGGAGGGAAGCCTGGGCCCCTTAGTCATTGCTCTGCACTGCAGCCTCATCGGAGCCCTGACATTCCAGAATTGTCAGGTACCTTAGGCTAGAGACTGGGGAGATGGGAAGGCTCTGGTGAAGGGAGCTTAGCTTCCAGGGAGGAGAGGGTCCTAGCTGCCTCTCCTGCCAAGATGTTGGCAGAATGACCGCTGACCTGGCAGACGGACTCCTTTACGGGCCACCTCTGGGCGATGGACTCCCGAGGCCAGAGCATCTCCAGATGGGCTGCTTGTGGATCCTTCTTGCTGCTCTTTGTCTTTCTCAGGCCCCCTCCCCAAGCTACCCAGGCTGGGAAACTGGCCGACCTCTGCCCCCTTGGTGTTCCCTTGGCTATTACATCTCAGTTCTTCTCCCTTTGATGGTCTTCCATCTCCTCTTCGCATCTCCTTTCCCCCTCGGTTCTTTCTGGAGAACATATGACTCTTCTGCCCGTGGCCACACATCCTTCGCACGTGCCCCCCCGCCCCAACTCCATGCAAAAGGAATTAGCTTTTTTGTACATTAGTGTGTTGTGTCGCTTTAATATTTGGTCGATAGATGCCTAATGGAATTAGGTCTGTAAAAGATTGGGCTGGAGAAAAGGCAGATTGCAGCGACTCTAGGAGAAAAGGTGACCCTTGGCTTTTTGTGTCCTTAATAGCAGTATTCTCTACCAACATATGCTTAGCTCTTTTCTCCTTCGTTGATGACTAATTATTTCTAGGAAAACTTCCATTAAAATAAGACTTTGAAATGTGCTCTTGCTGTTCTCAGACTAACGCATCAATGTCTAGAAGGGGTAAACTGGCAGCGAATTGCAGCCTTAGAGGTGGTTTTTTCCTTAATAACTGGGTTGTCTGTGCTAGTTAAACATTAATGCCAGAAACCGTTAGATCCCAGCTCAGTGCTCGGGCCTCCTGCTCTATGAGACAAACATTGGGAGGGAGCTCCACGTTCCCTCTGCGTCAGAGATGATGCTCATCCTCGGGTGTCCGGAAGCAGCTTCCCTCCTGGTCCCGCCTGGCCTTCACAGGCCACCCTCCGGGAAATCCCCAGCTACGTCACTTCTGCCTGCCTCCTATGTTGATATTTGTGCTCGCCGAACAGATGACTCTTCCATACTGTTGGGCTTCACACCAAGCCTGCTTTCTAGGCAGGATCAAGCTGGGCCAGAAACACACACAAACGCTTTACTGGGGCTTTTCTTATTTTTATTTTTTAAATAGCAGCAGGTTTAACCACCACCACAACAAAGCCATTTGTTTGATCATAAAATCTTCCAGTTTCACTGTCTCATAAAAAAAGAAAAGATGTAGATGTTTTTCTTCTGTTTAAAAAAGAGTCCTAGCTAGATAGACTAATCCCTACCTTTTGGAGGCTGTTGCCCTTTTCTTAGGGAAATACAAATCAACCCCGTTTCTTCATTGACTACAGTTTTTGTCCCTTCAGTTGTACAGAAGGATGAAGGGGAGGGTCCCCTACCCAGTGTCTGTAACATGAATTTACCACAACCCACCTCCACAGTAACCTGACTGCCCAGCCCCAGCGTGGTTTTGGGGAACCAGTTAAAACAAAGGGGGCTGTGCCAGACAGCAGAAGGAGTGTTGGATTTAGGGTTGGCAGACCTGGGCTTGGGGTCTGAGAGGTAGTGGGGGAGGGGAGCGAGGTCCACCTAGCACTTGGGGCCTAAGAACTTGTGTCAAGCCCTAGCTGTGCTCCTGATGAACTCTGGGCTCTGTACCTAAAAGGGGCTGGTGTTTGCACTCCCCTTCCCCGGGGCCATTGTGGAGAGCACTCGGCTCCAGGCCACCTCCCTGGGCCTCTGTTTCACCTGTGAGATGGGTGTGATACTTGTGTAAGTACAGTGAGGAAAGTACTTTGAACACACTCTAGAATGTGAGCTGCTTTTTATTATTGCATGTGGATAAAAGTTGGCAGTGTCGATTTCAGGGCCAGAGAATTCATCCAGGTGGTCAGGGTCTGAACCTGTTGGGGAAGGAGGCTGTGTGAATGGACTCTGGTGCTTGGCTTCTGCTTCTGTCGTGTGATGGGGAGGCCTATCACGGTGGTGCCTGGGCCGATGTGGCCAGGGGGATCGTGGTACCTCTTAAGGCAGGGCCTGAGGGCTTCTTTCCAAGTGACTAATACACCTGTGCACTCAGGGTGCCAAATTGTAAAGGGTGTGTAGATTCATTTGGAAGTGATGGGTCAACATCTCTTCTCCTCCCCCCACCCCTAAAAAAAAATCTCTCAGGGTCAGATACACAAAGACTCTCCTGTGTGGGGAGGAAGCCTTCTTACATATTTATAAGCAGGTTGGTAGGTGTACAGTGATGTCTAGAAAATACCGTATCAGGATTTTTCCTAGGTATCTAGCCTTAGGTGTAGGGATGGTAGTGCTAGATCTTGCAATGACCTAAGGGTGACTTGGTTGTTGGCTTATGTCTTTACATGCCTATTTATAATAAAGTCCAAAGATTGCAGCTCTGACTAATTAGAATTCTTGCTTAAATTTGTATAGATGAGAAATATTATTATTGAGAATTGGCCCATCTATGGTGTGGAATCCCTAGGTTGCTAAATCTTGAATTACAGCTTTCTGGTAGCCGTGTAGAATGTGGGAAGGCGAAGCCGAGTTTGCTCCCTGCCTGCTTGTGAGTGCTGACCACACCGGGGGGCCTAGGGGATCGCTTCTGGATGGCTTTAGAGACCTCCAGGGCCTCTTGCACCCCGTTGTGCTCTGCTTGTGCAGAATCAAGCTGTGAATGTTGAGTAAGCTGCACCACGGTGATTAGATCTGATTTTTGTCCTCGTGGTTTTGCCTTAAGGAATAGTTTCAGAATTCAATGGAGGCGTTGCGGAAGAGGATGAAGTGGAGGTCATTCTTGCCCACGAGCCTGCTGCAGATCAGGAAGTGCCCAGGGAAGCAGTGCTGCCTGAACAGTCGCCAGGAGAATTTGATTTTAATGAGTTCTTTAACCTTGATAAGGTGCCAGGCCTGGCCTCGGTGAGTGAACCCACCCACGTGGCTACAACCATGTGGTAATGCCTTCTCTTTGAGCCCTTGTCCCATTTTCGATAACATGGATGTGGTCTGTTTAGTGCAGCATTTCCCAAACCTCCTTCCTCAGAGCCCTGGTGTTCTGCATGCTGCCCACAGGGGTGCCCTGGGGATGGTGGCGCGGGCACTATTCTCCCCTATTGGTGACTGCTCGGATCACCGGGAGGGGCTTTGGCTTAACTCTCCCTCCAGTTTCACTGCCTCACCAAAGAACACCCCCCCCCCAATATTTATGGGCTCCATTAGTGCACTTCGAGTCTGGGACTGTTCCGGTGCCACCCCCTTTTGGAGAGCACTGGACTAGCCTTTGCAGAATGTGCTCTTGGCCTCCCCCCTACTTCTGTTATGTTTTTGTTTTGTTACGCAGTCGCTTCAGTTGGGCTTTTGGAGTATTTGTACTTACTGCGAGACCTTTGCTAGCGATAGAATAGACGTTTGCGGTGCTGTTAGACTCTGCCTGTTTGGGTTAATTTGTATCGGTTGGTTTGAAGGTGGAATCGGGCCTTCTGTAGGCGGAAGGTTTGTAGCCCAAGATGAGGGAGAATCCCGTTGACCTGGACTATAATCTAAGGATCCTCGGATCCCAGGTTTTACTTGGATTGCTGACCTTGCGTGGTTCCGAAAACGTCAAGTGCAAAAGGCTACGGATTGCCCGGGCGTTTGTTCTCCCTCCCCGTGCCTCTCACAGCCTTCATAGGTTAGCTACCTGCTCTGCTGCTTTGACCCTAGTCCTCTCTTAGGGAAAAGAAAGGAGTGTAGAGATGCAGGCAGGAGCTCCTGGAGGAATCCCCTCCGTCGCCGTTAGACTGCTACGATTGAGTTGCTCCCTCCCGGGGCTCCTGTGTCTGGGCCTGCGGCCCCAGCCGCACGTCGGGTGATTTAACTGGGAACTCTCCCCGGGCCTAGTTACCTGGAGCTGGCGGGGTCAGGCCGAGGCGCCCTGGCTCACCGCTACGTTGTGAGATCTCCCATGGGGACCCACAGCTGAGAGAGAAGGTGGTGGGGGCCTCTTGTAACGCGCAGACTCTAAGAAGGTAGATCTCCTTAGGACAAAGGTCTGTGTAACTAGAAGAAAAGTTCGTCTGCTGGTTTTCCTTATTTCCAAGTACCTCGCTCCCTGCTTTGCTTCCTGAGAGCCATTCCCCCGAAGGGGAGGAAACCAGCCAGGACCCAGTGAGCACCAGCGTCTGTCCCACTCTGCACCCAGGGTCTTCCACCTCTGCTGAGAAGGAGGGGGGAGCCTGGTGTTCCTTTCTTTGGGGCTAGATGTGACTGTTTGGTTCTTGGCTCGTTTCCAGTTGTCCTTGGGCAGGTTTTCTGGCTCTGCTCACTGCACCAGTTCACAGCTCTTCCCGTGCGCTTTATCTTTGTTCAGTCTTTCCATGCACGGCAACGTCCATCACACGCATGTACGATACCAGCCAGCACGTGGAGAGCGCTGTACAGATGGAGCTTCATTTGATCCTTCCATTGCTCAGGGTCCCACAGCTAACAAGTGTCTGAGGCTGAATTTGAACTCGGGCCCAGATCTTTGTGCACTGTGAGTCTTCCTATAGTCAAAGGATGTCTCCTCTGTTTCTTTTCTTGCTTAATCTTGAGCATTGAGTGCAGCAGACCTGGGCTAATTCTTTAGAGTGGTGGGCACATCCATGTGGTTAGCCACAAGACCCAGAAGAGCGCTGTCAGCCAGCTTCTTGTTCAAGGGTGCTTTCTTGTAGCACCTTGTGTGCGCAGAGTGCCCTGGTAGCGGCGAGGGCTGAGGGGAACTGAGGCTCATGAGTTAGTGTGCCATGACAGATGGCCAGGTAGGAATTCCAGCAGGCTGTTCCCAGGTCTGGGACAGAGTGGGCACAGGGGGAGAGGCCAGGCCTCTGCTGAAGCCATTTATTGGGGTTGGGGGTTTTTCTTTTACCAAAATCTTTGGTCTTGGCTTCCTTTTCTCCTTGCATCCCACTAAAAACAGTGGGGTTCTTTGAGTTCAGCCATTGCATGGCCTTGATGGACAGCATCCCCAGCTGAACTGAGAGCAGGATGTTCCTCTGGGACAGTCCCACTCTCTTCTTGGGTCCAGAGGCATTGCCAGCCATGTGCTTGTCCTCCAGGTTTGGGTTCTGCTCGAATCACAGACAACTTCCAGACAAAATTTCTGGAGCTCGTCTCTTTTTTAGAGAAAGTAAAATGACTTGAGGCCAGTGTAGCTGTCTTGTAATGTAATTGAGCCCCAGTAGCTGCTCGTCCCTGCTTTCCACAGTGTTTGCCCCGCTTGTGGGCTTCCTGGGTTCCCTTCCACCCTCCCCCACTCGTGAGTTTGTAGGGACTGGAGAGGCTGTGCAGGTTCCCCCTGCTGCTTCAGATAGAGACTGAGGCTCCGGGAGGGAGAGGCCTGGCTCTGGGCCCTTGTCTGGAGCAGGGGGACCTCACTGGGCTTCCAAACAGCAAAGCTCTGAAAAGTGGCCCCAGATCCCAAGATGGGCCGAGGACTCACCAGAGGACTGATAAAAATTTCATTTTTTTTTAATGGAATCAAAAATGATTCAATAAGAAATAGAGAAGAAATGGAGCTTGTTAGTTTCACATTAGTTGAAGAAGAATTTAGCTCCCAGGAAATAAGAACTCAGAACATAAAAAAGGGGGGGGGGGGTTCTCTCCCCTCTTAATAAGCAGCATGAACTCCAGGCGGCGCTTCTGGTGTATCAGCCCTGTGCACCAAGATAGACATGGCATGCGGGGCCCGGTGAGGAGAGCCAGCTGGGGCTTGTTCGGCCACCGGCTCCTGCTGGCCAGACGAGGCCCTGAGGCTCAGCTGTGCAGCTCGATCAGGGGTCGGAGTGCAGTGTGAGGGCTTCCTTGAGGGCAAAGATGGCCTGGCTTCGTGCTCATGCCCTTTGTTCCTCCTTCCCTTTAGACTAGTATGTTCGGCTATCCTCGGTTGGGTCTGACTTTTCAGACTCCCTTCTGGGTTTTCTTAGATTATTCGGCGACTCATTAAAACAATTGAGAGACGAACAGACTTCAAGCTCTTGGCTCCCTAAGCCAGAGCTAGGCTCGGTGTTGCTGCCAGTGCTAGGCTTAGGGTCAGCAAGACCTGGACTCAAGTCCTACCTCATTCACCTAGCTAGCAGTTACATGACCCTGGGAGCCCTTCTGGGCATCAGTTTCCTTATCTGTTAAATGGGAAATAATAGTACCTATCCAATGAGATAAGGTCTGTGAGTACTTTGCAAACTCCAAAGCACTATATGAATGCTAGTTACTAGTATTTTCATTATAGTTAACTGTGTGACACTGGGCGACTCATCGAACCTCTCAGCCTCTGTGTCCTCATCTGTAAATGGGCACCATAACCTTCTTTCCCTCCCAGGGTTGTGAGAAGGTTCTGTTGAGGTGATGTCTGTAAAGTGCTTGGCAAACCTTAGCGCATTATAGAAATTACTGCCACTGCTGCTGCATTTGGGGTGGCACCTGTGGACCTGAGCTATCTTTGCCTGCATCGCCAGTGACGCTAAGGTCCAGAAATGTGCATACTGTTGGGAAACTTTTCTCAAGCGAAACTTAGCATGTAGTTTCGATATTAGGTCTTAATTGCAAGGTAAGAGCCTCTAGTTCACGATTATCTTTGAAGTTATAAGATCAACAGAAGTAGAAAACAAAATCTGAGTTTTGAGTAACTTCTTTGAGAACAAAGATACTGCTTTTTATTGAAAGGGGGAAAGTGTCTTGAATTAACATCCTACAGTTCATAAATTTTCAAGGAGTAGGATTATATGAACCCCAAAAGGAGCCTCTCTGCCCCCCTTTTATTAATTTGAGTTAGCATAATGCAAGACTAGAGATGGACTTTCTAGCCTTGTTGGATTGGCCACTGACTAACTCTAGCCAGAACAGAATAATTGTTCATTGTACTCTTAAGTAATATGAAGGGTGAGAGTCTGCCCAAGGTGGGACGTTCTAGTTAAAAATAAAGCAGCATTTGATTTACTTTAGATCCTCTGGCCATGTGTCCCATAGGGATGGGTGTTAAAGGTCAGTTGGGAAACTCCACTGCATTTCACAAATTAGCCTGTGCCAGGTTCCAAAAGCGTTTTGTGCTCAACTTCTAGAAAACACTCGAATCATTTTCTGAAGGGGAGAAGGTGGATTAAGGGGGCCCTTTCCTCCTTTGCATCTAACCGGCTAAATCTTTACAGCACTGCCATTTCCCCCCAGCAGTCCCCTCCTTCCTACCCTCCCTTGTGACCAAAATGCACAGTTAGGGAGAACGGCCTGGCTGCAGTTGCGTGGTTGTAACCTGTCGCCTGTCCTCAGAGCGAGAGGCCAGGAATGCTTCGGCCTCAGTTTTCTGGACATAATCGAAATGGCATCGATCTGAATTCTGGCGTCTCCTTGGTTTTCTTCATGTTGTTCGTTTTTCTTACAAATGTCCCCAGGTTTTTCTGAATTCGTGTTTCACTTGCAATAGTATGGTAATCTATGATCTTCACATACCACGCTCTGTCCAGTCGTCATCCCGTCCCCGTCCTCCCCCCCACTCCCACCCCTACTTGATTTACCATTTTCACTACCCCCACCCAAAATGCTTCTATGAATATTTTATTATGTAGGATCTTTATTCGACTGTTTGGGTCAGTGGTCCCAGTGGTGGGGTTGCTGAGTTAGAGGATCTGAACAGCGTGATGCTTTTACTCACATTCCACGTTAGGCTCTGGAAGGCTTGGACGAATGCGTAGCTCCAGTAATTACGTCTTTGCTGCCTTTCCCAAGGCCCCTCCTACATGGAACATTTCTATCTTTTTGTCAGCTTGGCCTGTCCCAGGTGCGAGGTGAAGTTTCAAGTTTATTTTATTCTTTCTGATTAGTGACTTGGAGCATTTTCTTAAGTGGCTCGACCATTCGTTCTAGGCTGTTCATGGCCTTTGGCTGTTTATCCATTGAATGACTTTTGGTGGTCTGTCTGTAAATTCCCTTTCTCGGGTGGGTGTCAGATCTCTCTGAGATGTTTGCTTTGAAGACTTCCCTCTCATCCTAGCCATATTTATTTTGTTTATACCAAAGTTTTTTAATATTACATAAATTTTGAGGTTTTTTTGTGATCACCTTCCTTTGCTTGATAAGAACACTCCCCATGACCGTTGGTTTGAAAGGCAGCTCCTTCCATTTTCTTCCTTTTCTTCATTTTTCTTTGGGGGTGATCGCGATACAAAGTTATAACATCTGCTTTTCTGAGCACAAAGCTGGTTTCCAGTTTGCCCAGCTGGGATTCTGAAGAGACCTCATTGTGAGGGAAGAATTCTTTAGGGGTCCGCTTCCATTTGCTCCCGTGCTTGACTTGAGCTGCCATGATTCACACGAAGTGAGCATCGGCCCTGGGGGTTATCATTCCCTAGCACCCTGGCTCCTTGGGCAAAAGCTGCTCCTGCTTTAGGGTGTTCTGCTTAAAATAATTAAGTGGAGTGACAGTCATATAGCCTTCTTGTACGCCCACTCTTGGCTGCTCGGCTCAGCCTTCGATGGCTCGGCCTTCTCTGGCTTGGCCTTCGTTGGCCTGCTTATGGGCCTGGCCTGTTTCTGCCCCTCACAGTCAGAGCCCATGGGCCCAGGATGGGGGTTACCTGAAGGGTGCCCCTGGCTCTATTGGGCCTGATGTTCATAAGTGGCTTCCCCGTGATAAATGCTGGTAGAGCATGGACTGCCTGAGGGGACAGGATGGAAAAAAGGAGTATTGCATGAAATGGAAGCTGTACAAGTGCAGAGCTGGTGGCAAAGTGGCCATGTGAGAGCTGCCCATAAATGAGGCAGCTTCTGGGGAAGAAAAGTAAGTCCAAATGCTGCTGCCGATCTTCGGTTCTGGAGCAGTCACAAAGTAAGTTCCCTTTCTGATCTCAGTCTAGTGCACTGACTCTCTCTTTTCCTACAGTGGTTCTTTACAAGTGTTCTCCTCCCGTTTAGATGATAGAAGATGTTCTAGGAGAAGGCTCCGTCTCCGCTAGTAGATTTAGCAGGTGGTTTTCCAATCCCAGTCGATCGGGAAGTCGCTCCAGCAGCCTTGGGTCAACACCCCATGAGGAACTGGAGAAACTTGCAGGTAACAGGGCCTGTCATAGTGGTGCTCTTGGGTGGGCCCTACTCTGCTCTGGTGAGGCCTTTGACACTGGGGCTTTGGGGCCAGTGACCCAATGTCCAGGGTCACGCCTCCTGCTTCTGCTGCCACTGGCTATGGAAATGCAGCCCCCTCATTTGGAAGCTTAATCTCTCTACCTCTTCCACCTCAGTGTCTCCCCTACCCCCCACAAACACAGAATGTTGGTCCATCTCTCCTTATCCTTGTTCATCTAGGTCTGGAACAAGCGATTCTGTCTCCAGGCCAGAACTCAGGAAATTACTTTGCTCCTATACCATTGGAAGACCATGCTGAAAACAAAGTGGACATTCTAGAGATGCTTCAGAAGGCCAAAGTGGACCTAAAGCCACTCCTTTCCAGTCTTTCTGCCAACAAGGAAAAGCTGAAAGAGAGTTGTGAGTCCCCCCAGAGGGGCAGGCGGGGCAGGCTTGACAGGGCCACTTGAGGAAACAGTTCCTGAAATGCTAATCTTACTGGCATCCTTGCCCAACAGTGCTGTGCCAGGCTCCACAGGAAAATAGGCACATTGAGACCTGACCCTCTTCTTTCCCCTTTTGTAGAGGGGAAAGTAGCACAAGAAGCCAGGGACAGACAAGGCCTGGGGGTGCTATGGAAGGAGAAGAGCTCCAACCTGAGAGGTTACTGGACAGTCAATGGACTTGTCCACAGCTAGTGGAAGTCAGAATTGAGGGAGCCTGTTTGGGGCTTAAACATTTATGATAAATCTCCACTGTTGTGGTTCCTGATCCGGCTCATCCAAGACTGCCTAGCCCCACCCTACCCTTTCTGGTCCCCCAAGGGCAAGATTTGGGCGCAGCAGGTTTGCCCCTAAGAGCACCCTGCTGTTGTGCTTGTTTTCCTAAGAGGGAGAGGTAGGACCTCTTGCCTTGGGGGTTCCCACTGATGTGGGGAGGACCAGGGGGAGAGAGCCCACACCATGTGCTTTACTAGTTGCCTAGCATTAGCTGATGCGCCATTTTTCTTTCTCCCTCCACTCTGCAGCGCACTCAGGGGTTGTGCTCTCGGTGGAAGAGGTGGAAGCTGGGCTGAAAGGCCTGCGGGTGGACCAGCAAGGGAAGGGTGGCCCGCCCTTCCTGCCCGAGCGCTCGGAGGAGGCCTTGAGTGCCGGGGCCAGCTCCCGACCGCTGGCGAAAGACAGCGACATGTCTGCCTTTAACAAGCTAGTGAGCACCATGAAGGCAAGCGGCACTCTGCCTTCCCAGCCCAAAGTCAATGTAAGTAGTACACGTGAGTCATGCTCCTCGCCTCTGCAAATCTCAATAAATGCATTCAAAATCTGGGATCTGGAGTATGGTGGACATTCTTGGTGGGCCAAAGCATCTTGTCGGCTCTGTGGAGCTGGGCGCCTTCATGCTGACGTGTTGTCCTAGTGGGCCCAGGACTCCCCTTACAGGGGTTCTGGAGGAAGAAGTGTGTATCTGACAGGTGTTCAGGTGGCTTTTTATCCGTTGGCTGGGGAGTTTTGTGTAAGGTGACTTCTTCCCTAGCCCTTTTTCTCTCTTCTCTCTATCAGGGTGGGGCTGGCCTCACTGTCTCAGACTACAATCATGAAACCTTAAATGTTCTTCTCGTGCTGATAACTTAAGGATTGGTGGGAAGGTCATCAGTGACAACTGTGTGTGTTCTTGAGTGTATTTCTAGTGTTTGGGGATTAATGTGAAACATGAATTCGTCTTTGGGGGCCAGCACAGAAAACCACTTAACCATTTGCATTTGAGCAGACAGTGTGAGATGGTAGGTTAACGTCCTTTCAAAGTGCTGACCATTTGTACAAAACAGTGGGTCATGAGCTTGGAATCGGAAAGGAGCTAGGACTAGGTTCAAGGTCATTGGGTCAAAGCTGTCGACCAGCTTGGCCACCAGTTTCCCTTTTTACAGATGACAAAACTGAGGCCTCGGGAAATTAAAAGGTTGGCCCAAAGCCCTGGATAGAAAGTAGAAATTGAGGTTCTTGGACACAGAGCCAGTGCTCTAGCATGGCAGCAAGCCACTAGGCTTCTAAGGAAAGAAATGGAGGCTGACCTCTCCTTCATAAGGGCTCTCGTTGGTCAGGAAGATTCCTGGGCTCTATGGTAGGGCCACTCTGTTCTGGTGAAGGATTTTTTCTTTTTCATGAACAACTAAGGGCACATAGCCTGCTTTGAAATTAGGCTGTGTCATACCAGTGAAGTGTGGCTGCCATCTTGGGCAGGAAACCCCTTGGCCTCTGAGGACCCAGCTGATGGGAAGATCAGACACAGGGGTGCCCCATCAGAAACTTGGGGTGGGGGGGTAGTACTGGCAAGGAAGGGGGATGCCAGGGTGGCATGTTTTTGCCTCATAGTTTCCTCTGAAGTGCCAGTAAGAAAAGACAGCGTGTTCTGTTTTCAGTCAGTATGCTGGAAATGCTTCAACTATACGTCCAAAACTTCTTACACTTAGGTGACAAAAATGTCAGTTGGATGGGTTTCATGTCATTCTAGTCGCCTCTGTGGGCCTTTCTTGTAGCCAAGAGATTATCACCTCTCGATGTCCTTTGTCATGGGGAGCGCGAACGTCTATATGATAAAAACCGGGTGCAGATAGCAGTTTTCTGCTTGATCCTGCCTAGACGGTCCCCTGCCTGCCTTCTGGCAGGAGGAGAACTGTTAGGGAAAGCTCGGCCCCCTTCAGAGACGAGGCTGTTGTGCCCTGTGTCTTCTCGCTCACCACTCCACTTGTCTGTGAAGTAGCTTAGATGTGTCTGTAAGTGGAATGTCTTCATGCCCAGCCACACTACTAGAAGGCTTTGGAGTCGTAGAATTATTCCTTTTTGATTGTTTTCTTCTTGATAGGTAAATTCACTAGGTGTTGCCCTCTGTGCTGAACATAAGAGGTTGCCCTCCAAATGGTTCTAGACCTTGGGGGCTGGCTGACACCATCTTTCTGAAGAGAGCATCTCAGAAAAGTGCAGGTGGTGTGCCATGAGCCAGGGGTTAGAATTTGCCTTTGGCGGCGGAGGGGGGGGGGACGGAGGACACACCGAGGGAGCCACAGGCCTCTGAGCCTAAACCTAAGATCCTTTCTCAGGTACTAGCCCTTCTGTGAGGCTATAAAATATGTCCTTTGTACCTATTCTTGTTAGAGCTAGGCCGTTCGCCTTCGTTGTGTCCTGGGCTCCTCAGGCAGGCGGTCTGGTGAGCCTAGGGACCCCTGCTCAGAATCACGCGATTAAATGTCATTGGGTGATGAAGGAAGCCAATTCTACTGAATTAGTGGCCCAAATCCCAAGCCCCTTCACAGGCTCTCCAAGTGTTCTAGACGCATGTGGTTTTCTGGTTGAATTGAGAGCCTAGGAGGGGGCGGTGGCATTTTAGCTGCCCCAGCTTTGTGACCTCTCTCAGTAGCAGCCCCTGCACACTGAAGAAGACCCCATCATTTGGAAGCACTCGGGCCAAAAGCGTCTCCTGCTTGGTCTGTAAGAACGGCTCAGACTAGATGGTCTCTGACACAGGATGAGCTCCAAGTTTGCATATTCCCATAGTGCAGTATCATGTCTGAGTTTTATATTTCCTGGTGTACGTATCCTGTATCAATTAATAAAATGAGCCGCCACTGCCTTCGTGAAGGGATTCGTTACTGAGGACCACTAGAATATCTGATCACTTTTACGCTGGCTGCGTGCCAGGTGCTGTGCTAAGTACTTCACAGTTACCTTGTTTGATTCTCTCAGCCGACCTGGGAGATAGATGCTGTTACAATTCTGCAGATGAGGAAACAGAGGCAGAGCTTAAAAGATTTTCCCAAGGTCACATCGCTAGTAAACGTCTAAGGCTAGATTTGAACTGGGGTCTTCCGGACTCTCGGCTGCCCCAGATCATTCATGTTTGCCTTTTCTCTAGCAATGGCGTTAATTGGAGTTCTGATTGGGCCCAGCTGGGCAGGGGGGGTGGCACTTGGAGGAAAGAGTGGAACTAAATGGCCCCTTTGAACTCCCAAACTGTCATAGATACTTGTACGCTTCCCTGTAACCGGGTATGCTCTCAGAGACTTTACCATACAATGTAATCTCCACGGATTCAACTGTTTTCTTTTTACAAGTGGAAATTTGTTGCGCTTAGATTCAGATTTGAATTGTTGAACCATGCAAGGAGTTACGGGCCTAAAATAACTTCCTTTTCTTGGCCACTTCCTTGGTGAGACCCTGTAATTTGTGCCTGAATCCAGTCCCTAAACCAGCAAGAAAAGCCAGCAGCTTTAAAACTGTCTGTGCCAGCTGCAGACTGGCTTGGGGGGCAAGCGCTGTGCTGGCTGCTGAGGAATTGGCTTGGTCAGGGCTCTCCAAGCCCCCTGCAGGAGCTCCATGGCTTCTCTCCTAACGTGTTGGAGTTTGAATGGGGGTGGAACTTGGCTATACCAAATATCAGAAAAGGAAGGACCCAGTTGTCTTTCCACTGCACTGTTTTTCCAACTTGTTGGTTGAGAAATGAAGACAATAACTTTGGTTCAATAAATGTTTCAAATGACCAGAGCTCTGGGCCCTATGGTCATACAAATCCTTATTTGGCTTAGAAGGGTCAAGATGCCTTGATCGCTCTAATAGAGAGTGAAATTAAGTACCCAGGAGAGTTATGGGTAAAACACTGTTAGAGTACAGACCTTAGGAGAGCAAGAGAATACAAGATTTGTCCAGAACAGCAGTTGGGAGATGCTGAAAGCTCTATGGACCAAATGTCGTTGGAGCAGGGCCAGAGTGGACCTTTCACACCCATAAGGCGGATATATTTATGTTTGTCACTTAGTATTCTCTTTGAAATGTGACTGCTGCTTGGCCATAGTGAGGGTCCTTAGCCCGTCATTCCAGGCTGTCTGTCTGGTTGTAGTGTTGCCATTGGAGACAATGGTGAGTAAGGCTAAGTCAGGGGCATGTGCTCACTAGGAATGTGGTGATGTTAGGTCAGACCTTGCTCTCTATTCTGTTGGAGAGCCTCGAAGCAGCAGACAGCCTTGTGCCGTTTGTGTGTGTCTGTATGTATGTGTGTGTGTGCCGTGTGTGTGTGCACATGTGTGTGTCATTGTCCCTCTTTGGGGGAATTCCTGTGATACTAAGTTCATGCAATTTGAAAATGCCCAGTGAAAGTTGAATTGAAGTATAGTGAGGTTTGAGTGTAGAGGATGGGGAACGGTCTTTTTCTCTTCTTCCTTGACTTTTAACTCGAGTTAATCGTGTGCGCGAAGGTTAAGTGATGTTTTCCTCTGACTTTTAGCGAAACCTTGAAAGCCATTTGATGTCCCATGCTGAGATTCCAGGGCAGCCTCTCCCTAAGAACATCTTACAGGTACTTCTTCTCAGGCTTAAGTTGGCATCTCTTCCTGTACATGGACTCGAGTCCCCTTGGGCTGCTCTCACTTGGTTAAACTGAGAGGAGAAAAGATGAAAGTTTGGCTAAATCTGGCTTGAGGAGGCTTTTCCCCCACCATGCTTAAGGTCCTGAGATCTGAGCTGACAGGGACTTTGGAGATGGCCCAGCCCTGGCTCTGGACGTGCCTTCCTGCCGCCTGGGCCCTTTCTAGGGAAGGAGGGAACATTCCACTGATTTCAAGGCTGCTCTCCTCTTGGTCGGTAGTTAGAGGCTCCCAGGGACTGTGGCCTGCTAGGCCCAGGCCCGCCTGGTGGGGTGGAGTACGCTACACACAGTGTGGCCGGCTGTACGGCGTGATGCGGTGCAGGGGAGTCTCAGTGCTTTTGTGTTGTCAGGAGATATTTACTTATTCGTAAGGGACTCTATCTTTTCCCCAAGCGCTTCTTGGCGTGCAGCTAAGCTTGGGTGGGCGTGCATGCATGCTGGGCGCAGTGTCGGGGGAAGAAGCCAGTGCTGTTCGTTACTCAACTTCGCTTTCTGTCCAGGAGCTTCTGGGTCCACCAGTTACGAGACCTGCTTCTTCTCATCTCCTGAGCGGCCTTATGGGGAGCCTGGAGCCGACAGCGTCGTTGCTAGGCCAGAGAGCCCCCTCTCCTCCCATTTCACAGGTGTTTCCAACTCGAGCAGCCTCCGCAGACTACCTGCGCCCGAGGATACCCTCACCCATCAGTAAGTAGGCCTCTGCTTAGGCGGAAAACCCTTTGGGCCGTGTCGGTTTGTTCCCTGTGTGCAGGTGTGCCCCAGAGGACAGAGGATATGCCAGGGCAGCTTAGAGGGGTCAGATGCTCCAGGATTTCAGTTCTAGCCCTGTCTTACCATTGACAGCTTATGTGTTTGTGAGGCCTGGAGGCTAACCCAGGACCTTCCCTCACTAGCACGTGAGGGACATGTTATAGTAGGAGTAGCGGTCCATTTACAGATAAGGACATAGAAGCTTAGGGAAATGCAGGGACTTGCTGACTGTCCAGCAGGCCTCAGAGCCAAGATTCAGACCGTTTTATTTTTTTGTTTTTATTTATTCCATCATGGCCCAGCTGTCCGTCACCTTAGCATCCTCAAGCCTTCATTTCTCTGTAAAACTACTAATAAATGGTTATCCTTCTTTCTGACCTGCACCAGGCCTAAAAGCCTTCTCCCTGACAAGCAGATTGGCAGACACCTCTGGGGAAATGGACCTTCCTTCACAGGGCTTCTTACACTCGACCTGTAGTCACTGAGGGAGGATGAAGCACCAAAATGGACCTTTTGTAGGGAGTGGCTCTCTTGGGCTTGCTGGATTTGTTCTTGGGTACCCCGGACTTCTGGGTCTGGTCAGATGCAGCCCCTTGGCCTCCTTCCTCACTGACTGTAGGATGAGCATGGGATACACAGAAGGGAGACTGAAGCCCTCTCTGCCCTTTGAGAGCTTACGTTCTGTGGGCGAGACAAGGACAGGAATGTTGATACATAAAATGAATCCTGGGTAAATGTTGGGTGGAGGGTGGCCTGGAAGGTCAGCCCACAGACCTGGACCTTGGGGGGAAGCCTTTCAGTTCCTTGTGGAATTCTTGGGATAATGGTTGCCTGAGGCGACATCCGCTGCTCCGCCTGCCTCTCAGCTACCTGTCCTCTCTCTTGTCCAGCCTGTAGACCCGGAGGGAGGCGATGTGGCTCGAGGACAGCTTTTGGTGGCGTGGGGTCAATTGTAGGGTCTGTCAACGCTCACGGCGTCCTGTGCCATCTGACTTTCTCCGTTGCTCCTCGTGTTCTATGCAGGTTTTGGACCCAGTTCCCAGCAGGTGCTCGGAGATCCCTTTCATGGAATGCAGAAGACAATGAGCCCAGTTGCGCAGGTCAGGCCGAGCTCCTTGAACAGCAGCTGGCTCTCGTGTCTAGTTTTGGGTCCAGAGTCTTGCTCCATCCATCCCCCCAGCTTTGAAGAGCTTATAGAGTTACGCTTGCACGCGGCTTGACTTGTGCTGGCTCCGGCTTAATGTCATCTGCCTCTAGAACACGTTTTATGGAGCCCTTTTCATGCTAGGCCCCAAGGGTTGGAGGTTCAGTCCCCTGGGCAGGCCACCGTGGAGGAGGCCTGGCTCTGTTCTGCTGACCCGTTCTCTCTCCTTGAGCAGGTGAGCCAGCTGGAGCTGCAGCACCCGGCCCTGGAGGGCCTCAGTCTGCCCCACGAGCTGGCCGTGCAGGCGGCCAGCTTTTACCAGCCCGGCTTCGGCAAGCCCCAGATGGACAAAAACAGAGACGGCTTTAGGAATAGGTGCGTTTTTACAAGCATAAGCCGGCCTGGGCTACATGGAAAGGGATGAATTATTGATCAGCTCCTTGGGAGCACGGATTGGCTTGTTCTTTGTTCCAGGGCCTGGCACACGGCTGCTTAGCGAATGCTTGTTGACCAGGCTGCTGTGGATATTTCAGGTTTTGGTACGTTTATATAGCACTTGTGTGTAGGCTAGGCACACTGACGGGAGGGAGACCAGTCCCTGGCCTCAAGGAGCTCCCACTAGCGTGGAAAAGGTACACGTAGAAGTCTATAGTCTGGGAGGGCCTCCTGGAGAGGTGTGGCTGTGGTCAGGAGATAGCCTGGAGAGAGTAGACAGCAGCAAGTAAGCCGGGAGCCAGACCATTCTGCGTGGGGAGAGTGTGGAAGGCTGCCCTTGGGCAAAAAGGAGGTGCTGGTATGAAGTACTTCCTCATGGGCATGGGAGGCTCTGTGCTGTTCTTGGGGGGACAAAGCAGAATGAGTTGTGGTTTTGTCTGTCAGTGTCTCTAATGGGTTGGGGGCACTAGAGGTGTGTAGACTGACCAGTACAGAATGGGAGAAGGCGAATGCAGATCTCTTCTCTATGGTTTGGGGAGTTAGGAGGGAAGGACTTGGGGCAGGCATTCTAAGCACAAAGAATGACAGAAAAGGGAAGGGAGCTTGAAATAGGAGGGATTAACCAATATCTGGTTTGGCTGGAACTTAGGTGAGTAGTGGGAGAGACCAGGTGAGAAAAGCAGGTTGGGGCCAGGATTTGGGAAAGGCTTGAATGCCAGACCTGGGATCTGCAGCCTTCATCCTTGGTCCTTGGACCTCTCCAAGCCGTGACAAGGGTCTGGTTGCCCCTTGGAACAAGAGCTGTCGTTGGAAGCCCCATCCTCATCCCCAGCCGCCGAGACGTCGGCAGCTAATCTTTTATCTTGGGTTGTTTCTGTCTGGGACGTGCGTCGTGTCCGTTGGTGGATAGATGTGGGAATCTCAGCGCTCAGACTTGAAATACACCTTCTGGACCTAAGTATGTTCCTCTGTAAAGTGCAGGGTGGTCATTGCTCTCCTTCCTTCTTGCGTGGGGTGGATCATGAGGGCTCTCGAACAAGCATGGCTTCCTCCTCGGCGCCGCTCCCCCTCCCCGAAGAAGCTGCTTTGGCTGCCTTGGCTTCTGAAGGTGGTGGCTCTTCTCCTTTCGGGTTTGGGACACTTGATAGAAGGCTGTGTTCACTGAGCGTTCTTGCTTGTGTGACTGTAGGCAGGGCCAGTGACTGGCATCTGCGAGTTCCTCCCAGGCCTGCTGTCCAAAGTTAGTCAGCAAGCACTGAGCACATACAAGTGCTGGTCCTGGGCTAAGCGCTAGGTTTACAAAAGCAGTCAGAGGCCTGCCCTCAAGGAACTGCCATTCTAAAGGGGAAGAAACCGTGTCAGTAACTGAGAATGTACAAGATGGATACAGCGTAGGTGAAAGGTCACGTCCCAGGGGAAGGCCCTCACAGCTGGGGAGACTGGGAAACACCTCCTGTGGAGGGAGAATATTCCCGTCGTGGAGACAGCAAATGGCAGATCTTTAGGGGAACAGCGAGGAGAGTTTGTGGAAAGGAGATGGGAGAAGTAGGAAGGATTGAGCTAAGGGAGGGGGCTTCTATCTCTCCTGAAGGCAATAGAGAGCCAGCCATGGTCACAGGGACAAACCTGGGTTTAAGGGTGTAAGGGGGAGAAGCTAGAGAACGGGACACCAGGCAGAAGGTGCTTCCGGGGGTCCAGATGAGAGGCGGTGAGAAATCAGAACTAGAGCGTTGTAAGTGTAGACGAGAGGCCGGCAGCAAAGCAAAGGCAAGGCTTAGATGTGGAGGGATGACCCCGAGGCTGGGAAGCTGACAGTCCCCACAGCAGTGATGAAGAAGTTCAGAAGAGAGGGTTCTGTTTTGGACGTGTTGAGATCGTCACCCTTGGGATGTGCGGTTTAGGATGTCTGAGAGGCAGTTGTTGGTGTGAGACTGAAGCTGAAGAGAGAGAGGAGGCCGGGCATACAGGTTGTCCCCCAAAATCTTGGAGCAGTTTTCAGCTATTAAAGTCTGCCCCCCAAGACTTTTGGAGCATCCTAAATGGGTCTGAGAGTACTAGTAGAGAGACTTGAGTCCACAGAAGCTGATGAGATCAGAAAAGGGCCCCAGACAGAGCCCTGGAGCACACCCATAACTAGGCAGTGTAACCTGGATATAGAACTAGGAGAGTGAGGGGGAGGGAGGAGACAGGCAGGAGAACAACAGAGAGGGAGAGGGTGATGAAAAGAGGGCCCTAGGCCCTCTCGATGTCTTTACCATAGGCTACTCTGGGGACTTGGGACCCTTGGTTTGTCCAAAGATGGGGTTAGAAAACAAGCATTACAGTCCCCTACATGGTGTGCTTGGGTAACTTTCTTATTGGCATTGGAAATAAAAATATCTCCTCTGCGTCTTATAGCGTGAGCAGGTACAAAGCCTCATTTATGTTTAAGGATAGGTCTCAGGTACTCTGAGTTCTGCTGTTACAGCAGCTCTGGGTGAGGCATGGGGCCTTAAGCTGATGAGTGAGCTCAGGGAGGTCTAGATGCATAAATGCAGCATACGCAAGTATGACCGAAGGTGAAAATGTGATCAAAATGAAGGAAGGAACCGGAATGTCTGGAACATCTGAGGGGAGAAAACTCGGCGCTGGAGATGGTCAGCTCATCCAGGCCTTGGGTCCCAGCGGGTCTGAGGATGTAGAACTAGGAAGGCTACGTTCTACAGCCTCCTCATTTTAAAGGAGATAAGATATAGCCGTTCAGGAGCAGAGATGAGGGCGAAACCCAAATTCTGACTCTCCAGTCCAGTCTGGTGCCCATTTTATCCCACTGTGTCCCAGAGAAGGTCCTTAGCAGGCAGAGATGAGGAGAAAACACCCTTTGGATGTAGGGAGATAACCCATGCATAAATGGATCCATCAGCAGTCATTTAAGTGCCTATGATGTGCCAACTGCTAGGAATGCAAACAGTGAGACCCCTTTCGTGCCCTGGGAACTTCTGTGGGGCTCTTTTTTGTTTTAATTTTTTGGAGGGGCCCAGGGGGACCCTATGTCGAGGAAAGCTTGGGTTTGACTGGGCTGGATTCTTACAGCGTGGGACAGGAGAGTGATGTATGAGACTGGGCACAGAGGCCATGACTGAGTGGTAGAGGATCTGAATGCCAGATGGGTTCCTGGGTGTTTCATCCTCAAGGCAGTGGAAAACCACTTTCTTATCATGCTTTAGGAACATCGCTCAAGGAGAAAGTGTGGGGGAAATAGATTGGAGGGCTGTGAGACTTGAGGCCAATGCTGTAGCCAAGGCTAGAGGTGAGAGGATGAGCTTAAACTGAGATGGTGCCTTTGTAGGAGAGGGAGAAATGGAAAGATCTGGCAGTTGTTTAGATATATCCGAGGTGGGAGAAAAGGGAAAGCGAGAATGGGAGCCTGGAAAGATGGCTGCTGCCTTTGGGTAGAAAAGTGAGGTCTGACTTAGACATGGTGAGTGTGAGCTGTTTGAGGGACACAATAGGCCTCGAGGCTCGAGGACAGATTTGGCTGGACGTAGAGAGCTTCTTGATTTAGTGTTATAGAGGTGTTAGTAAAGCCTGCAGGAGCTGCTGAAGTTACCAAGCGAAGGTGGAGAGCGGCCCAGGACAGCCCCTTGGGAAGCACCCAGAATTCGAGGGGTTGGTGAGCCAGCCGAGGAGGCTGAGGAATGGACAGACAGAACAGGGATGGGACCCCAGAGAGGAGTGAGCAGCAAGCTTCCAAGAGGATGCGATGGCCAGTGACATGGGATCCTGCAGAGAGGTCGGAATGGGGAACCCTGAGAAGAGACCATCAGAGTTGGCCATTAAGATCATCAGTCACTTTGGAAAGAAGAGCTCTGGGGGAGGAAAGAGTGGGCATCATTTGAGGGAAATGGTTGGAGCTAGGTGGTTTGTTTTTTTAAGACTAGGAAGTATTGGGAGAGTTCACAGACCCAGATTCCAGATGTTTGAGGATCCAGCTGATATGGAACCTGACTGTGGAGACTACTCTCTAGGAGATGGGCAGTAGCGAGGAAGGGAGATGAAGCAGAAGCTTGAGGGAAGAAGAAAAGAGCTGGGTCAAAGGTGTTTGGGGCATTAGGGAGACCAAGGCCTGAGACATAGGCTGCTGTAGTGCTTGGTGTCCTGACATGCCCCAAACACCTCAGCAGGCTGGGGGCTGAGTGAGTGTTGGGACAGGAGTGGGGACAGCAGCTTGACAAGAAGGGTTGGCCAGACAATGGGGATGGGGGGATATGCTGGGGTGGGCTCCCATTTGGTTTGGGGAGAGACGGAGAGGGACCAGAGCAAGGGAGGAGAGCATCCAGGGTGGGAGCAGGACCTGGCCCTGAGAGCTGCCCGAGGGGCAGGGTCACTGGTGTGCCCCCGCCCCCCCAATATCACAGGTGCCGTTGTCCTCGATTTAAGAATGCTCTGGCTCTGAGGCGGGGTCAGGGGAGACTCGTGGCCAGAGCTCTCGCTCTCCCGTAGCTGCTCTGTTCTCCCTGACTGGCTGACCTTTGTTGACAGGCAGCAGCGTGTGGCCAAATCGCCAGCCCCCGTACATCGAGGGAACTCTGCGTCTCCGGCTCCTGCCGCTGCTGTCACGAGCATGGTGAGTGAGCGGGGGCTTCTGGGTTTGCAGCCGTAGCCATCCTGGTCCACGTTTGTCCTCCCGCCCCCGACCGCTGAGGCCTAGTATTCAAGGATGGGCTTTATTGTCCCCCTTGAGAGTGAGGAGGCTGTGGCTTAGTGGAGTATAGGACAGGAGGTGATGCTGCCTGCTTCAGCAACCTCCCAGCCTTGTTCACATACCCAGAGGCTGTTTCCTCTTGGCCCTTTTTTTTTCTTCAGTTACTTAGTAGTATTTACTCTCTCTTTTCTAATTTAACAGACATACACATACACACATTCTCTCTGTCTCTCTCTCTCTACTTCTTGTAAAAAATATGAAGGGTCAAGCAAAACACATTTCCCAGATTGGCTATGTTCAGAACCAGCTTGTTGCAGGCCTGAGCCTTGTTAGCTCACTGTATGACAGCAGATGGCTTGTGCGGGCCATTGCTGTGATTAAAGAGATGACTTGGCTCCATTTTCCAATTTAGATTTCTTGTGGGTCATGTTATACCGGGTTGCTGCCTACATTGGTGGCCGACCTGAGCTATCAAATATCCCCTTGTGTCTAGAGGGCTCCACGAAGCGGGGTGGAGTTCTAAAGGGAGTGTCTCTGTCCCAGAGGGACTGAGAGGCAGCAGGATTCAGTAGAAGGAACATTGGGGCATTTGGGAGTTATTTTGGAGAAGAAACAGCTAGGAAGCTGACCTGGGTATCCTCCTGGACAGAAGGGGCATTCAGGCTGAGCCGGCGGAATGACCTAGTGCAGGGCCTCTTACCAACAGGACCCTAGAACCTTTTCCAGAGCGATTTGGAGCAAAGACAAGCGTGGCACCTTGTGGGGGCCAGGCCATAGACTGCACCGAATGATCCTATGGCCTTTGCTGCAGGTTCTGTGCTTGTTCCACATGCTATCTTTAATGAATTCACATAAAACAGTCCATTGGCCTTCAGCAAGTGCCTCTCTTCTCCTAGTCCTCAGTTTCTTCATCTGTAACAGGGACAGGGTAGACTGGGCAGTTGTTCCCTTTGGCGCTTGTCCTAACTGATGGGGAGACACTTTGCGGGGGGGGGCGGGGATTGGCTTTTTGTTGTGGGCTACATGCTGGAGGCTGAAAGGATAGCATGAATGTAGCCTTTGTCTTGGCCTAGTGGGCTTTCCTCACTACCACCTGCCCAAGCGAGGACAAAAGGGGAGAAGACAGCCAGGCCCTTCCATGGTCAGAGTGACTGGGGAAGCAAGCCTGGAAGATGGCCTTTGTCTGGCTCAGGCCATAGGTTGGGTGTTTAACTCTCGCTGCTTTTGTTTGTAGCTGTCTCCCTCCTTCACTCCTACCTCAGTGATACGCAGGATGTATGAAAGCAAAGAGAGGAACAAAGAAGACCCCATTTCTGGAAAGCCAACCAGCGATGGTAAAGAAGAAGGCCAGAGGGCGAATGAAGGTACTGTGCCAGGCCTGAAAGGCCAGCCACAGGGGCAGTACGCTGTTGGGAGGAGGCTCAGGAGGCCGCCACTCACAGGCGCTGCCCCTTACTCATTGGGCCACCCAAGATAGATGGCTTATGATGCAGTCTCTGGGTCCCCATAGCCAAGGTCAGCCTGTGCAGATCTTGAGACTTGTCACTGTGATGTTATTGGTGAGGGGAAGAATTGTTTAGGGCCCCTGAGATGTGGTGGAAAGGGGAATGATCCTGTGTGAATGAGCTTATTCCTCTAATGGCTTCTTCCTGGCAAGGCCGGGCTAGGCACTGACCCCTTGGTCTGTCTTGGGGGAGAGAGCTGGTCACTGGGGAGGCATCCTTGCTGAGTGAGCAGTCCTGAGGTAGGAGAAGGAGCAGGTAACAAAGCATTGCTGACTGACCGTAATGAAAAGCAGGTTGGGGAGAGTCTGAGCCTGGTCAGCATCCTGGAGCCTTTGGGTGACAAACTTCACTGGCTTTCTTTCATTTCTGGCCTCCACATGAAGGTGTCACCTAAATGACAGCTCTGATTCTCCAGCCTTGGGGTCCTTAAGGTGTGCTTTTTCACTGTAGAAATCCAGGCTTTTCCAGGAGGGCTGACCACTGAATAGAATGAGTGTAATGGCAGCCAAGCCGATGCCCTCTGCAGCTGGGCCTGAACTGGGCTCCTCCTGCCCTCTGCCTAGACTCTCTGCCATAGCCCCTCTGTCTTGGAAAGAGCCTCTATGCAAGGCCTTGATGAGGATTTTCTGGGAAGTACAGAGGATGACCTTAGAATTGGGTCAGGAGTAAGGTGATGTCATTCCTGCATCCTCTAGGTTAGCCCCCGTCTGGAGCATGCCCTGCTACATGATGTGAGCAGAACCCTAAACCCCACAGATGGGGCTGCATGGGGTGGGGCAGAGCAGCAGACATAGAGCAGTGGTGGTCTGGGCTGTTCCCCAGCTTGCTGGCTTCAGAGGATCCCAAACTTACCTGGTTCCTGCACCAGAGCAACATGAATTACTGACCCGCAGGCCTCAAACCATGTTACTCACCTTTATTGCTAGCACTGCTTACTGGAGGTGTAGACAGAGACGTTTCGTAGGGCTTGTTTCTTACAGACTACAAGTAACCAAGCATACATATAGCAGCAGGGGGGCACACGTCCAGCTCTGTGTCTCTGTGGACATGTGTCTATCATCAAAGATTCCATAAACCAGGTGGGCGCTCTCCAAAGTCCTAGAAAATGCAGCCTGAGGAGGGCTTCCCCGGGGAGGGGGAGGGCCTCCAGGTGTTGCTGCTTGTAGAGGATGTTGGGTGGACTACAGCAGTCTCCAGAACAGTGCAGAGCCTCCTACCCTGAGACCCAGGATCATTAGGCAGTGTGGCCTCACTGGCCAGGAAAGAGTAGGTGGTGACATGAGTGAGCTGTCCAGTTTGTTAGTGTGTATGAGACCTACAGATTGACAGCTTGAGGACTGTCTGGGGCTGGGTAGGCCAGATCACCTTTGGGAGGGTGACGAGCCTCCAGACTGCCACCTGAGATGAAGGCTAGTGCTTGTAACGCTCATATTCTCTGATAGCAGAGGAGGCTGCAAAGCGTGTCAGAAGCCCGGCCTCCTAGTTTTAGAGGAAATGAGCTAAATGACCTGACCGAAGAAGCCAGAGAAAAATGGAGCTTGAGGCCGGCCCAGGGAGTGTATGTGATGAGGCTGCTCCATATTCTGCAGCTTTTCCTCAGCCACTCCCTATTTCTAAATAAGATGCTCTATATGTCCAGAAAGGTTGGGCTGGTCACCTAGAAAGGTGGGAAGAATAGAGAGTCCTCCTGCTTTATCTCAAGACAACATGAGGAATGTCCCTCTTAAATTGGGGAGACCTCTTGGGGTGACCATGTGGGAGGGCCCAGCATGAGGAGCAGATGTGGTCAGATTGGAGTCGGCCTCAATTCAATCAATCCTGGAGAATGCAGAGGGAGCCAGTGTGATGGGAGAGGTCTGGGAACTCCTGCCGGGTGAGGCGAGTGTGGAGGAAGGGGCATCTCCAGTCTAGTCTAGAGGACCGTGGGAGAAGAGCCTGCAAGCATTTGGAGGAAGGATTAGGCGTGTTCTGCTCAGCCCCAGGAGTAGAGCCTCAGATGCTGTGCAGGGAGGGCTGGGCCTCAGTGCCCCATCTGACGCTGTAGCCTGACTCTTGGTCACGTCTCTGTCTCCTGTGCTTGTGATGTGCGTCGGGTGAATAAGGGGCAGGGGTCACGTAATTAGAGGAGCCACTGAGGGACTGGAGGGCAAGAGGCTCGGCTCCATGACCTTGACACGTGTCATTGGGCATCCCTCTGGGCATGGTTCTCATTTGCAAAATGGGAATATTCTTGCCCCAGATTTCTCCTCAGACTGTTGAGCTAATGTAAGGCAGAGTGTAGCAAGACTCCTTGAAGAGTCCCCCTTCTACAGAGTGTGGTTGGGGGTCTCGGGCCAGGGTCATAATACAGCGTATTGCATCACTGCAGAGAGCCTTCTGTTGAGTTCCATGGCAAATCCAGACCGTGACACTTCCCCTCCCATGAATCCGAAACTGTCCACGCTGCAGCGATCGACATCTTCCATCCCCTTGTCCCAGACCAGCCGCTTCACCAAAGAACAGGACTATCGGCCTAAGGCAGCAGGCAGAAAGACCCCCACGCTGGCCTCCCCAGTGCCTGGGGCGCCTTTCCTTCGTCCTGTCCACCAGGTCCCACTCGTCTCCCATGTTCCAATTGTCCGGCCTGCTCATCAGTTTCACCCAGGACTGGTACAAAGGATGCTAGCCCAGGGGGTCCATCCTCAGCATCTTCCATCTCTGCTCCAAGCTGGTGAGTTTTCTCTTTTGTAGGGGGAGCTAGGCCCAGTTGTCTGGCTGTAATACTGAGCATTGTTAGTGTCTGGACCTGACCCGGAATGGTGACCGTCGCTAAGCCAGGCAGTGTGCCCTCCTTTTCCCCACCCAGGGTGGCAGAAAGACCCCTGGGTAGGAGCATCCTGGCTTCACTGTTTCCTCCTTTCATTGGGACCAGGCCATTTCACCTGCTGGGTCTCAGTTTCCCCCCTGTAATGAGGGGCTGGACAAGTCGGCTTCTAGCCAAGGTCATTCCAGATCCAAGATCCTTCTCTCTAGAGTCAGAGGACCTGAGTTTGAATTCTGTCCCCACCACCTGTGACCCTGGGCAAACCTGAACTTGTGTTTGCTGATGTGTAAGATAAGACATTTGACCAGATAAAGGTTCAGCGCCAAAATCCAGGATGACTTAGTGGGCCTAAAGTGGATTTCTCCTCCTGGCTACTAATCTCAAGACTTTGGACTGTCTCCGTAGGTCAGGCTTTTGGGACTTAGCCATCAAAAAGGTTTGGTGCATGACCCCAAAGAACCCCTCATTCCGCCTAGTGTGCAGTTATCGTGTAGTGGTACTGAGAAATCCCCAGAGTTACTCCTTAAGTTACCAAATGCTCGGTCTCTCCTTTTCCCTCACAGGCATGCTTCCTCCTGGGATGGACTTGTCTCATTTGCAGGGAATCTCCGGCCCTCTCCTGGGGCAGCCCTTTTACCCCCTCCCTGCTGCCAGTCACCCCCTCTTGACCCCTCGCTCAGGGACGCCTTTGCAGCTTGCAGTGATGCAGCAGCAGCTGCAGCGGTCAGGTAAGCACAGGAAAACAGCCCATGACTGGGTGTGGGGGTCAGCGTCCAGGAGGCCGGGTGCTGGTGGGCACACAGGGGGCCCAGCCTCGGGAGCGCCAATTGATTGTTGTTTGCGGTGGGGTACTCCCAGGTCAGCACAGCCAGACATCCAGCTGTGTGCGGGCTCCTCTCTTGCTCTTGGTGCCCAGTGCCCTCTGGTGACAGGATGGCTGGCCACGTGGCACCAGGCAGTTAAGGGGAGGACCTCAGCTGCTTCCTGGCTGGGAATCCCTTCTGTCACATACCAAGCACGAGTTCCTCGGAGCTCCCAGGGTGGGCAGGCCTCGTTTTAGGGAATTCTTGGCTGGTGGGTCCCACGTTCTTTCTCCCATCACTCTTGTGTGAGGAGGATGCCCTCCTCCCCCTCCTCCTCCATCAGGTGTGGCCTGGTCTGGTTCTCGTCTTTGCAGAGGGGTTGTCAGGTTTGCCACAGACCTTCTTTTCAGGGGATCCTTGTGTGGCCTCATGGTTGGCCCCCACCAGACCTACTTGGGGACTCGAGCTCAGGGTCAGTCTGGCCTTTCTGTCTCCATTGCCGAGCTTGGTGCCTCTTGCTCACTGCTTAGCCATGCTGGGCCAAGGCAGCCAGCAGTCCTGATGTCCGGCTGCCCCGATACCGAATCTTTGTGGTTGCCGAGGGCACTGCTGAATGTTGGAGTGGGGTCCCCCATAAATGAAGAGTGACCACGTCTAGACTTGGCTCAGCTCCAACCCCACTTAGTTGGTGGCTCTGGGCAGGTTGTGTCCCAGATTCTCACTGGGTTTGTCAGTCCATTTCAGATGTGCCAGGTGTTTAGGGACCCCTGTGGTGAATCTGTTGTGTTTTAATGAGGAGTCCCCACCCTGCAGGGTGCATGCCCCCAGATTTAGCCCCAATCTTGATGCTGTCCCTCAATCGAGGCAGTCCTGGCTACCGTATAGACCTCTTCGTGCACTCACAGCCGTCTTTGTCTCCACAGTCCTCCATCCCCCAGGCTCTGGCTCGCAGGGAACAGCCCTTGGTGTTCAGGTGCCCCCCCAGAACCTGTCGGGCCGGCCGGGCCTGCCCCACATTCCCCCACAACTGGAGCACCGCCCCAGCCAGAGGAGCACCTCCCCCGTGGGCCTGGCCAAGTGGTTTGGCTCAGACGTGCTGCAGCAGCCCCTGCCCTCGATGCCTTCCAAAGTCATCAGCGTGGATGAGCTGGAGTACAGGCAGTGAAGCTGAGCCAAGCGAGGGGCAGCGGGCACCACAGATGCCCGGGCTCCTGTCCGGGGCTCCAGGCGGCACTGGCCGTTTCCCAGCCTGTTGGGGCACGCTCTGCCCCGCTTTCCGAGAACCTTTGGCGAGCCAGCGTGGCCGGGGAGCGGAGCCCCTGGCGAGCGGTAGCTGGATGGCCTGGCCTGGCCTCCGGCCTGCCAAGCCTTCTTGTCTTCGTTTTTGGCGTTTTGGGTTTTTTTTTTTGTTCTGTTTTTTTTGTAAGATATGTGAATGAAGTGCAGGTGGCCTCCCCGGGAGGCAACGCCTAAGGGTTCCTTCTGCAGAATAAATGTATAGACCCTCGTGTACAGACTTGTGTATAAACCCCTTTTGTATATACCCACAGGATGGCTTTTTTGGAACTGGAGCTGTACATAAAACTGGCTGGACTTCCTCCATTAAGCTTTACTTGTGTCTACACTTCAGAATTTTTCATTTGATGTACATCCGGGACTTTTTTTTCCTTTTTTTTTGTTTGTTTGATTAAAGTTGCATATGCCAAGTGTGTGAGTGGAATGAATGAAGCTGCCCTGCCTCCCCCTGCCCCCCCCCCAAAGTCTGTCTGGGTTAGCCCTACCCCAGTCTTCCTCAGACTCCCAATCACTTCAAAGAGTGACTGAGAGAGAAGAGGAGCCGATTACATTAGTCTTAAGCCACCCCACCCCCTGAAGCCTCTTCGCTGGAGGTTGGCCAAGAATGGAGCCGAGCGTGGCGTTGAGGGCTGGGGATGGCCTTTGGAGGGTCACTTTGTGCCGAATGGCTGTCCTCGCCTCCTCTCTGTCTGCCTGTCCTGGCCCTCCGCCCCCCTCGCTCGGCGCAGAGTCGCGGCAGATGGCTAGCTGGGGCTGGTAGCTGGAGGCAGCTCCAGTGCCCTGAGAATCCCTTGATGGTACAAACCCTGGCACGAGCTGCTGTGACTTGAGCTGTTTCTCTCATCTCCCGATGGCCTGTGGGGAATAGGCGTTGCTAGCCCTGCTTTTGCAGAAGGTTCCCCAGCCCCTTTTTAGTATTAAAAAGAAATCAGGCTAGTGCCGTAGAGTGACGTGCCACTGACCCCGTGTGCTGTGCAGTCTCCAAGCTCATGTGTGTAAGACTGTTTTCCTTTCCTCATTGTCTGTAAATAAAGTCAGTTCTACCAGCCTCCCGTGTCTGGTGCTCGTCAGAATAGATGGGGAGGGGCATAATCCCTCCTTTTGTTGCATCTCTCTTCTGCCAGCAGTGGAGCCCCCCGTTCCCAGAATGTGGAGGAGACATCGTCTGTTATCGTCTGTTGGCTGTCTATATTGTGGTTGTGAGTTCGCAGCCAAGGGTCCTCTGTGTGCCCCAAACCAGAAGGGCCTAAGCCGGCTTCTGAGCAGCCAGGACAGACGGGAGGCCACCCCTTGGTACCAAGACCCGCTGAGGGCCTGCTGATCTCAGCCATAAGAAGAAAACCTACGTTGGTGGTGGGGTCGTTGAGGGGTGCCTGAGCTTTGTAAAAAGGATTTTTGGAGGAGAGTGGGAAGCTTGCCCACCTGCCCAAGACAAGCTGTAGAAGGTGGCCAAGGCGGGGTGCAGAGGTTCTTTGGGGGGAGCGGGGCGGGGAGGGTATCGACGGCCCCTGAGTTCCAAGGATCGTGTTCAAACATAGACTCTCTGTTACATGGTAGTGATCGAGCCCAAGAGTGTAGGGGTGGCAAGGGGAGCGGTGGGAGCCGAGGGGAAGGGGCTGAAGAAGCCACTAGGGTCAGGCCTAGCACCTTAGAAGAGGCTGAGGCGAGGACTGTGAAGTGACTGCTCCAGCCTTGATCCGTAGGTCATGAATGGAAGGGACTAGTTTGGAATCTCGAGGTTTAAATGCATTTCATGCTGTCTTTGTGGCAATGACGAGCAGCAGCTTCCGAATGGAGACCTGGGTTGTTGGCCGTGTCCAAGGCCCTGGCAGCCACTTCAGGCCAGTCTGCATTGGTGAAAGGAGTGTCCTCACGGGGAGGCTCCCATGGGGTGAAATGACAGGCAGGCCCTGAGCTGGGGACGGTAGCAGAAGGGGAGTCGAGCTGGGTGTCTCATCAAACCCACGTCGTCCTCAGTGGCGCCTCCTGTGGGTGTCTAGTGGAGGGCCCCAGGTCTCTGTATTATACAGCGCGGTCCTGAGCTGGTGATGTCTCAACAATGCCCTGAAAGACTGCTGAGGGAGGAATTGCCAAGTGGATGACAAAGGAGTCAAAAAGATTGTGAGGGACCTAGAACGTCGGGCTAAATGCAAGTTACATTTTTTTTAAAAAATCAGCTGGGCAGGTAGAGGAAGGTGGGGGTGAGGCAGAGGGAGCTGGGAGAAAAGCACCAACGCTTCACAGGGCCTGGTTCACACTCTTGGGGTCTTTTCTGCCTGGTTAGGCCACATTTGATAGATTCGGTTCAGCCAGTCAGTTAGCGTTTTTATTAAGCGCCTACTATGTGCCAGGCTGCGCTAAGCCCTGGAGAAGCAAAAAGGCAAAACAGTCCATGCCCTCAAGGAGCTTACGGTTTAATGGGGAGAGGGACGACAAAACCGTTTACAAACAAATTAGTTACAGGATAGGTAGGAAATAGGGTGCTGGTGTCTGAAAGGCTTCCTGCAGAAGGCAGGACTTTAGCTAGGATGCCAAGGGAGCCAGGGAAGTCAGTGGTCAGCGGAGGAAGGGGGAGAGCATTGAGGCAGGGGAACAGGCAGGAGGAGGGTGGGGGTACTGGATCAGAGAGGCTGGAGTGGGAAGTGGGTGTGAGAAGACAGGAAAGGGAGTTAGGAAGGGCTTCGAAGGCCAGCCATAGGGAGTTGGTTGAGGAGGGGGTGACGCGGTCAAGCCTGAGCTCGAAAGTCGCTGTGGTGGCTGAACGAAGGACGATCTGGAGTGGGGAGAGACTGAGGCGGCAGCTACGACAGTGGTTGGGTATGAAGCGATGAGGGTCTGTACCAGCCTGGGGGCGGATTGGAGGGGCGGTGCGGAGGTGCCATTGACAGGCCTTGGCACCAGCCTGGACAGGGGCAGGTGAGGAGGGGTGAGAGACAATGGGGAGTCCAGGATGAGCCCTGGTTGGGAGCCTGGTGGATTGGGAGGAGGGCGGTGCCCTCCACAGTATTAGGGAAGGGGTGGGGAAGATAATGAGTTCTGTTTTGGACACGTTGAGCTTAAGATGTCTATTGGGCATCCAGTGTGAGATGTCTGGAAGGAAGTTAGTTGTTCAATGAATAATTGATACCAGCACTTTTTAGATCTACAAAATACAAGCCCTTCATCTGAGACTCACAGCCTTGTGAGAAGACTAGAGGCATGTTCTCCATTTAACAGACGAGGAAACAGTCCCAGAGAAATGAAGTGATGTATCACACTGTGCAAGAGGGAGGATTTGAACCCAGACCTTCCTGATTGTCAGAGCAGCGTTGTAAATGATACCTAACTGCCTTTGTTCAGGAAGGTGATAGGCATACAAGGACAAAGACAGCCTCTGCCTCCCAGGAGCTCAGTCTAACCAGGGAGAGAGACAACATGCAAATATTTATGAACAGGGAAGTGAGGTGGCCCAGTGAGTAGAGCACCAGCCCTGGAGTCAGGAGGACCTGAGTTCAAATCTGGCCTCAGACACTTGACACATTTACTAGCTGTGTGACCTTGGGCAAGTCACTTAACCCCAATTGCCCTGCCTTCCCCCCTGCAAAAAAAAAATAATAATAATCTACGGACAAACAAGCTGTAGACGAGATGAAGAGTCGACAGGGGGAAGGCACCAGAATTAAGAGGGCTTGGGGAAGGCTTCCTGTACAAGGTGGGATTTTAGCTAGAACATGAAGGAAGCCAGGAGGGAGAGCATTTCACACATGCAGATATGAAGATGCTTAAAACCTGGCATACTTATCAAGGGTAGCTGAGCGGTACCGTAGTGGGAAGAGCACTGGGCCTGGAGTCAGGAAGACCAGAGTTCAAATCCAGCCTCAGATGCTGACTAGCTGGGTGACTCTGGGCAAGTCGCTTCGCTCTGTTTGCCTCAGTTTCCTCATCTGTAAAATGAACTGGAGAAAGAAACGGAGAACCTCTCCAGCATTTCTGCCAAGAAAACCCCATGGACATGACTGAGCAACCACGATAACACAATCTAGAGAGTGTCCACCACGTCGAAGGGTCTTGAGTTCTTACCCTATGAAAGCTGATTGGCGCATGCATTCGGCTGAAAGAGACCATTTTATCCTGTCTCCTCCGCTGGTTTCCCGGCCTAGATTGCCAGCAGGGAGAGAAGAGAAGTGCCGTTCCATCAAGTCCTCCCAAAGATCCCCTTGCCTGGGCCACCTGAGGTCCTGAGAAGAGTCTGCTCTGAGGCCAAACCCCTAGGAATGCTGATAAGCCACCTACCTGAAGCGATTCCTCAGTGACTAACAAACACGCCCAGTCCCTGATGCCATCTAGATGGTTCTGTCCTTCAGATCTACCCATTCACGTTCCCCTCCAAGCTGAGCCTTCCAAACGTCCCACTCTAATGCTACAACCGCTTTCACTGTGCTCTCTGAAATGCCTGTCCCATAGGGAACAAATATTCGCCTTCCGTCTTTTTCCCCCCATTGCTTCCATCTTCTGGTTCCCTCCTGATGACGCAACCTCCTTGGCTGCCCTTTCCAGCACTAGCTCCACTTGCCAGGAGCCTTCCCCCACCTGATGAAGGTGGGACAGTTGAAATACTCTCCTCTTCCCACACCCACACCCAGGCTCTCTCTCCACTTCCATCACCCAGTAACCTCTCTTCCTTTGAGGTTCACTCAACCCCTATCTACCATCCAATCAAAATTCTAGCGGTTGTTGCCTACCCACCTCTAGGACCCTTCTCATCTTTCTTTAATGAGTTCGGAGACTGGCTCCTAGTCTTTCTCTCCTTCCCAACTCCTGCTGCCATAGCAGGGGACTTCAACGTACACGTTGATACTCCCTCAGACATGCTACCCTCCCAGCTTCTCTCCTTGCTCACTTCCTGTGACCTCCCTCAGAGCCACCAACAGAGATGGTAACTTGCCCAGGGTCACCCAGCTAGTAAGTGTCAGAGGCTGTATTTGAACTCAGGAAGATGAGTCTCCCTGACTCCAGGCCATGCACTATGGCGCTACCTAGCTGCCGGGCAAATAAAAACGGGGACTCCAGAGGTACACAAAGATTCCCTCAGGCTACAAACAGACTTAGAAAGCCACACATTTGTTGAAAACTATGTTTATGTGTAATGGAAAAAATAAAATATTATTACATGGGAATAAAATTTTTTTAAAAAGAACGTGAGCACCTCAAAAAAAGAAAACTACATATTAATATTAGCTATATTCTATTGTATTTTTATTGTGTTAGATATTTCCCAATTACATTTTAATCTGGTTTGGCTGCACTTGGGAGGGTCGTTACTCTATACTCTCTTTGTCTCTTGAGTCCTTTGCCCTTTCGGATCCTGCTCTGCCTCGGCCTTGGATCACCCCATGCCTGCTACCTTTGCTCTTACACGTGCACTGCCGAATGAAGGTGGAGAAAATGAGAAACCTTGCTGATTGTGTCTGCTACAAATTTGTTACATAACCTTAACTGAGCCCTCACTGCCATAAGGCAATGCTTTCACAGCTCCCTGATTAACTGGCTATCCCCCTAGCCACAGTGACCTTCCCCATTCCTCCCATTCCCACCAACCTTTTAGCAGAGAATTTTGCCTCATGTTTCTTTTTTTTATTTTGAACTTAAATACAAAAAAGACCAAAAAAAAGAGCATTTCCATGTACACAGTACAACATAAAAAGGGGATTCAATATGAAACCATGAGTTTCCATTTCACGTGGTTTCCTTTTTTTTCCAACCATGTATTAAATACTACACATCATTCCCAAAGCTACCCTGCTTTTTTTGTTCTTCCTTCTAAGCTTTCTTTTGTTCTCTGCCGAGCACTTTTTATTTTTTTCTTCCTCCCTCCCCATTCACCCTGGAGAATACTACCATTAGATATAAATATGTGTATGTATGTATATGTAGAATCATATATATGATCATATATCACATATAATACATATAAGTGCATTATATATACATTATATTATGTAGTATATCACATACATTATACATATACAACTATATATGTATATATATAAGCGTGTATACATTATATAATACATAATAAAATATATAGTATGCATATACATATGTGCATATAAATATATACATACACACAGATTATGTGTATATATATATATATATGTATAATTTTTCTATTTACCAGTTCCTTCTCTGAACGACAAGAAATCACAACTTCACAAGACTTATGGGAAAACTAGGTTTATTACAAGGGGAATAAACACGCCTGTGGAACCCCAGGAGTTCAGAAGGATCCTATAGAAGTTTGCGTAGTCATGACAGTACCACAAAGGAAGGAGGAAGAAACAAAAATCTCCACCTAAAGGGGTGTGGTGTCAGTAAAGGGGGGAAAAGGACAAAACTCCTCCCAAAGGACAGGGGCCAGGTGATGGCAAAAGCCACATTCTTTCCCCCTGGGAACTGCTAGACCATGAAGATAGGATGGTCTGCTTATCTTCGGGGTGGCATTTTCTCAGCCTAGCCCAGACTGACTGGAGCCTGTCTTGACTCCCAAGGACATACAGGGAGTCCCACATGAGATGCAAACAGCACATTATGTCAGCTCGGGGCGGGGGCTGGGAGGCTTCATCCTTGACACATTCAGGGCCTCCTGCGTACTCTGGGTCCAGTGTTTCTGGAAAATATGGCAACCCCAAAAGATGAGTCCGGGGGACGTCTTAATATTCCTTGACAATGGTATCTTTCTTCGTAGGTGCCTTGAAGTGGATTTGAGTACCTATAATACTGAAAATGACTTAGTCATTCAAAACTATTCCTGGAACATATTGCTGTCACAGGGTTCCCTTGGTTCCGTTCATTTTCATTCTTCATTATTTCCTGCAAGTCTTTCCATGTTTTTCTAAAAGCAATTGGCTCCTCATTTCTTATAGCACAGTAGTATTCCATTACAATCATGTACCACGACTTGTTTGGCCATTACCCACTTGATGGGCATCCCTTCAAATTCCACTTCTTTGCCACCACAAAGACTGCTGCTATAAATATTTTAGAATGTATAGGTTCTACGACTAATGTGGAAATATGTTTAATATGATTGTACATATTTAGCCTATATCAGATTGCATGCCACCTTAGGGAGTGGGGAGGAGAAGCAGGGGGAGAAAATTTAGAACTCAAAATCATAAAAGTGAATGTTGAAAACCAAAAATTAAATTAATTAAAAAAATATATATAGGTTCTTTTCCTTTTTTCCTGATCACCTTGGGAAACAGACCTAACAATCATATAGCTAGGTCAAAGGGTATATACAGTTTTAGAAGTCTTTGGGCATAATTCCAGGTTGGATCAGTTCACAGTTCCACAGTTCCACCAATTAGTGTCCCAATTTTTCCACATCCCCTCCAACTTTGTCACTTTTCCCTTCTATAATTTTAGCCAATCTGATAGGTGTGAGATGATAACGCAAAGTTGTTTTAATTTGCTTTTTTCTAATTAATAGTGACTTAGTGCATTTTTTCTCGTGACTATATATAGTTTTAATTTCTTCATCGAAAAACTGTCTTTTCACATCCTTTGACCATTTACTAGTTGGGAAATGACTCATAATCTTGAATTACATATTTTCTCCCCATTTCTACTTTCCTACCCACTC
>CM053622.1:8391902-8450985 GCA_028646595.1 Phalanger gymnotis
TAGTAAATCTTAAGGGTCTTATCCCGAATTTTCAACTATTTTCTTGTTAGAGCTATTAACCCTTCCTAGGTTCCTACATCTCAACTTCACTTCATCTGTAAAATGGGGTTACCCACCTTAGAGGGTCGTAGAGAGATAAAAGGAGATTCATAAACTACTACATAAATGCCGGCTATTATTACAGTTACTCCCTCCCCTCTTCTGTGTAGAACCACAGCATTCTCTGCCTGGCCTGGCACCAATCCTACAGGGGACACAGAGGTGCCTGAACAGTGCCAACGTTCCAGGGGGATTTGGATGGGACCCATGCCCCAGCGCTCCCTTGAGCCCACTTCCCTGGCCTAGCTTACTTCTTCCACCCCCAGATGGCACCAGAAAGGATGCCAGCTGCACAATTGGCACCTGCCTTCTGAGGTCCTGCCACACATGAACTTGTGGCCCCCGCACCAGTTTTCAGAGACAGGCTGGTGTTAGTCACAGCAAAGCTCGTGTTTGGGGTTGGATGATCTGGGCTCTCCTGCTTATGGTGTGCAGCGGCCCTTGGGCTGGATTTGAACCCAGAGTACCTGGGTGTAAATCCTGACTGCCCATGATGAGGGATGCATGGCCAAATCATCTAACTTTTCTGGGCCTGATGAAGGTCTAACCCTTTGAGCCTATTATTGTCTTATTAATAATGTTGTTTTTATATTATTAATCATATTATTAAAAGATAGTCCAGGAAGCCATTCCCAGTTCCAAACCATCTAGCAGAGGGTGCTGAGGTTTGTTTACAAAGCGCTTTCCTCATAGGCCCTCCATAGGCAAGGATTGTGCCCATCTTGCAGATGAAAGAACAGAGGCTAAGAAGCCTCTAAGGGGCCCAAAGCAGTCAGTGCAGGAAGGATGCCATCTCTGCTGTGACATGCAGGATGCTTGTTGACTGCCCTCCTTGGCCTTCAGATGACAGGGAACAATGGCAGCCCCTTCCCTGCCCCCAGCCTCATCTCACTTTGGTTCCCTGGAATCACAAGGAACCTTTGGGACTCGCTGGAATCAAAGGAAGGTTCGTTGGTCTCTTGGAGTGAGGACAAAATGCCAAGCTCACAGCTCTACCCACACAAGGAGGGGCAGAACGGGCACGTCTCCCAGCCAAGTCTCTAGTCACACGTTCACTGCTTTTCCCAGGACACCAACTTGTTCAAAGTGAATCTCCTCCTCCCTGCCCTCCCCGCTACCGGGCATCCCTCAGATCTCCAGGGGCTGGGGGGAGGGGTAGAGAAAGGGGGAGGGGAGGGCAGGCCAAGTCAGAGGAAACCACCGCCCTCTCCCGCCAGCTCTCCCAGACCTGTTTTCCACCTGTCACCCTGGCAACAGTGGAGAGAGGCCAGCCCATGAGAATTAACCCTTCCTGGTACTCCCATCTTAGGTCCTTGTGGTAGGGAACACTGAATCTCACCACTTTTTCCCCCTCACTCCACCTCTGGAGGGTATTATCCAATGGATTAGCCAAGGAGGTCCATTATCGATGAGCAAACCTAAGGGTCCAATCACTCATGAAGTGAATGTGAATGTTCTTTCAAGCGATGGGAATGAATGGGGATTTCTAGCAGAAAGTGAGCTTGGAGACCATCTGTTTCATCCATCTCATTATAAAGAGGCTGTGGCTTGTTCAGTCACCCAGATAGTAAAGGGTGGCAAGAATTCACACACAAGGCCTCTGACTTTGAGATGTGGGAGGTAGAACAAGGCAGGTCCCAACCGTGCCTCTGATCCTCCTTCTGGTGCCCGGGGACAGGAGGCAATGGGGCAGTCTGTGAAGCCAGACCAGAGAAGCGGGCTCCATTGCCCTGCCCCCCATCATCCTAAGGAATGACCCTACGAGATTCCCCAGTGAAATGCTAGCACTGTTTGGGTTCCCCTGCACTCCACAGGGCTGGGGCCAGAGAGTAACTCAGCTCGTGCCAAGCAGAGATGCTGCTTCCCCTCCCACATCAGTCCCTTTGGAGTCATTTCTACTTCTCCTGCCCTTCTCCCAGTCCTTCCATGCTGACGCCCTCCTCCATGGCTATACCAACTGAGGGCCAGCTCTGTCTGCCAAGCTCCACCAAGCTGAAGAGGTTTTGGGTATGTACAGTCCTCAGGGGAAGACCACATATCTACCATCGGAGGACCAGTAGGGCTAAGGAACCTCAATATCCATGTTAGCCAGTAAGTCAGTGATTTGGGGGTCACGGAGACCTGTAAAATAACAAAGAAAATCCTTCCCCCGGGGCTCTTGGTCCCGCCCAAGACGCCTGTCTCTTCTGTTCCCAGAGCAATGGGGCCAGAAGCAGGTTTTAGATTGCCTTTCAACATTAATTGGTGGTATCCTAAATGTGAGATCTTCGTCCAGAGAAGTAACCCTTCCTGGTCTAGACCCCAACTCCTCCAAGTGGTTTTGAATTTTTTTTTAATTCCTGTTGTTTTCATGCATACCCACCTCCTTCCTTGCAACGACCTTTCTCTCATAACACAAAAAGTGAAGAAAAGTCAACCAACACGACGACATGAGGTCTTGTCTGTTGTCTAGGGCTAAGGTGAATCGCCACGCCTACTGAGATCACAGAGCCCTTGGGTACTGTGCTGACATCACTGGAATCACTGGCTCTCTTTGCTGTTTTCTTGGCTCTCCATCAGTTCTGACAAGTCTTCCTAGGACTCTGCATTCCTCCTATCCCCCATCGGATTTAAATTACGCTTGAACGTCTGCCGCACTCAATTCTCACAACTGCCCTTAAAGGAATGGAGTAAAAATATGATTCCCATTGTCCTAATGACAAGTCTGGTGCTCCGCAAAGTCTACCAACATTTTAGTGGAGGATTTGACCAAGAGTCTCAAGAAACTACCCTCAGAAACAAGCTGGGGAGGTGAACCCGGTGAAGTACAGCAGGTGGATTCTAAATAAGTTGAATGAGGAGTTATTAATGGAAGAGGCTCTGATGGAGTGCCCCAAGGACCTGCTCCTTAGCCCGAGAACCACATAACATTTTCATCAGTTCCTCAGATGAAGGCGTAGAGGACATATGCATCAAATCTGTGTTAGACAAAGTACCAGAAGGGATAGCTTACATTGTTACAGAGATGGTCGGGACCAGGAAGATCTATAACCTACAACGGTCGACCAAATCAAATAAGATAAAATTGAATAGGTAAGAAAAGTCGAATCCTAAACTTGAGCCTAAAAAAAAAATCAACTTCACAAATACAAGACATGTGAGAGGTAGCGCTGGACAGTAAGACTCTCTGGGGGCCTGGTGGGCTTCGGGCTAACGCCATCTTACTGCCTACTGAACAGTATTTGTTGAAGGACAGGGGCGTGGGGTGGGGAAGATGGATCCATCTTCAACTCTCTGAACAGAGAGCGTCTTGTGACAGCTGTCATAGATTGGTTCTGCCAAGGCCCAGAGTAGGGTGGAAGTGGAAGCAAGGGGTAGAGAGATGTCAGAGACTATCCACGAGTGGAATAATTTACTTCAAGGTGGTGGCTTTCCCCTCACCAGAGGTCAAGCAAAAGCTGAATTAGATGGTAGGATCATAGACTTAAGGGCTGGAAGGGCCTGGAGAGACCATTAAGTCTAACCTCCGTTTTACTCAGTCAGAGAGAAGGTAGATGACTGACCCAGAGCCACTCAGCTAGTGATGGTTTTGAAGTGCAATTTCAACCCCAGACATCCTGCCTCACCGGAGAACCCTGCTCATCCTTAGAGTCTCGGATGTCCCCAATACGGTGGACACTGGGGGCACAGATTACAAAAAACGAAATGAACTAGTGCCTGGTAACTCAAGTTGGAGTCATTTCTAAACCAGGAGTCAGAGGGCGAAGGTCCAGACTAGGCCCCATTTGGAAAAAAAAAGAACAAAGATGAGCTGACAGCAGTTCCAACACAAAGCACACCATCAAAATGTTGATGCCCCCAAAAGGGAAATGGGTGAAGTGACTCTGATGACCCCTTTCTGTTTAACTGACGCTGAGCTGTCACCACAAGAGCGAAGCCCCCAAAAGCCCCCCTTTTGCCAGCAAATGCATGATCTTGTAAAGCAGAAAGACAAAGACAACGCTGCTCTCATGCATTTGAAAAACATCACAGGGAGATGCAGAAGATCGTAGCTCTGGTGCTTCGCCAGATTGCCAAAGGCCATGGAGAGGAAGAGGCACCCATGGAAAGCTTGGCATGGGACTCCAGCAAGTCAGGTAATCTAAAGGCCATTTACAGATGAAAAAAAGGGAAAATAGACAAAAGGTCTGCTAGCGGTCCTGCAGTGACCTACTTTCTTCACTGGGGAGAAAGGGAAAACATTTGAACTCAAAAGCTTGGTCCCCAGTGGGTGACCAACAAGAAGGTAACTAAGCAGAGGAAGCTGGAAAGGCCAGTCCGCTCACACATGAGCAAACTCAGACTGGAGACCAGGCAAGTGGAAGGCAGGGAGGGACTGATCTGTAGCATAGAGCAAACCAGCCCAAATGCCACTAAAATCGAATCCCAAGAGGAGGCAACCACAGGGACCTCATCGAAGACTGCCACCGCACATGCTCAGTCCTCCCTGTAAAACATTTTTTGAGACTGGACGTGATGCATGCATCAGGTATCCCCAGTGAACCAATGAGAAGGGCACAGGCAGGTGTGGGCCGAGCTTTCTACAAGTCTACATCACTGACAACGTAGACAAGTCAATCCTGCTGTTTATCGTCTGATTTTGTAAGAATGTTTGCAGAAAGACACTGCCTAGAGGCATCTCCTTGGTACGTGTTAAGATGAGGTCACTTCAATTATCAGAATAAGAAGGTACAGCAGCACGCATGCTCCAGGGTTTTCCAGCCATGAACAGTGAGCCCCCTATGGTCTTGGTCGCAGTTGTGATGATGTCATGAGTCCCCTAAGCCAACAGGACATCTTCCAGGATGAAGAGTGAGTGACTACTGTCCAGACTATTGCCCTTGGACAGACAGTCCACCGCATCAGACCAGATACATCTGTCTGGACGGCCACTGCAGAGAATTAATGAGATTGACCCCAAGTTAAGTGGGAGAAAAGAACAGGCTGAACTGTGCAGGGATTTCAGCCATCTCTGGCTGCTAACAAAAAACCCTACCCTTTTAACAGCTAGGTGATGTAGTGGGTAGAGGGCTGGGCCTGTAGTCAGCAAGACTCAAGTTCAAGTCCAGCCACAGACACTTCCTAGCTGTGTGACCCTGGGCAAGTCATTTAACCCCGTTTGCCTCAGTTTCCTCATCTGGAAAACGAGCTGGAGAAGGAAATGGTAGACCACTTCAATATCTCCGCCAAGAAAACCCCAAATGGGGTCATAAAGAGTTGGACAAAAATGAAAAACTACTGAACTGACCCTTTTAACGGCAACATTCGGCTGATAACGTAGGGCTATGCATTACGGGGCAGGGTCATCTCTGGAGAGGTGCATGGGAGGAGTCAGAAGGCTGTGGTATGTCACCAGTGTAGATTCACGTACACCAAGGGACTAAGACTTAGGGAATGTATGACTAGGAACAGTGAGGGGGTCACAAGGCAAGGATGACAGACAGGTCAAGGGCAAGACTGAGAGGAAAACGCCCACTGCCTTATGGCAGCCACGCAGGGTCAGAGACAAAACCACAGGGCCACTCAAAGACTCTGCCGGCCATCCAGCAGAATGGAGCCAACATAGGGAGACAAGACACCTCTGACCTCCTTCCAAATTCATTGGACTTCTGAAGGGCATCCCATGGTGCCTGGTCCCTGGGGCGCTGCTTTCTACACCTTTGAATCTAATTTCAGCTCTTCCTTTTAAAGTCTGATTCCAAAGCCACCTTTTCCCATGAAGCCCTTTCCAAAACCAGCCAGTCAGCCCACCCAACTACCTTCCTAGTGCATTTACCACAAACTGCCTTCCAGGCCCCCACATCTCAATTACTTGAACCCCTGCTGGGCAGGAAGACCCCATCTTAGCCAAGGGTGTGCCCCTCTTAGCCCCTCACGCTGCCATCTGCACAAAGGTCTTCAGTGCTGACCAAAAAGAGAAGTCTGGGGTCAGCGAAGGGGCTCTAGCACTTTGGGCACTTCCCACCTCCCAGGATCCATGTGAAAAAAGGTCTCAACCATCCAGGAAGTAGCAGAGAAATGCATACATTGCTGCCCCAGCCAAGGGCTCTGGGCCTCAGGACCAGGCTTAGATAATCTCCAAGTTTCCTTTCACAATTCTAGGATTCCTTCTCTGACCTCATTTCCCACCGTGCGCTCTCATACACCTTCCATCCCAGCCCCTCTGGTCTAGTGGCTGCCCCTTAGTGGGGTTCCACCCCAGATCCCCCCACAGCCTGTGCTGTTGAGCTGTCCAGCCTCTCTCTATACCAGTCGAGTTCCAATGCACAGCTATGGGTAAGAGAACAAGTGATGGGTCAGATGATTGGTCTGGAAGAAGCGGTCAGTCACCCCAGAGGAATTAAGAATGGTTTATCACCTCATCTAAGTCCTCATCTAAGACTGAGGTTACTTGTGTGACAGTAAACCAAGGACAGCTGGCTGGTCCAGAACGCCAGGCTCTTCCTCCAAATGCCTCATTCCCCACATCGAAGGCCTGTCTCACCCTCACTCCTAGAGGACAGGCCCACCTGTGGCAGAGCCTGGCACTTAGAGCCAGGGATGATGGAGCCTTTACAACGCCCCCTTCTACCCAGGCAGCCCTTAGGAAGCACTTGCTGAATTAAATTACAAATAAAAGGATAAAGCTCTCTGGGGCAGTGGACTCCTTTATCCAATGAGATAATATCTGTACAGTGCCTAGCACAGTGCCAGGTACACAGCGGGTACTTGATCAATGCTCACTCCCTCCCTTCCCTTTAGCAACAGTTTGGGGAAGATGGGAAAAGTACAGGTCTGAGAACACCAGGAACACCGGGAGCCTGGAGCCTGGGATCTGGGAGTCTCCCTCCTCTGAGCCTTACCACTCACCCTCTTCTCTTGAGGGCCACTGTTGGCAATGAGCACAAAGCAAGAAGGACCCTCAGAGTAGTCCCGGGACCACCCTTGGTCCTCTTCCCCAGTGATGAGAAGCCCTGAAACACTGTCATTCCCCTTTGTTCCCAGGAGTAGTAAGGACTCCTCCAGACCTGGAAAATGCCCCCAGAAAGTGCTGGGGGACTTCTGATCTCTGAAGATTAACTGAGGGTTGCTGACCTCAAAAAGCTTTCAGCAATCGACTGATTCCTGGCCCCTCGATCCCCAGGCCCGTCAAGCATAGAAGACACTGGCTCCAGGCACGTGGTTGGCCACCATCTCAGTGCAGCTGCTGACTTAAACAATGCCCAGGGAGCCAAAGGCTGAGGGAACACGGCAGAGGCAGGCTTGTCACAGAATAAAACAAACCAATGTTGAAACAGGAAAAAGGAAAAAGGGAGAGAGTGGAAAAAAATCAAGGTAGGTTTCTCTCGGGCGTGGCTTGAGTAGCAGCACCAAGGGCCTGTGTCATACACTGCCTGCCCTGAATCCCTGGCCAAGGCCTCAGGTGTTCTCAAAGGAGGACTCCACACTGTCAGGAGGGGTGAGGCTCTGTGCTCAGCCAGCTGCCAAGTCCAGTCCCCAACGCCGGCAGCACCTCCTAGAGAAAAATGCCCTCCTTGCTCCTTGGCAAGTTCAACACACAGCTCTCGATGGTACCTTCGCTCAGAGGACGGGCACAGGGCCAAACTGGAAAGGAACTGACCCACGAGGGGCCGGCCCTCAGCCATCACTGTCTCCTTGACAAACGTCCCCCTACGGGTCGTCCGTGGAGACCCCACCCCCACCCCCGGCGTGCCAGGAGCGAAGCAGGCCAGTGCCCCGGGTCTGGACTGCAGAAGGGAAGGAGATCCTCCCTGTCATCTGTTGTCACAAGCTAACTGCCCCCCAGACACAAGCCAGCCCACACAGACACAAAGGCATCTCAGGGCAGCCTGCCACCAGCCGGACTCTTTTATGTAGTTCGACATACAGTGGATGGCAGTGGTGAGGAAGGGAGGCTCCCGGGGAGGCCACACATCTTCCCTGCACATGAGCCTGCAGTGGCCACAGCCCAGGATGGCCCGGGGGTGGGAAGGGGTCAGGCTTTCCCATTGGTGGTCACTTTTTGACGATCTGAATGACGTCCTCATCTTCAAGCGTGTGGTCCTTCCCCACTTTCTGGGGGTTGTGCTTCACAGACAGACCCCAGACCAGGGCACTGGGAGAGAGAGAGAGAGGAGGATTAGCAGTGGGAGGGCCTCCTCCCCCTCCCGTAGAGTCAAGGCTCAACGTCCTGCCTGGGAGATCAGGGGACCGATGGGAACCAGGAGCAACTTGAACTCTGCCAAGCCTTAGTTTTCTCAGCTATAAGATGGGTACAAGCACACCTGCAGAACACCCTCATAGGGTGGCAACGAGGACAAGATGGAGTAAATGCAGTGTTTTAGAAGCCTTAAAAACTCGATGGGGGCAGAGGACGGCCTGGCCTCGAGCTGCAGCAAGGCTGCTTACTTCCTATGGGGCCCTGGGAAAGCTGCTCAGCCTCTCTGGCCTCAGGCCTCCTCTGAGAAATGAAGGGGCTGGTGGAGAGGGCCTGGTGAGGTCTCCTCCGGCTCCAGGCTTACATGCTACCGGCACTTCCCAGGCTCGTGACCTTGACAGGGTCACTCAGCCTCTGACACTGGAAGAAGTCGTGTGTGTAGTATGACTTTGAGGGCCAGAGTCCACATTTTCAAGATGAGGAACGTGACGCTCAGGAAGCGAAGGGCGAGCGGGATGTGAATGAGCTCTCCTGACCCCCAGCCCCACCGGGCCTCCTCCCCTTCCCCTGGCCCTCCTGTGTCACCGCGGGCACACGCCCCAGCGAGGGGCCTGACCTCTGCCGCTCTCGGACAGGCAGCGGACAAGCGGAGGGACACTAGAAGACCAAGGAGGCGCACGCAGGCACAGGAGGGCCCAGGCCGCACGAGGCCTCCCTCCCGGCTCCGGTCCGCCGCGAGCCTGGCTTGGCCCGTCCAGCCCAGGACTCACTATTTGAATTCCTTGATGAGGTTCTTGTGAATCTTCATGCAGAAATCCTCCACGGTGGTCCTGGAGTCGGGCAGCACCACGGGGGAGGTGTAGTCCGGCAGCTGTCCCTTGGGCTTGGTGTAGCTAGGACACGGGGACAAGAGATCACCCGGAGGATCCCACCGGCTTAGGCCACCCGCAAATCAAGGGTCTGCCCGGCCTCGGAGCGCCCGCACCCACCCGGGGAGACTCACATTCTCACCAGCCGCAGGTAGTCCCAGATCCTCTCAAGGAGGTCATCGAAATTCCAGCGATGGTGAGCGGAGATGGGCACACAGTGAGGCACCTTGTAGATGATGTCGAGTTCCTCAATGGAAATCTGGTCGATTTTGTTCAGCACGTAGATACAGGGGATATAAACTCTGACAGAGAAACACAAGAGGTTCAGGGAGGATGTTCGACGCTGGCAACAGGGCCCCGCGTACAGCGGGCACTTAAAAAGTACAGAGTGAATGCTCCCCTCATACCGACCACACACCAAGAACCTCCTCCCAAGGCTGACGGGAGCCAAAACCAGCAAAGGAGATGTGTTGGGTCCTGAGAGAGGAGGCCTGGGCTCAGCCACCAATGGGTGGCTGCATGGCCTTCGCCGGTGGGGCACGTGTAAGGGGCTACGGGAAAGCTTGGTGTGGTGGCTGCAGTAACCCCTGAGGCTCCCGGCAGGGGCACCCCCAGACTCTGAGAGCAAAAGGAGCTGGGTGAGGCAGCCGGCACTTCTCAGGTTAGGGTGACTTGTCAGGTGACCCCACTGAGAGTGAAACCAAGAAACAGAACTGACTGGGGTGGGGGAGGGGAGCCTCAGAGACAGTAGACAGAGCCAGAGAGCTCTTCGCTGACGCTTCCTCATGGAGAATCTCAAGACCCAGGAGCTGGGGGAACTTTAGAGTACATGTAGTCCCAGAGTACCATCTACAACATACCTAGCCAGCCTCTGCTTGAAGACGTCCAATGACAGGGACTTCCTACCTCACAAAGCAGCCAGTTCCCTTTGGGAGTAGCTCTCAGCGTCAAGAAATTTCCCCAACACTGAGCCTAAATCTGCCTCCCTGTCACGTCCACCTTCTGGTCTTACTTTTGTCTCAGTGGCCCAAGAGAATGAGCCCGAAGCCTCTTCCACACTGAGAGCTTGTTGCACACTTGGAAGACAACTGTCCTGTCTTCCTTCCTCTGGACTAAAGAGCCCCATAGCTCCTCCCATGACTCATGGGCATGGAGGTGAGGCCCTTCGCACATCCTCTGAACGCCTTTTCTAGAATGTGGTTACCAAACAATTCTAGATGGGGCCTGGAGAAATCCCCTGAGACCCTGCCTCTCTCCTGGCAGTTCATGGTCCTGCTGGCTTTTCTGGCTGCCCCACCCCCTGGTGATGCATACTCCCTTTGGAGGCCTTCAAAACCCAGATGTCGTCCTGACAAATGTTCTGAGTCTGCCCCAATGAAGTCCTGCTTTACTAGATTCAGCCCAACACTCTACTGTGACAAGACCTTTGTGGCTCTTGATGGGGTGGAGCATTAGGCCCAATTTCACTAGATGACATTTGATGAGGGTAAATCTAAAGGTCAAAACATCAATGTCACAAGCATAAAACAGTGGAAAATGTAGCTGGAGAATGACTTGTCTGAAAAACACAGGGGTTTTGATGGGCTGTGCATTGAGTCAGCAGCATGAAAAGCTAAGGAAAGTTTGGGCTCCAGATCTTCCATCCTCTGCCCTGGGCAGCCTCCATTTGGAGTCCTGCGTTCAGGTGTGGGTGGGGGCACCTAGAAGAGCTCACCCTGGGAGGAATGGCTGAAAGAATTGGGGATGTTTAGTCTGGAGAAAAGAAAGCTTAGAGGGGAGGGAGCTGTCTTCAAGTCCTTGAAGGCCTGTCTTGTGGAAAAAGACTCATTCATTTTGAATCCAGGGGCTAGACGCGGAAGCTGAGAGAGCCAGAGAGAGGCTGGAGGTCAGCAAATTCTGGCTAACAATGAGCTCAATACAACAGCTGGCACAGAGAAGGCATTTAATGAATGTTTCCTAAATGAGTACACGAATTGAAGCAGCCCAGGCCAGCCACCTAAGCAGCTGATGGACTCCCTCCCTTTGCTGAAGGTCTTCGAGCAGAGGCAGATTAAGGGACTCTCTCGGGCAGGGGCTTGACAGGGGTTTCTGAGGGCCCTTCCTCCTCTGACATGAAGCAGACCTGTGAACTCCCTCTGGATTTGGACTCAGCCATCCAACCCAGGAGCTATCCTTCCAAACTTGGTGTTACTTCCAAATCTGCCGAGCACGCCATTTGTGAATTCTGTGCCCACCACAGTGATAACAATGTTGGAAAGGGGCAGATCCCTCTGACCTTCCAGTAGAAACTTCCCTCAAGTCTGAAGGAGGCACCTCAGCTCTCTTCTACAAAGGCCAAACAGGAGGCCCACAGAGAAGCCTGAGGTGGCAGAGCTAATATAGGCCCAAGGACCCCAAACCCTCCATCTGTACCTGTTGCCTTCCACCACGTCAATGAGGTCGTCGGCTGTGGCGTCACTGCGTAAAGTCACATCGGCGTTGTGGATTTTGTATTCGGCCAGGATGCTTTTCACGGTCTCGGCGTCCAGTTCACTCTGAGGGCACTGAATAAACCAATGGGGCACTGAGCAGAAGGTGTGGCCATCCTCTCCCCGCCATCATCCTTCCCCAGGCCACCTCCCTTGGCTCCTGTTCTGACAGAGCCCTGCTCATGGCTAAGAGTTCAGGCTGACCTCCTATTGTGAATGAGATGCACTTTTTGGGATAAATGTGGGAATTTGTACGGTTTAGCTATGCATACTGCTTACAAGGGCCTGTTTTCTTTTTCAGTAGAGAAAAGACAGTGGGAGGAAGAGAAAATAAGTATTTGTTCATTTAAAAAAATTAATAACCTACCCATGTGTCCCAAAACAGCAATACTTTGGGCTTACCCTTTTTATAAAAGCAGAAAAGCCACAGTGGGATGCGAATTAACTGGCGAAAAATGAAATAATTGAACCTTTACAAAATAAACATTCAGGCCAATTATGGTAAAATAACTCACAGCACTAGCTGTGTTTTTCAAATTTTTTTAAGTGTTAGTTACCCTTTCCAGGAAATATGTGTGGGAATTCTGAAAAAACCCACAATCAAAATGGATATAAGTATAAAGGGTCACATCATCATTTAAGAAACTAGAGAAAAATGGATAAAAGCATCTTTTACAACTATGGCTGCTGAAGAATTCTTAATCTAACAGTATTGAAAATATTATCTAAGATAAAACATACTATTGATTTCTTTAAAGCTTTTTCATGAACAAAATCAATACTGCCAGGACTAAGAGAAAGCATTGAATGAGAAAAAAAGGATTGACATCAAACATCTCGGGAACGGCCCTGATATCGAGGAAAGAGGGAGGGAATTAACATGACTACACAAGACCAAGAACCAGTCCAACTGGAAAGGGCCCAAAACATGAGTGTGAACAGCTCTCCTAAAGGGCGTCACAAGCTGTGACTGGTAACAAGAGAATTCCGCACACTCAGAACTTTAGCAAGACTGACAAAGAGGGAGAGCCTGTGCTGGCTGAACTATGGGAACGCAAGTGACGTGATGGGAAAGCTGTACGTGGCTCTGACCATCCTGGAAAGCAATGTGGTACTCCAAGTCCCATGTCCCAGAGAGCCCCACCAGGTCCCTGCTCTGCGCCGAGGCGGCCTGCTCTCCCCACAGACAGAGGGAAAGGAAGCTGAACGCCCAGCAAGGAATTCTATGGAGCCACTTGGCCCAGGCCCGGGAGGGAAGACTTCTCCTTCCTTTCCTGCAGAGATGGTGCCATCACATGCAGCTGATGTTTGGGATCTTTGCTCTAAGGGAAGCATCTGGGAGCCTGGTGAAGGGAGGGATCTACTTGGAAATTAATGAGATGTGAAAACAAAGACAAGCCCGCGTGGAATCCAGGGGGACCCACTGTGAATCTAATTTAGCTATCCCCACAGCCGGCAGCTCCACTCACTAAGGGCCTCCATCGCTCACGAAACCCCAGTCAAGACTCTCTCCCCTCAGATCTAAACAACCACAAACAAACCCCTACTCCTACTCCTTGGCCTCTCCGAACACTGTTCAGACGTCTCTTGTGGCCCATCACAATCACCTCTGGGCTGTCATTCTTAGGGCATGCCTTAGTCTCACCCCCTAGAGCGAAGGCAAGGATGGGGCCTTATCCCTAGGTGTTGCCCCCCAGGACTGAGCACAGGACCATGCCCTTGGACGTAAGTGGCTCAGTGTGTTTAGTGTAACTTGTGGCTTTGCCAAGGTCAACACTTCAGCCTTCAGATGGGGCTGCTCACTCACCAGACCACTGCATTCTGGTCACTTCAATGCAAAAGCACTTACTGAATCCCTACTATGTGTAGGCACCACGGACAGAAACAAAAACCAAACCGTTCTGCCTCTGACGCGCTTAGGGAGGGAGCGTGCACACAGGAAAGTCAATGCAAAGAGACTCTGGCAGGCGAAATCTCTGAAAGTTTCCCGGAGGAAGTGGCACCTCAGGGAAGACAGAGAGGATCCCTAACATGGCAGGGGCCCAGGGGCCACCCAGGAGGGGAGATGCTGCCCCGGCAGAGCCAGCAAGGCGCACCGTGGCCGTGAGGTTGATGCCGCCTTTGTCCTTCTTCTTAAAGCCGATGTTGGGGGGCTTGCTGTTTAAGCGGATTCCGAAGCCTTCCAGCTCATTCTCAATGATTTTCTTATGTCCCAGGGGCTTCAGCACATCCAGCACGATCAGAATCAAGTTGCAGGTTCGGGCCACTGCAGAATGCAAGAGAGCCCACTGTTAGCCTGGTGTGCATCCCCCTCTACCAGACAGACCTGTGGCCCTCCAGGCCCAGGGGCCTTCACTGGGCAGAGATGCTCAAGTAACCAGGAACCCCGCCCCCACCTTCAACTTCAACAAGGAGAATGAGAAAGATGAAAGAAGTCCCTTCAGACCCTAGACAGGTCATTCAATACTCCTCTTCATACCCAAGGCAGACCCTGGTCCACAGTGGGAGAGCCCAGGCCTGGTAAGGGACTCCCTGCATCAATGAAAGCGTACCCCCAAGGCAGGGCCACGACTGAAGACAAGGGCTGATGAAAGAAGGCTCTGGCAAAGCCCTCGATGGCAACAGAGGGCTTTACCTGCCTGTGAACCCCCCACAGCCCCGGGAAGATCTCCTCAGAGCCATGACACCATCTCACACATGAGGAAACTGAGGCCCAGAGGCAGAAGGGCTATGCCTTGCCCTGGGTCACTGAGCAGGCCAAGGGGGAGCCCAGTATTCAGCCTGTGACCCCAAGCTAAACCTTATTGCTCCTCCCAGGGGATGCAGGGTGAGGAGCCCCAGGAGGAAGGACCCACCAACATTGCTCCTTTCCTCCTGTGGGATGCAGGGCTTCCAGCACCCAGTGCGGGGAACATGCTGATCTGGGGACCCCTGGCACACAGAAGAGGGGAGCATGCTGATCTGTGAGCCTCTCTGGCACACTGTAGAGGACAGCACACTGATCTGGGGACCCCCTGGCACACAGTCCCCTCCGCCCCAACACCCCTTTGTGCTGACTCAGCAGAATGTCACCAATTCAGAACATGAGAGAGCACCAGACCCCAAGGAAGTAGAGCTTCAGAGAAGTAAGAGTCCAGGCTGAGGGACCATTCAACCCAAGCTGTCTAGCCAGCAGCCTGTGACCTGGCTTGACCTCCTTCCCCGGGGTCTACATGACACCTGAAGTGTCCGGACACACATGGCCATGAGAAATCACTGACACAAGCCAAGCATTGAAAACTGGCCCTTGACTAGTCGGTGACATCAGTGAGTTTGTTCCTCTTAGGTAATTATACAGACACAAGGAACCATCAAAGGGACTGGGCTCTAGGCTTGGCTCTGTCACAAACTTGATAGAAGATCAAGGGGAAGTCACTTGACCTCAGTGGGACTCAATATGCCTTACAGAATGAAGAGGTTTAGGGGACCAGGAGCTCCTGTCTGAAAGCTCTTCTGCATGTGAAGTCACACAGCTGTTCACTGACACCCCCGTCACCCACAGTCACAGGATATGGAGGTAGAACTGAGAGGGGCCTCACCCTCAGAGATGAGAAGAGGGGCCCACACAGGGAGGGTGACTCGCTCAATGCCATACAGTTTCCAGATGGCCTGGGGTCACCCAAGCACTAGGAAGGCGCTTTTCCCCAATTCTTTTCTAACACAAAGGATGATTCCAACCCCAGTAAACAATTCTACCCACGTGGACTCTGTCTCACATACCTGCAATGACCTGCCGGCCTCTCCCCTTCCCATCTTTGGCACCTTCGATGATCCCTGGGAGATCCAGAAGCTGCCCAAAGGAGGGGAAAACAAATGATGAACAGAAGAGATGGGACAGAGCAAGCACTTTCCGAGATCTCCTGGGGTGGAGTGGGGGGAGGGGGTCCTTCCTGGTCCTCTTTGCCAGGTCCTACTTTTGTGATCCAAAAGCTGGAAACAAAGCACATGCCTGGGGTCTGGGGAATGGCTGCACTGGACACGAGTATGATTCTCTTCCTACGAAGATGTCAGACGGAGAAGTGAGAGCTGAAGCAGAGCAAGGCCAAAAAACCGCGCCATCCGAGGCATGGCACGTGGCATCTGAGCAATGCTAAGGGGCAAATGGCAGGGCACGTCCCGACCCAAGGGTGCCCACATGTCCTCCACGGTGTTAGCACCTCAGCAGGACTCACTTTCAGGTGGTTTTGCTGAACTGTTTTTCTGGAAAGGTTCTATGAGGAAGTTGTTTATAAGGAAGCAAATGATGGGCCAAACAAAATCGACCACCAAAAAACCAAGTATGAGGAATGTGGCACATTCTTCTGTGAGAGCCAGACTGGTGGTTCCTCTGAGGCTCAGGCAGACCAAGCCCTGAGGGCCAGCTCTGGGGCTAGGGGCCCACCAGCGGCCCTGACTCCCTGTGCTGCACTCCTGCTGGGCCCTGGCACCTTTGCAGACTGCCCATAGATTCTGTGGAAATCTTCACACTCAGCCTTTTCCCAACCCAGACTGGACTCGATTCAACAAATTCAGTTTGGGTCCCAAGCTGACCTAAGCGAAAAGAGGCCCACGGGGTCATAAGGCAGGGGATTTGGCCAGAAGCTGCTATTCTACAGGAAAAGCCCCATGGATCAACTGTTATGTCTACACAAACATCCTCCAAATAGACCTACCTAGGCCTGTCCCCAGCCTGAGATCCCGTCCTCTTATCTCTAACTGACCACTGGTCTTTCTGCCCCTGGATGTCTCCATGTGTCCCAAGCAGAGCCGCCTTCCTCATTTCTGCTCACACAGGCTGGCAAACCCTCCCTCCCCACACTCAGTCAGTGGTGAGCTCCTGCTGATTCTCTCCCTCCCCATCTCTTCCCTCTCTCCTTGAATCCTGGCCTTCAGTGCTTCTCTCCCAGACTCTCAGGAGCCTCCTCATTGGTCTCCTGGCTGCCTCAGGTACTCTGTAAGACAGTACTCTTATACTGTCAGTACTACCTTGCTCAACAGCTCTCCATTGCCTAATTTAGGACCAAATACAGGTTCATGGGTTTGGCGCTGAGAGCCGTTGACGCTCTGGCTCCAGGCTGATCATACAACACTCTCCCACCCACATTTAGCGCCCACCTGCAGTCCCCCATACGTGACATTCCATGGCCTGGCTGTCCCCCAGGTCTAGCCTCCGCCTCTTGGAACCCCATGATCCTTCAAGGCTCGCTTCCTTCCAGAGGCCCTCCCTGATTCCTCTGTTGCTAGCCCACTCCCCAAATCAGTGTTTTTATCTCCTTCTACATGGTAAGGCCTTCAAATGACTGTTGGCTGACTCCAAAGTATGACTTCCCGTGGGAGCCTTTTCCCTTCCTGGCTGGTGGTGTCCCTCCCTCGTAGGACTTGGCTGGGTGTGGGCCGCATCTGGGCAGATGGTAAGCTCCCTGAGAGCAGGGAAATTTGGGTCTCTTTTCTTCCTTGCCCTCCAGTGCCTAGCACCTAGCAGGAACTTAATGAATGTTCACTGGACATCAGTGCTGGAATTTAAGACCAAGCTGCCTGATGCAGAAAGATGAAGTCAAACCAGAATGGGTCACCTGGTTCACTCTTCCTGACTGAAGCCCCCTGCTTCAGTTAGAGTGATCCTCTTAAGGGCCTTGGGACCCATTCTGTCTCTGCCTCCCTCTCCCTGCAGTCCCAGCCAACCTCGCCATCCCTGCCGCTCCCCCCCAAAGCCTGGGCAGAAGAGGCCTTGTTAACTCTCCACTGATTCATCACCAAAGTTCCACAGCCCCCTTCTCCATTCCCATAAGTGATCTCAGCAGACCTTCAGCCCACAGAGGCAGCAGTCACAAACAGAATTTTCTGAGGCTCCAGAGAGGCCGAGGAATGGGATGGAGGTACCCGGCCACGCAGGCGGGAGGGAGCCTGGACTCTTGGTCTTCTTGCCACTGCTCATTGGCTCACCTGGATCTTAGCACCTTTATACCTGATGACTCCAGGCACGGTGGTCAGAGTGGTGAACTCATAGGCTGCCACTTCAGAGTATACCCCGGCCAAGTTACTGAGCAGCGTCGACTTCCCCACCGACGGAAACCCCACAAATCCGATCCGAGCATCTCCAGTCTTGGCCACATCGAACCCTAAGGCCCGAACAAACACCAAATGAAGGAGATGCGTTAGCAATGGCCAGGAACATAGATTCTCTATCAACCTCTGGCCGCCTAGCCCACCCAAACAGGAAGCCAGCGTGGGGAGTGAGTTCAAGTCATGGCATTTGTGCATTCCCACTCCCCGCTTTAGAAAATCACACAGAACTCCTTGTGACAGTGACTTCTCTAAGTGCAATGCCACACATGGCCAAACAAGCTGTGTTTCCCCCTCACTTGCATCGAGTGCTTCCAAGCCACCAAATTCTAAGTTATAAACTTCTGGAGTATGAAGACCTCCTTCAAAGGTCAAAAACTTTTCAGAGTAGTTGTGCCATCACTATGTACTGACTAAGAAGACGCAAGACAGAAGTAACAATGCTTCGTGTCCACTTGGACTCACAGCTCCAAGCCCTGCCATGAACCACTCCCAAGGACGGCTCAAAACCCAGAGGCTGGTAACTGCTGGGCTATATATCCCAAACAGCCTCAACCTATCTGGGCCACGGCCTCCCCGCTCCTCACCCGGCAGACCACGAGCATGTAAAGGACCCAGGCTGGAAAGCACACCGACCTTCTCCAGGGCCGCCACCCCCGCCACCCTTTGGGGTGATGAGCTCCCGCCGGAGCTTGGCCAGCCGGGCCTTCAGGAGCCCCAGGTGGTGCGCCGTGGCCTTGTTCTTCTGAGTCCGAGCCATCTGTGGGGAGACAGTCACAGGTGTGAGCATTGGAAAAGCTGCCTTAGAACAGGAGCCCGTATTTTACATCCTATTCACTTTATCCCCTTTATCCTCACCCGTGCCCGACCCAAAACACCAGATGGGTAGATGAAACACTCCTAGAATTTAAGCTTGACAGGCCCTGGACACCTCTGGCCTTGGCCCAGAGACCTCCTGGGAAGAGGAAGGCGCCCACGGCCTCCTAACGCAGGTCTTTTCTCCCCCTTGGGGTGCTCTTAGTATTAACAAGTTTTTCCTTGCATTAAGCCAAAATCTCCAGTTCTGGCATGTGGAGCCAAGCTGAACCCCGATTTCACACGATAATCCTTCGAATATGCAAGACAAGTCACCATCGGCCACCTTTCTAGAGGTCACAGGGGCTCCACGACCGGCTCCCGGCTACGGTGACGTCTGTCGTCCTGGCGGCCCTGTCACTCACATCAACAGAGCTCCCAAGCTGCTCTCTGGTATCCCTGTTAAACCCCGTCATTTCATGCCTCCTGCAGTGCACCCCAGACAGGAAGGGGGTTTGTTTTTTCAAACATTTTAACATAGTTTACATTTAGTTCATTTAACGTAGTTCATACTAAACTACGTTAACATATACTTTATGGCTTCTGTTGCTTTTCAGCGAACACGTTTCTTTCCTATTTCTATCTCCAGAATCAATCATAGCACTTTCTACAAAGCCAGCGCCTAACTGTTAGGCCAAAATCTTGTCTACAGATGGGCAGTGGGAGCCCCAAGAAGTGGTGACGGGCAGATCTGAGCTCCTCTAGCTCAAAACAAGGGGTCGTCGTGGCGGGGGCATGGGCGGCCCTTAACAAGGGACTAATTTCCATTGGACCTTTCTGTTTTTTTTCTTGTCTAGTGTTTTATTTTTCCCCAGTTACACGCCCAGGAGAAGGATTCCTGGTCCGAAACCTCATTAGGGAGGACCCCACCCCAGACCCAGAGAATGGACCCACGGGCATTGCCACAGGGAGCACCCCGGGGCACGGGGACGCCGGGAACGAGCAGCAACACCTCCGTGTTCCCCTCCGTCAGAGCTCAGTCTCCGGCCCGCCCCGCCCCAAGACCCAGCCCCCGGACTCAGTTTCCCCCCGGCCCCGGGGCGGCCCTGGCGGCTCGGGGCCCTCATTTCTTACCTCGGCCTCGATTTCGGCGATCTTGGCTAACGTGCCGCTCATGGTGTCGCCGTCCTCGGTCCTGCCCTGCCCTGCCCTGCCCGGTCACCCAGCTCCACCTGCCGCAGCTTCCGCCGCCGACACCCGAGGCCAGAGGGAGCACAGGCCGCGAGACCGTATGCCACTCCGCGCAGGTGCGAGCGCAGGCGCAGTCACGGCTCCGGACAAGTGTCGCGAGAGCCAGCGCGGCGCGAGGACTGCTGGGAAGGAGGGAAGGAATAAGCCCCGCCCCCTCTTTCTGCTCTCCCGCCCTCTTCCCTCGTGGGCGGCCCCTGAGCAGCCGCTGGGTCCTAGAGAGCGTCTGGTTGTGTAGCCATCCCACAGTACCCTCCTCCCTCCCCGCGCATTCACACGTCGACACACATTTACACGCATTCCCACGTGTCCCTATATTGTAGGATCCTAGATCTAGGGCCGCAAGGGACCGCAGAGTCACCTGGTCCAGCTTCCTCATTTTACAGGCAGGGATTGAAGTGCAACTTAGGCATTAATTAAGCACCTATCGTGTGCTGGGTTCGGTGCTGATTACTGAGGGAGTGTACAGTGACCAACACATACACTAGTAAACCTAGGCACAGACGTGCAAACACACAACGCGTGTGCAAATACACGTGTGTATACCGTGCACACACGTGTACTGTGCAGACACACACAAACATATAGCATTCGCACATGCACAGACACCCATAACACATACTATAACATGCTAACACAGACATGCACCTGTATGTGTGTCAGTGAGCATGCACATGGGTGCACAGAACATTCAGAACACGTATAAACCTCACATTCAAGCCCAGCCATGTCTGGCTCTGCCTTCTTTCCCTCACACTCTATATTCCTGCCTAACTATCCATCTCCCACTTCCAAGCCTTTGCCATTCCTAGAATGCCTTCCCTCCTCACTTCCTCCTTTTTTGAAGACCCAGAGTTTTAGCTCAGGTGCCATTTCCTATAAAAAGCCTTTCCTGATTGGCGCTGGCCCTGATGTAGTTCCCCTACACTTTGTACATCATTAGTGTAGTGTTTGTACATCATTAATGTAGTCCCAGACCTCAAAGAGTGTCCTGGAACCTGCTGCTTTGGGCTCCTGACGGCTCATTGTTAAATTTTAGTGGCACTATTTATAACCTATATAAAATTCTTACCTTTTTAGGGAAGGAGAAAATTTGGAACTCAACACCTTCTAAAAATGAATATTAAAAATCATCTTTATGTGTAACTGGCAGAAATAAAATATCATTAAAATAAAGTATAAAAGAATAAAAAGAAAGTGATGGAGAAAATATTAATATTGAAAACATGTCATGGGCAAATCCTGCCCCCCCCCCTTAAAAATCTACTCCCACACGCTGCTGGACAACCTTGAATCAAGCAATCAGGGATGTGAACTAGGTGTGAATTTGTCAGTAATCAGTTTGAGAGAATAAGTCTTTGACCATTGGATAAAATCTGATGACTCTACACAGAAATGACCTTGGGATTGGCAGAGAGAACCACACAAACCTCTACACCTGAGCATAAAAAAAAAAAATCCAGTGGCTAGAGAGATAGGTGGGGAGCCCTTCCCCACAGCGCAAGAGTTCCAGGGACTTGGATCAAAAGACTTGGGAGAGAATTGCTGGGGGAGGGGGAAGGGAAGGGGAAGAAGGAAGCATTTCTTTCTCATTCTTCCCCCGCCCCCAAAATGACCTTGTTGTCTGAGAACCTGGACCAGGGATCAGGTGGGGTATTTAGCCAGAAGCAGAGAAGCTGGGCCAGCAGGAGACAACATCTCCATCCTAGAGGGAATGCTCACCTGAAGGAGGTCACTGGTAGGTGGGTAGAAGTGATGACTTGGGAGCCCTGCCCAGAGGTACCTCCAAGGGGACCTTCAGGGTACTCAGAGAGAGCAAAGGCTGGCCACTGGCATGGAGCCGTTTCTTGACATCGTGTGAAATGCCAATCTGGATGAATCAAAAGCTGGAATTAAGGCTGCTGGGAGAAATATCACCAATCTCAGACATGCAGAGGATGCCACTCTGATGATGGCAGAAAGCGAAGAGGAATTAAGAAGCCTCTTGATGAGCGTAAAAAAAGGAGAGTGTAAAAGCTGGCTTAAAAAACTAAGATCTTGGTAACTGGCCCCATCACTTCCTGGCAAATAGAGGCAGAAGAAATGAAAGCAGGGTTAGATTTTATATTCCTCGGCTCAAAGATTGCTGCAGACAGTGACTGCAACCGTGAAATTCAAAGAAGCTTGCTCCCTGGAAGGAGAGGTCTGGCAAATCTGGCCAGCAGGCCACAGAGCAGAGACAACACTTGCTGACAAAGATCCGTAGAGTCCAAGCTATGGTTTTTCCCATAGCGATGCATGGCTGTGGAGGTGGACTAGAAAGAAAGCTGAGCACTTCAGAATCAATGCTCTTAAATTGTGGTGCTGCGGAAGACTTTTGAGGATCCTGTGGAAAGCAAGGAGATAAAATCACCCAATACTTAGATTAATTCAGATGACACATTGGAAGGTCAAATGCAAAAGCTTAGATACTTTGGCCACACAGCCAGAAGACAGGATTCATTGGAAAAGACCTCAATGTGGGAAAGACTGGAGGCAAAAGGAAAAGGGGACAGAAGAGAATGAGATGGATAGAGAGCAAGATGGAGGCAGTGACTTTGGAGGACAGCAGGGGACAGAAGGGCCTGGCCTGCTACAGCCCACGGGGTCATGAAGAGCTGAACATGACCGAGAGGCCGAGCAACTGAACAGAAACAAGAATTCTTGGTCTATCTTCTTAGAAAATACCTTTGCTTGAGTAAAAAAGTGAATTAGGTCTTGCTGATTGTTAGTGGGAAGTACACCAGTGGGGTCCTGCAAGAGACTGGGCCCCTCAGAACCTGAGAGTAGTAACAGCCACATTCTTGGGCCTCTGCCCACCAGTGCATCAGTGCTGGGGTGGGGGCTGGGACAGTGTGGGCCACTGAGTATGTTCTGTGTGTCCTTAGTTTATCTCCCTGGGGGAATATAAGCTTTTCAAGGGCAACAACTATTTTCCCTTATTGTCTTTGTATCCTCAGCAGCTGACAAGAACAATGTCTGGTCCACTTTGTTGAGGGTTTGTTGACTTGACCTGGCTTTGAATGTTGCCTCAAGCATTGTGGTCACTTCACCTGTCTGGGTCTCCATTTCTGCATCTATAAAATGGAGCTGGATTTGATGATGTCCTTTCTAAATTGATGACGCTATTAATTGAATACAGGTGTTGGTTATTCAGTTGTGTCTGACACTTTTTGTGACCCCATCTGGGGTTTTCTTGGCAAAGATCTTGGAGTGGTTTTCCATTTGCCATTTCCTTCTCCAGCTCATTTGACAGATGAGAAAACAGAGGCAAACAGGGTTCAGTGACTTGCTCAGAGTCACACAACTAGGAAGTGTCTGAGGCCAGAGTTGAACTCAAGTCCTCCTGATATCAGGGCTGGGGCTCTATCTGCTGAGTCACCTAGGTGCCCACCTGAATATAGACATACACTCAAACGTACAGACGCTCATCTACATTTTCATATAGATATATTCATGCAGAGACACGTGCAACACTCACAAACATTCACCTCCAAGCACATTCATACACCTGGGATACACTCAGGTACACATCCCGGTCCCCTCAGGTTCAATGCTGCCCTGTCCTCCGAGTCTGTACAGAGGCCAGGGCAGGCCAGCACTCCTTCTGGCTGATTCAGCTGATTGTAGATTTATTCTTTTAAAAAAAAATTTTTTTTCTTGCTTTTTGGCAGGGCAATTGGGGTTAAGTGACTTGCCCAAGGTCACACAGCTAGTACATGTGTCAAGTGTCTGAGGCCAAATTTGAACTCAGGTCCTCCCGACTCCTGGAGCAGGGCTCTACTTACTGTGCCACCTAGCTGCCCCAAATTGTAGATTTAGAACTAAAAAGGAACTTAGAAACCACTGAGCTCAATCCCTCCATTTTACAGCTGGGGAAATAGAGGCACAGATAGGTGAAGCGCCTTACCCAGAGTCATACAGTAAGCAGAGAAGGCAGACTTTGAACTGGGTATTCCCGACTCCAAGTGTGGTAGGGGTCTGCAGGATCAACTCTCCTTTTCACATAAAAGATGCCTTTCCAGTGCCAATTAGGGGGAGGGGTCGGAAAGGAGGGAGGAATGAAACCTAACAGGAACCAATAATGATACTGTGGTACAGGCTCAGGTTCCACCCTCCCAGCCTCCACCTGCACTCAGGCTAGGACCGCCAGCCGGGGATTATCACATCCCCCGAGGGGTTCAAGGTTAACTGAAGAGCCAGATGGGGAGAGGGGGAAGGGCCGGCTTGGTCCTCCAGTGCTAGGGGACATGGAGCCCCAACTATGTACTTTCCTTCATGCTTATTGGTTGGTATCAGTTAGTCCCCAGACTTCATTAGCTTTACAAAGCTGTATTTACCAAAGTCATATAAAAGGAACGGTTCCGTGATACATTCTCTCACCAGTTTATCCAGAGGAAACCAGGCTTAACCTCTGAGAACACAAAGCTCCGGGTTTCTGGACCTTCTTTTCTCTCCTTTGTGAGGATACTCATAAAGTTCCCCCTAGGCCTGATCTTGGTTTTCCACTGGGTTCCTCGTAGAGTCTTGAAGCTGCCTTTCCTCAGTGGGCCTAGTTGTTCTCAGCTCCTGATGCAGAGACACTGCTGATCTGGGGACAATGAGAAGATGCTGATGGAAAATTTCAAATCCTCAGCCCTCCAAAGCTCCCAGGTCCTCCACTTGCCCTCCCTTTTCACCCTTACCCCAAGGGTTTCACCCCCTTCTCAAGGGTCTGGCTGGATTATTGATAGTATATGAGCCCCAAGTCTCCTCACACAATGCAATGTACTCCCTGGCAATGTCTCTCCATTGCATCTAAAGCCTTTTAAGCACTACTGAATTGACCAAGGACGGATCTCACTTCATCTGAAGTCTTAGCTTGCCTGCTTGATTTAATAAAAAGTATTCTTCTCCAGTTAAGGTATCAGGGAGTAGCATCCTGTGTGATACTTTAAGCAGAGTGGGGTAATTACGCGATGGATTCATTGATCCCATTAATATCCACTCTTACAATAATACAGTAGGTGGTATTAATATGCCCATTTTACAGATGAGGAAACTGGGTAAATTACCCAGGCTCATACTAATATAAAGCTGGGTTTTCCAATCCTTGCCCTTTGACTCCAGATTCAGTGCTCCTTCCATTAACCCAATCATCTTGATGGATCCAGCCCTGGGGATCTGGAGCCTGGCTCTAGCCCCCAGCTGGGCCTACTAACTGAGGCAAAGCCTTCCTTTTAAAGGGCTGGAAGAAAAAAAATTTGCAATTCAACTGAAACATAAAGCAGGAAAATTAGCACCAGGCTAGAGAGGAAAGAAAAGAAAACCTTTCCTCCTTTTTCAAGGACGGAGGCAAATGTAATTACTGGTCAAATGGAAAAGGCCAAGGATTTTCATATTTATGGTCCCTGACAGTCTTTCCATTTAAAAAAAAATTACATTCTGCTCCCGCATTGTCAGTAATGGGGAAAAGAGTCGGGAAGGACATTTCGCTAGAGTAGGCGCAGGAATTGATTAAAGAAGGTTTTTAAAACCAGATCAATTCCCATCCTCAGGCTTTGCTGACTCGCCTCTGGAGCACTGGCTGAATTGGCCCAGGGCGCCATTAGGCATTGCTTTCTCGGACAGACCTGGGAGAGGGAAGAGGGCTGGTTTTGTTTCCCTTGACAGCAGGGCGGGCAGTTTGGATGGCCAGAGGCTTGCGTCATCTGGAGGGGCCCAGCTAGAAATTCCCCGGCCCCATTCTTTGACCGCTGGTTGGCCAGATACCCACCCCATCCTGCTACCTAGCAGGCATGCTGAGACGCGGCCATTGAGAAGCCCAGCTCATTCCTGGCCAGCCCCTCCTCTAACAGGACTTCTCTGCCATCCAGCAAAAGCCTGTGTTTTGGGGACCATGCCAGCTGAGGACTTGGGACCAAACACCTAAGAGAGAACTGCTTGGGGGAGGGGAAGGAAGGGAGAATTTCTTTTTCACTCTCTTCCTTCTCTTCTCTTCCACCCCCTTACACTGACCTTGTCATCTGAGAGACTGGAGCAATATCAGACAGTGTGCACTTAGCTGGGGGCATAGAGTCTGGACCAGTAGGACATAACACCTCCATCTTTGAGTGAATGCTCATCCGAAGAAAGGCAACTTTAGAGAATGTCACTCCTCTCGGTGGGTAAAACTGCTGACTGGATTCCTGCTGAGGGCCCAGGCTGGGTTTACTTTTTTAAAAAATAATATTTTATTTTTTATTTATTTTTATTTTTTTTCCCAGTTACATATATAGACAGTTTTTAACATTCATTTTAAAAAATTCCCGAGTTCCAAGTTTTTTCCCTCCTTCCTTCATCTGCCCCCTCCCTGAGAGGGTGAGCAATTTGATGTAGGTTATATATGTTCAATGAAGTAAAACATATTTCTATATTAGTCATGTTGTGAAAGAAGAAACAGACCAAAAAACCACATACACAAAAAAATAAAGAATGTGAAATATAGGTTACTTTGCTCTGCATTCCGACTCCAACTCTTGCCTTGCCAAGCTTCAGCCTTGGATTTTTCTCACTATCCAACGTCTTCTGTCCTGTTCATGTGCTGCTGATCAGAGCTAGAGAAAACGACAGTTGTGACACCTCGGTCTACTACAAACTTACACAATCTCATCTGGATCCTCCTTGCAACAAGGCAATACTTTTATGCCTCCCTATTCAATTCGCTCATCAGAGCAGCTTTTCCAATCTTCCTTAGTCCTTCCTTGTGTCTTCTGGGACGCCGTCCCCACTCCCCTCTCAACTGAGAACCTCACTGATAAAATGTACATATATATGTATGTGTGTATGGGTTTATATGTAAATAATGGGGGTCTAGTGGATGTGTAAGCCCCCTCAGCATCTCCACGTGGAGGACAGTGGGCAGATGACTTCTGGGAGAAGCATGATGGTTGTAAAGAAAGCCTTGGAGAGCCAATGGAACATGTGGAGATGCTCTTTAACTGGCTCTGGTTGGCTAATTGTGTGGTTACAAGGACCTTTTTCATCTGTCTGTGTAGCCAGAAGTATTAGTCTTCAAAAAAGGTCTGAGTCAGTTTTGGCTGTCTTTTTATCCCTAACAAGCGTCCACATGGTCCCACTCTTTCAGGACCAGGCCCTGGTATACGACCCCTCAGGATTCCAGGGGGACAGCCTGAGTGGTTCAAGGATCTCTACTGGCATCAACTCAAGCCCCCCTAGTGGTTAGCTGTGTTCCTTCCACTGTTAAGGGCCAGTAACTAGTACCTCAGTTCCAACTATTTAACATTGAGTACTTTTTACAAAGTGGTGCAGTGGAGGGCTTGCCAGGCCTGGCATCAGGAAGTCCTGAGTTCAAATTCGGCCTTGGACACTGACTAGCTGTGTGACCCTGGGCAAGTCACTTTACCCTGTTTGCCTCAGTTCCCTCCCCGTAAGGAGCTGGAGAAGGAAGCAGCAAACCACTCTAGCATCTTTTGCCAAGAAAACCCCAGAGTCAGACACGACTGAATAACAACAAAAAAAGCTTTAACAAAAGGATATTTACTTCAAAAATATAGCAAGAACAAATATACACATTCCCCAAAACCTTGGGACCTACTCTTCCCTATGCTGCCTCATTGTCTGGTAGAGTTGGCTCAAAACTTAGCTTAGTTCCTACATAGCATTAGTGCCACCAAGTTCATTTTTAGTTGTGGCATGATTGCCAAATGAATCCTTCCACTGGGCTCCCAGAGATTGTTCCTTGCTCCTTCAGGTTTCCATGACGTGCTGGTTGTGCAGCCTACATTTAGACTCTTGGATTTCTATGTCCCCCTCTTTTGAACTTAAAGGTCAGATACTCAAAAGAACAAATGAAATGGCCAAGGGTCTAGGCCCATTTCTTGAGGGAGTCATATGGCCATATGCCACTAGTTCAGGTATCAAGACTGTATTGTATGTTAGAAAGAGTTTTGAAGGATCCCTTCTATTTTCATAGACATTTTATATAATATTGAAATACTCATAAATTTACTCATAAATCCATCTGATCCTGGAGTCGTGGTCCCCTCCTCACCTCTGCCCCCACCTTTGGAAGTTCATTTATGGCTCGTTTGATTTCTTTTTTCTGGTCTTAGTTTATCTAAATAATCTATTTCTTCTGCTGATAGGGGTATTTTGTATTTTTGAAAGTATTCATCTAAGTTATCAGTTTTGCTGGCAGATAATTGGGCAAAATTAATTCTGGCAATATCCTTTATTTCCTCTTTGCTTATTGTGAATTTTTATTTTTGATAAAAACCATTTGGCTTTTATTTTATTAGTTTAAAAAAAAACTCAGGTCTTAGTTTTATCTATCAGTTCTTTTTTTTTTTCAATTTTGTTACTTCGTTCTTTGATTTTGAGAATTTCTACTTTGGTGTTTAGCTGAGAGTTTTTGATTTGTTTTTTTTTCTAGTTTCCTAACAGCATGCCCATTTCAATGATTTGTTCTTTTTCTCTTTTGATGAAGAAAATGTTTAGTGATATAAATCTTCCCCTGAAGACAGCTTTAGCTGCATCCCATAATTTTTAGTAGTAGTCTCAATGTGGTCATTTTCTTTGATAAAATTATCTATTGTTTCTGTAATTTGTTCTTTGACCCTCCAATTGCTTAGGACTAAGTTATTCATTTTTAATTCTTTTGTCAAAGCCCTTTTATTGAATATAATTTTTATCATGTTGTGGTCGATAGAGAATATGTTTAGTGTATTCCCGGCATCTCAAACTCAATGTCCAAAACTTTGACTCCAGTCCATTATGATGTTAATGACAAAATAAAATAAATAAAAGCACAGATCTCACCATGTCATTCCTTTACTTAATACATGCAAGCATCTGCTTATTGCCCTTAGGATGAAATATAAATTTCTCCTCCTCATTTTTAAAGCCCTTCATAGCCTGGCCCCAAACTTTGTGCCTCATGCCAGGAATGTACTCACTCATCATTTAAACCACAGAATCCTTGTCTTCTCTCGATACACCATTCCAGCACCACAGGAAGCCTTTCCTGATTCCCCCCTCCCAACTGCTCAAGCCTTCCCTCGTCTTTCACTGCTCTGTGCTTATTCATGGTTACTCTCTTCATGTGTATTTTGAATATTCTAACATGTGCGATTGTTGTCTTCCCCACGAGGAGGTAAGCTTTGAGAGAGGAGGGATTGTTTCATTTATTATATTCATGTCCCCAGCACCTCACACTGCGCCTGGCTCATGGGAGGTGTGTAATGGATGCTTGTTGATTGACTAACAGAAGCTGCCTAATTTTTGGATCACGGCTTAAGATATGGGCATCAGGAGCTCTTGGGCCAAGGATGGCGTGCATCTCATACAGGTTGGCAAAAATGGTAATTACTCGGAGTCTTACAAATATAATTAAAAGGACTTTAAATGCAAATGGAAGAGGGATGGACAAAAGTATCAATCCATTTTCATCCAGTTAGAAAACATAACCACTGAATTTGGTATGGGAAGAGAATTTCATTCCGCTTCAGGAACTGGCTTGCTACAGGGTGGCCCCACTCTCATTTCTGCAGTCACAGCTATCACTCCCATGATTGGGGAAATCACCCTCCCAAGTTACAGTAACTTTTACCCGTTAATGACTATTGCGGGGAGTACTCTGTCAAGTCCTCCTGATGCTTCCTGATTGCTGACAGGTTTATTTAATTCAGGATAGCAGAATACAGCCTCTGGTCCAGTGTGTAGCATGGGGTGCTTAAAAAATGCTTGTTGACTACCAAGGTGGAAAGTCAGTAGAGTAATTTGCCAATGAAGAACCAGGGGTCTGTTGTCTGATCACCCAGCTTGGCTACATTTTGAGTGTCTCATCAAGACAAAGTTGATCATAAGAGGATTAATGTTTTGAGCTATATTTACTTAAGTTTGGAAAGGTTATGGCCTGCACTGTGCTTACCCAATCTGTTCCATTAATCAACCTCTTTATTTTTTTAACCTAGTACCAGATACTTTTGATAACATTTTATAACATATTTTGAAGTCTAATAATGCCAAAACCATTACTAGCTGTTTTTTATAATTATAGTTATTTTCCTCAAAGTTTTTGACTTTCTGCTTCTTCCATATCAACCAATGCTCAGTCAATGAGCATTTATCAAGCACCTAACATGTGCCAAGTGCTGGAGATATTAAAAAAAAAAAGCAAAAGACAGTTCCTGCCCTCAAGAAATTCACAGTCTAACAGAGGGGTCAATATACAAATAACTAACTATATTTGGGCAGCTAGGTGGCAAAGCAGATAGAGTCCTGAGCCTGGAGTCAGGAAGACTTGAGTTGAAATCTAGTCTCCGACACTTCATAGTTGTCTTTGGGAAAGTCGTATCACCTTAGTTTCCTTATCTGTAAAATGAGGATAATATCAATTACCTCCCAGGGCTGCTATATCAAGCGAAATAATAATCATAAATTGTAAAATGCTTGGCATAGTGCCTGGTACTTAATAAGTGCTATATAAATGTTAGCTATTATTACTATTATTATTTACAAACAAAATATGTAAAAGATAAGTTCTAAGATAATTTTGCTTAATTCTACAATATACACCTTTGGTAATTTTTATTGTTACTCATTTTTACTACGTTGGCACAGACTAGCCATGAACATTGAATCTCTTCATTTGTTCTGTTATTTTGTTTTGCTGTTATAGTTATATAAGTTCTTAATGTATATTAGGAGGTTAACTCCCAGAGAATTTATAAATTTTGTAGTTATTTTAAATGGTATTTCTCTTTCTAACTCTTCTTCTTGGTTTTTGTTAATACAGAAACTCTGATAGATTAATAGATTTATTTTATATCCTACTTCTTTGCTGAGTCAAAGAGAATTTATTAAACTTTTACTGCGTTGCAAGCTAAATAGTGGAGATAACAAAGAAAAGCAAAAAACACAGGCCCTACTCTCAAGGAGCTCACAATCTACATTGGAGGAGACAACATGCAAATAACTATGTGCAAACAACACATGGGATAGACTGGAAGGAAAGGCACTAAAATTAAGGAGAACTAAGAAAGGTTTCTTGACTTGATTAATTTTTTGCTGTTGATTCTCTAAGGATTTCTAAGTAAACCATCACATGATCTTCAAATAAAGATAATTTTGCCTCTGCTTTGACAATGTTTATTTCCTTAAATTTTATCTTTTTTGAACTATAGTTAGCACTTCTTGTTGCTGTTTAGTCATTTTTTTCAGTCATGTCTGACTTTTTGTGATCCCATTTGGGGTTTTCTTGGCAAAGATACTGGAGTGGTTTGCGATTTCCTGCTCCAGCTCATTTGACAGATGAGGAAACTGAGGCAAACATGGTTAAATGACTTACCTAGAGACACACAGCTATTAAGTGTTTGAGGCCTGATTTGAACTCAGGAAAGTGAATCTTCCTGCCCAGATTTTGCCATCTGACTCCCCCAACATAGTTAACACTTCTAGTCCTATTTCAAACAATCATGGTAGGATTGAGCATTCTTGTTTGAATGAATGAAAAATAATTTAGTAAGTGTTTACCAGAGACAAAAATAGAAAATTGGGACAATCATTACCCTCAAAAAGCTCTTTTTCTAATTGGGGGAGTCAATACATGTAGGAAGATTCAGATGCAGGGCAGATGGAAAGGACCAGTGGTCCACTACTGCTCATTCCTCACTTTTTCTCTTCAGTTCCCCCAGATAATTTAGTTTTTTCAGTGCCCTTTCCAAGGGCTTTCCCTTCAAATTCCTGGCCTTTGTTTTTTTCAATGATTCTTAGCACCCTCTGTGGAATATTCCCTAATTTACTCATGATTTAGGTCTCTCGAGGGGAATCCACCTCCAAGTTAAATGTACTCTGCAGGCCCAAACTCCTAAAAACTATAATTCATTAGATTTCACCAGTACACTTACTGCTGTGGAGGTCCAAACTCACACCCTCAGTAGGACAAATATCCTAGCTTAGAATGAATCAAACAAACTCAGAAAAGCCTAAGGAGATAAGGGGCTCCCCAAAAGGGAGTAATCAGTTGGGGTTGTAGAAACAAAAATATGATTTGCTTTGCCCGGAAACAATACTTGGGGTATCTGGACCAGCAGGTAAGCCGTATCATATGGGCCTGCAGTCCATAAGGATTCTCAGACAAATCGTTTGAACTCATGTCATAGTAAGGCAAACATTCTATCTCTGCTCAAAAGTAAAATAAAAAATAATGTGGACAAATTCCCACAATGTGTTCTAGGCACTGGTGACAAAGGTTGACCTCACGACCCCTGCTCTGGAAGTCTTTCTCTCTGTGCAGAGACCTCATGCAGAAACCTTTCTTGAAGTTGTTGTTTATCCTTCACCCTGGAAGAGAACCAATAACATCACGAGGGTGATATCTTGACTTGAACATGAATTGAATATAAGTGACTGCAACTAAAATTTAATTGCTGTTCACATCGGCCTTCATTTTCATAATGGGCACAGTAATACAACAGGTATCAGAACATTATCTCAAAGTAACTTGTCCACAGTTGTAGTACGTTACTACAACTTGAAACTAATTGTTCCCTTAAAATTTGTCTTTCCTGTTTACCTGTTTATGCTTTTCCTAAGTCTTGTAATTGAAAGTCAAATTTTCTATTTAGTTCTGGTCTTTTCATCGGGAATGCTTGAAAGTCCTCGATTTCATTAAAAATCCATTCCCTGCCCCACCCCCCACCCCCCACCCCCAATGGCTTGTACTCAGTTTTGTTGGGTAGGTGATTCTTGGTTTTAATTAGGCCCTTCACTTTTTGGAATATCATATTTTAAGCCCTCCAATCCTTTAATGTAGAAGCTGCTAAATCTTGTGTGATCTTGTGATCTTGACTATGGTTCCATAATATTTGAATTGTTTCTTGCTGGCTGCTTGCAATATTTTCTCCTTGACCTGGGAGCTCTGGAATTTGTCTATATTATTCTTTGGAGTTTTCATTTTGGGATCTCTTTCAGGAGGTGATTGGTGGATTCTTCCAATTTCTATTTGACCCTCTGGTTCTACAGTGTCCGTTTTCCTTGCTAATTATTTGAATGATGATGTCCAGGCTCTGTTTTTGCTAATAGCTTTCAGGTAGTCTAATACTTCTTAAATTATCTCTCTTTGATCTCTTTTCCAGGTCAGTTTCTTTTTTCTGATGAGATATTTTACATTTTCTTCTTTTTTTTCATTCTTTTAGTTTTATTTGATTGTTTTTCTTGATGTCTCATGGAAGCATTAAATTCCACTTGCCTAATTCTAATTTTTATGGAATTATTTTCTTCAGTGAGCTTTTGCCTTTCTTTTTCCATTTGACTAATTCTGATTTTCAAGGTATTCTTTTCTCCAGTGTATTTTTGTGCTGTTTTTACCATTTGGCCAATTCTTTTTTTTAAGATGTTATTTTCTTCATTATTTTTTGTGCTTCATACCAAGTTGTTGACTCTTTTCATGATTTTCTTGTATCACTCCCATTTCTTTTCCCAGTTTTTCCCTATCTCTCTTATTCGATTTTTAAAAATCCTTTTTGAGCTCTTTCAGCCATCCTTTTTTTGGGACCTGTGACCAATTCACATTTTTATTTGAGGCTTTGCAAGTAGTAATTTTCACTTCATTGTCTTCTTCTAAGTTTGTGTTTGTACTCTTCTCCGGGCTGGAACTGTTCCTTTAAGGTTACAAGAGCTATAACTCCTGACCTAGAACTGCATATGAGCAATGCAAGGGAGTTCAGAACCTAAGGCTAGCAAAGGGTCCTCTGCAATCTCCTTCCAATCAGTTGTCTGGCCCTCCCACCATCTCTGGGCTGAGAGCTCCAGAAGCTGCTCCTGTTGCTAATGCAGCTGCACCCAAGGCGTGTCTGCATTGAGCTCCCGGGCCTGCCTGCCATCACTCAGGTGAGACAAACCTTCCCTGATTACTTCCTAAGTTGTCTTGGGCTAGGAAATTGTTTCACCCGCCCTTTTGAAGGGAGCTTGTGGGCTGTTATGTTAAGTGTTTTCTGTATAACTTCCTTCCTAAGAATCCTTTTCACCTTCTGCATTTTCTGTGGGTTAAATAAAGGATGTCCTCTACCCCATATGAATTTGCTACCCTGAGCATTTGTATGGGAGCTCAGGGCCCTGTTACCCATATTTGGGAAAAACTAGACAATAAAATCCATTTGAAGATTTTTCTAGAATAAACTTTAGGTAAGAGAGGTAATATGATGTGTAATGAATAGAATAGAATTGGCCTTGGCCTCAAGAAGACCTGAGTTCAAAACCAGCCTCTGATACATACTGACTCTGTGACCCAGAGAAGGTCATGCTTAGAGTAGATAGAATGCTGGACTGGCAGTGAGCAAGACCTGAATTCAAATCCTGCTTCAGACACTAGTTGTGTTACCCAGGGCAAGTCATTTTAATTTTACTTCACCTCAGCTTCTTAATCTGTAAAATGGGGAAATACTAGGACCTACCTCTTTATGTGGTTGAGTCTCTTTTGAGACTAAATCTATAAAAACCTAAAGAGTCAACCTAGGTCCTGATTGATATAATGAAATCCCTTGAAGTGGCTGCATGAATTTGAATTTACACTATGCAGAGTTAAAATTATATAAAATCTTGTAATTGATTCCAGCCCAATAGAAATGTGCAGTGTGAATTCGAATAAGGTGAAAAGGGCTACCCTTTCGGTGGGGGTGGAGGAAGGTACATTATTTACTGTAATCTGGATGCATCACAAATAATGCTTTAACCCAAGGTAGAGTGCCTGATAGAAGTTCGGGGAAGAGAACCATTCTTTTTTATTCCTGCTTTGAGAGAGGACACATGTGGTTCCAGATTGTCTTCAGGGAGAGACCTGTGAAGAGAGGAGAGGACAGACTGTGGAGGGCAGGTATTTAACAAATATTCATTCAGCATCTATTATGTTCCAGACACTGTGCTGAGTGCTGGGGATACAAAGAAAGGCAAAAGATAATTAATCTCTACCTTCGAGGAACTTTCAGTCTAATGGAGGAGAGAGACAACATGTAAACAACTATGTACAAACATGTTATATACAGGATAAATTGGAAATAATCGACAGAGGGAAGGCCCCTGAGTTAAGGGAGGACAGGAAACTCTTCCTGTAGGATGTGGGATCTTAGCTGCAACTTGAAGAAAGCTGGGAAGCTGAGATGAGGAGGGCAGGCTGGACAGCCAGTGAAAATGTCCCCAACTTGCCTCTGATTTCCAGCTCACCTCCCTAGAGACTTCCCAGAATTTACACTTGGGGGAGACTGAGGCTTTTCTCTCTCGGCTGATCTTAGCTCTCTCATTCCCAGCCGGAGAGCTCATTCACCCTCTGTATTTTCTGGCATCATCTGATTTGTATTAACTTCTTTGATTTCTGTTTGTTACCTGCTTGGATAAACGGGTTTACTCTCTATGCGCTATTTGTGATGGTCTTTTATGTAACTAGCATTGGATAAGGAATCAAGCCTGTAGAGATAAATTTGGGGTACCCCTTCTTGTTTAAGAAGCAATAGTGAGCAGGAAAGTCGCTTGAACCTAAAGAAAAAGAACCATTCCCCTAAACCAGCACTATTAGGATGGGGCTGGAGGAGACAGATATAATTCTAGTCCAGTACCCCCTCTCTCAAGGGAGAACAATGTGACCAGCCTTGTGGCTCTTTCTCCTGCTCCCCTCCAGGAAGGGATCAAAGTTATTTTTGGAAAGAAATGGCTAAGATTCCAGAGATATCTGCTTATACCTCTCCAAAGGTTGCATGAAGGCAACCCACATGGACACACACAGAGACTCACGGACACCCACCCACTCTGTAAGATCCAGATGAACCGCATCCCTGGTTACTGAAAGAATTGGCAGAAATGGCAGTTAAGCTGACGTTTGTCACTGGGATTTTGTTTGTTTTTTTGTTATTCAATTGTTTCAGTTGTGTCTGACACAACTGCGACCCCATTTGGGGTTTTCTTGGCAAAGATACTGGAGTGGCTTGCCATTTCCTTCTCCAGTTCATTTGACTGATGAGGAAACTGAGGCAAACAGGGTGAAGCGACTTATCCAGGGTCACCCAGCTAGCCAGTGTCTGAGGCCGGATTTGAACTCACAAAGGTGAGATTTCCTGATTCCAGGCCCATTGCTCTATCTACTACATCACTTTCAAATGATTACTTACACTTGTGAAAGCTCACAGATTGGTAAGATCGGCTTGAATTCAAATAGCTAAGAAGGCAAAGTGGAAGCAAAGAGATCTCTTTGCTTTCTTAGCTATTTGAATTGCTGTTTTTCTGTTCTTCCCTGGACCTGGGGTGGCTATCCAGAGAGACTGGCAGAGTGCCTTCCGATCTACCTGGTACACAATCATCAACCATCAATATCAGTAATCAATTCTGGGTCGGTTCTAGCTTGCTTTGGTGAAGGAAATCCCGTGACAGGATGAGAGGGAGCTTCCTTTCTTTTCTGGCCTTGGAGGCCTCCAAGAAGCAGATGGGAATAAGAAGCTCCCTTCCACCTCCCCCAAAAAGTTCCCCCAGAGAGAAGGGTACGTTTTCTCCCAGATTGCGCATCTGAGTGGGAGAGGGAACCCATGGAGGGAACATATCGTATTTCCCCATGTATAAGACGCACCCTTTTTTGAAAAATTTGGGGTCTAAAAACTGGGTGCATCTTATACAACGGTCGTAGATTTTTTTACTTGCATTTCCCGCTTTTTCATGCTTGTTGTCTTTGTGCTCATTGTTTCGCATTTGTTAATGGTATATTAGGTTACATTCTGCCCAGAGATGGCTGAGAAAAGATTTTCGTACAGTTAAAAGTGATCCAGTTTGCAAAAGTGAATGGAAATCGTGCTGCTGAACATAAGTTTGCTCCTCCTCCAACTGAGAAAACAATCTGAGACTGGCTACAGGAAGAAGAAACCCTACTGAAAACACCATGGCAGAAGAAGGCCATGAGAGGCAAGTCAGCAAAATGGCCTGATTTAGAGAGGGAATTGAAGATATGGACTGAAGAGCAAAGGGCAATTGGAATTCCTGTGCCCACAAAGATGGTTTAGCATGAGGCAAGAAGAATTGCTGATGAAAAAGAAGTTACTGATTTCAAAGGAAGACACAACTGGTGCTTCAGGTTCATGAAACAGTGGACTAAGCATGTGTACACACACCAGAATTGCCCAAAAGATGCCTGAAAGCTATGAGCAGATGAATAAAACTTGAGTTCAATAACTTCATATGATACATTTTTTTCAAATTTCATGGCCCCCAAATTAAGGTGCATCTTATATGGAGAGAGCACCCTGTAATGTTCTGGAAATCTAAAAATTTCTCAGTATATTTGCTGGTTCTCATAGCAGTAATCCTTGCCTACATTTGTTTAGTGCAGTTTTTACAGATCTTTCCTATTCATTAGCTCTTTGGGCCCTGTGCCGGAGGCATTATTATCCTTACTTTACTGGGTGGTGCAGTGCAGAGAGCTTGAGTTCCCTAGTTGGGGGGAAAGGGGGAACTGAGTTCAAATCTTCCCTTCGTCACTAAGTTGTGGGTCCACAGGCAAATCACACAACTTCCCGGTGTTGTTTTTTCCATCTATAAGATGAGGAGTAAGAAGAGTGCCTGCTCCCCAGGGCTTTGTAAGGATTAACCGAGGTCATACATGTGTAATGAATCTATAATGTTCCCCTCATAGAGCCCGACCTGTCCTGTGTGGCTCAGACACCTTTCTTCTAGGGACACTTGATTTTATACCAGGAGAAAAAGCAGGACGTTGGAGCGGGAGGCAGCTGCTTTGCCCCTCTCAGAGTGGTTAGAATTCTACTCTCTGTTCCCTTAACTGGGCAGCGAGGGGGTGCCATAGTGTACAGAGCGCTCACTGCTGGACCTGGAGTCAGGAAGACCTGAGTTTAAATCCAGCCTCAGACACTTCCTAGTTGGGTGACCCTGGACAAATCACTTCACCCTGTTTGCCTCAGTTTCCTCATCAGTCAAATGAACTGGAGAAGGAAATGGCAAACCACTCCAGTATCTTTGCCAAGAAAGCCCCAAGTGGGGTCATTTAGAGTCAGACATGACTGAGATAACAACAACAAATTGGATCTTCACAATAAGTTAGGATGAGTCCTAACTGAGGGAACTCAGGTCTGGACAAGGAAGGACAGTCAGAAAGGAGGGGCTGTAACTTCCTCCTTTCCAGCAGGAAAGGTGACCAACCTCAGAGTCTGTGCCCTGAGAGTGAGGCTGGTGACTACACAGCCTTGCCTCACTTAAACCCAATTCACTTGCTAGTCATGGCATCTCCTTCCTGATGTCCCAGTCCCCTTGGAGAACCAATGACAACCATGGCAACAATAACCTTCCCAAACTCATGGTCTCAGCCTTTTGTAAAGATCACAGCCCCGCCCAACGGGAGCCTGGAGCTAGAGGTGTTGGAGGCTGCGGCTCCCCACTGAAGGGTGGGGTCAGTGAGCCCAGGAGATGGCCCCATGCAGGGCAGACACTACAGCCCCCGCCAAGTAGCAGAAAGACTCCTTTGTCACGGACGCCAACTCTGTCCCAACGCTAAATTTCATAACTCCTCTCCAGAGGGAAAGGACATCGACCTCCTGCAGTTCCACAGGGTCGGTTACCTTGGCCCCATGTTTCCTCCACATGTGCTCCCATCATACCCTAGCTTTGTGACCACTCTCTAGCTCTCCGGGTTTTGTGTTGCTTTGTGGAGAGAGCACACTCTGGGTCTGTGCAGGAAATCTTCCAATCTAAGCTGGGGTTTGTAGTTAACACAGCAATCTTCAATAGGGACCTTGGGACTTCAGTACGGTAGTTTGGGGAGGTGGAGAAGGTAAAATAAATGCTTCTGAATTGAAAAAATTGGAAAAATGAGGAGTCTGCTTGTTCAGTGAACTCCAAAATAGGTCTACCTTCTGAGGGGTACTTGGTTACTTGATGGTACTTGGGTGGTCTTGGATGGTGCAGTAGATAGAGCAACAGGTTTGGAGTCGGGAAGCCCTGAGTTCAAATCCAACCTCAGACACTTACTAGCTAGATGACCCTGGGCAAGTCATACAACCTGTTTGCCTCAGTTTCCTCATCTGTAAAATGAGCTGGGGAAGGAAATGACAAACCACTCCGGCTTCTTTGCCAAGAAAACCCCAAATGGGTTCATGAAGACCCGGACACGACTGAAATGATTGAACAGTCCTGGGAAGACTACATAGAACCGTGTGAAAAAGGAGGCTCACCAGAATGGCAGTGGTCTTCCCCTAAAGTAGCCTCAAGTTCTATTTCATTGGTGGAGAGGAGAGGAGGTGATGGGCTGCATGAAAATTTTAAGTTTCTGTTTGTTCATGGATTCCTATGAGTCCTTGGTATCTTTTCCATTTTCTGTAAGGTGAAAGCAAGGATCCCCATACTCAAAATCCATATTTTACCTTGAGTACCTGTGGGGGTGGTAGGAATTATGCACGCCATTATGCACATATAGGAAAATCCAGACATGTGCTACACCTAAGACTTGGATAAAATATTTTTCTGGATGAACTCCAGGTGGGATCACAGGGCTAAAGTAAGGAATCGATCTTCTTGAGGGATCAGCTCTAGGACTAGGCCTGATCCATGTGAGCCCAGCTTCCTTGGGGGAGCCTTTGGGCCATGGCATACTTCTTATCTGAAGGGAGCCTGTCCAGTCTGTGTAAAAAAATTCCTTGGTATTTTTGTTCTCCATCAAGATTAGCATGTTTTCCCTTCCCACAGCCTCTCCCTTGGTGGCTGGCGTAATTGGAATTGAGGTTGGTGAGAATAATACAAGTATGCTCTGGCCTCACTGTCCCAGAGTCAACCTGGCTACATCAAGACTTCAGGGTTCTTGGCAGTCCCTAAGGAGTGGGGGGTAGGGCATCTTCTCTAATGCTATTGGCTTGAGCCCCAGTGGGCTGTGTTACCTCCACTGTTAAATGCCAATGGCCGGCACCTGGTGCTCTCAGTAACTATTAGCGTTTACAAAGGGATGTTCAAAGATGTAGCAAAAACAAAAATACAAACATTTCTCCTCAACACCTGGGTGGGTGGTGCATTCTCCCCTATACCACCTTAGTCTCCGGTGAGAATGAGTTCATAATTAGCAGTTTCTGCTTAGTATTGGTCACTCCCCTTCCTTTTGGAATCAATGCTGGGCTGTCTAAAAAACCCAGAATGGACTCTACTCCCAGTTTCCTGGACAGCTCAGTTACCACCTTGTGACCTTTAGATACTCACAAGGTCACAGCCTCCAATTCTTCTACCCAAACCAAAAGGACAAATATATAGGACGCCAGAAACAAAGGCTAGAGATCTCTTTTCAAGGGGACATACTTTGGCCTCAGAGAGGCTGGGCGGAGGCCTCTCCCTTTATAGTAACTGTCTATCACTTGAAACCATCGAGGAAGGAGAAAGAAAGAAGCCAAGGCTGATTATTTTGAAGATGTCATCAGCTTCAGTTCAACAACTTCAGTCAATCAAAGTCTAGAACCAGTTACGGAGTGTCGACACATGCTCAGAAGCCTCTCCAAGGCATGCGTCGTAGTGACTGTCCTGGAATTAGACTCCCAGCCTCTATCAGTCTTGCAATCACCTCAGTTAAACACTATCCATCTGTTACACAAAGCTAGCTGGATGTATGGGAGTAGAATGGCTCTTCTGATTTCTTCTTCAGTCTCGCACTGAGTTCCTAGTCACGCTAGGATCGAAATTCCTTCCCATCGAGAACTGGATGTTCCCTCTCTCCTGCCACCCCAATCTAGAAATCCCTTATTTCTTCTGTATCCTGACTGTCTGGCCAAGGTAGCTGGTAGTTATCTCCCTCCTCATTATGTTCTTCAGCTTTAACGATGATGTCACCACTGGCTAGGCAAGTCTGGAGGTGGGGGTGGGGTGGGGACGGCACAGACAAGATGGGGTCAAAGGGAGACAAAGGGAATGGCTTAACAGCTCCTCCTGCTCAGTGGATTCATAGGAAAGGAGGGGAAAGGGGAGAGGGGAGAGGGGAAAGGAGAGAGAATCAGATCTTTTCTCCATTTGTATCCTTTAGCTGTGCTTGGTACGTTCTTCACAGATATTTGTCAACTGATGATTTAAATATTGGATGGGTGTCTTTGGGAAGAGGAATTGTTCTGCATGGCTAAACTGGAAGTAATTACTGGGAGACCTCCTGGGCCTCAGTTTCCTCATCTGTAAAATGAGAGGATTGGCCCAGAGCGCCTCCGAGGTCCCTCCTAGGTTAATATCCACGATCCCATGACTCTCTGATTTATGCACACATGGAAGGCATGCTTGATAAAGGCAGAAGAAGGGCACAAGCAGACTTCAATGGGCAACTCTAAAGTGGACTACATGAACGAGTGAACGAAATAAATGCATGAATGAATGAATGAAGGGAAAAATATTTGCGACATGCTTACTGTGTGCCAGGCCGAGTGCTGGGGATACAAAGTTAAACTGTCCTTGCCCTCGGGAACTTACAGTCTAAAAGGGGAGGCAGCCCATGGAAGGGAGTGGTGGCTGAGAGGGAGTTTTGGTCTGAAGCATCACAGGGATGGGGCATTGACGTATACAGATGTCAGCTGTCATGCCTTTTGAGAAGCAAGGGCTCCACTGATTTGATTATGGGGCACTGGGGCAGCTACAGTGGGGAGAGCACTGGCCCTGGAATCTGGAGGACTTGAGTTCAAATCTGGCCTCAGGCACTTGACACTTACTAGCTGTGTGACCTTGGGCAAGTCACTTAACCCCAATTGCCCTGCTTTCTCCCTGCAAAAAAGAAACAAAAAAAAAAAGAAAAAAGAAAAAAATGATTACTGGGCCCAGAGCTTAAGGTAGAAAGACTTGGAGGGTGTGTGTCTTGAGGATGGACAGGACAGGTAAACAGCTGCCCTGGGTAGATGGCCGGATGGGTCTGCAGCAGCATCCCGGTTGCATTGTTGCCTGAGAAAAGGAGGGAAAGCAAAATCCTACTGGGTTTGCTGTTGATTACAAAAAGGCATTTGACACAGAAGAGCAAGCACAGGCTTGGGGGACTCACCTGCAAAAGGCTGTCTCTCAGGTATGTGTGAAGACCCTGGAGGGCTAGGTATGGACTCCAGAGACAGCATCAACCAGGGTTATTGTGGGGATTCAGCAAGATAATATCTGTAAGACGCTGGGTTGGCATAGTAGACAGAGTGCCTGACACGGAGTCAGGAAGTTGACAAGCACTTATTAGACGCTTACTGTATTCCAGGCATTGTATTAAGTGCCAGGATACAAATAGAAACAAAAAGAAAAATAGCTGTTTCCCTCTAGGAGCTGACATTCTAATGGGGGAAGCCAACACCTAAGGGGAGCAGAGCAGGGAATACACCACAGCCTGATGGGGAAGCCCAGAGAGTACCACATGGCCGGTGTGGGTCCTTCCTAAAATGGAGGTTCCAGGAGCATTTCACTAACGAGAAAAGAGGTAATAAGGCAGCTGAAGCATGGAGGGCCTGTGTTCAGATCCTGCATCAGACACTTACTAGTTGTGTGACCCTGGGCAAGTCACTTTACCCTGTTTGCCTCAGTTCCTCATCTGTAAAATGGAGATCTTAATAAGACCTACCTCCCAGGGTTGTTGTGCGGGTCAAATGAGATCATCGATGTAAGCATTTTGCAAGCTTTAAAGTGCTATATAAATATTTATAAATGTATTTATTTATACGAATAAATATGTTATTGTGCCTGTTGGTTAGCTATTCCTATTTCTATTACAGAAGGAAAGCCAAAGCTTATAAATTCATTAAAAAGCATGGGGGAGGGGGGGGGGAGGGCATGGATTTCCAAGCCGAAGAAGAGCTCTGGAGAGCAGCTGGGGCCCTCCCTAGGCCATTCTCTGCCCATAGGGACGGGAGTCAGATGACCAATAGAACTGGAACATTCGAATAAGGAAAGGCCCCAGGTGGCATCCAGGCAGCTGATCCCTCTGGGAAGTGTCCTGAGCCCAGGATTCAGAAGAGATGAAATGAAGGCTGAGGACATTGCTGGGCCCTGGGGCTGTCCCCATGCCTGGAGGAAATGAGATAAGCTCTCCCACATTCAAGTTAGCCTCACTTTGCTGGAAGGGTAAGGGTCAAAGACCCAGAGATGACAGTAATAGGTTTGCTAGGGTGCCCCCTTCCTCCCACAATGCTGCAAAGTGGGAAGGACAAGGAGTCTTCAGAGCCTCCTTTCAAAGAGGAGGCCTCAGCTTGGGGAGTTTAAATCCCTTGGCCAAAGCCAAAGACCAGAGAATCCCTAGAATCCGGCATCTGGAGGGATGCTGGAGGCTATGATGGCTAAGCCAGACCTGGATCAGAACTCCCCAAGGGCTCATTCAGTCTTTACCTGAAGCCCTATAGATACCAGGCACCCATGAGCACCAGAGGCAGCCCATACTGCTTTTGGACAGTTCTATAATAATTGTTGCATGTTTTTCCTGACCTTAAGCTTCCGCTAGGGTTCGGTTATATATGACTCTCCTTGACCCCATTTGGGGTTTTCTTGACAGAGATACTGGAGTGGTTTGCCATTTCCTTCTGTAGCTCATTTTCCAGATGAGAAAAATTGAGGCAAACAGGATAAAATGACTTGCCCAGGGTCACACAGCTAGTAAGTGTCTGAGGCTGGATTTGAACTCAGGTCTTCCTGATTCTGGGCCCAGTGCTCTAACTGCCCCTGAAATTACTTTACATTTATTTAATATTTCATACCTACTCATCTGAATGCATATTGTTTCCTCCCAGTAGAATATAAGCTCTTTGAAGGCAGGAACTGTTTCATTTTTGTTTTTGTATCCTCAGCACCTGGCATAGTGCCTGGTATACAATAGGTACCTAATAAATGTTTATTGAGTTTAACTAATGGTGGAGGCATCCAGGTGGCAGAATGGACAGGGCACTGGTCGTGGAGTCAGGAAGGCATCCCTGTTATTCTTACTAGTGGGGTGACCCTGGTCAGGTCACTTCACTTCTTAGTTTTCTTATCTGTTAAATGCGGCACATGTGTGTGCAAAAATAGCATTTGTACTTCCCAGAGTGGTTGAGAGGATTAAATGAGATGATGTATGTGAAGTGTTTTGCAAATCTTCAAGTACCATATAAATGCCAGCTATGAGAAAGACAAAGCAGGACACTCAGAAATGGTAGCCACCCATAGCAGAAATGCTGCTGATTTAATGCCGGCTGCCCCGAGGGGTCATGAGTAAGGATGCCAGCCGCACAGCTCACTATTAAAGCTCCTTACCTGGCACAGGGTGCCTCCTGGGCAAGATGCCACGCAAATGACAGAGTATATGTGAAGTTTACCCCACGTGGGTGTGTTACATACAAGCCTTGTGTGCTGCCTACCACGTTCAGCAGGCAGGTGTATTGTGTATGCACATGGCATCTGTTGCAGTTTGCAGGGGCTACATGTTTTTTGACTGGGGGAAGAAATGTCATGGACCCTAGGATCTTTCCCCCATCAGCCTGTTCTCTTCCTGGTTTGAGAGACCAGCTCTAGTTCTGGCCCTCATCTTGGATTATCACAGTAGTCTCAGTCTTTCTCCTTCCCGATCTATCTACAGCTGCCAAAATAATCTTCTTGAAACATAGGCTCCTTCCTCAGCAAGCTTCAGTAGCTTGTCTGTCCTCTAGGAGGAAAACCCTTTGGCTTGATGCTGAAAGTCCATCCTAGTCTACCTTTTGATGTTTATCGCACATATCTCCCCTTCTTGAGCTCTAAACTTCAGTCAAACTGGCCCACTCACTATCCCAAATACAGAACATTCCAACCCTCTCTTCCAGGGCCTTTCCTAGGCTGTCTCCCAGCTAGAATGCATTCTCTCCTTTCTTCCATCGGTTAGAATCCTATCTTTCTTCATGGCCCAACTAAGATGCCCACAAAGATTCCAGGATGACTTTCCCTAATTGTCAGTGTTATTTCTCTCCTCAAATTAAATGTATTAGGTTTATCCTTTGAAGTTGTAGGATATTGAAGGCAGGACCTTTTAAAAAATTTTCTTCTTTATTATTTCCTGAGCCTACCATTACAAATGCTTAATAAATCATTGTTAAATAAATAAATGAATGAGAAGAAATGATTTGGGCATTGGTGGAGAATGGAGAAGGAGCCACCAAAGGAATAGGGGCACCTGGAGCTTAGGAGAGGACTTTGAAGATTTCCTCCTCATCTTCCGCTGTTGTGGGAAAAGTCTGGGATGTGGAATTAGAGGAACCGGGTTGGGATCCAGGCTTGGGTACTTGCAGAATCTTGGAAAAGCCTCATTTTTCTTCTTCACAAAGCAAGGAAACTGGACTATGTTCTAGCTTTACATTTTAGGATCTCCATGGCCCTTGAATGGAGACATCACAGAAAGACCAAGAACCCTAAAGACTAGTGCTAGCTTTGCCAGAGAAATTGTGTGGATGATAGAGCTGGAAATGGAAAAAAAAAGTGCCCTACGTTGACCAGCACCACTGATTAAACATCCAACATGTTGGTGGGTTGCCTATGGTAAACTTAAGAGAGGAAAGAAGGAGAGGGGGGAAGGAACAAAGGAGAGAAAAATTAAAAAGGGAAAAGGAAAGGAAGAAAGAATGGAAGGAAGGAAGCTGGGAGAGAGGGAAGGAGGGAAAGAAGAAAGGAAGGAAGGATTTATTAAGTGCTTACTGTATGCAGGCACTACGCTAAGTGCTTTACAAATAAATCATTGGAGGATTCATTTTGGATTTGGATTTAGGAGTCGTGGAGGATCACTCAATCCTCACAACAACCCTAGGAGGCAGGTGCTATTATTATCCCTATTTTACAGCTGAGGAAACTTTAGTGACTTTCCCAGGGCCCCAGAACTACTGAGTCTGAGGTTGCATTGGTCTTGCTGACTCCAGGCCCAGTGGTGGCCTCTACTGTGGTGCCATCAGCTAGGAGGATACAGACAAGAGTTAAGAAAATGGATGGGTATGGATGTTGGCGATAGATCCATTTGAGTCTGTTCCAGACACCATCCTAGGGGCTGAGAGTATAAAGCCAAAACGAAACCAAATTCCCTTATCTCAAGGAGTTCACATTCTGACATTCTTCAAAGAGCAGAGCCAGGGCAAAGTTAGGGTCTGTGGGGGAGGGAGCCTCTACGGGAGGAGTCTTCCTATTGGGTCCTATCAATGACCCTCAGAATTTCTCTGATTCTGTGAGACGCTTCTTCTATAGAGGTTTCTATTTTGCATTTCTCAGGCAGGGCCATGGGGTCATCAGAGTCTCTGGCACAAAGGTCACTCATCCATTATCAAATCTGATGGGACTAGACAATGAGGGCTGGTCTTTAAGCATGCTAGGGTTTGCTTTCCTAGTGACCGATACCGAACATGTTTAAATATTCCCTGCCTGGTTCCAATCCAACACATAGATTGGAGCTGATTTCTAGCCGTGACTGACTGAGTGGTGGTTACAATATGATGATGAAACATTTTTTTTTAATTAAAATTTTCAAACAGCAAAAGTCTGCCTTTTCTCTTCCCTCTTCCTCTTCAACTGAGAATCAACAGAAAGCAAAACCCCCTGTTATAAGCATGGATTAAGCAAAGCAAATGTCTGCATTCACTTTCATATATGTGTGTGTATATACACATATGTGCATATACATGCAACACAAATACATATATATTTGTAGATAGATGGATATAGATGTCTCCCAAGTTTTTCTGAAACCATTCAATTCATCATTTCTTTTCCTTCTTTACATATAATTTTTCTTTTCTTTTTCTCTCAATTACATGAAAACAAAAAATTTTAACTTTTTTTTTAAAGTTTTGAGTTCTGAATTCTTTCCCTCCCTCCCTTCTTCTCTCTTTCCCCACCCCCATCCTTGAGAATTCATGCAATTTGATATAGAGCATATATGTTCAGTCATGCAAAACATTTCCACATTAGCTATGCTGCAAAAGGAAAAGCAGGCCAAAAATCACAAGGGTAATCAAGTTTTTTTTAAGTATGCTTCAGTCTACATTCAGACTTCACCAGTTCTTTCCATCATTCTATCTGTAGCCCGTAACAGATTGTTTTGGTAATTACCAGTTTGTGATACAGTTTAAGATCTGGCATGGGTAGGCTAACTCCTTTTATATTTTTTTCATTGATTCTCTTGATATTTTTGACCTTTTGTTCTTCCAGATGAATTTTGTTATTATTTTTTGAGCTCTATAAAATAATTTTTTGGTGATTTGATTAGCATGGCATTGAAAAAGTAGATTGATTTAAGTAGAATTGTCATTTTTATTATATTAGCTTGGCCTACCCATAAGCAGTTAATATTTCTCCAGTTGCTTAAATCTGACTTTATTTGTGTGAAAAGTATGTTGTAATTGTGTTCATATAGGTTCTGGGTTTGTTTTGGCAGATAGACTCTCAAGAATTTTATATTGTCTACAGTTATTTTAAATGGAATTTTTCTTTCTATCTTGTTGCTGGACTTTGTTATTAACACATAGAAATGCTGATCATTTATGAGGATTTATTTTATATCCTGCAACTTTGCTAAAGGTGTCAATTATTTCAAGTAGCTGTTTAGTCGATTCTCTAGGATTCTACAAACACCATCATATCATCTGCAAAGAGTGATAGTTTTGCTTCTTCAATATCTATTCTAATTCTGTCAATTTCTTTATCTTCTCTTATTGATAAAGCTAACATTTCTAGTACGATATTGAATAATAGTGGTGATGATTGGCATCCTTCATCTTACTGGGAAGACTCCTAGCTTATCCCCATTACAGATAAAACTTGCTGATGGTTTTAGAAAAATACTACTTATAATTTTTATGAAAGCTCCATTTATTCCTAAGCTTTCTTTTTTTAATTAATTTTTTTTTTAGTTTACAACACAAATTCCACAAGTTTTTGAGTTCGAAATTTTTTCTCCCTCTCTCTCTTCCCCCCCCCCCCAAGACGGCATGAAGTCTGATACAGGTTCTACATATACCTTTGCATTGAACTTATTTACATAATAGTCCAGTTGTAAAGAAGTATTCCTAAGCTTCCTAGTGTTTGGATAGGGATGGGTGCTGTATTTTGTCAAAAGCCTTTTCAGCATCTATTGAGATAATCATATGATTTCTGTTAGTTTGGTTACTGATATGGTCAATTAGCTGATAATTTTCCTAATAATGAACCAGCCCTGCATTCTTAGTATAAATCCCACTTGGTGATAGTTTTGTGATCCTTGTGACATATTACTGTAATCTCCTAGTTAGTATTTTATTTAAAATTTTTGTATCAATATTTAATAGGGAAGTTGGTCTATAATTTTCTTTCTCTGTTTTTGGTCTTCCTAGTGTCAGCATCATATTTGTGTGGTCAAAGGAATTTGGTAGGACTCCTTCTTGGCCAATTTTTCCAAATGGTTTATATAGTATTAGAATTAAGTGTTCTTTAAATGTCTTAGAATTCATTGGTGAATCCATCTGGCCCTGGGGATTTTTCCTTAGGGAGCTCATTGATGGCTTGTTCAATTTCTTTTTCTAAGATGAGGTTATTTAAGTATTCTATTTCCTCTTCTGTTAATCTTAGCAATTTATATTTTTGTAAATATTCATCCATTTCACTTAGATTGTCAGATTTATTGGCATACAATTAGGCAAAATAGTGCCTAATAGTTGCTTTAATTTCTTCTACATGGGTAGTGAATTTACCCTTTTCAATTTTTGATACTGGTAATTTGGTTTTCTTCTTTTTTAAATCAAATTAACCAATGGTTTACGTATCCCCCCCCATAAAACCAGTTCCTAGTTTTATTTATTATTTCAACTGTTTTTTACTTTTGATTTTATTAATCTCTCCTTTGATTTTCAGGATTTCTAATTTGTTGTTTAACTGCAGATTTCTAATTTGTTTTTTTTTCTAGCTTTTTTAGTTACATGCCCAATTGATTGATCTGCCTTTTTTCTCTTTTACTGATGTAAGACTTTAGATATATAAATTATCCTCTAAGTACTGCTTTGGCTGCATCCTATAAATTTTGGTATGTTGTCCATTGTTGTCATTCTCTTTAATGAAATTATTATTTCTATGATTTGTTCTTTGACCTATTTATTCTTTAGGATTATTTAGTTTATAATTACTTTTTAATCTATCATTCCATGGCTCTTTATTGAATATGATTTTTATTGCATTATTGTCTTTAAAAGAGGCATTTAGTATTTCTGCTTTTCTGCATTTGGTTGTGAGGATTTTAATGCCCTAGCAGTATATGGACAATTTTTGTGAAGGTGCCATGTACAGCTGACAAAAAGGTATACTCCCTTCTAGTTCCATTCTATTTTCTCCAGAGGTCTATCGCATCTAACTTTTTAAAAATCATATCATCTTCTTAGCTTCTTTCTTGTTTATTTTTTGGTTAGACTTATCTAGTTCTGAGAAGGGAAAGTTGAGGTCCCCCTCCAATGTTTATTTCTGTAATTGATTTAACTTTTCCTTTAAGAATCTGGATTATATACCACTTGGTGCATATATGTTTAGTATTACTATTTCTTCATTGTCTATGGTGCCTTTTAGCAAAATGTGCTTTCCCTGTTTCTCTCTTTTAACTAGATATATTTTTGCTTTTGCTTTAAGTTTATGACTGCTACCACTGCTTTTTAAAAAATTTCAGTTGAATCATAATAGATTCTGTTCCAGTCCCTTATTTTAATTCTATGTGTCTCTTTGTTTCCAGTGTGTTTTTTTATAAACAATATATTGTTGGATTCTGGTTTTTAATCTAATCTGCTATCCACTTCCATTTAATAGGTGAGTTCATCTTATTCACCTTCACAATTATGATTACTGTGTATTTCCCTCAATCCCATTTTCCCTGTTTATCCTTCTCTCTCTCTCTCTCTCTCTCTCTCTCTCTCTCTCTCTCTCTCTCTCTCTCTCTCTTTTTTACCCTCTCCCTCTTCAGAAGTCTGTTTTGCTTCTGACCATAATCTTCCTTAATCAGTCCTCCCTTCTAAAAGCCCCCTTCTCCTTCTCTTCTCCCATTCCTCTCCTACTTCCATATAGGATAAGATAGATTTCTATATCCAAATGAGTGTGTATGTTATTCCTTCTTTGAGCCAATTCCAATGAGAGTAAGATTTGAGCATTGCCTGCCACCTCTCCCCATCTTCCCCTTCACTATAAAAGCTCTTGCTTTCCCATAACTTTTATGTGAGATATTTTTCCCCATTCTTCCTATACCTTCCCCTTTCTTTCTCACACTTTAATTTAAAAAAAAAACCATCCCATCATAATCAAGTCACACTTGTGCCTTTCTTCTAATTGCCTTAATCATGATAAAGTTCTTAGGGGCTACAATTATTCTCTTCCCACATAGTAAACAGTTCAACTTTATTGAATCCCTTATGATTTCTCTTTCTGTTTACATTTTTATGCTTTTCTTGAGTCTTCTGCCTGAATAAGTTTTCTAGTCAGCTCTGGTATTTTCATCAGGAATATTTGAAAAACCTCAATTTTATTAAATGTCCATTTCTCTCCTGAAGTTTTTCTGGGTAGATGATTTCTTGGCTGTAATCTTAGCTCCTTTGCTTTCTGGAATATCATATTCTAAGTCCTCCCATACTTTAATGTGGAAGCTGCTAAATCTGGTGTTATCCTGACTAATTCCACAATATTCGAATTGTTTCTTTCTGGGGGCTTGCAATATTTTCTCCTGGACCTGAGAGCTCTGGAACTTGGTTATAATATTCCTTGGAGTTTTCATTTTGTGATCTCTTTCAGGAGGTGATTGATGCAGTCCTTCAATTTCTACTTGACCCTCTAGTTCAAGGATATCACAGCAGTTTTTCTTGGTAATCTCTTGAAAGATGATATCTGCACTTTTTTTTTGATTGTGGCATTCATGTAGTCCAATAATTCAAACTATTTTCTAAATCAGTTGTTTTTCCAATGAGATATTTCACATTTTCTTCTATTTTTCATTCTTTTGATTTCGTTTTATTGTTTCTTGGTGACTCATAGAGTCATTAACTTCCATTTGCCCAATTCTAATTTTTATGGAATTATTTTCTTCAGTAAGTTTCTATACCTCTTTACCATTTTGCCAATTCTGTTTTTAAGGTGTTATTTTCTTCAGTATTTTTCCTGCCTCTTTTACTGTTGACTCTTTTCATAATTTACTTGCATCATTCCCATTTGTTTCCCCATTTTTTCCTCTATCTATTATTTGATTTTTAAAACCCTTTTTGAGCTCTTCCAGAAATTCTTTTTGGGTTTGTGTCCAATGCGTTTTTTTATTTGAGTCTTTGGATGCAGTAGTTTTGATTTTGTTGTCTTCTTCTGAGTTCATGTTTTGATCTTCCCCATCACCATAGTAACTTTCTATGGTCAGATTTTTTGTTGTCATTCTTTGCTTATCTTTCCAGCCTATTTCTTGACTTTTAACTTAATGTTAAAGTTGGGCTCTGCTCCTGGGGACACTGTTCCAAGCTTTAGGCCTTTCTTGCTGCTGTTTTCAGAGCTAGCTCTGGAGTGTCTGTAGTTTTTCTGCGCTTTCAAAGTGATCTATGGAGAGATGTAGTCCCTACTCTCCTGACCTGGTCTTTGTCCAGGAAGGGACCTTGTTTTCCTGTAGCCAACAGCTCTAGCACTCTTCCTGGCTCTGGAACTGTGACCCTATCCCAGGTCCCCTGCAGCTGTAATTGCTAGTGATCTGCTCCATCTTGGAATTGAGACCAGGGTCCCTATTCCCCCGTGAGTGATCACAAGCACTCATCTCCTCACTGGAATTGGGACTGGGGCCCCTGATCCCCCAAGGCCACAAGTGCTAGTGCTCCTTCTGGCTCAGGGCTCGCAATCGAGAATTGTGTATGGGCAACGCAGCAGGGTCCTGAACCTAATGCCAACAAAGGATCCCCTGTAATCTCCTTCTGACCAGTTGTCAGCCCGGCCACCCCCCACCCCATCCCACATTGGGTTGAGAGCTCCAGAAACTGCTGCCATCACCAATGCAGCTGCCCCCAAGTCTTGGTCTGTGCTGTCTGCCCTGTGCTTCCTGGGCCCACCATCACTCAGGTGAGACAGACCATTCCTGCCAAACTCCTAAGTTGTCTTGGGCTGGAAAACCGTTACTGAATGCTTTGGCTGAATGCTTCTCTACTCCGCCATCTTGGCTCCCCACTCTCCACGTCATCATTTCTTACAGCATAATAGTATTCCACTAATTTCATATACCATAACTTGTTCAGTCATTCCCCAATTGATGGGCTCTTCAAATTCCAATTCTTTGACACCTAAAGATCCACAAATATTTTTGTGCATCCTTAGTTTGCCTTGCTTAAGACTAATCTCTCTCTGAATCTATCCTCCCTCTAATTCTCCATTCTCTCTTCTCCCCTCTCCTGCTTATTTTCCTGTTACATGAAATGTATTTCTGTACCTATGGATGTATATGTGTATTCTTCCCTCTTTTGATCACTTTAAATGAGAATGAAGTTTGTGTGAGTAGCCCCTCCCCACATTCCAATTCTTCTTTGTCTACTTTCACACTCTGATTATGTAATTTTCTCTAATCTTCCTTTCCCTTCTTCTCTTAAGACCAAGATATAACAGAACCACATGATTCTTGTCTAATTATGTCCCATGAGCCCTGATGATGATAAAAGTTCAGAGGGAAGACTTTTTGTCATCTTTCCATATTAGAATGGGAGCATTTTATCCTTTTTTGGTCTTTTACTATTGTTTGTTCATGTTTGCCTTTTTAATGTTTCTCTTAACTTCTATGTTTGCACATCAAAGTTTCTATGCAGCTCTGGTCTTTTTATCAGACATGCTTGGAAGTCCTCTATTTTAGTAAAGGTCCATTTAACACCCTCTTCCCATGATTACCCAGTTTTGCTGAATATAATGTCGATGAAGTCTCCTATTTTTCTGTGAAGAACAACAGCTAACTCAGGAAGTGTCGAGACAGAACTGAGTTTGAATGCAAAAGGATTGACTGGTCATCTTTCACTCTTTTCCTCCCAGGTGGCAAAAGAAGCCAGAACTGATATGAGTACTGGATAAAGGAAAGGGTGGATGACCTGTCTCCCACCTGGCCACCAAGTGTCCATAAGCACATGGAACTTCTATTTCAAGTTCTTCCCTTATCTTATGTACCCGAGTCTTTCAGAAATAGAATTGAACAGGCTGTAACCTTGTAAACCTAAATTATTTTAAAAATTTATTTTTAACATTAAATTTTGATTTCTAAATTCTCTTCTGCCCTCCTGCCCCCCACCCCAGGAAAATAATATATCAATTATACATGTGAAGTCATGCAAAACATATTTCCATATTAGTCATATTGCAAAAAAAAACAAACAAAAAAACTAAATCAACAATAAAAGGTAAGAAACATAAAGTAAAAAAGAGTATACTTTGATCTGTACTCGGATGCATTTCTCATCATTGGTCCGTTGGAACTGTTTTGGGTCATTGTATTGATCAGAATAGCTAACTCTTTCGCGGCTGATCCTTGTACGATATTACTGTTACTGTATACGACGTTCTCCTGGTTCTGCTCACTTCGCTTTGCATCAATCCATACAAATATCCCCAGGTTTTTCTGAAAGCATCCTGCTCTTCATTTCTTACAGTACCTATGGACATATATGTATATTCTCTCCTCTTTTCCATCACAATCATATGCCACAACTTGTTTAGCCATTCCTCAATTGATGGACATCCCCTCAATTTCCAATTCACCGTCACAAAAAGAGCTGCTATAGATATTTTCGTTCCTAGGTCCTTTCCCCTTTTCTTTGATCTCTTTGGGATACAGATCTAATAGTGCTGTTGATTGGTCAAAGGGTATGCATCCTTGGGCACAGTTCCAAATTGCTCTCCTGAATGGTTGGATCAGTTCCCTCGAGAACTTTAAAAGGTCAGAAAAGTCACGAGAGTTGGCATCAGTGAACAAGAGATGCTAACAGAGTTCACCAGAGGTAGTAACAATCCCTAACAACAGGGGAAGTGCCTATAGACAATGTGGAAAGACAGTCACCCCAAGAAGGGAAATGGCTTCAGGGGTTGTGGACTTTAGAAAGGCATTGACATTCAGAACTCAGCGGCACAACTTCATGAGGTCTCCACAAAGGGAGAAAAGGACCTCCAGTCACCAGGACTTGGAGGGCAGCCCCTTGGCCATATGAATGTCTCATTACCAAATTGCACCTTAAAGTAGAGCTTTCTCCCCAGTGACCTCGAGTGTGCAAGGGGAAAATGTGCCCATTTAGGGTTAGGGCTGTGTGTATGTGTGGCAACTACCACTCTTATTATCTTCTCAGTTAATACATAAAAGTTGTAAAAGATGGAATTCACCTGATTCTGATTACTAATGGGAATTAGTCAGGAACCACAGTATTAGAAACCAAGCCCTTCAGGGTTATCGATGGAATCCTTATGAGAGTGGTAGTCAGCCACTCCTGGGGACCCTACCTGTCAGTATCGGCAGGAGCTGGGAGAGTGAGCTCAGAGGGAGTGCTACCTAAATATCAGGACCCCCATTTTAGAGATGAGGAAACTGAGACTCTGAGAAGCTAAATGACTAATTTAAGGTCACACAGCTATGCATCAAATCTCTGAGCTCACACGAGACACGCAATACTTAACTCAGTCAATACTGAAGTTGTTGCATAGCAGTGACCAACAGGCACCCTTCCTTACATATGACAATGCGGATGGGAAACACAGCAGATAAGAGGGCCAAGGTCCCCGGAAAGGGCAGTCAGGGTCAGATCACAGGCTCACAGGATCATGAGAATTAGAGCTGGACCTTAGGGACCATCTTGTCCCTTTAATTTACAGAGGAGGCACCCCCAGAGAAGTCAAGTTCATGGTCACAGAAATAGTAAGGACCAGGGTCCTCCAATTTAAAATGCCATGTTCTTTCCTCTATCACACTGAAAATAGGTTAAGATGCAGGGTATATACCCCCAGCTTGGAAACAGAAAGCATTTAGAATGTTCACTCATTAAGTCACAAAATCATGGAATCTTACTGTTAGAAGGGAAGGCAGTGGTTGTCTTGTTTGACCTATAGCTTAGGCATAATGCCCACTCTGATCATTCTGCCCCCACTTAAAAGCTTCCAGCGACATGCCAGTCACTACCCCATATTCAACATTCTATATTTGGGCACTTACTTTGACTTACCATTCATTCAGGGCAGCGAGATGTTGCAGTGGATACAGCACCAGGCCTTGAGTCAGAAAGACTCATATTCCTGAACTCAAATATGGCCTCAGACATTTACTAATTGTGTGACCCTGAGCAAGTCATATAGCCCTGTTTGCCTCAAGTTTCCTCATCTGTAAAAGGAGCTGGAGAAGGAAGTGGCAAAGCATTCCTGTATCTCTGCCAAGAAAACCCCAAACGGGGTCATAGAGTTGGCCACCACTGAACAGCAACACCATTCATTCATTCAATAAATGGCTGTGTCCATTATAAAAGTAATGTAATTATTTGAATACCAGTAATATTAGTAATTTCAAGTAGCGTATAAATATAAAACACATTGTACATGAGATATAATACAAACTGTATATATTTTAATATATATGTTAATAAGAATCATCTGAAGTCTGCAGAACACTTGACATACATTATCTCATTTGCTCTTCACTACAGCCCTAGGAGATTGTGTCAGAATTAGCATTATTCCCCTTTTACTGAAAAGGAAATTGAAGATGAAAGAGGACGAATGACCACATGGGGTTACAGAGTTAGTCAGTTTCCAAGGCAGGATTTGAACCCAAGTTAGCCAGACCCCACGTCCATGGTCTACCCATAAAAAAAAAAAAAGCATTTCCCAACATCTTGAATGGATGTAGAAATGTTGCCCTCACTCTTCTGGGTTCTGCCTAGAAAAGAAAAACATTCTGTTGGACAGTTGCCTATGATTCCAGGGAAAATTCCTAGGATTCCAGGGAAAAAGTTAAAAATCAAGTGACCTGAAAAAAAGAGTCCTTTATACCCTACTCACAGAGAAAGCATTAATGGTATTTCTAAGGACTCTGCTAGATGACTTGGCATCTGCAGACATGGGTGAGAGAACCAGCTCCCTTACTTACTAGCTATGTGACCTTGAAAAAAAAACCCACAAACTTTCTGAGCTGAACAGAGAGCTCAGGGGTCATACAGTTTAATTGCTAATGAGTAGGGCTGTCCAAAAATGGAAAACACTGCCATGAGAAATTGTGGGTTCTCCATTGTTAAGTCTTCAAGCAAAGACCAAATGATTCTGTTGAGGATATTGTCGAAGTGATCCTCACCCAGTTATAGGAGATTAAGATGACTTCAAGGGTCGCTTCCAGCTTGGAATGTCCAATTCATACCTGAATAAGAATCTTTTCCACAGCATCCTTAACTAGTGGTCATTCATACTTGCATCCCTGGTATAAACATTCTTAAGAAGGGAAAACCTGCATCCTGTTGGTGTACACATACAAACTTTAGGATTATTACACTAGAGACAGGGGATGGTCCTGGCTACGTTCTCTCCTGGTCAGACTACATCTGCAGGATTGTGGTCACTTCTATGCGCTGTGGTTTAGTACTTGTTAAGATGGAACGATTCCAGAGGAGGGTAACTAAGATACTGAGGAATTTTGAATCCATGCCATATGAGGGTCATTTGAAGAAACTGAGGGGAGATGGAAACAAGGTCATTGTCTTCAAGTTTTTGAAGGGATGGAACATGGAAGAAAAATTTAGACTTGTTCTGCTTGTCTCCAGACAGAACTAGGAACAATGTTTGGAAGTTGCAGAGATAGATTTAGGCTTGATGTCAGGACAACCAGCTAATGAGTAGGACTGTCCAAAAGTGGAACACGCTGCCACCATGGGTAGTGGGTTCTCCATCACCAGAAGTTTTCAAGCAAAGACTGGATGATCCCTAGTTAAGGCTATGTAGAAAGAATCCTGAGATGAAGATCGCCTTAGGGGTCCCTTCCACACTGGAATGTCTATGTCAGATTCCAAGTCATTCTAGGTCTAGGGGTGAAGCTTATGGCCAGAGGGAATAGAGTGCCACACGTGGAGTCTGAAAGCTCCAAGTTCAAAACCTGCCTCAGATACTTCCTAGTTGTGCTCTCAGCCTCAGTTTCCTCATCTGTAAAACAGGTAATCATAAGGCCTACCTCTCAGGGTTGTTGTGAGGCTCAAATAACAAAATGAAAAAGGCTTTGTAAGCCTTAAAGTATTACAGAAATGCTAGCTGTTATTAAACAGACTTGGGATCCTGGTACTTAATAATGCTGATTGACTTTTTGCCTCTTGACACTCGGGGCCTGGGCAGAGTCACAAAGTCCAGTGTCTGGCTGCTTTGGAACTACTTTAGTTTCTTGCCCTAAGATCACAGCTGGATCTGGTCCAGTCAGTAACTGACAGAGTCGCGGAAAGCCTACAGCTTCTTGAGTATGGGAGACAGCCTGCCTGGTGGAGCAGAAACGTATGAAACTAGTCCAAACAAGTCAGAGTGACCCAATGGGACGGGCCCTCATGGGCAATGTGGTCCCCCCTGAATCCAAACCAGAATCCCCTCTATAGCAGCCCAGCCTCAGCTTGAAGAGCCGCTTTAGGGAAGGGCACTAGCCAGCATTCTTCTTCAACTCAAACTGAAATCTGCTTTTCCTTAATTCCTTCCTAGTTCTGCTTTCAGGGGTCAAGCAGACTGAGCTTAATCCCCAGGTCAAATGACAGCCTTCAGGTGCTGGCCTACAGATGTCATGTCCCTTTGAAATTTCCTCTTTAATAGATGGACAATCCTTATTCCTTCCAACTGGTTGGCAAGATCTCCAGCTCAATCAGCATTTACCAAGTGCCTACTGTGAGCCAGGACCTGGGTCAGGCAGGCAGTCTTTAAGCATCACTAAGCGTCTAGCCCTGGGCTAAATGGCACCAACAGTCCCTTAGGGAGTTTACAGTCCAAGGGGAGCAGGAGTAAACAGGCTAAGGGCTGGGAGTACGGGGATAAAGGAAACCGTGTGGGTCCACAGGGAGTTTACATTCTATTGAGCCAGACAGCTACGTAACTCAAAGCCCTAAGCAAATGTTTATTACTGTTGTGGCTGAAGTATGTGTAAAATAAACTAGGCGGGTCATTTAGAAGTGGCCAGCAGTAGCTGGGAGGCCTTGGCGCAGAAGGTGCCACGGGAGCTGAAGGAGGAAGGGGATTTCAGAGGTGGGGAGAGACCAGCCAGGTCTTGTCTCTGGGGCATCTTCCTCATCTCTGAAAGGATGGGTTTCACGATCAGGTCCTGGCACGTTACAGGATAAACACTAGTTGAGTCGCCTTAAATGAAGTCAGCTGCGGCTCTGCATCCTCAGCACCTAGGATAGGGATAGACTTGGACCAAACCGGGGTTTTCATCCCGATGTTACCGCAGGTCCTTAAGAACTGTCTAGACTGCCACTGATTTGCCCAGGTCACCCAGCCAAGGGGTCAGAGTCCAGTTTTCCTTAGCTTGAAGGGTGTCTCACTACCCCCCACTCCCAGCTGCCTAGCAGCCAGCTCACACAGCAGGTGCTTAGTGAGGTCTCTCTGTGTTCAATCTCCTAAGGTCCCTTCCAGCTCTGAAATCTAGGTCAAGCAGGTTCTAGAACTGCTCCTCGGGAGTCTCCAAGGGAGGACAGAGCTAGGGACTCCCTGCGAGGTGGAAGGGACCCCAGCTTGGGAAGACTGGAGTGCTGGATGCTGCCTAAGAGGCCCACTGGCCCAGAGACTCTCGGCTCCCCCTTTGTTCCAGGGCCCCACCCTCTCCAGCCAGGGCTGCCTACCCACGCTGAGGTCACCCACCCAGGGAGGCCGTGGGATAGGAAGGAAGGGCTGGAGTCTGCACTTTGCGTGCAAACTGCGGGCGCAGGCCAATCGCAGTTGTGAGCGAGGATCCAGGGAACATGTGGCTTTTCAACGTTATAGTAAATTCAGCATTTGGGATCTGAAGCAAAGTTGGAAGCTGGCTCGGTTCATTTGCATGCTAATACCCAGAATGCCTTTCTAGCACCCCGCTTTTCTAATGGAAGTGTTTAGTTCGGAACCGTGCAAAAGTTTTGCAGCCGCGCGCATTTTAGGTCCTGGGGGCCTCCCTGACTACAAAGCCGCCGGCCCTGGGGCTGATCGCGGTTCCCAAGGGCAGGGTGGTGGCCACGGGGCTTCCTTCCCAGGCTCGACGGTTAAATTCCAGCTTCGGAGTTCTTCCCACCCGAAAAAAAGAAAATAAAGAGGGGCGAAGGGGGTCCCCCAGCCGGCCCCCGCCCCCCGCGTCCGGCATGAGCGGGCCCTGGCTGCAGTCTCGGCAGCAGCCGAGCTCCCCCCGCCCGAGGGGGCCCGCGGCGGGCAGGTTGCTGCGGCTGGGTGGGGGGCTCGGGCTGGGGGGGGGG
>CM053622.1:8451485-8469648 GCA_028646595.1 Phalanger gymnotis
TCTTTCATCATCCTTCTTTTCTCTTGGATGAGGCTGCCAGCAGCTTTTTCTCCGCATCAGTGCTGGCCAGGCTTCTGGATACTTGGAGGGAGACCCCTGGGGGTATTTTGTTTGCCTCAGTTTTGTCTTCTGAGTTCTCTTGCAGGCCTAGGACTCTGACCCTGTGATCTCCGAGGGCCCGATGACCCATAATCGATTTTTCTGTGAAATGCTACCTAACTCATGCTGACACGGAAGGGGGAGCTGGGGAGCATCTTGGTGTTACAGTCTGATTGGGAGGCTGGTGTGCCATGGTCTCCAGGCAGATATTCTGTCCTGAAGAAGCCTGGAGATGGGAGCTGTGTTCAGGTGTCTGGAAGGGCTGTCCAGGGAAGGAATAGACTTGTAATATGTCGCCCCTGAGGGCAGAACCAGGAGCAATGTGGGAAGTGAGATAGAGGTTTAGCCTGAATGTGAGCAAAGGCTGTCTGTTTTGGGAGGTGATGAGCTCCCTGTCCTCCAAGGTATTGGAAGCAAGATGACCATTTGGGGACATATGGTGGGGTAGGAGTGGGGACCCCTTGGGTTCTTTCAGTTTGGAGATCCTGTGATAGCCAGAGGTGTGCGCTCCTTGACTGATTTGATTTCCAAACTGTGTTTTGCTTAGGTGAGTATTAAATTTACTTTACCTTCTCTGGTGATTGGTGAGTAGATAGGGAGAAAAGGTGTGTCCCAGAAGGGATTAGTATGGCCAGTTGGGGATTAGAACTCTGGCTGATCCCCCTTACTGAGAGTGGACCACCATCTTTAAATAGTTACACAAGATACTAATGAGCCTGTGGCCTTTGGAGGGTGATCACCAGCCCCAGCGAACAATGAGGCCTCACTTTTGGCTCCAGGTACCATTGAGCAGAGGTCGCAGCTGAGGAGTGACTCACTGCGTGGGGAGGCCGGGGAGCCCGATGTGGCATTTGTTGTCCTCATGTTACACCTCATACGTGTCGTCACTTCCCGGCTCCTGCCTCTCCTGCTCTGTGGTCAGGCCCAGAAACCCCCGGGTGGCTGCCCTCTGTGGGTGCTGCTCGCCCGATGGTCGGGCTGACTAATGGACCTGAGTGTTCTCAGGTCTCCCTCACTCTGGACTCTTCACAGGTTTTCAGATACATCTGGGACCGTGAGCTCAGTGGCTTTTAGGCCAAAGGCACTCACTAGCTGGGTGACCCTGGTCCAGTCACTTCCCTGGCATTGAGTAGGGTCCCTGGGTCTGAATCCTGCCTCGGATGTTTCCTAGTTGGGTGACCTTGGACAAGTCTCATCCCCCTTCTGGGCCTCAGTTTCCTTATGTGTGAAATGAAGCGGTTGAACTCGGTGCCCCCTAAGACCTCTCCCAACTCTAGGTCTGTGATCCTAGTGACCCTGAATTTCTCTGGAGCCCTTTGGGAGCCCCTTTTGACCAGTTCTGCTGCCCAGCTCCCTTCCCTATTCTGGGCCTCTGGAGGGGCTGCTGCCACTGTCCCAGGGCTACTGGTACCAAAACGAATAGTAATTTTTCATTCCCTGGACACTGTCTTTGATCAGCATTTAGTAAGCTGATTTAATAATTCTGTATAGCGAGGGGATTGGACTCAGCTGTCCCCAGGACCTTTTTGGCTCGGATGTGGTGTGGTTTTTAAGCCCGGGCAGACTTGCTGCCTCTGGGCCAGGTGGGACGGAGGGGACTGCCCCGTAAGGATGTTCGGCCTTTGGATTGAAGTAGGTATCTGGAGACCTGAGATCTGAGTTGGGCTCTGAGGAGCCAGGCGGTCTTGGGCCTCAGCTGTAAAATTAGGATAACACCTGCCCTGAGTGCCTCGTGAGAACCCCATGATATCATGGCTGTGAACGTGTTTGGGGACCTGTGTAAAAGATGGTGATTTATTTGGGTGTTGGGGTCGCACTTTTTGTTCTGATCAGATGAGAGATTTAGGTCAGCCCCACCCCCCCGCCCCCACAACATGTCTAAGGCTACAGCTGTAGATATAACTCCATAACTTGCTGTTTTGGGGGCTATAAACTCCTGACTCTGCCATTCAGAGCCCCTCAATCCAGTTATTTATTTATCCATTTATTTATTCATTCATTTATTTTTAGCATTCATTTTTTAAAAAAATTCGAGGTCCAAATTCTCTCCCTCCCCTCTCTCCCACCTATTGAGAAGGCAATATGATAACCATGTTGTGTGCACACACACACAAAAGCAGGAAAAATAAAGGAAGTGAAAAAAGTCTGCTTCCGTCCACATTCAGTTCATCACTTCTCTCTCTGGAAGTGGACAGACTTTCATTTGAGGTCCTTCGGTGTTGTTTTAAATCATTGTCTTGGTCAGAGTAGCTGAGTCGTTCACAGTTGGTCATTGCACAGTGTGGCAGTTACTGTGTGCACTGTCTTCCTGGTTCTGCTCACTTTACTCTGCCCCAGTTCATGGAAGTCTTCCTAGGTTTTTCTGAAGTGGTCTTGCTCCTCATTTCCTATAGTATGTTAGTATTCCAGCACAATCATAGACCACAGCTTGTTCAGCCGTTCCCCAATTGGTGAGCATCCCCTCGATTTCCAATTCTTAGCCACCACAAAGAGAGCTGCTAGAAATATTTTTGTATGTGTGGGTCCTTTTCTCTTTCCCTTGGTCTCTTTGGGGTACAGACCTAGTAGTGGTATTGCTGGATCAAAGGATATAAACATTTTTATAGCCTTTTGGCCATAGTTCCAAATTATTCTCCGGAATGGCTCGACCAGTTTGCACCTCCACCAACGATGCATTGGTGTCCCAATTTTCCCACACACCCTCCAACATTTGTCATTATTCCTTTTTGCCATGTTAGCTACTATGGTAGTTGTGAGGTGGTACCTTAGGGTTGTTTTAATTTCCATTTCTCTAATTGATAGTCATTTAGAGCATTTTTTCATGTGACCGTCGATAGCTTTGATTTCTTCTTCTGGACACTATTCATATGGTTTGACCATTTGCCAGTTGGAGAATGGCTCATATTTTTGTAAATCTAACTCAGTTCCCTATATATTTGAGAAATGAGGCCTTTATCAGAGAAACTTGCTGCAAATATTTTTTCCCACTTACCTCTTTTCCTTTTAATTTTGGCTGCATTAGTTTTGTTTGTGCAAAACCTTTTAAATTTCAAGTCATCAAGATTGTACATTTTATTTCTTGTGATCCTCTCTGTCTCTTATTTGTTCTCCTATTTCAGAGGACCATAGCTTTAGAGCCCTCTGGGCCAGCCCCCTCATGTTATAAAGGCGCTAACTGAGACCCAGAGAGATTCATCTACTGGACTTATCTGGGAGCATTCAGTTAGCAAGGGGTCCATGGGTGATTCGAGACCAGGCCCTGTGACTCCAGGTCCAGCAGTGTTTCCATTATGCGCTTTGGCATCTGTGACTCCCGCTAAGCTCTGTCCTCTTCTTCCCCAAACCTTTCCCCTGCCTTTGCTCATGCCATCCTTCCTTCCTCTCCTCATCCTGTTGGTGCCATCGCTCCTCCTTCAAAGGCCAGCCCAAATGCCGGGAGGTCTGCCCTGATTTCCCTCCTCAGGTTTCTCAGGACACTCCACTCAGATCTCATCCCCTTGGATTCAGTCCTGTCGCCATCACTTTCAATGGCATGCTGGATCCGGAGTCAGGAACACCTGAGTTCAAATGTGGCTGTAGCTACTTACTAGCCGGGTGACCCTGGGTGAGTCACTTTAATCTGTGTCTGCTTCAGTTTCTTCAAATGGGGATAATAACTGTGCCTACCTTGCAGGGTTGTTGTGAGAAACAAATGAGAGAATGTTTGTAAAGGGCTTTTCATAGTACCTGGCGCATAGTAGGTGCTATCTAAATGTGTATTCCCATCTCCATCGTGTATTTTTATTTCACTGTCCCTGGTATCATGGTTTTTGGTCTTCCTCCCTTTCTTCCCCATTAGGGTTTTAGGCCTGTGCCCTAATCTCTCTTTGTGTCTCAGGTGCCTATCACAGTGCCTTGCATACACCAGGTGCTTAATAAGTGCTTGTTGGATGACTGAGTGACTGTTTGGCAGATGGCTTTGGGGAAGGTGGTCTTCACCAGCTTAGGTTCCTGGCCTTCCCACGTAACGGGAAGCTCCCCAGGCGTGTCGTGGGCTTCAGTGACCTCAAGTTAGAGTTGGGGTCCAGCCTCTGTTGTCTCTTCTCTCTCCAGCTTCCTAGGAGCAGGTTCCCTCGTGGTGGGACCACCAAGCCCACTTCTGAAGTCCTCATAATAGAAAGCAAGCTGAGAGGGAGGGACGGGGAGCACAGGTTCCCTAAGAAACCGCTTCCCCTCAAATTCACGCAGATTGGACACAACTGAGCTTACTGTGATGATGAAGGACAGCTAGGCTGCTCTCTGATTAGAGACTAGGCCTGGAGTCAGGAAGACACGAGTTCAAATTTGGCCTTAGACACTTACTAGCTGGGTGACCTTGGGAAAGTCACTTTACCTATGCTTGCCTCAGTTTCCCCCTCCATAAAATGGGGATAATAAAAGCTCTTCCCTTCCAGGGTAATTGTGGGGACCAATGGGGTAATACCTTGTAAAGTGCTTAGCACATAGTAGGTGCTTCATCGAGGCTAGGTGACTGATTCAAAAGCCACCTGTATTTACTCTACAGGGGAGGTCGGGCCTCCCTTCAGTCACTTCTGGTTTATATTTTGCCTCAAGATTAGAAAGAACTTAACAACTATTAGATGGGGACAAGCACTGGACCTGCTACTGAGGGAAGAGGAATCTCCCTCTGCCCGTGTAGATGGGCACCTTAGAGGTTAGATGACTTGCCCAGGGTCACATGGCCAGGATGTGTCAGGTAAGGGGCTTGAACCCAGGTCTTCGTTTCTAGGGCCGGCTTTTTACCCACCATGGTGCGCTCCCTCTCACAACAGTAATAGCTGACTTGCACTTAGGTATCACTTTAAACAAAGTGCTTTGAAGGGGATCGCACTGGATTTTCCCAGCAGTCCTGGGAGGTAGATGAGGAAACTGAGTCTGCGAGCAGCAACTCCTGCCATCCCAAAATGGAATAGCCCACTTCAGCCCCCATCCCCGCTCTTGGGAGGAGAGGATCCAGAAAGGTTGGCCCTACTATGTGCCAGGCCTTATCCTCTACCCAGTATAGACTGACCGATGAAGAGGCAGCTTAGGAGCTGCTGGGAAATGGAAATTCCCTCTTAGCAGTGTGGCTGCCCCCCCTCCACTCTGACGTCTGACCTTCCTGGCTCCCCCAGCTAAGATCCCACATCCCATGCGAAGCCTTCCCTGGTCTGTTCATTCCAGTGCCTTCCCCATCATTTGTCTGTACTTGTTTGCATGTTGCCTCTCCCCTTAGAATGTGAGCTCCTTGAAGGACCAGGACCCAACAGTAACAGCAACATTACTGGTTCAGGGGTGGGGGCCTTCTAGGTCCTGGGGCGCAGCCCTTTGACTGAGTCCGTGTTTTACAGAAGAAATCCTTTTGTTGTGGACATTTGTTCTGTGAAGTTTGGGTTCAGTTCAAGGGCTGCACTTGAGGACCTAGAGGACCATGTGGCCCCCACCCTTGATTGGTTATTCTCAGCAATAGAACGATGCTAGACACTTACATGGGCCTCTTGAGGAAACATGCCGTCCCCACGCAGAGAGAGAATTGATGAAGCCCCAATGCAGATCAGGGTGAGAGAACTTCACTGTATTTGTTTTTCGGGTTTTTTTTTCCCTTTTCTTTTTCCACACCACGACTTATGTGGAAACATGATGCCCATATATGTCTTCTGTCATTGCTTAACTTCTTAAGGGTGTAGGTGAGGGGGGAAGGGAGGAAACTTGGAACCCAAAAGCTTTAAATATGGGTTAAAATTTGCCTTTACATGTAATTGGAAAAAATGAAATACTATTAAAAATAAAAACACAAGAAAGCATAGAAGAAGAAGAATGGAAGCTCCTTGAAGGCCAGGCACTTGGCCTTTTTGTGTCCCCATTACTTGGCGCTGTGCCTTGCTCTTAGTAGGAACTTAATGAAGTCAATGGATTGACTAGCATTGCAGTTTAAAGTCTTGAAAAAGCTGCCTTCCTAGGGGCACAGGATTGGAGCCTTCCATTTAGAGTACAGGCTCGTTGCCGGTTCGAATCGCTTCATTCTTTGTAGTTGTATCCCTGGTGCCTAGCCCAGTGCCTGACACAAAGAAGGTGTTTAATAAATGCTCCTTGATGGAATGATTGGTTGATTGCCGGCTGTAGGGATGGTTCTATTCACTCTCCTACGCTGCTGCTTACTGACTGATATAAGAAAGAAGGTGTCTCTGCAAGATAGGCGAGGTATTCTTGAGTCTTACTGTAATAGCTGTCTGATTTTTGGGACAGTCAGTCTCATCTGAGTCCCAGCCAAGCTATATGTAAACATTCCCTAAAGTCTAGTGCCTCCTGAGGAATCAGGAATCCTCCCCTTGGTGAAAAGAGGTGGGCCCTCACCCTTATTCTCTTTCCCACCTACAGACCTGTAATGCTTCTTTTGCCACCCGTGACCGCCTGCGCTCCCACCTGGCCTGCCATGAAGACAAGGTACCCTGCCAGGTGTGCGGGAAGTACCTACGGGCGGCGTACATGGCGGACCACCTGAAGAAACACAGTGAAGGACCAAGCAACTTCTGCAGTATCTGTAATCGAGGTAATCTTCCTGTTGTCTGGCATCCTAGCGGGTGGTGGTGAGCATGGGTGTTCAAAATAGGGTTCATGTCGCCAACATCCCACCACATCCCTGGCTCCCCCAGATGCTGCTGTTCCTTCCCACTGGACAGTAAGCATCTGCAAACCCTGGAGGCATGGCCTGGCTTTTGCTTCCCGCTAACCGCTTGCTCACTTGGTGTTGGGGGGGTGGGAAGGGAGTGGCGTCTCTCCTCGCATTTGGTTCTTTATGTCTTTTTAGTGGGTGTTGGGGAACTGAACAGATGAAATCAAAGCTGTAAAGATGCCAGTCCATTTGTATGCTCTAGGTGGCAGGATACACGCATTGAAATAGCAGGTTCCCCGGGAGGCAGTATATGCTCTGAGATCACATGGTCCTCCAGTGATGGTAGACTCTGACTTTCTTCTAGCCAACTTTCTGGCACCAAAGGGCCTCCTAGCCAGAGATCTCGGGGGAGTTTGGGATGGCAAAGACTTTGGGGCATAAGCAGATGGAAAAGAACCCACTGAGTTCATTGACAAGAACTCCTGTATCATCCCATTCACAGTGATTTCTTAGTTGTACCAAAAAACCCCATTTGAGATGATTTCATTTCCGTCTCTCTGGATGGCCATTTACCTGGCAAAATTCTGATAGACACATGCTCAGAGTGGGCAAGAACACTGTGGGGGTTGGGGGATTGGGCCAGGAGCTTCTGTTTCCCAGCTGTCTCTCTTGGTTGCTAGGCTGGGAGAGGAGGGATATGCATCCCAGATACCTAGAGACCCTGAAAGAATCCAGAGCAGCCAGTGGGGACCAGTTGTGTTGAAGGACGCTAAAAGGCCAGTTATTTATGGTGGTCATGGTGGCATTGAGGGATCTGTTTGGAGCCCCTGAAGCTAGCACAGACAGAGCTGAGCTTGGGATATTTTCTTCAAAGGGGACGTATCCAAAGACTCTCACAGGATTTAAGAATGGTGGGCTTGGCAGGGTCAGGGCATGTGGGAAGAACACTGGACCGTGGGCTCAGGAGATCTGGGTTCTCATGTTGGCTCCGCCATTTACTTGACCCATGATGTGGGCAAGTTGCCTCTCTGAAACTCAGTTTCCTCATCTGTAAAGTGGGGATAATAATGCCAGCCCAGCCTCCCTCACAGGGTTGTTGTGAGGATCCAAGAATTGTATGGATTTGAGAGCAGACTTTGCACGCTCAGGCATCTACAAATAAGGTATTGTCATCATCATCGTTATTCATTATTATTATGGGAGAGGGCGTGACTTTTGACAGTCCTTGAGGTGAGCCAACCTTGTGATCTTTGGCATAAATATCTAAGAAGTTTCCCGATGCTTCACAGATGTGAAGTGTTGTTATAATGACAGCCCTCAGCAGAGGGGCCGAAGGGATAGCACATAGATGCTGATTGCTCAAAGTCTGAGGTCACGATGGCATTGTAAGACGTCACAGTAGTGGGGTAGTCACAGCTGGGGAAATCGGAGCGTCGCCTCACTGGCCTCTAGGGGGCTGATGCTTTTCTTCAGATGCCCCTAACGGGAGAACCTGGCTAGAGCTGATTGCAAATCCATCATTTCCAGAAAGTCAGGAGACCCTCAAATTATTGGGTACCTCCTTGAGGCGGAAGTGGTGCTTATAGGTAGGCCAGCCGGGCTGTACGTGGAGGCCGCATGCAGCTGGCTTGAAGCGCTTGGGGGAGAGCAGGGGTGAGACATTGAGCCACAGGGATTTCCTCCCCCTCCAGTCAGACATAGTTTTCAGATGGTGCCTAAGCATCCCTTCAAACCCAGACAAACCAACTGTTGGCCAGTGTTTCCACAACAATCTTCCGTTGTCATGGTTCCTAGCATCTGGTAAACTTTGCGGAGGCCAGCGAGAGACGATGCTGGTCCTCCCAGGTGAATTGGAGCATCCCAGCTATTGTCTCCAGGACAAGGGGACCCCACGGAGCCTCATAAATGGACTCGCCCCCAGACAATGAAGACCAGAGAATGGAGACCACAGAACCCTGGACCTCAGACTATAATAGGACGTGGAAAAAGCTAAACAGATTGGAAACAGACCCGGAGGGAAGAGGCGGTTAATGAAAACAGTTGACATTTTACAAGATTTCTGTGATTTTCTCCCCTAGAACTGGTAAAGAGGGAGTTGTTGCTGCCGGAACACAGACTTAGTCATTGGTGTAAATGACTCAGGAACACTGAAATTGACCACGTTGTCTCTGAAGGGCCGTGTTTGGATCCGGATTGCAGATGGCACGTCCTCGGCCTCAGCCCTGGGGCCAGGAGCCCCCTTTCTCCAGGGCACCAGAAGGAAAGTGACTTTAGGCTGACGCTCTCTGGGAAGTCAGAGGGACAGGGCAGGATCCAGTTCTTAATCAGGAGAAGGAAAAAACCACTCAGAGCATTTGCTTTAATGTTGAAAGTTTGAGATTTGCGGAGTACTTTTCCTTGAACTACGATTCTTGGCTGGGTCCTTGTACGGGCGTAGAAAAAGAATTGAGCGGAGGACATTTGGCAGAGAGTAGCAGATGAGGCGTCATCTGGACATGAGACGTTTTTAAGCCATCGTCCGTGTATGGGGCGACACATTGTTAGTACCTTCCCTGCTAGAGAAAGTTGGTGTAGAGCCTCACTTAAGAAGATACCCTGAGCCTAGTAGCCATTCTAGAGAGTCGAGAAATGCATTTATTAGGCACCTGCTGTGTGCTGGAGATACCATGAGTGGCCCAAGGCTATTTTGGGTTGGCTTTGTGTCCAGGACTGCGCTTCTCTCTGTCAGTGTGTGTCGTAGAGACGATTTTCACGGCGTTCATTCTGGGGGTTTGCGTACATAGGGTCATGTCTATTCTCTCTGTTCATCAGGCGGGGCAGTCATCCCTGGAGGATGTCTTCTCCTGGGGGCCCGGTCCGCCTGCCTGTCTTGGGGAGGAGTTGCTGCTCACGTTGTGGGGGGAGCTTGGACCAGATGACCTCCAGGCCATTTCTAATGAATTCTGGGAAATCCCCAACATCTGCTTAAGCCTGTGGAGCCCAGAATTCTTTGGGGACCTGGCACAAGAGGGGATTAGGGTAGCAGTGGGCTGGTGCCAGCTCCTGAGCCAATTGTTAAATATTCAGTCGGAACCTTCATAGCTCAGAAATCAGCAATGCTACAAACCAGGATTTGCTTTGTTTTATTGATTGTCTAGACTTTAAAAAATGATGGAGACCATGTGAATGGGGCAGATTAAACTTAAAAGTGTGTGTGCCTTTTTTTTTTTTTTTGGAGAGCTGCTTGTTAAACCTTTATCAGCAGCAGACCTCTGGTTCGAAGCCTGACGGACACGAAAGTCCCAGTTTTAGTTGAAAGCAAGTTGTCAAGAATGATGGTGGAGAAGGTGGGGGAGGGGACTGGGGCGCCACGATGGAATGCCCTTTTGTAAGGGTGGGGAGTTCTTCATGAAGGAAGCTGCGAGGCAGAGTCTAACCCATTTTCAGCATTGGAACAAATGAGTGGAGTTTTACAGCAGGAACAATTCATCCCCTATTTAGTTTTAACAGAATGGAGTGTGTGTCTGTATGTGTGTGTCTGTGTGTCTGTGTCTGTCTGTGTCTGTGTCTGTGTGTGTGCACTAGCCCAGCAGTAGGACCAGACAAAGGAAGATTTCTTCCCCCAGGGATTGCCGCTAGCCAGAGAAGCACCCTGAGTCCTCACTTGATGGCCCCCATCATGACCCTCTGACTTGGGAGTGTTGAAAAGCGCTGGTTGCCTCTCAGTGGAGGGTGGGAGACGTAGCCTGGTTTGGTGGCCAGGATCTTTGTCCGCCGAGTCAGTGCGTGAATGTTGCATTCTCCATTTCATGTGCCCCCTCGCTGCCAGGATTCTGATCCACTGTGCTCTCACAAAGTTTTCTGCCCCAAAGCTGCGGGCAGGGCCCTTTTTCTCTTTGTCCCCTTCTCTCTGTTCCCTGGTAGCCGAAGTCAGGACCAACCTAGGGCCCCGTTCTCCTGGAAGCTGCTTTAGCTCTTGCTAGGGTCTTCCTAATATGCAGAAGAACTCAAGGATTGGATTGGAAAAAGAAATAAAACCAAGCCCCTCTGACATGGTTTCAGTGGACTCCCGTGACTTTGTTGTTCATGGAGGGAGGGAGCCAGGGCTTCCCAGATCTCTCAGCAGCGTCGTTTTTACCTGGTTGGCTCCTCGGGGGCCAGTTACAAAAATAAGAAAGGACTGAGAGTGGACGCAGCCCCTTTCAGGGAAGGAACGGGGTGATCTGTGCAGCTTGACTCATGGACTGCTCCATCATGTTTCCCCCTCCCCCCTTGCTTGGGTGCCTGCAGAGCTGGACCACAGATTCACTTCCAGTTCAGTAAGTTTATCTAGTGTCTTCATGAAAGGAACTAGAGATAAGAGGTACAAAGACAAAGCAGAAGTCCAGTCCTGCCCTCAGCTAGCATTCTGACTGTTGCTTCCAGGCTGATTTGTGGACCCACATATGACCCAGGCCCCAAAGCAGTGAGATTTCATTCAAACCTTATTCAGTTTCTCCATTGAGAGCCAATTTTATCAGACAAGGACCAGACACCAGTGTAAGATTTAGTGCAGCCCTTGGAGCGATGGTTTCCAGAGCCCCCCCCCCCCCCCCCCCCCCCCCCCCCCCCCCCCCCCCCCCCCCCCCCCCCCCCCCCCCCCCCCCCCCCCCCCGCCCTGTGCCTTGTTGGGGCTACAAAAGACTTTCACCTGCCTTGCCTCTTCCTCTCCCATGATCATCCTCTTCCTCATCATCTGGGAGTGCCTGTTCAGCCTTTCTAAAGTGGAGGAGAGGCTGCGGACAGAAGGGCCTTAGCTATCTTTTCCTACTCTCTTCCCTTTCATTTCTGCACATTTATCAAGTATTCTCTCTTTACACCTCTGGCTAGGCACTATCCTCAGAGATGCCCTGCTCTCAGAGGGCTTCCATGCTTCTCCATCAGCACAGCCCAGGTCCACAGGCTCACGCACAGAGGTGCTGTTATGGACCAGGTTCCTCCAAACCCATCTGTACACTTCAGTGAGGAAGGCAGAAGTGCCGGCAGCCCCTCCTCCATTCCCATAGCACCTCCAGGCTGACCATGAGCTGTCCTTCCACAAGCCCAGAGAGGGAAGTCCCTTACCTGGTCACACCGCCCCAAAGTGTCTGTGTTGGGGCCCCACCCACCTGTGCCAGTGAGATTCATCAAGACATGACAATCAAAATTAAGAGCAGATAATTGACTTTTCTAAGTCTGTATTGGGCCAGCCCTCAGAACCCTTTAGTCCTGTACAAGTGGGTTTGGTTGTTTTCCTGTGGTCATGTCTTAAAAAAAAATCCTGAAAGTTCTAAGTGTAAACAAGCGGAACTGTTATTACTAGGTTAAAGGGACGTGGTCACTTTACCCATCCCCACACCCTCTGCCAAAAAATATTTTTTTAAATCTTCTAAAATGGCTAGACTTTCATAACATTCCAATTTGGAGAAACGCAAACCAAAGCCAAGACCATTCCCCTGAGCTGCTGTTCCAGCCAATATCATTGGACTCCATTTATCAGATGCTCCAGACAAACTGGAGAGAGCAGCGTGAGCTCGAGAAACCCCAGAAATCACTCCCCTCAGTATGGCTTTGGTTTCAAGCAAATGGCTGAAGAGTAGCAGCAGAGGGGCTGTCTTCATTTCACACTTTCTAGAGAGTCAGGGTGGACCTCTGAAGCCTCTCAGCTCTGAAAACATAACTCAGGTGTTGGAAACCTACAGGATAAAAAGACCTAGAAACAAAGAGATAACCGTGTCCCTTTAATGTAACTTCCCAATTTTAAAAGTTCTTTGCCCATTCATAAGATTATCAGCAGTTAGTTCATAGTTATTTCCTGAGGTTGCAAAAAAAAAAAAAAAGAAAACCTTACCCCAAAGAAACAAAACCTCCTGACTGTGTCAGAGGGAAGTAGCCCAGGGGAACTTTGCCCTTAAGGTCTGATCTCCTTTGGTTTCCCTGGACACCAAAAGGAGTGTTTTTGCTTTGTTTCATTTTCTTAAAAAAAACACCAAAAAACCCAAACTCCTCCTTCTGGTTCTCAGACGCCAGGGCTGAATTAGGCAGAGATCTCGCCTCTCACCCCTGCCCCTCATGGAGGTTCAGCCCTCTCTGTCTCCCTATGGAGGTCTTTGCCCTGTTTAAGGAGAACGAGGCCAACTCCAGCTTGGTGGAATTTCACTCTTTCCCCGCTTATTCCACAAGTCAAATCTCTTGGTTTAGTGACCATTCTGATTTTTGACAGTCTAAACCAGCCCATGACATAGGAAAGTTGGTTCTTTATTCAAGGGACAGAATAAGGATGGAGATATTTTGGCATCTGGTTTCTTCCATTGCTTAGAGTTCATTGAGCTCTTTGCTCAGACCTGGGAGTCTTTGCTCTGCCCTCCAGGAGTTTACCCATCTTGCCAAGGTGTTAAGGCCCTGCCCAGAATCTTGCAGTAGTTTCCAGGGCCCTCCCCATGCCTGGGACACCTATGGACAGATACCACTGCCCCAGCCTTGCCCACCTAGACGGAGCTAGAGCCCCTCTGAGTAGCCAGGGCCCCTGCTAGCGCAAGCCTGGCGGCCAGGAGCATTCAGGGAAACAGAGGTCTCTCGGTGCTGGCGGCAGGATCTCATCTCCTTTTGTCTTGTTTAGGTTTCTCCTCTGCCTCCTACTTAAAGGTCCATGTTAAAACCCACCACGGTGTTCCCCTTCCCCAGGTCTCCAGGCACCAGGAGCCCATCCCGAATGGGGGAGCAGCGTTCCACTGCGTCAGGACCTATGGCATCAAAGGCAAGCGACTCCCTGCTCTGCACGCTGCTTGTCTGCGCAGATCGTGCGGTGGGCGCTGGGCTGGGCATGGGGAGGAGGGGCGGAGCGGGCCGGCTGCCCAGAGGCGGCCCCCCACATGAGGCCATTGAGGGCGGGCACCAGGCAGTCTCAGGCTGGGCCCTGGTGCTCGTCCCTCTGGGGGTTGTGAGTGAGGCTACTTGGGTCCCCCAGCCAGGCCCCACCACCTCCTGGCCCTCGCCTGCATTCTGCTGCCGCCAGCCCTCCCCTGCCCCGTGGCCCTGCGCCCTGCCCCCTCCTGCATGATAAATCAGAGGATGTGGCCAGGGTGAGCAGGGGGTCTGGAAGCATGGAGGCCAAAGGCTTCCAACCCGCCTGTGGCCGTGAGGTAGGCTCCTGTGAGGTCAGAAATGTGGGCTGCTGAAGCCTCCTCCTTCCCTAGGGCCTCCTGGAGAGCCTGGGGTCACCCAGGGAGACGGGGAACTGCCCTTGTTGCTTCATTACTGGGCTTGTCCTGGAAAAATGCAGTCTGTTGTAGCCTCGGAGGTGAGCCCAGGGACTCAGTCGGCCAGTCCCTCTAACCTGCCCGATCGATGGCACGCTCCGTGCTCCCATCAGGGGCTCGAGAGGTCCACGGCAGAGCCCTTGGGCTGGGGACTGTAGATCTGCCTTCTGCAGCCCCCTTGCGACCTTGGGGCTAGGCAGGAGAGAGGCGGTTGGGCCCTGGCACAGCCGGCTCCAGGGCTGAAGTCTTTAGGAAGAGGCCGAAAGGGCTTGGGGATGAGCTAGGGCCTTGTGGCCAGTGCTGGTGAGAGGAGTTGGTCTGGCTTTGTCTCTCTCCCAGGTTTCCCTGGGCGGGGCGGGGCTGCAAGCAGGTAGGGTCTGCCCAGGTTGTGCAGGCAGGCAGGCGTCTCTTTTTTGGAACAAGAAGAGCTGGAGTCAGAAGAGGCAGTGTGCCATAGTGTGGAGATCACGGGATTTGGAGCCATAGGGCCTGGGTGTGAATCTTGGTTCTGCTTCTCACCAGTTCGGTGAGCTTGGGCGAGTTACTCCAATTCTCTGTTTCCTCTCCTGTAAAATGAGTGAGGGGCTTGGATGAGATGATCGCCAAGGTCCATCCCGGAGCTCTCCATCCTAGGATCCTGTGACGGACCCGGGGTTCTGGGCTCCACTTTCTCGGAGTCACTAGTGCTTCGTCTTCCTGGGTCCTTGGGGCCAGCTTGAGACTGAAGTGCGGGCAAGCCGAGCTTGGCAGGTCGTGCAGGCTGTTCCTGTCCCGTTAGGAAGTGGTACTGGTCCAGGGGCACTTAGAGCCTCTGGGGTACTCCGTGAATGGTGTTTCTTGGTTGATGGCCTTCCTCTGTGTTTTTGAGCCGCGAGGTGGGCAGGCTGGGGTTCGAGGCCTGGCCCAGACCTGGCTGTTGACAGGCGTTGAGGGATCGTAGATTTGTCTCCTCTGCTCTCCATCCCATCCTCAGGCAGAGATGGGGATGAAGCAGAGGGCAGTGGGCAGAGAAGGCCCTAGCAAGGAAGGCGGCATCTCTGGGGGGTCTCTTGAACCCTTCCCTCACAGGTGCCTGGCCCACGGACTGAGCGGTTAGGCCTCCTCAGGGCCCTTGTGGGGCCACATCTGACTTGACTACCTGCTGGCCAGCCCCCTTTCCCCGCCCCCAGATCCCAGCCCATGCTTGCTAGTCTGAGCCCCACCCCTCCAGGAAGGGGCCTTTCCAAAGCCTGGCCTCATCTGTGTGTTTTGTCTTGTTCTGTTTATAGAAGGCCAGAAATGCTCACATCAGGACCCGATTGAGAGCTCTGACTCCTACGGCGACCTCTCGGATGCCAGCGACCTCAAGACCCCCGAGAAACAGAGTGCCAACGGTTCCTTCTCTTGTGACATGGCCGTCCCCAAAAACAAAATGGAGCCCGACGGGGAGAAGAAGTACCCTTGCCCCGAGTGCGGGAGCTTCTTCCGATCCAAGTCCTACTTGAACAAACACATACAGAAGGTGCATGTCCGGGCCCTCGGGGGGCCCCTGGGGGACCTGGGCCCCACCCTGGGGTCCCCCTTCTCTCCCCAACAGAACATGTCCCTCCTGGAGTCCTTCGGCTTTCAGATCGTGCAGTCCGCCTTCGCCTCGTCGCTCGTAGATCCAGAGGTCGACCAGCAGCCAATGGGGCCGGAGGGAAAGTGAGGCAGGCTTGTCCCCACTTACGCAGCAGCCAGATGCTGTGAATGAGGAAGGAAGTGATGTCATTGGGTTCTGTAGCTGAGAGAGTTTTCTTCATTTTTAATCCCCTGACTCCCCCTCCCCCATCATCCCCCCTCCCCACCTCATTCCTAAACGCTCTTTAGAGGTAGCTTCTCAGACCGAAGCCGCACGGGGAAGTCTGCGGCCGAGGACAAGGGTTAGGACGCGGGGCGGCCACAGCCTAACACTACAGATGTCTCCGAGGCCACGCCTGGACCGGCTTCCCCCTGCTGGAGACTCCCCGAGGGACCCCGCCCCCGCGGCACCCCAGGGCCCTCCCCCCGTCCTTCCCTCCATCTTTCCCTCCCCGACCTCCCTCCGCAGTAAGTTTCCCACTCACCTGCAAACACTGATCAATTCCCAGCTGTTCGGAAAGACTCCGGAAGCCTGTAGCATCTAGCAGACCGCGGGCTGCGATCCTCCTCAGAGACTCAGAGAAGCCAGGGTGGAGGCTCCGAGGTTCCTGGAGGCCGGAGGCTCCAGCTGCCAAGGACACCCAGCATCCCAAGCCGGCTCTTTTGGTACCTTGACCATCCAACTTGCTGTCGGGTTTTCCTTCTCTAATACTGTTATTACTGTTATAATTTTTAGGACCTGTTGTAGTGAATTGCTACTGAAAGCCAGTCCGAGGGACATACCGAGCTCTTTTTAAGCAGCAGTCACATTAGGGTTAGTATTAAATTTTTTTAGGCGTATCATGAATAATAACTTGGTTAGTCGATGGTTTTAAGTCTATGGAAGAAATAGTTTTATGCAAAATTTAAAAAAAATGCCAGTCTGATCAGGGCGGTAGAAGGTTGGTTTCTATCTGGGTGCCCCAGAGACGGGAGAAGCCAGGAGCTGGGGACACTGTACCACTCGCTGTCGCGTTGAAATAAACCCAGTTTTCCGAGTGCTGTGATGTGATCTGATCAGACTGTATTAAAAAAGTTAGTATGCTACTTACCCGTTTTGTCTGGTTATTGAGTCGGCTAGTCTGGAACTTGGGGCGAGGTGAGGAGCCGCCGACTGGATGGAGGGCTCTGGGCTGAGGGGCAGGCTCCTGGCTTGGGGGTCCCAAGGAGCTTGGCTCGGAATTCCAGATTCGCTTCAGGCACGTTGTCTCAGGAGGCCAGCTCCTGACCTCCTCTCTCTCTGGCATTCCTTCGACGTCTGAATCCTCTGGTATCTGTTGGGTGATCCTGCTAGCCCTGTGGGGCCTCTAGGGCAGGGTTCCGGGGGGCTGAGGCTAGATGTCAAGGGTTCTGTGAACTTGGGTGGGAAAAAAAGGACATCTTTCTGTTTTCACTAACCTTTGGTTTTCTTTTTAATGCTATGTATTTCAAGCTTTTTATTTGTTTTTCCTGAAAAGGGCTTTGTAGGCTTCCCTAGATTGCTTCCTAAGGTGTCCCTGCCTCCCTGGTAGAGAGGGGTCCCCAGAATGTAGACAGAATCCCCAGTTCTGATGAGAGGAATTTGACCCTGAAATACTTGTGTTAAAGGCTTGCTCTGGCCTAGACCATGTGCTTTGCACACAGGCCCTGCTCTTAAAGCTCAAGGAACATACGGGGTCAGGAGGGGAACCCCATTAACTGGGATATGTGCAAAAGCCAAGGCTAGTCCAAGGTAGATGGGAGGGTCTGCACTAGGAGGAGGCAGGCTGAGGCTCTAAAGAGCTCAGGGCCCCTACCTGCCATACTCCGTGGCTCCCCATTGTCTCTGGGAGCAATAGAAAAAACCTGGATAAGGCATTTTGAGCCCTTCACAACCCCTCTGCTCTCTCTGTCATCCAACCTCTCTGGCCTGTCTGCCATAGGTCCTAGGTGTCTCCGTCCCCTCAGATGCTTTCTCCCTGGCTGCCCCCCCCCCCCGCAGGTTCTGTAATGGGCAGGGGCTCTTCCCAGGCCTCTCCTCTGGGAAGGCCTCCCTTCCACTCTAAATCTCGAGAATCCTTAATAAATAAATGTCATTAGGATGTAAACTGCTGGAGCAGAGGAGGATGTCTCTTTGTGTGCCTGGGGCTTAGCACAGCAAAGCACCTGCAATACAGTCAGAGCTTAATAAATGCTTGTCGATCGGCAGGGAGACCCGCTTGTATCTCCATCTCCCTGTTACTGGATCACAGCCTGTCCACCTGCCAGGGGCAGCAGGAGAGCCCCTGGGCCAGTATGGGGGTGCTGAGGGGACTGCAGCCTGGGGCCCCAGGCTCCCTCCACTCTCCACAATCTGTCTAGCTTGTCCTCCCATTGAGGTGGGGTGGGACCCACGTGAGATGCACAGGGACGGCTGGCCTCAGCCTCTTCCCTTGTAGTGGCTTTCAGCCAACCCCCTCTCCTCCTCCCTGTAGCTCAGGCTGAGAGCAGGTCCCAACAGATGGCACTAGGCCTTGTTGCCAGAGCCTTCTGCTGACCAGGAGGAGGAGCCTGGCAACTGAGCTCTTCCCATAAGATGGGC
>CM053622.1:8470148-8499217 GCA_028646595.1 Phalanger gymnotis
CATAATGATACACATGTGGCCTATGTTGAATTGCTTGCCTTCTTAGGGAGAGTGGGTGGGAAGGGAAGAGGGGAGAGAATTTGGAACTCAAAGCTTTAAAAGCAGATGTTCAAAAAAAAGTTTTTGCATGCAACTAGGAAATAAGATATACAGGCAATGGGGCATAGAAATCCATCTTGCCCTACAAGAAAGTAAGGGAAAAGGGGTTGGGGGGGAGTGGGGTGACAGAAGGGAGGGCTGTCTGGGGGATGGGGCAATCAGAATATATGCCATCTTGGAGTGGGGGGGAGGGTAGAAATGGGGAGAAAATTTTGCAAATCAAACTCTTGTGGAAACCAATGCTGAAAACTAAAATATTAAATAAATCGAAGTGCAGATTGGTAAAAAAAAAAAGTAAGGATTCTTTAAAAAAAATCACTTTTTAGCTCCTCCTTTAACTTGTCTAGGAATTCTCGTTGAACTTGTGTTCAAACTGCATTTTTCTTTGAGACTTTGTTGATGTTTTCAGTCTTTCTTTTCTTCTGTGTTTGTGTTTTGAGCTTCTCTATCACTATAGTACCTCTTTATGGTTGAGTTCCTTTTTTTTTGTTTGCTCACTCTTCCAGACTTGAGACTTAAGTTAGTTAATAATAGAGGCCAAATTATGTTATGTTAATATAATGTTAATGTCAGTGTTGGGGTCAGCACACTTCTGGGGGATGCCTAGCCTGAGCTTCTGTCTTCTTAATGTACTTTCATTTCTCCAGCTGGGGGCCTGTAAACTTTGAGCACCCCCAGAGTGGTATGATTTGTTCACGGACCTTCTGATCTGAGTTGTACAAGTTCCTGTGCCACTTTTGGGTCTGTTGACTTATTTAAGGTAGCTAGGTGATGCAGGAGATAGAGTGCTGAGCCTGGAGTCTGAAAGCCCGGAGTTCAAATCTGGGCTTGGACACTTGCTAACTGTTGTGTGACCCTGGGCAAGTCACTTCACCTCCATTTGCCTCAGTCTCCTCATCTGTAAAATGGGGATAATAGCCTCCCAGGGTTTTAGTGAAGTTAAAATGAGATAACAATTGTAAAGTGCTTAAACACTACATACATGTTAGCTATTTATTGGTATTATTATTTCTGTTTGGGAGTTTCAGCGCGACTGCGTCACTGTTGGCCCACTGGGAGGCTCTCTTGGTTCAGAACAACTGATCTGCCTGCCCCTTTGGTCTGGGTCACTGTTCTTTGCTCCCAAGATCAGAACCAACAATCCCCTGCTTCCTTCTGGAACAATTTCCTTGCTTAGTACACAGCAAGGGACAATGCTCATGAGCACTCCTTTCCTCCCTAGATCTGTGACCTGGCACAGAGCTGCCAGATGGCACCCGTCCCTGTGTCCAGGACTCTCTCAGGGATACCCCAGGATCTCTCTCTCTGGTATCCCTTCTTAGCTCTCTCTCAGTCCCTGGGCACCGGAACGCTCCGCACCTTAGCTGCCATATGCTCCTGCCTGCCCTCATTCCCAGTGTACACAGACTTCTCTGTCTAAGCCGCCTCATGCTGAGAAAAATCACTCACGGTGACTTCTTCTTGGCTTTCCAATCAATTCATCTTGTGCATTCTCTAGATCTTCGTCGAGGAGGTGTGGGAGGAGAGCTGGCCTCTATTCCTCCACCATCTTGACTCAGCCCCCTATTGAACTGTGCCATATTAGATTTAGCCTAGCCCTCTGGCCTGTCATACTCTTTAGCATCCCAATTCTGGCATCTGCTTTGTTAGCTAATAATATTTATAAAATGCTTAGCACAGTACCTGGCATGTAGTAGGTGCTTAATAAATGTTTATTGTATTATATATGCAATAATTTGTTTAGCCATTAGCCAATTGACGGGCATGTGCTTCTAGTTACTATAAATATCTTGTACATATAGGCCCTTTTCCTCTTTGTTGGATCCCTTTGAGATACTGACCTAGTAGCGGTATGGCTGGTTCAGAGGGTATGTGCAGTTTAGTCATTTCTTTGGCACAGGCCCAAATTGCTTTTCAGAATGGCCAGACCAATTCAGAGCTCCACCAGCAGCCCCAAGAGTGGGTCTGTTTTCCTGCAGCCACTCCAATATTGGTCATATTCCTTTTTTGGGTCATCTTTGCCCATCTGATGGGTGGAAGATAAAACCTCAGAGTTGCTTGAATTTCTACCTCTCTGCTTATTAGCGATTTGGAACATCTTTTTATGTGCTTGGTGATAGCTTGGATTTCTTTATGTAATAATGATAGTAATATTAGCTGGCACTTATAGAGCACCTACTGTGCACTACTAGGCACTGGCTAAGTGCTTTACAGTTTATATCATTTGCTCCTCACAACAAAGGGTTTTTGTTTTACAGATAAAGAAACTGAGGCAAACACAGGCTAAGTGACTTGTCCAAGTTCACATAGTTAGTAAGTGTCTGAGGCTAGATCTGAACTCAGGTTCCTTGACTCAAAACCTGGTGCTCTATTCCAGAGCTTGATTTGAGAACTGCCTTTTCATGTCCTTTGACTATTTATCTATTGGAGAATGGCTCTTATGCTTATAAATTTGAACCAGTTCCTTAAGTATCTTAGATATAAGACATTATTTTGTGGGACTGTTTTTTGCATTTAATACGTGGGGTTTTTTCCAATTAGATATAAGACATTATTACAGAGAACTTGCTACAAAGATTTCCCCATAATTTTCCATTTTCCCTTCTAATTTTATCTTCATTGCTTCTGTTTATACAAAAACCTTCTGATTTAATGTCACTAAAATTATCCACTTTATCATCTGTGAGCCTTTCTATCCCTCATTTGATAAAAAAAACAAAAACAAAAACAAACTCATTCCTTAGCTACCCCTAAAAATAGTATGTTCTTCCTTGTTCCTCTAATTTGTTTATGATGTGATCTTTTATGTCTATGTCATCATCTGTTTGGAGCTTATCTTGGTATGTGGTAAGAAACGTTGATCCAAGCCTAGTTTCTGCCTAGTTTCTGCTTTCCATTTTTCCCACCAATTTTTGTCAAATAGTAAGCTCTTACCCCAGGAGATTATTTGTGTCTATTAAACATTATGATACTATGTTAATTTACTTCAGTTATGTTGTAGGAATAATATATTTCATTGATCAACCTCTTTATTTTTTAATTTGTACCAAACTATTTTTGATGATTCCAGCTCTGTAGTATAGTTTGAGATCGGGGCTGGTCTGCTCCATTTCTTCTCACCTTTTTTTATTATTATTTCACATGTGATACTTGACTTCTTGTTGCTCCATATGAATTTCATCATTATTTTTTCTAGCTGTACAAAATAATCCTTTGGTAATGTACTGAATAAGCAAATTAATTTTATTGCCACTTTTATTATATTGACAAGGCCTATCCATGAGCAATCAAAATCCTTCCAATTATTTAAGTTAGGTTTTATTTCTGTAAGGAGTGTTGTAGTTGTATTCATGTCGTTCCTGTTTTTGTCTCAGTAGGTAGACTCCAAAATATTGTATTCATTCTGTAGTTATTTCGAATGGAATTTATCTCTTCTTGCTGGGTTTTGTTGGTAATATACAGAAATATTGGTGATTTATGTGAATTTATTTTATCTCATACAACTTTGCTGACGTGATTCAGTTTCTTCATTTCATTTTGGTTGAGTCTTTTGGGTTCTCTAGATTGATCGTCGTATTATATGCAGAAAATGATAATTTTGCTTCCTCTTTGCCTGTGCTTATTCTGTTGATTTTCTTATTGCCATATCTAGCAATTCTAACTCTGTTTTAAATATAGTGGTACTAATAGACATCTTTGCTTTACCTTGCCGACCTCATTGGTAAGATCTTCAGCCTTTCTCCATTGCATAAATGTTGACTCTTGGCTTTAAACGGATACCATTTACTACATTAAGGAAAGGTCCATTTATACCTTTGCTTTCTAGTGTTTTTAAACAAATAAAAAAACCCAAACCAAAATGGTATTGTATTATGTCAAAAGCTTTTTCAGTGTCGATTGATGTGGCTTTTATTATCATTATTATTGGTATGGTCCACTGTGTTTATAATTTTCCTCACATCGAATCAACCTTATATTCCTGATACAAATCAAATATTTGAACCTGGTCTGGTATAATCTATTAATATATTATTGTAGCCTCTTTGCTAACAATTTATTTAACATTTTTGCATAAATGTACCTTAAAAATATTGGTCTGAGATTTCTTTCTCTGCTTATGCATCAAGGCCTTATTTATGTCATGAAAAGAGTTTGGAGGTTCCTCCACATTTTAAAGGATAAAATTATCATTAAAACAAGATTAAAAGTTAATGGCTGTTTTGCATTTGACAGAGCGCTCCAGTAGATGTCTGGCCGTTTGAAGTTCCCTGCCAGTACTGTATCAAGCTTGTGATCTGTTGATCAGTTTCACAGGCTTAGAGCTGACTTTCCCATCTCCCATTCATACTGCTCTGCGGAGTTGGATCCCCAGAGCTACATGCCTTCAGGGCTCCAGAGGTAGATCTGAGGGGACAGAGGCTGTCTTTCTAATGTTATAGCTCATGAGCCCCCACTGGTGTGTTTCCTGCCATAAGTATTCTTTGATATTAATCAGTCAGCCAGCCTTAATTAATTTTTAGAAAGTTTTTACTAACATGTTACAGTAAGAAACGTTCTTATAAACATTCCCTCCTCTAAAAAAAAGTCTTTGACACAGTTTCCCAGACATATGTACAAAGCCCAAGGGAAAGTAGGTTAAAACTTAGAAAGCACATGTGGCAAAGGAGTAGCTTAAAGTTCTTGGAAGCCCTTTTGCTAGGTCTGCAGGACTCTTCAGGTGTCCTCAAGAAACCACTCCTTAGGTGTGGTCTATCTCTTCTGCTGAATTCTACGTAGAGCCTTGAATCTGATTACAATCTCTCCTTGCATCAGGATGCAGACATTACCATTGGCTAACATAGGGATTCTGAGAGAACACCAGTAGGAAGATGGGAAGTCCTCCAGACCTCCAAATTTCGCAAGGCTTTTCTTCAGTCAGGGGTTGGTGGTGAAGTAGACCAAGGCCTATTCATCTCTTTCCTTCTACTCTCAGATTCTCCCTCAAGAGTTTGCCTAACCTGTTAGATGCTATATTTTAGAAGATTCAAGGGGCGTGAACAAGTTCTTTACCCAATCTAAATAGACTTCCTATCTGATGGAATTTCACTTCATCCAATGGCTTTCAAAAATATCTTAAGTTGATCAAAGATTTTTTTAACAGTTAAACTAAAATTTTTCATTGCCTGGGTAATTAATCAAGATAAACTCACATTTTATTAAGGTAGCAAGGCTTAGCATCTTATTTATTTTAAGTAGGGTAGGATAATTAATCTAGGACTCAGTTATTCCCCACCCCCACTCCCCCACCCTCCCACCACATACACACACTCTTTTTGTCCAGGTTGTCTTTAATATACTCCAAGGGCAAAGTCAATTCTATCTTTCCCTCCACTAAGTTTCACCCAAGTATTCTTTATCAGACTTCTCTTCTCTGGTTCCTGGATTTTCACACATGAAAATCCCTTCTTAATATATAGTGTTACCTCTACTCCCTTATACCTATTCTATTTTGTTTGAATGAGGCATACATATCTAGTACCATTGTCTGGTCATAGGTTTCATCCTACCAAATATGTAATACCTAGAGTCAGTTTTGCCTCTTTGGGTCCATCAGTAGTCTGTTGTAATAGACAGAGTTAATGAGGTAATTATCGATGTAATGAGGACCATGAACCAGGGTGGTAGTCATATGACTATGATGAGTACAAATTATGTTGTAAAAGCTGAATTGCCAGTGCTTGGAAACTGATTGGATGGAGGTGGGATGAGGAAAAGGGAAGAGACTGATGCCTTCGCAAAACTGACTGAGGAGATTGTGGTACCCACAACAAAAACAGGAAGGTTTGGAGGAAAGGGGATGAGAGAGTGAATTCTATTTTTGACATTTTGAGTTTATGATGCCTCTGGGACATCCAGGTGGAATTGTCCAACGTGATTAGGGATATGGGAGTGGAGCCCAAGGGAGAGATTAGAGCGGTATCTTGGTGCCATCTGCATAGAGATAATAAGTGTACCCATGGGAATGAATGACATCAAGCGAGAGGTGAGTGCAAGGAGAGAAGAAGGTGTAGGGCACAACCATGGGGAATGCCCCCCATCGGGGGAGGGCACAAATGACGATCTAGCAAAGGAGTTCGGAAAGAAGGAGTCAGGAAGGAAGAGAACCAGGAATAAGCAAGGGTGAGAGTCTATCGAGGAGGAGAGAGTGGGCAAAAGTGGCAAATGCTGCAGAGAGGTCAAGTAAGGTGAGGAATGAGAGCGAAATCTGGCAATTGAGATCATCGACAATTAATTCCAGAAAGCACTTGAAGGGGTGAAATGAAGAGGAGGAAAGGAAGTAGCAGCAATGTGTGTTTTTTGGTCTGGGGAGTTTTTGGGTTTTTTTTTTTTTGCCTAGGAGTTTGGTAATGAAAGGGAGGAAAGCTGTGGGTTAAAAACTAGAGGGGGAGGTAGAGTGAATTGGAGGGATTGGTTGTCTTTCAAAGGATGGAGATTTGGGAGTGTTTGCAGGCAGCAGTAACATGTACCAGTATGAAGGCAGAGACTGAAGAATGAGGGCAGAGGTGATAGAAGGGTTAAGCCTCCAGAGGAGATAAGAAAGGATGGAATTAGGGGCACAAATAGGTAAAACTTAATGAGGCCACCTGGAAGAATCATATATAATGGAGGTCTAGCACATGCAGACACTTTGGTTGGCTGATGTAACCTCTTTACATGGAGGATACTGGCAAGCTTAACCCAATGCTTGGCATGTAGTAGGGGCTTAATAAATGTTTGTTGACTTGCCTAACAATGGAGGGAACTACTCTTGTGTGTGTTGGCATGTATGGTTGTTGCTTGGGAGTTCTTCTGGTGCTGCCTCTCCTGCCTCCCATCCAAAGTCTTTGGAAAAGCAGTCGAAGTGCCCCCAGTGATAGAAATGGGACAGCTATTTTCCAAGAACAAACTAAAATGAAATCCACGTGCTTGCAGCTTCCCTCACCTGTTTGTAATCCAGCACCTTTGCTCTCTTGTGTCTACCATCAGCTGGAGTAGAGAGGATTTTGCCACTAGCCAGCAGCCTCTTTATAAATCCTCCATGCTCCCCTCTGCCTCCTCCGGCAGTTCTGCCTTGGCTGTGCTGCCAAAGCAATCTTCCTTCTGCAGAAGGGAGCAATCTGCTTAGATAACTTTACTGGCTCTCTGTTGCCCTGTTTTGAGTAGATGTGTCTGGCACATGAGTTTATTTTTCTCATCGCTCTCCCCTTCACACACTCCATACTGCAGTCAGAGCAGACCATTCTCTGACTTCTGAATATCCCCTTCTGTCCCTGTGCCTATACCAGATATGTGCTTCTCCTCCTTCTTTGCCCCTTACATTCCTACTTTTTCATTCATTTATTCAATCAGCGAGCATTTCTCTATTTCTATGTTCTGCTCTGCTAGGCACTGGAGATATAAAAGCAAAGATCCTAATCCCCTCCATCAGGGAGCTTATATTCCTATCCTTTAAAGTCCAGCTTGGCTGCCATCTTCTCTATCATGATCCCCTACTGATAAAGACTTTCATCCCCAGATCTCATCTTAGGGGCAGCTAGGTGGATAGCATGTTGGGTCTGGAGTCAGAAAGACCTGAGTTTAAATCCAGCCTCAGACATTTATTAGCTCTGTGACCTTGGGTAAGTCAGTCAACCTGTGTTTGCCTCAGTTTCCTCATCTGTACAATGAGGATAATAATAGCACCTACTTCCCAGGGTTGTCGTGAGTCTCAAATATGATAATATTTGTAAAGCATTTAGCACCTAGCCTGGTACACAGTAAGTGCTACATAAATGTTAGTTATTAGAATCCTCTAGGGCTTTCTATGGCACTTGCTGTCTATTACAGTTACTTGAGTTGGGGTCTGATCCCTGAACTGTAAGTACTGCATGAGGTTAGGGATGGAGTTTTAACTAAACTCTACATCTCCCCTGGAAACTGGCCCAGGAGACTGCATACAGTAGGGGCCTAATAAATGTCGGTGTTACTGCAGCCCATATTCTGGGCAGGTTTGTTATGGATAGAAGGATTGCAAATGGTAGAGAAAAATGATTCTCATCCAACAGACCATGGTAATTTGTCCAAGAGATTATTCATTATGACCAAGTTGGGTTTATACCAGGGATGTGAAGGTTGTTTAACAATGGGAAAACAGTCAACATAAATGAATACTATCAAGAACAGAAAGCACGGGATTATCTCCAGAGAGGAGCCTGGTCCCAGTCTGGTGCTTGGCAGGCATCTGGACTTTGGCTTCACTTGACGCACAGAGGGTGGAGACAGGAGATCCTGACTGGATCCCCACCCAATGTCTTGCACTTGCTTATTGTTCTTAGAGATTTTGAAAGGAGGGGAGAGACCAGGGCTAAGTCTCCACCCAAGGAGCCAGGACCTGGGTTTGCTAATAACAAGGAAGCTCTGGTTCCATCCCTGCCAGGCACCCTCCTGTCTTTAGAGCTGTATGACCTTGAGCAGGGCAGCGACCTCTCTGATCCTTGGTTTCCTCAGATATAAAAGGAGACAGGTGACTAGATGAGTTTTCAGGTACCCTCTAGCTGTAAATGGGGCACTTGTTGAGGTGGTGCCTGGAGTCAGGAAGACTCATCTTCCTGAGTTCTAATCTGGCCCTAGATACTTCCTATGTGCGTGACTCTGGGCAAGTCACTTCACCCTGTTTGCTTTAGTTTCCATGTCTGTAAAATGAACTGAAGAAGGAATGGCAAACCACTCCAGTATTTTTGCCAAGAAAACCCCAAAAGGGGTCACGACTGAGTAACAACTAGCTGTAAATCCTAGAACTCGTCGACTAGAGTCCATCTCCCTTTCTTCCTTGGGGAGGGGATTGGGAGGGAAGGAGCAGAAGGGCTTAGCATCACTGCTGTCTGTTTAAGTTCCAATGCTGTGGGGCAACCTTGGCCCAGCATGGCAGAGGATGGCTGTGGGTCCAGGTGCCAGGCTGAGCCTTGGACCCTAGCTCCTTGTCAGAGTGTTTGCTCTGAGCAGGACTTTCCCCAACCTGGATGAAAGTCTAACCTCAGGAGCATTGAAGAACAATGCTGTGCTTTCTGGTGTAGATCTACTTGGCTTTGATTCCCACCAGACTTCTGGGAAAAGGGAGACTAGGGTCACACGGGCTTAGAGGGAGACAGCAGCACGCTTCCATTGCTGGTCAGTTCTCAGAAGCGACCCGAGGGGTGATGCTAAGGTAGCAGGGCTGTCCGAAAGAAGAGCCGCGGTGGGGCGTGGGGGGTCTTCAGAAGGTAATTAGTATTTATAATCTGCAAACTCAGAAGACCGTAGGCCTAGACCCGGGAGGGACGTAGGATCGCAAATCTAGAACTACAAGGTCTCAAGAGGTTATGATTTTGCAGGAGAAGAAACTGAGGCAAAGAGGTTAAAACAATCTGCCTAGGGTCGTGTAGCTGATAAGTGTCTGTGGCTAGAGTTGAACTCAGGCTTTCTTGATTCGTGTTCTATATTCTATTCATTATACCATATATTTTTTTAAACTTAATTTTTCAATCAGCAAGCTTTTATTTTTTCTACCAGCTTCCCCATTCCTCCAAGGGAAAAAAAAAAAGAAAAACCAAACCCTTGTAACAAACATACACAGACAAGCAAAACAAATTGCTGCACCCATGTTCACAACCATACTCCTCTTTCTGCATCCCAAGCCCTTCCCTTCTCTATCTGGAGGTGGGTAGCAGGCTTCATTTTCAGTTTTTGGTCTAGCTAATTTTCTTCAGCTAGGTATAGCTCTCATGGCTCTGCCCTATCCAAAGGCCCCTGGGATTCTTTAATTCATGTAGACTGAAGTCTATTCATTGTTGGCTGGGATCTCGGTGGCCATCCATTTCAACCTGAACCTGCACAAGCAGCCCTCTGTGATTGTCCCTCCTTGAAGCCTTCCGCAGATGGAGACCTTGCCACCTCCCATGGCAGCTTATTCTAGTCTGAGGCAGCTCTCAGTGTTAGAAAGAATTTTCCGTATGTACAAAAATATTTATGTATAAAATATATATGTACACATACATATTTTATATATATCTATTTTTTCAAAGAATTGGAAATTGAGGGGATGCTCATCAGGTGGGGAAAGGCTGAACAAGTTGTGGCATATGAATGTGATAGAGTACTATTGTTCTGTAAGAAATGATGAGCAGGATAGTTGTAATGGCAAGCAGGGTGGGACTTTTTGTTGTTTTTTTTTCTTTTAGAGTGCTTCTCAGCAGTAAGACAGTCAAGTGCCTTTGATTGAGTCCTTTGTTTGAATCAAGAGTCTTTGATGACCTGCTTAAGTCATAAGAAAGCCTAAGTCACATGAGTTTGAGTCACATGGTTTTGACAACCTCTGACCTTGAAGAAGCGTATATACATTCTGAGATTAGCATTTTGCTTTGGGGCTCACTCACTGGAAGAGTGTTCATGTGATTTGGTCAGATGAGACTCTGGGTAGCCGTGAAGGAGCCCCCTGGCTTTGAAAACCCAGATATTGGTGCTTCTCTCTCCGGTAACTATGTATGTATGTAATGGTCAGACAGCTAGAAGCCCTGTCTATTGAATTGTGTTATTTTCCCTGCAATTCCTGCTTGTAATTTCTGTTTGTATTTGCTCTGAAGTTCAGGGTGCTGACTTTCCCCTTTGAACTAAGTGAATGGTATATGTATGTTGAATTAAAGTAAGATTGTTAACCCCTTTAAAGTTGCTTTCCTTTAGAAAAGCAGATCAAAGAACCTGTGCTAGCAGCCCTCCTGCATGCTGGTGTTGTTGGTCTTATACCTCCACAGCAGCTGCTAGCAACGTTGTTTTTTTATTTTTTGGAGGGGAAAAGGCAGGGCAGTTGGGGTTAAGTGACTTGTCCAAGGTCATACAGCTAGTAAGCGTGTCAAGTATCCGAGGCCAGATTTGAACTCAGGTCCTCCTGACTCTGGGGCCGGTGCTCTACTCACTGCTCCGAAATGTTGTTGTTACAATAGTTTCAGAAAAACCTGGAAAGACTTGTATGAACTGATGCAATGTGAAATGAGTAGAACCAGGAGATCACTGTACACAGTAACAGCGTCATTGTATGATAATCTGCTGTGAACAGCTTAGCTCTTCTCAGTGATACAGTGATCCAAGACAACTCTGAAGGACTTATAATGAAAAATAGCATGCATCCCCAGAGAAAGAACTGATGGAGTCTGAATACAGATTGAAGCATAGTTTTTTGCTTTCTTCATTTTTCTTGGGGCTTTTTTTTGGTCTGTATTTTCTTTTACAACATGACATATGGAAATATGTTTTGCATGACTACACATGTATAACCTATATCAAATTGCTTGCCATCTCGGGGCGGGGGGAGGGAGAGAATTAAGAACTCAAAATTTAAAAACATGTTAAAAGTTGTTTTTACATGTAATTGGGGGGAAGTAAAATATTAAATGAATAATTTTAAAAAGCAATTTTAAGAAAAAAAAAGATTTTTCTAGCTCTGAGTCTCACTCTGCCTCTGTGTGACATCCCTCCTTTGCTCCTGCTTCTGCCCCCTGGACCCCAGTTCTACATTTAGAGCCCCTGCTCTCATTTAGGCAGCCTGGTGACATGGTAAGTAGAGAACTAAGCTGGGACTCTGGGTGGACCAGAATTCAAAGCCTGCCTCACCTACTGGCTGTGTGACCTTAGACAAGTCACTTTCCTCTTCCCACATCAGCTTCCTCATCCATGAAATGGGGATAATAGCAACATCTACCCCACAAGCTTGTTGTGAACATCAAAGGAGATAATATATGTAAAGTACCATATAATGCCAGTTGTTTGGATTCCCCCACCCCCGCCCCGCCCCGTGTAAGGGAGGACATTCTGCTAATCGTTCTGTCAATTAACATTCATTAAGAAGCTCCAACAGAGAAGGGAGCCCTGGACTAACCATCGCCCCTGCCCCCACACCACCCCAGGATCCTAGGTCTGTTGAGAGGTGCAGCCAAGTGAAGAATCACGCCGGAAGCTCACTTTTCTGCAAGGGGGGATCAGCTTTCCAGATCAGCTTCCCCAGAGGGCGGAGGCTCGCGAATTTATTCTCCTTCCCTCTGCGTGAGCCGGTCGAGCAGAGAAGATTCGGAAGGCAGGAGGTCTCTGTCCCTTTCCCAGCAGGACTGGCAGCTCCCTAGGTGACCTTGAGAGATCTCTGCATCCCAGGGAAGCCCCAGCTGGCTTTCCCCATCTGGATGTCTGAGCCCCGCTGAGCTCCGTGATCTTCCTTGTCCTGGAAGGACGATTCTGGGCTGAGATCTAGACCCCTCGCTTGGAGCCCTGGCTTCCGCCACGCGTTTGGGTCAGGGCTCTGCTTCTTCATCGACCGCGAGAGGGCTGGACCAAATGGCCCTTAAAAGTGCCATCGGCTCCGTGAGGCCAATTCCTTGTCTTTTTGTGTATATTGAAATGTTTGGGCTCGTCGATGGCAGTCAAGTTTGCAATAAAAGAAGAACGCATCATTTTTTAAAAGAAGGATTCGCAGGCTTGCAGAGCCCAGCCCAGAACTGATACAGAATGTTCCGTAGGAAAGGGAAAGGCAGCGCCCGCAGTCCTCGGTGGCCAGGGAGTGGAGAGTCCTGACGGAGGCAGACAGCAAAGGCCACCCTACAATGGGGAAGTCCAACAGGGGACGAGGTCCTGAACTTGCGGGCCATGCCAGCAGCTGGATGGCGCCAAGGGTCTGAGCATCCCGCCTCCATACGGTTCACAGTTTGGGGAGGAGTGGCAGAAATGGTCCCGGGCTTGGAATCTGGAGGACTGAGTTAGAATGTCATTTCTCACCCACACTGACTTTATGACCTGGAACAAGTCACACTTACAGCAAGCCTCAGTTTCCTCATTCGTAAAATGAGGAAAATGACTCTTGCACCACCAGTCTCTGAGATAATTATGAAGTGATTTGCAAACCTTAAAGCGCTAAGAGTTGGCTATTATTATGCACTATTAAATGGCAGCTGTTACTGATGTGATTGCAGTAAGTAGAGGGCTGGCTGAACCCAGAGGTATCGCCAGGTCAGTAATGGAATCTCCAAAGAGTTAGGGAGGCTAATGGAGTGGGCGAAAGGACACAAAGAGGACAAGAAGAGATGGCTTGCCTCCCTAATCGATTCCCTCTCTCACTCCTCAGCTGCTATTCCAAGCCTCTTCTCTCCTCGAGGCTCCCCTGGGATCTCCCTCCCCCACCCTCTTAGCCAATGCCCTCTCCTCACTCATACTGCATAAAAAAATGGCAACCACCACCAAGATGTGACTGGTGCACATCAGTCAGATGTCTTCCCCACTATTTCCTCCTTCACTCCAGTCTCAGCTCTATCAGCTGGGCCACAAGACGTGCCTTAGCTAGGTGGTTTTTCTGATGACCCGCACTGGACATGACCCGTCAAGTCCATTCTTGACAGTGTTCTAGCTAGTAGGACTCTGATAGGATAGCCTCTGAGGACCCAGGTTCAACTCCAAGCTAGTATGCCACCTCAGCAGGTACTTTACTAGAGGATACGTATGCTTCAAAAATTATAAACATAATCATATTCTTCCACCCCATTTTTGGAAGAATACCCTAAGTAAATACAAGCTATCTGTTCAAAAGACATTTAGAGCAATGTTAGTTGTAATTTCAAAAAGTCTAGAAGTCACCCAGCTGGTTCTACTCCTACCCAGACATAATGGAATTCCATAGGTGATATAAAAAACAAGATCTCTTATAAAATCTGTTTTTAAAAGTCTACCAGGCAAATTCTTTGTAGTCCCTAAAACACTAAAAACACCAAAAACACCACCATCATCACCATCTTCATCATCAATATTAGCAATAATAATGTGGAAATAAAGGCAGTCAGAAGACCAGTAGATACAATGAGATGCAGTACAGATAGAGCGGGGAACGCATAGATACAGGCACCAATGGAAGGGGAGACATGGCCAAGGAGTAACGGATTGAAGGTCTTTTCTCTCTCCCTTTTTTTAATCTTTTTTTTTTCTCAATTACGTGGAAAAAGATTAGCATTCTTTTTTTCTGCTTTTTTTTTTAAAAAGAATGTTTTTATTTTATTTTTCTCAATTACATGTAAAACCAATTTTAAAAAAAATTTATTACTGAAACTTAAATACACAATAAGAAAAGAAAAAGAAATGTATTATAAACTTAAATGTTGAAACTTAGATACAGAAGAAGAAAAGAAAGCATGTCATGTGCACAGTAAAACCAATTTTTAACATTCCTTTTTTTAATTTTTGAGTTCCAAGTTTCCTCCTGCCAGCCCTCCCCTCCCCTCCCCCCCCATTGAGAAAGCAAACTATTTGATGTAGGTTACACATGCTCAGTCATGCAAGGCATGTTTACATATTAGTCATATTCTGAAAGAAAACACGGACACCAAAAAACCCCAAAAAAACAAGAAAAGTAAAGAAAGTAACAGTTTGCTTTAATGTTCATTCAGACTCCATCAATTCTTTCTCTGGAAGTGGATGGCATTTTTCATCATGAGTCCCTTGGAATTGTTTTGGGTCTCTGTATTGCTGAGACTGGCTAAATCAATCATAGCTGGTCATTGCACAGTGCTGCTGTGGCTGTGTACAATGTTGTCCTGGTTCTGCTCACTTCACTCGGCATCTGTCCACGTAAGCCTCCCCAGGGTTTTCTGAATCTATCGTGCGCTTCGTTTCTTTTTCTTTTTAATAAACCAATTTATTTATTTTTAGTTTTCAACATTCACTTGCATACATTTTAAATTTTCTCCCTGTCCCTTCCCTCTCTCTCCCCAAGATGGCATGCAATCTGATATAGGCTCAACAGGTACATTCCTATTAAACATATTTACACATTAGTCATGTTGTATAGAGGAATTAGAATCACTGGGAGTGACCATGAGAAAGAAAAACATAAAACAAAAAAAGAAAATAGTCTGTTTCTATTTGCATTCAGACTACACAGTTCTTTCTCTGGATGTGGATGGCATTTTCCATCATGAGTCATTTGGAAATGTTTTAGGTCTTTGCTTTGCTGAGAAGAGGTAAGTCTATTAAAGTCAGTCATGGCACACTGTGGCTGGTTCTGCTCCCCTCACTCGTCATCAATGCATATAAGTCTTTCCAGGTTTTTCTGAAGTCTGCCTGCTCATCATTTCTTATAGCACAATAGTATTCCATTACATTCATATACCACAACTTGTTCAGCCATTCTCCAATTGATGGGCATCTCCTCAATTTCCAATTCTTTGCCACCACAAAAAGAGCTGCTATAAATATTTTTGTACATGTGGGTCCTTTTCCCATTTTTATGATCTCTTTGGGATACAGCCCTAGAAGTGGTATTGCTGGGTCAAAGGGCTGCTCTTCATTCCTTAATATTCCATCGCAACAATATGCCACCATTTGTTCAGCCGTTCCCCAATTGATGGACATCCCCTCAATTTCCAATTATTTGCCACCACAAAAAGAGCCGCTATAAATAATTTTGTACAAATAGGTCCTTTTCTCTTTTCTTTAATATCTTTGGGATATAGCCCCAGAAGTGGTATTGCTGGGTCAAAGGACATACATAATTGTCCAAATTCCAATTGTTCTCCAGAATGGTTGGATCAGCTCACAACTCCACCAACATTGTATTAGTATCTCAATTTTTCATATCCCCTCAAACAACCATTTTTTCCTTTTTTCTGTCATATTAGTCAATCTGATAGGTGTGAGGTGGTTTGAAGATCTGTTCTCAAGATTACAAATGTAAATACAATTGGTTTTGTCATTGCTTATCAAATACACCAGGCCTTCATGATCTCCTGAATTCTCATGTCGTTCTTGAAACTGGTGCAGTAGAAAGGGCTCTGACCTTGGATCCATAGGCCCTGTGGCTGAATCCCAGCTCTACCACTTAATGCCTGTGAAACCTTGGGCATGTTGCTTCTATTTGGGCCTCAGTTTCCTCATCTGTAAAATGAGGGCCTCCGAGATGACCTCTGAACTCTCAGTTCTGAGTTTAGGATCCCATATGACTTTGGGTAAATTACTTAATGTCTCTGGAGTTCAAATGAGGGTGTTTGATGCAATGACCTCTAACTTTGTGATCCTGTGTATGTATATATATGTGTATACATCTCTCTCTCTCTCTCTCTCTCTCTCTCTCTCTCTCTCTCTCTCTCTGTCTCTATCTATATATGTATTTGTCTTGTGTTATCTTGTCCATACTTTGTATACTTAACTCGTGTTCTTGTTACTGAACATAAGCTTCTTGAGGGCAGGTGCTGTTTCCTAGTTTGGCCTCGTGTCTCAAGGGCCGAGCATAGCGCTTGGGACTTAATAGGTATTTCATATGTGTTTATTGAATTGAACTGAAGGTTTGTAATAACCTATAAAAATAAGAGGGGAGGGAGCCAAGATTGGAACAGTTGAAACCAGAATGACACTAATCCTTGGCCTTTCTGTAGACTCTTGATTTCGAAGACCATGTGTCTTAGGTGTCCATCACCAACATGCATGCATGTTATTTCCTCAGTTAGACGGTGGGCGCTTTGAAAGCAGGGACTGTCTTTTACCTTTGTATCCTTAGCACAGTGCCTGGTGCATAGTAGGTGCTTTAGTAAGTGTCTATTGATTAACTGATTGTCAAATAATGGCCCCTAAACCGAGTATTGTCATTCTCACTTGCTCATAAGCTTTGAGCTAGGTTGTGTGGTTTGTTCATTGTTCTCGAAGAAGACTGTGACATCAGGAAGATGATGCTATGACTTGCAAGTGAATTGGATTTAAGTGAGGCAGGGCTCACTTTCACCTCCAGAGCCATCTGGGTCCAGTGGCCAAATGCAGATCAGGACAACTGGAGATGGTCCAGCTCTGGGCCAGCCAAGGAGGCAACTGGACACAGGTATTGCGCCTGATACCTGGGCTCTGGGTCTCGATCCTCAAAACACGACAAGGATGGAGCCAAAGGCCCTGTGCCAACTTAAATCAAAGTCCTTTCAGGAACAGGAAGATACTTCCGAACATTGGATGAACCATCAAGGTGACAAAAGGTCAGGCTGGGCACAGAATCTCTGAGAGTGGAAAGGAAGACCTGCCCCCATGCCAGCCCCTGGCTGGTGGCACTCAGGCAGAATGTCTTCGTCTGACATCAGGACAATCAGCCACTGCTGCTGGAAGCTGGTGAACGCTCATCTCTGATGGCTAATTTCCCACAGAGCCATTAATGATGACAAATATGGAGGGAAGCTGCATGTGGAAATGGCCTTTGGATCTCTGGGCAAACACTGAGGATTGGAAAAGGGTCATTAACTTTCTCTTCCCTAACTTGGGGTCTTGCCAAGCAGATGCCCGTCTGAGTCTCCTCTTGGCTCCTGTTCCCTGCTGTGGGGGAGTGGGGGAACAGCCAATTCCTTTCTAGAGACCTCTTCTATTCTCTGTGATGCCGTAGGCAGGAATTCTTTGAAGAATTGAGTTTAAGCAAATATATTTTTCTTCATTTGGCTGATAATAAACATCTCTCCATCTCTGAATTCCTCTAAAGTCACCTCTAGTGAAGGCTTAGGTAGAGAAAGCTGGTTGGAGACGAGGAAATTGTAAATGGGGGGACAGAAAAGGAGAGGCCGTTTAGAGGGAGGAAAATGATGGAAAGGGGGTAGCCAGGGGACATTTGGGAATTTTTACAGCTGCCCTGACATTTCCTACTCCTTGTCTCTAGGAAACAGCCATCTGATTAAAAAGTAATTAACCTAGAATTGAATTACTCACATGTTGTTCATATAAAGATTTGAAGGTCACCCAAAGGTAAATGGAGGACATGAATAGGTGGTAATATATTACAAATTCAAGGAAAGTTAGGCAGCTGTGTGGTGAAATGGGTGAAAGCCCAGGGCCTGGAGTCAGGAAGACCTGAATTCAAGACCAGACTTAGACACTAGCTTTATGATGCCGGGAAAGTAACTTAAATGCTTTTTGCCTCAGCTTTCTTATCTCTACAATGGGGATAATAGCACCTCCCTCCCAGGATCAAATGAGAAAATAATTGTGAAGTGCTTAGCCCAGGGTCTGAAATGTTGTTGTGTCTTTAAATCCTTCCTCAGATACTAGCTGGATGAGCCTGGGTAAGTCATTTGACTTCTCTGAGGCTCAGTTTCCTCATATGTAAAATGAGGAGGTAGAAGTGTTGCCTCTAAGGTCCCTTCCAACTCTGTAGGTAGCTATAATCCTTTGAAGAGGTACAGAGAATTCCAACAGAGAAACTTATGACTGGACAAGATGGTGGACTGGTCATGTGGCAAGAGCAGATAATAACTGCTTATAATTAATAATAATAGTAACAGCCAGTGCTTTAAGATTCACAAGGTGATTTACATATGTTTTCTCATTTGATCCTCCCAACAATAATAGCAAATAGGTGCTATTATTATCCCCATTTTACAGAGGGGGAAACTGAGGCAAAAAGCAGTTAAGCGACTTGCCTAGGGTCACACAACTAGTGTCTGAAGGAAGGATCATGCACGGGCAGCCCATGCATTCTGTTGGTATCCGTGAGATGTCAGAGGACCTAGAGCAAGGGCCCCAGCTTCTTGGACAGATTCCCTGTGGATCATTCATGATAGCACAGGGGCAAGAGCTGCGTAAGGTGAGGGGGTATGGGTGCTTGTGATCTGCATTGAAGGGAACATTGACATCAATGAAGTTGGAGAGCTACTGAAGCCTCACAGCATCTTGTCCATATTAAAAATGCTAAATCCAAGGCTATACTTATTTTATTAATTTAAGGATTTTTATTTCATCAGAGTGGGCATTCCCTCTGCTAACCCAAATCCCATCCCCTCCATGTCTTAGTAAATGTTCTTTGGGAGTTGCTGTGGCCACAATAATTCCCCATCTTATGGCCAAATTTTGCTAATGAACCTCTCTGGATTTATCTAGGCTGGCTCTCAAATGGAAAGCAACCAAGTAATCATAATTATGTACATAATGGAAATTAAAATTTATTTATTTAGGAACACATGTGATTTTGTTGGAAGAAGAAATTCCAATGAGGAAACTCCCTCTGCCAGGCTGGATCAACACCTGCAACCTCTAGTCTTAAAGAATTACCCAGGGCACAGAGGGATTAAATGATTTGCCCAGGGTTGCACAGATTCTAAGTGACAGAGGCTGGATTTGCACCCAGACCTTTCTTCCTCTGAGGCCAGCTCTCTATCCATTATGCCACAAAATTTTTTTTGTCAATTAAAATTAATGAGTTAATACAATTGTAACCCAACATATTTAGGCTTGACATACTTGAAAATCATAGTAGCTAACACTGATGTAGCACTTTAAGGTTAACAAAGAGATTTTCATAGTTCTAAAACAACCATCGAGAGACCAGCAAGGATGACAGAGTAGAGGCCAGCTCTCTCCTATAAATACTCAAACAAAGATGGTGGAAGAGATGGGAAATTGGAGAAACTTCATTGGGGTCATTTTTCTAGCCTAGGTCAACATAGGGAGATAGGTAGAAGCCTGCATGCCTTGGGGAAGGGGGTGGGCCCAAGGAGGCCACCTCCATATAGAACTTTCCAACCCAGGATTGAGGAGGCAGGTTGTGGCTTTGATGCGGCTTAAGGTTCACAAAGGGCAGGGTATAGAAGCAAGTGAGCAGCTGGGTCTTTCTGACCCAGAGCTGGGCTTTTGATATCGAGGGGAATTGAAGGTGAGGTCTAGGGCTGTGTATACCAAGGTAAGGAGCAGAGCCATGATCCAGGAAGACAAAGGCCTAAGGTTGAGTCCTGGGCAAGAAGCAATGGACAGAAGGGAGCCTGCACCCTGTGTTGCTCCAAACTCAACATGTCCAAAAGTAAACTACCCTATCTTCCCTATTACTATAGAAAGCACACAGTCCCTCGGATTCCCAACCTAGGAGTCATTCTGGATTCCTCATTGTCTTTCCTGTTGATTTTACCTCTGCAGCATCTCTTGTCCGTTTCACATCTCTTGTCCATTTCACCTGTGCATCATCTCTCATCAGTTTCATTTCTGCAACCTCTTGTCCAGTTCATGTCTCCTGTCCATTTCACCTCTGCAGCAAGTCTCATTGATTTCAACCTCTGTAGTATCTCTTCAATATACCCAGCCACACTGCCCCCACTCTGGTGCAGATCCTCATCACCTCCTGTCTGGACTATTGCAAGCACTGCTGGGGCGATCTGCCTGCCTCGAGTCTCCCAACTCCAATCCATCCTCCACTCAGCTGCCACCCCCTACTCGATAAACCCTATTGGCTCCCTATTGCCTCCAGAATCAAATATAAAATCTTCTGTTCGGCTTTCAAGGCAGTTCATAATCTAGTACTCCCCCGCCTCTCTGCTCCTTATCCCCAGTCTTCTTATACCCTACCACATACTCTGCTGCAATCCAGTGACACCAGCCTCCTGGACATTTCTCAAACAACACATCTTACTTCTGAAGTCCAGGCATTTTCATTGGTTGTCCACCATGGTGTGAGTTCTCTCCCTCCTCATGTCTGTTTCCTGGCTTTCCTCACTTCCTTCAAGTCCTTGCTTATCTGCATGCCCTTCTAAAAATCCCTCTGCATTCTTCTGTATACTTTTACATGTTTCATTGGTGTTCTTTCCTTTTCTTTTTTTTTTAATTAGTCACCATTACTACCATCCCCTCTCTAAACCCATCCCCTGACCTACCTTGACCAAACTGCTCAGCTGTCCCCCAGCTCTACCTGGCCAGCACCAATGCCCCTAGACTCCAAAGCCAGGTGGGCCTGGCAGACCTATGCCATCTGATTCCTCTTCCCTGTGCCCTAGTTCTGGAGGCCTGGTCTCTGTGCCTGACTGGCTCAATCATTCATTTCACCATTGCTTCCTTCTGCCTGATCTAAACTCTGTGCAAGGAGTTCAGTCTCTACCTCACAACCCCTATGGCCTGTTGGGGCTGTATGGTATTCATATGCCATTGGTATTCTCCATAATTCCAAACATTGTACTCAGTGGTATGCTGGTAAATATTTAACAATCAGCTCTCCCGGGGGAAAACAAGTACACTTGACACACTTAAACTGCATTGTTAACATTTTCTCCATCACTTCCTTAAGTTTAAATCAACCAGCCTTGATTTGTAGCGTTTTCAGATGTCTGAGGCATAAATACAGTGAAAATTTAACAATCAGCTCTCACAAGGCCAGTTTGAGGTGGCTACAGCACACTCGTGACTGTGCTCCTTCTCAATCCAGAACCTGACCTCCTTGAAGCCTATTGGCCTACTCGGCCTATTCCTTCCTCCCTCACAGAAACATTGTAGCTGTTGTCCAGTCTTGCCCAGTTCTTCGTGATCCTGTTTGGCGTTTTCTTGGCACAGATACTGGAGCGCTTTGCCCTTTCCTTCTCTGGCTCATTTTACAAACGAGGAAACTGAGGCTAACAGGATTAAGTGACTTGCCCAGGGTCACTCAGCTAGTAAGTGTCCAAGGCCAGATTTTGAACTCAGGAAGATGAATCTGCGGGATTCCAAGACCAGGGTTCTCTATCCACTGCGCCACCTAGGGACAGCTATAGCACCTGCCTCAGTCCAAAGTCCATGAGTGACACATTTATATACATACACTATCCTGTAGTAATAATGAAGCTAGGGGTAGCTAGGTGGCGCAGTAAGTAGAGCTCCAACCCTGGAGTCAGGAGTACCTGAGTTCAAATACAGCCTCAGACACTTGACACATTCGCTAGCCGTGTGACCTTGGGCAAGTCACTTAACCCCAATTGCCCTACCTTCCTCCCTGCAAAAAAAAAAAAAGATATTAAAAAAAATAATGAAGCTAGTGTGTGGGCCTAGAGTCAGGAAGACCTGAGTTTGAATCCTGCCCTGCCTTAGATACCTACTACCTCCCATGGCTGTTGTGAAGCTCAAATAAGATAATATTTGTAAAACACTCAGTGTACTGTCTGGCCCATGGAAGGTACTTAATAAATGCTTGTTTCCTTCCTTCCTCAACTATAAAATGGGCGCAATCATAGCAGCTACCATAGCATTCCTACCTCCTGGAGCTGTTATGCAGATCAAATGAGACAATATTGGTAAAGTAAGTTACAGACCTTAAATCACTCTAGAAAAGCTAGCTGCGCAGCCAGGTGGCACAGTAGATAGAATGTCCGGCCTAGAGGCAGAAAGAGTCATTGTCCTGAGTTCAAATCTGGCCTCAGACACTCACTAGCTGTGTGACCCTGGGCAAGTCACTTACCTTGTTTGCCTCAGTTTCCTCATTTGTAAAATGAACTGGAGAAGGAAATGGCAAACTTCACAGCAACAATTACTGAATCGCTACCATTTTACATCGCGCTTTTAGGTTTGCAGAGCACTCTCCCTACATTATATTGCCCAGTCTTCACCATCCTGCAAGGTCGGTGCCAGCATTTTTACCCCCAGTTGTCAGTGATTACACAACAGCTCAGCATCGGAGGCAGGATTCAAAGCCAGTGCCCTTCTGATTCCACAGTCAAAGTTCCTTCTGTCCCATTCTCTCTAACTGCCCCCTTGGCATTATTCCACTGCCTTCACCCCAAGCTTGACACGGCCAGATTTATGGGATCCTAGGTCTGGAGCAGGAGGGACCTCACCGATCCTCTTGTCTCAACCCCTCATTTAACAGGGGAGGAAACCGAGGCACATAGAAGAGAAGAGACTGAGGATCACCGGTCTAGAGCCCGAAGGGACCTCACAGACCCTGTGGTCCCATCTCCTCATTTTTAAGACCAGTAAACCGAGGCCCATAGAGGGAAGGGATCTGAGGGCCTTAAACTTAGAATCCTTGGGGGCCTCAGAGCCCAAATTGGGTCCTGCTGAGGGAGCTCAGAGGCATCTAGACTCAGAGAAACCTGATGACTTCATTCCTCTCTCTGCCTAGCCCCCAGCGCACGCCAGCTCTCTGCCTGTCTGTCCGTGACGCCATCACTCCAGTTACTCATCCCTGAATCATCTCCCTCTTTTATCTCTTAGGTTCACATCCTGTCAGCGTCTCCTTCCATGATGCATTTTTGATCATTCTCGCCTCTCTTTTCACTGCCACCTGACACACAGCATCTCTCCCCAAATAGCAACCATCGATCACAATTGTCTGGTGCTTTAAGGTTGACATAGGGAGCATTATTATCCCCACTTTATAGAGGAGGTGACTGAGGCTCGGGGGACCCTGAGTGATTCCCCCATGACCACAGAGGGTGTCTGGATCACAGGGGTATGGGATTTGGGGATATTCATGGCCTAGCCAGCCTGGCCTTGGAGACAGGCTCTATATGTCAAATTTGGGTCTCCAAGGGCCTTTCTGTCCCCCTATGCCTCACTCACTAGTAACCTCAGCTCCATTTCCTTCTTTTCCTCCAGTTGTCCCCAACAGGTCCACCTCTGCTTCGGCCTTCCTGCTTTGGAACAAGTAGAGAGGAGGGATCCTCAGACTTTGCATCCAAGGCCTAGCTAAGAACCAGGACCGGTCCTTTCTGGGATCTCTGGGGTTACTTGGTCATCTTCAGAATCGCCACATTCTTCCCACACTCAGCAAATACCTTGCTTTTTAGTAAGTCCAGTCTCCTCCCCATCCCTCCTGCTCCTGGCAAAGGACTGGGACTGTTTACCCTATCCAAGAAAGGTCCCCTTATTCCTGCAGGTTCTGTGGTCTGGAACATAAAGAGGTGCCATGTATTTTGTCAAAAGCACTTTCTGCATCTATTGACACAATCACATTATTCTTCTTTGTAGTGAAGGTTGAGCTGACCGCTAAGAGCGAGAATGAGCCCAGAGATTCCCTGAAAACTTCTGTCGACTCCAGGGACGGCGTGGCCCAGCATTTGGATGCACTGGATATGAAGAACTCCCTGGCTGTTCCAACCATGTGGTGACCCAGCCAGGAAGGACTTGGCGTTTTGGTATGTGTGGTAAAAACCAAGCGATTCCTTGGGTCTCCCCTGGCCCATGACTTGGGTAGGGGATGGGGCACTGCATCAGTTAAAAGAAGAGACAGTTTCTAGCTTGATTTCTTTGCTTAGGATTGACCAAATGGCCAGGACCGTCTCTAGACTACCCATGATGGGGGCTCAGGGAAATGGACGGTTCAGGGAGCATGCGCTCAACTGGTCAAGTTTTCCCATGTACCCATTAGGTTGGCTTTTTAGATAAATGTTTCCTTTCCTCAACAGGTGACCAAGAGTCATCCACAAGGAGGATGTGTCCAGGCTTGGAGGTGACCTTGGGAGTTCTGGAGGGCCTGGCCCATTGACTGAAGCTGACTCAGCAAGAGGAGTTTCTTCATCGAAGAAAATGACCACAACAAAAAGACTGGTCTAAACTTGGCCCCTTTTACCAATACCTAGGTGTTTAGGTAGATGCAAGGCTAAGGTGAAATATGAAATGCCTACTCAGAAGTCCTGCAGATGGCTTTGTGTTCTAATGAGGTTTAAGTGTCAGCATCCCAGCAGATTGTTACAGTAGCAATTAGTTAATGGATCTTATTTTAACTTTGTTCTTGTCAAATGTGGGCTTGTGACTGCTCTGTGTTTATTTAGCATTCCTTCTGTGTGTAGGAAGTAAATAACTGTCCCATACCTGATTCATATTTGTAACTCTCCCCTTTTGAAGAAACCCTAGACACGAAACTAAGCTTTAAATGATATATCCCTTGGGATCCTAGGGTAGGGGTATTAACTAGACAAGAAGGATGAGAAATGGGAAGTCAGGCTCCCCCAGGCCTGAGCTCAGGTCAAATCTTATGTCAGTTTTCAGAATAAAGGGGCCTCTTACTGGAAAAAGAAGAGCTAAAGTACCCCCAAACCCTGTGGGCCCATCAGGGGTTCCTGAATGTTAGGTGTTGTTTTTGTAATTAATATGTGTATAATTTTCCTGATATTGAACCAACCATTCATTCCTGGTATAAGTCCAACCTGGTCATAGTTTATAATCTTTTTAATCTGTTACTATAGATTGTGCTAATATTTTATGCTATATTATTTTTGAGTAGATATTCATTAGAAATATTGATCTATGGTTTTATTTCTCTGACATCACTTTCTGTTTGAGGTATCAGAATTATCTCTTAGAAGGGAATTTGGTAAGGTGCCATCTTTCCCTAATTTTTTTCTCAAATATTTTATTATTTTCCAATTACATGTCAAACTAAGACCTGTTAAAGACTTTAGCTTGAAAAGTCCAAGGTCCTCCACTACATCCTAGGCCATCTCCAGTTGTCCTGATCTATATCTGGCTACTGGACCCAGGTGGCTGTGGAGGAGAAAGTGAGGCTGGAGACTTTGCACAGCCCTGCCTCACTTAAATCCAAAGACTTGCATGTCATGTCATCACCTCCCTAATATCATGATCTTCTTCAAGAACAAAGGACAGATGGCAGCAAGCAAACAACATGTAAAAAGTTTTTAACATTTGCTTTTTAAAGTTTTGAGTTCTAAATTCTCCCTCACCCCCTTTTTGCAAACAATTTGTGCAAAATTTGAGCTAATTTTTATTTGAATATTTGATATAATTTACTTCTAAATCCATCTGGCCCTATTTTTTTTCTTTGGGAGCTGATTTATAGCTTACTCAATTTCTCTTTTCTGAGATTGGTTTGTTTAATCTCTGCTTCTTGTTCTGATCAGCTGAGTATTTTACATTTTTGTAAATATTCCTCATTTAGTTTTTAATATTTTTCCTGGCCTATAATTCAGGAAAATAGTTTCTAATAATTTTCTTTATCTCCTCTTCATTTGTTGTGAGTTCTTCTTTTCTATCTTAGAGACTGGTGATTTGACTTCTCTCTCTGTGTGCCTCTTTCATCATATTAACTAATGGTTTGTCTATTTTATTAATTTTTACCCCCCAAGCCATATAGTTTTATTTTATCATTCAGTAGTTTTTTTGTGCCTGTGTTCAATTTTATCTCTTCTTTGATTTTAAGTATTTCTATTTTTGTATTTAGTTGGGATATTGCAATTTGTTGCTTTTCTAGTTTATTTAGTTGCATGCATAATTCATTGATCTGATCTTTATCTCTTTTGTTAATGAAAGCATTTAGTAATATAAATTTTCCCTTAAGGACTGCTTTGGCTGTGTCCCAGAAGTCTTAGTATGATGTCTCTTTGTTATGCTTGTATTTAATGAAATTAATCTATTGTTTCTATGTTTTATTAGTTGACCTACCAATTCTTTAAGACTAAATAATTTACCTTCCATTTTCAGTTTTAGTAGTTTCTTTAGAGGCCCTTTATTGATTATAATTTTTAGTATATTGTTGTCAATAAAGGATGTGTTTACTATTTTGGCTTTTCCGGTTTTGTTTATTTGTTTTTTATGTCCTTATTAGCCATATGGTTATTTTTTCCCCAGGGGAACAATATTAATATTGTTATTGTTACACAGCTTCGTGTTGTTTAATAGTAGTGTGCTTTATTGTGTAGAGGAGCACCTTTTTGATTTACTAGATGTTAACAAAAGTCCAAATCCAAGGTTTCTTGCAAAACCTTGCAAGCATTTCCCAACAATCATTCATGGCTTACCTTAAAACAGTCCCCTTTTACTTCTGAAGGAATGTAGCTAAAGACAATGCCAAATACTGACAAGCAACCATATGATTAATTTTGAAAAGGTTCCATACAAAGCTGAGATATGTATATTCCTTTATATTCCCATCTAGGAATCACCAAAGATTTATCAAATCTAACTTTTCTGAAAATTCTATTCAGACAATTAACTCTTTCTTATTTTTTTTCATTAGAGTTGTCTAGGTCTAAAAGGAGAACTTTGAGGCCTCCAACCATTAGAGTCTTTCTGTTTATTTCTTTCTGTAATTTAATCCTAAAACAGGGCACCCAAAACAGAACACATTACTCTAACTAGGTGAGAGTACAGTGTGATTATCACCTCCCAATTCCTGTGCCTCTCAATGTAGCCTAGAATCATGTCAACTTTTTTGCCATCATATGAATGAGTAAAAGAATGAAAAGCAGTTATTAAGCCCTTACCATGTGCCAAATGCATCTAGGTGGCTCAGTGGATAGAGCACCAGGCCTGGAGTCAGCAAGACCTGAGTTCGAATCTAGCTTCAGACTCTTATTAGCTGTGTGACCCTGAGCAAGTCATTTAACCCTGTTTGCCTCAGTTTCCTCATCTGTAAAATTAACTAGAGAAGGAAATAGCAAACCACCCCAGTACCTTAGCCAAGAAAACCCCAAATGGGGTCATGGAGAGTTGGACATGACTGAAAATAATTGAACGATAGCAACAAATCTGCCAAACGCTATGCTAAACTCTGAGAATTCAAAAGCAACACAACCCCTACCCTAGAGGAGTTCGTGTTGTAGGGAGAAGGAAGGAAGGAAGGAAGGAAGGAAGGAAGGAAGGAAGGAAGGAAGGAAGGAAGGAAGGAAGGAAGGAAGGAAGGAAGGAAGGGAGAGAGGGGGAGGGAGAAGTTGGGAAGGAAGAAGGAGAGAGTGAGGAAGGAAGGGAGGAAAAGCGAGGGGGGAAGGAAGGAAGGACATGAGAAAACATATTCTTATTAAGTTCCTACCATGTGCCAGACACTGTATTAAGTGCTTTACAAATCCTGTCATTTGATCCTCATCGCAACCCTGTGAGGTAGATGCTATTATCCTCATTTTACAGTTGAGGAAAATGAGGTTGAGAGAAGCTAAGTGACTTGCTCAGAGTCACACAGCTCATAAACGTCTGAAGCCAGATTTGAACTCAGGTCTTCCTGAGTACAGCGCAGGCTCTGAGCCACCTAACTAAGGAGTAGTGGCCAGGGAAGGGTGCTTTGGTTTGGTAAGTCATGGGGGTGGTGAGTGGAACCCTGGGAGAGACAAGTGACATATGTTTTCCAGAAGCAACGATAGTGTTGAATTGATTACTAGGTGTGTTGGGGAAGAATTGAATTATATTGCGCTTGTGGTCCCTCATACCCCCAAGATCTTTTTCAGATGAACTGTTATATAACCACATCTCCCCTATCCTTCTTTGTGAAAGTGAGTTTTTGAGCCCAAGGGTCAGTCTTTAAATTTCACCCTATTAGATTTGACCCATTCCTCTACCTTGCCATCCCTCCTACCTTGGTTTCACTTGTACATTTGAGAAGCAGGCTTTCGGTGCCTTTATTCAAACCCTGGCAATGTTAAACAGCACAAACCCAAGCACTTTACTAGAAATCTCTTTCTCAGTAGACGTGGAACCGTCTACTCTGTGACTCTGATCCGAGGCCGCATTCGAACCCAGGTCTCCCTGACTCCAAGTCTGGCGCTCTCTCCCCAATAGACTATAAGTTTCTTGAGGGCAGGGACAAAGACACTTTTGCTTTCGTATTCCCAGGTCCTAGTTTAGGGTCTGGCACGCAGTAGGTGCTTAAGAAAGGGTCTGGCACACAGTAGGTGCTTAAGAAATGGTTACAGAACGGGACAGCATTTTGTGACGGAGGCAGACTGGTGACAAGTCCTGGGAGTTAAAGCAATTAAGGAGCCGGGAGCGGGCCGGGAGCGGAGAAGAACGGGAGCAGGCGCTGAAAGAATCGGGAGGGGAAAGCATATGGTGATCTATAGACGGTAACAATGAGGGCGGACACAACAGAGAAAACATTAATGGAGGAGAGTGGGCTGCTGGCTGATGCTGGCAGAGAAAGGGTGAGACCTCAGGCATTTTGAAGCAAGGAGTTCCTGGCCATCTGGGAAAGGATATGAGAGAAGGAGCAGGCGGCCTTGGAGAGAATATTGAGCGATACTGATGTCAAAGAGCTTATGTTCTATTGGGGGAAGCCATATGGACGCATATAAATTAATACAACATACCATATTTCCCCATGTATTAGATGCACCTTAATTTGGGGGCCTGAAATTTGAAAAAAAATGTATTACATAAAGTTATTGAACTCAAGTTTTATTCATCTGCTCATAGCTTTCACGCATCTTTTGGGCAAGTCTGGTGTGTGTACACATGCTTAGTCCACTCCATTTCATGAACCTGAAGCACCAATTGTGTCC
>CM053622.1:8499317-8538058 GCA_028646595.1 Phalanger gymnotis
AGGGTTTTTTCTTCTCATAGCCAGTCTCAGATTGTTTTCTCAGTTGGAGAAGGACCAAACTTACGTTCAGCAGCACGATTTCCATTCACTTTTGCAAACCGGATCACTTTTAACTTGAATTCGGCACTGTGCGAAAATCTTTTCTGAGCCATTTCTGGGCAGAACGTGGCAAAATGTAACCTAATATACCGGTAACAAATGCGAAATAATGAGCGCAAGCATGAAAAAGCGGGAAATGAAAGTAAAAAAAAAGTCTACAACCACTGTATAAGACACACCCAGTTTTTAGACCCCAAATTTTTCAAAAAACAGTGCATCTTATACATGGAGAAATACGGTACATACAGAGTAGTTAGGAGATAATTTTAGATGGTTGTTGTGGTTCAGTCATTTCCATCATGTCTGACTCTCTGTGACTCCATTTGGGGTTTTCTTGGCAAAGGTACTGGATGGGTTTGCCATTTCCTTCTCCAACTCATTTGACAGATGAAGAAACTGAGGCAAACAGGATGAAGTGACTTGCCCAGGGTCACATAGCTAGGAAGTGTCTGAGGCTAGATCTGAACTCAGGAAGATGAATCTTCCTGATTCCAGGCCCGGAGCTCTATCCACTGAGCCACCTAGCTGCCCAAATTTTGAGTGGAGGGAGGTACTAATAGCTGGGACAGGGAGGGGTGTAATGGTTAATAAAGGCTTCGTGTAGGAAGTGGCCCATGAACTCAGCTTTGAGGGAGGCTAGAAATTCTAAGAGTTGGAGGTGAGGAGAGAGGTCATTCCAGGCATGGGGGCAGGCTGTTCAAAGACCCAGAGAGAGGAAGCGGGATGTGTGTGAGGGACAGCGGCTAGCTGGACTGAGAAGTGGAGGGGAGCAATGCGTAACAGCTCTGGAAAAGAGCCAGAACCTGAGAGGCACTTAACGCCAAAGAGCAGAGTTTGCACTTGACCCTGGAGGAAATAAGGAATCACTGGGGCTTTTTGTTCCTGGATTTTCTCACGAGTATAACCTATTGATGCGATGCCGGCTTGGGGAAAGCTGCGGGTGTTTTCTTTTCTGTGTTTGTTGGGTGCCCGCTGGAAGGACTTGGCTAAGGTAAAGGACCTGGTCAGAGAGTCAAGGTGAGCTGACATGCTCCAGTGGACATTTTAAAAAGGGATGAGACCTGGTGCTTTGTGTCTTTCTCTCTTGGTTGTTCTTAGGTTTCTGCAGACAGTGTGAGACCTACCACGAAGCCGTGGCCAATGAGATGTGGAAAAACCCAAGAAAAAGCACAACTTGGGCAATGAGATTGCACCAGGAGTTTATGGGTATTGTAGGCTGGGGTGGGGGCAGCACAGAGGGATGGTGGAGACACCAGAGAGAGGCCCTGATGATTGGGTTTTTCCTGATGATTGACCAGGAAAAGATGGCTGTCTCTAGAAGGGTCTGGATGGAATAAACCAATGAGACAGTTCCTTTTCTCCTTTTAGTGATATCCATCCTCTGCAGACAGCCTTGGTAGACGTAAAACTGAGAGCAAAGATCTTAACGAGAGTGCTTAGGACAGCTGGAGAGACCTGACTACAGAAATGGTGGGTTGTCAGCCCCTCAGAGCCTCAGTGAACATGCTCTGTAATGCGAATGTGAATTGGAGTCTTTTGGGTCACACAAAGTTGGGCACGAGATAAGAATCTTCATATGATGGGGGCTGAGCCATTATGATAAACGTGTAGTGTTTTTGATAAGTTTCAAACTTTCTGCCCTGGATTAAATGAGAGAAGATTGAAATTGGGCTGATTTTTTAAAAGCATTGTGTAGAAGGCCAGACAGGCAGTCCACATCTGCACATGTGCCAGAGGAATGGGATGTCACAGGGGAGCTTAAGCTCAGAACTCAGCTCCTTGGTGGCTTATGTAGAGATGGTACCCTGAGTAGCTCTAGCTACCCGCCCACCTGCCTTCCCCTTTTCAGTGCTGTGGGGCTGCCTTGAGAGGGAAGAGAACTGAATCCACCTTTGATTATTGTTATAATCCTTGGTGGGATGAATGATAATAGAAATAATAAGCAAGTCCGTAGAAGATGAGCTTATCTGCCAACATTCTTATTCAATTACAAAAAGCAATCATTTTACCCATTCGCTCAAGAGCCCAAAGAACATTTACTCTAAGAAAGTAATAGAAGACTAATGTCTTTCCCCAGGACATTTTGATAGAAACTTCATCAGGGCAGCTAGGTGGTGCAGTGAGTAGACCACTGGCCCTGGAGTCAGGAGGATCTGAGTTCAAAAAATCCAGCCTCAGACCCTTGACACACTTACTAGCTGTGTGACCTTGGGCAAGCAACTTAACCCCAATTGCCCTGCCTTTCCCCCTCCAAAAAAAAAAAAAAGAAACTTCACCAAAAAAAAAATGATAGGCAGCTAGCTGGCGCAGTGCATAAAGCCCCAGGCCTGGAGTCAGGGAGACTCATTTCAAATGTAGCCTAAGACACTTACTAGCTGTGCAACCCTGGGCAAGTCACTTAACCCTTTTGGCCTCAGTTTCCTCATCTGTAAAATGATCCGGAGAAGGAAACGGCAAACTCTTCCAGTATCTTTGCCAAGAAAACCCCAAATAGGGTCAAGAAGAGTGGGTCATGATTGAAAGACTGAATGACAACAAATGTACTAAGCACTGTGCTAAGTGCTGGGGATACAAAAAGAGGCCAAAGTTTGCTCTACTTACCATCCCTGGATCTACCCTTGGCTGCCACCTCCCTTTATAATTTAAGTTCCTGGAGGATGGTTTCGTTTTCGCATTTGTAACTCCAAGACTTATTGCTGTGCCTAGTACTTAAGAGGTGCTTAATAAATAGTTTTTCTTCTTTCTTTTTTTTTGAGGGGGGAAGGCAGGGCAATTCACCAGACATGATGATGTCTGAGGGCATCCAGGACACAAAAACAGGGAATAACCTCTGTCCTAAGCCGAAGCCTGCATGAGTGTGAACCTGAAAAGTTCATACTGTGCACATAGCCTTTGTTTCAGAGTCACGCTCCCGTCAGCAAGTACCCAGGGTTGCTCTGGGAACTTTTCTTTTTCTTACTTTTTTAAAATATTTATTTAGTTATAATATTCACTCTTAAAAAATTTTGATCCACCCATTGAGAAGGCAAGTGATATTACACCCATCATACATGTGAAGTCATGCAAGACATATTTCTACATTAGCTGTGTTGAAAAAAAAGGCAAGAAAAATAAAGTGAAAGAAAATATGCTTCATTCTGTACCCAGAGTTCATCAGTTCTCTCTCTGAATGTGAACAGCATTTTTCATCATGGGTCCTTTTTTCGTCTTGGATCATTGATTGTATTGATCAGAATGGCTAAGTCTTTCACAGTTGATCATCATTACAATATTCCTGTTAGTGTATACAATGGTCTTCTGGTTCTGCTTGCTTCATTCTGCATCAGTTTATGTGAGTCTTCCAGGTTTTTCTGAAATCCTCTTGCTCATCGTTTCTTACAGCACAACAGCGTTCCATCACAATCATATACCACAGCTTGTTCAGCCATTCCCCAGTCGAAGGTCATCCCCTGAATTCCCAATTCTTTGACACCACAAAAAGAGCTGCTATAAATATTTTTGTACACATAGGTCCTTTTTTCCTTTGATCTCTTTGAGATACAGACCTAGTAGTGGTATTGCTGGGTCAAAGGGTATGCGCATTTTGATTGACCTTTGGGCATAGTTCCAAATTTATCTCCAGAATGGTTGGATCGATTTACAACTCCACCAACAATGCATTCCTGTCCTTATTTTTCTGCGTCTTCTCTGCCATTAATCATTTTCATTCTCTTACATGTTAGCCAATATGATAGGTGTGAGGTGGTTGCTCTGGGGACCTTTAAATGACTGGCTCATTTGTTTCCACCTAAGTGAAACTTGAGAATGGAACTTCTTAATCATGGCTCCCCTTCTAACTTGCCTCCTGTCTCCCAGTTAGTAAGTGGTTGAGTCAGGTCTTCCTGACTCCAGGCCCAGAGCTCTATTCACTGTGCCACCTAGGCGCCTGATCTAGAATGTTTTATAGGAATGGCTCATGAACACACAGAGCCAGGCTGCCTTCATCCAGGATAAATCATGCTCAGTTGATTTCATTTTCTTTTCTGACAAAGTTATTGGATCTGTAGAACAGGGGGTTCTGTGGACATCATTGTAGCACAGTCTTTCAAAGAGTCTCTCATTCAATTTTGTGGAAAAGAGAGGTGGGGGAGCTAGGCAGGGGCATGGTTAAGTGGGCTGAGAACTGGTTGAGCGGCCAAACCCAGAGTTGTTGATGATGGTCAACGTGGCAGGAGATGTCCAGTGGAGTGCCACAGGGATCTGTCTGCTTACCATTACATCAGGAACTTGAATAAAGGCATACACGGCAAGCTTCGCACACATGGCAAGCTTCCCGTGCCCGCCAGGGATACAAAGCAGGGGAGTTTATCAAACCCACCAGATGACAGTCAGGATCCAAAAAGATTTTGACAGGTCAGACCCTTGGTTGTTGTGATCCAGTCATTTCAGTCATGTCTGACCCTCTGCAACCCCATCTGGGGTTTTCTTGGCAAAGATACTGGAGTGGTTTGCCATTTCCTTCTCAAGCTCATTTTACAGATGAGGAAACTGAGGCCAACAGGGTGAAGTGACTTGCCCAGGGTCACACAGTTGAGAAGTGTCTGAGGATGGATTTGAACTCGGGAAGATGAGTCTTTCTAACTCTAGGCCTGGTACTCTGTGCACTAATACACTATTGTAGTAGGAAGGCCAAATTTATAATCTCAAATATAATCATATATATATTTGAATGGTTCGAAACAGCAAGGTATGAGAGATTCTCTAAGTAGAAAGCAACAAAACATTTATTTAGGCCCCACAGCAACAGATTCACGAACCAGCCTCCCCATTCCAACATCTTGACCAAAAGACTCCAGGCCCAGTAGGCCCGCCTCATAAGAGTAACCAGGAGGCCATGTAAAAACAAGATAGTATTTAACCAAATCATATTTACTGGCCTCAAGTCCTTGCTCGCACTCCTGGGTCTACACACAGGTCGGCTCTGCTTCTGCAGCTCCTGCTTCGGCTTCAGCTTTTTTCAGCTTCAGCCTCTGGCATTCTCAAGCCCCGCCTCAGTGACCAGAGAACATTCCTTCTGAGTTGGCCCCTCTCAAGTCATTAATCTACACCCACACAGGTTTCACACTTGATAGGGCTTTGGGCCTGGGGCTTAGCACTTAACAGCTGAAAGTACTTTCACTCAAAGTAAACAAAAGCCAAACTCCTCAAGTGCTAAGGAGCCCATTTTGCCTTAGTGACACAACTATGGAGTGTTCTCTCTCTCTCTCTTGCTCTTTCTCTTTGTGTGTATGTGTGTGTATGTGTGTGTGTGTGTGTATGTTTGTATATTAGAGTTTGAATGAGACAAATTGAATAGGAATAATGTAAAGTCTAAAAGCAACAATGCCCCAGCACAAGCTGGGCAGGTGTGGCTACACAGCAGGTCTTCTGCAAATTCAAGAGAAGTCAACCAGGTGCTGCAGCAACCAGAAAGCCAATGGGGGCTGGAGGGCATCAAGAGAGGCCCAATGTCATGTCCTAGAGAAGGGGGTGGCTGTCCCCTCGTATCCTACCCTTGGGCATCAGCCTGTCCAGCTTCCAGCTGAAACAGGACATTCGTTTCAAGGTCCACGTGTGAGGAAGGTCATTGAGAAGCTAGAAGGTCCTCACAATCGTGACTAGAAGGACTGGATGACAGAACCAGGGGCGTTAGGCCTGGAGGCACGGGAGAGCTGGCTTGAAGTACTTGAAGGTTGTCACCTGCTCCTCCTGCTTGGCCTGGAGGGCAAAACCCAGGGCAAGATGGGGGTGAGGAGGGGGGTAGATACCCTTGTGACCTTAGACTCATTGTTAGTGGGGCAAAGGGAGTTTATGGCCTATTTTAATGAAAATCACGTGACCATGGGCTGAAGATTTCCTATTCCTTTAATCCAAGGCATAATGTTACCTTGGTTATAAAGAAAAGATCATAGACCATAGAGATGACTAAGCAGAAAAAAATGTCCTTCCAGCCTCTTAGCCACTTCCAAGAAAGCCTGATCCTGGTGAGACTAACAGCCTCTAACTTGGTTTTGCAGTAGATTTCCAAGCAGAGCTGGAGATTGGTGGGGGCTAACGGATTCTGGTAGGGGGTGGGTAGATTGGGTAGATGATAATAATCTCTTTCATTTGTCGAGCATCTCCCCAAAGCAGTTTCCCATCTAAGGACTAGGCACAATGGATAATGTTCCTGGAGTCAGGAAGATTTGAGTTAAAATCCAGCCTTAGACACTTACTAGCTGGGTAACCTTGAACAAGTCACTGAACCCTGTTGGTCTCAGTTTCCTCATCTGTAAAATGAACTGGAAAAGGAAATGGCAAACCACTACAAGTCACAAAGACTGGACATGACTGAAATGACTAATCGATAACACCCAAGGGCTTCATTGGTGATAAGGGGAGGATGGAGTCTCAGAGCTTGAGAGGACTTGACAAGCAGCATATCCCTTAAGATGCTTAAGTAAAAATGCTCGCTGGCCAAACATGGGGCCAGAAAGGAATCTGAAGAGTCAAGTTGTTGGCACATAAAAAGACCAAGGACCATGTCCCATTTATGTGGGGCATCTCCCCCAGGGCAGATTGTATCTGGAAGACACTTAATGAGTGAGTGCTAAATGAAGACAATATAATCCAATAAACATTTGTTAAATGCCTGTAATGTTCCAGGCACTGTGTTGGGGATACATTTAATAAAGATAAAAATAGTGCCTGCCCTCAATGAACTTCCAATCTAAAGACTGTAATCTTTACAATGAATGAATGAATGATTAGAAGCAACATTATCACTGGGAAAAAAAATCCCAGAGTCCTAGAGCTGGGCCCTAAGCCATGTGATCCTCACAGTCCTGAACAAGAATCCCTTCTGAAAGCATCCCTCTTAATTCTTCCACTCACACCCTTGTCAGTCACTTTGGTTATGGCAATTCAGGCCTCGTGGCATCAAGAGAACCAAGAGGAAGCGGCCAGTTCAGCCCAGATTCATCCCCTCTGCTGGGGAAAAAAAAATGCAAACCAACCAATCAACCTAGCTCTGGCAGGACAACTTTCTGACCAGGTGAGAAGATTTATTAATAAGAGGTAGCATTTGTAAAGGGCTTTGAGTTTTGCAAAGCACTTTGCATAAGTGGGAGGTACTTACGTCAGACATTTTACAGATGCAGAAACTGACCCTCAGAGAGGTTAAATGATTTATTTGTCCATGGCTGCATCACTGAGAAGTATCAGAGGGAGGATTTCACTCTATCCACTCAGCAGACACACAGTCAGTCAACAAGTAACTTCATCTTTTATGTGCCAGGCCTGTGCTAAGCTCTGGGGATACAAAGATGGGCAGCAAATGGTCCCTGGTCCCTGGCACTCCCAAGGAGCTCCCAGTCTGATGGGGGAGACAACATTCCAACAACCCCATACAGACAAGATAAAGACTCCCTCTCATTCCTGACTGCACAGAGATCTGCTAAAAAGCCTTCGGTCACTCCCCACTGCTGACAAGAATGAAAATGATTTTTTAGCCTGGCATTCCAAGCCTTCCACAAGTTGGCTTTAATTTACCTTTTCGACTTTCTCTCTCACTCCTCCCTTCCCGGCATTCTATGATCCTGCCATACTAAATTGCTTGCAATTATCCAAACTGGCCCCCTGTTTGTGTTAGAGAGGAAGGGGGGAGTGAGCTGGAAGTCAATCCCCATCCTCACCTGGTGAAATCCTGCCCTGACTCCCAGGCCAGGCCAGGAGCTCCCTCCCACGGAAAGCCTTCTCTGGTCCTCCCGCAACCCAGCTTCCAACCAGGGCATTTGGCATGCTGTGAACGCACCTCCTGATTGGTGGAAGGGATGCACACATTGCTGTGGGTCCCTGTATAAGGGATGGACTGAGGTGGTAACAGAGCTCCTTTGGAAAGATTGGTGTACAGAGGCCCCTCCAGGGAGGTGAACAAGAAAGACTTGGAAACAGCAGCCATTCGTGCCTCCGCATGTCTCCACACTCCCCCAACATCTTAGAGCAGGGGTTCTTAACCTGAGGTCCACAGGTGCCTCCCCTCCTCCCAAGAGCTCCACAGAGAGATTTCAGGAGGTCCACGAATTTGGATGGGAAAAAAATGACATTTTTGTTTTCATGAAGCTTTGATTTCCTTTGTGTTGTGTTTTATTTTGTTCATTGATTCTGAGAAGGGGTCCATAGGCTGCCTCAGGCTGCCACCGGGGTCCAGAACACAACCTTCACAAAGGTGTCGAAGCCGGGAAGGCTTCTGGAACCCCCCTCCCCTGGTGAGAGTGCTTGTTTTCTCCCGGTTTCCCTCCCAGCGAAAGAGCTCCATCGATACTCTTGTGGTTTGGTGGGAAGAATCTAAGTTTATGAGTGTAAGCTGTGGGCTCCTCCACCCTTCTGAAGAGCAGCCAGGGAAGCTGCTTCGCTTTCCCATTGAGTTTGTACCCTAGTCCACAGATATGGGAGGGGCCAGCCCGGAACTGCTGAGGAGACTGAAGACTTGGCACCTCGGGGTCCCATTGTCCCACCTCTACCCCAAGCCGCCAGCTAATGCGCCAATGGTACAAGTCACTGGCCTTTTGCCTCTGCAGAGAGAGGCAAGTGAGATCTCAGATCATATCTGTCTACGTCATCCTCAAGCTGTGCTTATACATTTAGAGACCCAGGTGACCACAAAATCTGACATGCGGGTGCACATACCCGACACTCCCAACTGGAGGCTCAGAGGAATCTGATTCCAGTCTTATCTCCCCTTCTCACGAATAAGCTGCTTGAGGGCAGAGCGATAATAGGACTTTTGTATTGCATATTTGTTCTTCGTAACCTTGGCACCTTACCCAAAAGGATGCTGGGTTGTGTTGGGGATGGAATGCTGCACCTGGAATCAGGAAGACCCGAGTTGGAATCCTTTCTCTGTATGACCCTGGGCAGGTCCTCTGATCTCTTATCTAAGCTCAGTTTCTTCATCTGTAAAATAGGAATAACTCCCAGGGTGGTCGTGAGGTTCAAAATGAGATCATATTTATAAAGTGTTTTGCAAACCTTAAAATACTATAGAAGTGTGACTATCATTAGCCCAGTGTCTGGGACATAGCAGACGATTGAAAAATTTTCACCGCTGCCGAATCAGGGCTTAGCAGGAGCATCTGGTCAGGCCACACCATGGCCATAGGCACTAGCACTGGATTTGGGGGTGTGAGGGCAGAAAGTGACGTTGAAAGTCAAAATTGTATGTTCTCCTTTCTCAATCTCCGAGGGCAGAAAGAGGTTCCCATGACCCATACAGCAGAGGCAGTAGGTTCTGGTTGATAGAGGGTGAGCTGGCCTCAGAATAAGGAATACCTGGGTTCAAGTCAAGACACATCCAGGCTGTGTCACCCTGGTGAAGTCAACCCCACTAGGCAAATCTCTAAATTAAAGAGAAGGTGCTGATCTGCATTGATAGTGGGAGTTCCTCACCTGGGAGTTTACTATGCTGGTGAAATCACAAGTCCAGCCAAGAGTCAGTCAACAAACATTTATTAAAGGGTACTGTGTGTCAGGCACAGTGCTGAGAGCCAGGCACGGTAAGTTTTCATTAGCAAGTGAAAGATTCCCGAATACTCCCCTTGGAGTGTACAGATCTTGAGGATGGGAAGGTTATTTTTCACTTCCTACAAGATTCAGAAGCAATCAGTGGCCATGTGACCAGCATCTTGTTGGGGCAATTGTGGAAAAGACAGTGTTGCTATTTCAAAGAGAAACACCAGGGGCAGCTAGGTGGCACAGTGAGTTGAGCGCTGGCCCTGGAGTCAGGAGGACCTGAGTTCAAATTCTTCCTCAGACACTTGACACACTTACTAGCTGTGTGACCTTGGGCAAGTCAACCCCAATTCCCCTGCCTTCCCCCCTCCAAAAAAAAAAAACTCAACAAGACAAAAACACCAAGTGTGCCTTCCTAAATGGCCTCCAGAGGCCATTCAACTCAGTTTCAGAGCTGGAAGGAGAAGTGTGCTGGCAAATGTTTAACAACAAGCTTTGGGGGGGGGGGGGAGAAGGAGAATGTATGTCTGACATTTTTACATTTACTTGGCATTCTTAACATTTTCTCCATCACTTTCTCCAGTCTAGACAGTCAACAAACCAATAAATCAAGCCCTGATTGTTTGCTAATTTCTGACTTGTAAAGGTTCACGTTGAAAATTTAACAATCGGCTCTCACAGCCTCTATGAAATGGCTCCAGCATACTTCTGGCTGTATGAGACCTTTGGGATCATGTAGTTTAAGGTTCCCATTTTATAGATGAAAAAACAGAGGTCAGGAAGGTTAAGCAACTTGTCCAAAGTCACCAGAGATCCCTAAGCAACCATTCAGGTCTTCCAGCTCCACATCAAAGGTCTTCTCTCTGCTGTATCTATCACCTGCTCCTTGGGGTTGGGCTACGCCATCAGTAAGGTCCTTTCCACTCTCCTGTTCTAGGATTAGAGGTCCTACAAGGTTCATGATTCTCTGAAGTGAGTGCTAACTTACTTCAAGGCATTTGAGTTGCTATTTGCATTATCTTTAGTCTGGTATAGATTGGGTCTTGTGGGAACTGCTGGATCAATATTGTTTTTCATTCCTCTTAAATTACAGCATGCAAAGTGGAGGCTGTGTGGCCCAGGGCTGGGAGGAGGGATTCCCCTGCTCTGTTTTAGCATGAGTCACAAGGTAGTTTGGGGTCAATCACTCATCTCTGCCTCAGGGAGAGAGGGCTTAGCTATGTGAATAACTGCTGGCCAACCTGGAGCCAAACCAGAAACAGAAGCTTGACCCCCAAATGCCAAAGTGAGGGACAGATGTCAATCCCCGGAATCCCAGAGTCTAAGGGGACTGGGGGGAAGTCAAAGGCAGGGATACATCCCTGGAATCCTAATATCTATGGGGGCTGGGGGGACGCTAAGGCAGGGACAGATCCCTGCAATCACAGTATCTGTGGGGGCTGGGAGGATGCCAAGGCAGGGACAGATCCCTGGAATCCTATTGTCTAGGGGTGCTTGGAGGACTCACTAGAATTGTGCCTTCCTTCCTTCACGTGAATTCAAGGCTTCAAGGCTTCCAGGAAAAGGTTTTTGGATACGCGATATACAGGAATGGTTGCCAATGTGTATTTCGCATGTATACTCCAGTCAAGGACCCCTTTTTCCTCTGTGCTCCAACCAGTCATCACTAGAACCCTGAGGTTAACAGAGGGATACAGCTGGGCGGGATCACTATTTTTAAGAAATGTGTCTCTATAGGCACTGAAATAGGCCTGCAGTCAGCCGGAAAGCATTTATTAAGCGCCCACTATGTGCTGGAGATACAAAGAAAGGCAAAACACAGTCCCTGCTCCCAGTCGCCCCCCCCCCCGCGGGGCGGGGGTGGGGCACACAACAGGCCAACCGCTACGCACGGACAAGGCATAGATGGGACGTTGGGAGTGATCGCGGAGGGAAGGCAGGAGGGATGAAGGAGGGCTGGGGCAGACTTCGTGCCGGAAGGGAGTAGTTTCCTCTTGGACAGGGAAGCTCTCCATCCCCGACTCCTTCCCACCTTCCCGGCTTTCTGCTCCCAGACTCCCCTCCTTGCAGTCTCTGGGCCCAAGTGGAACATGATGCTGCCCCTCCGGACACCGAACCTTTGCCCTGGCGGTACTCCATGTTTGGAATACTCTGCCTCCCGGCTTTCCTGGCTTCCTTCAAGCCTCAGCTCACATTCTGCCAACTGCAGAAGACCTCTGCTGCTCCCCTCAGCTGCTGGCGCCTTCTCCCTTCAGATTGCTTCTCACTTACTATGAATATAACTTATAAACGTCATTATTTTCTCCTTGTCTCCTCCATTAGCCCTGAGAGCAGGGACTGTCTTGTGCGTCTCTTTGTCTCTCCAGAGCTCAGCACACGTACACAGTAAGGGCTTAATAAGTGTCTGTTGACTGACTTTCTCCCTCGAGATGGCCGGGAGCTAATACTGATTTCTTATAGACCTTCTGTCCATCCCACCCCCACCCCAGTCCACGTACTGAACAGAATTGGCAGTTAATAAATGACAGTTGTTGCTGAATCAGACCCTGTTGAGGACCTGAGTCCGCGGGGCGGGGATGAGGGGCTCAGGCTCCTTGGAGTTGGGGCACCAGTGGGCCCTGCTCCCCGAGCCCCCGTTATTCTCTCACTTTAGCCGCGGAAGGCCGGGAGGAAGCGCCCTGAGAATGTGGCCGCCTAAGGCTGGACCGGAGCGCGTCTCTGGAGAGGGGGGAGGATGTTGGAGTTGGGGCGCAGGGCTGGCACCTGTAGGCCTCCTTGCGCCCCAGGCGGGACAAGCTGGAGAAGCTAGCGCGCCTTAGGACCCAGAAGCTGCCCGGCTGCTGCTGCTGCTGCTGCAAACGCCCTCCCCTCCCCGACTAGGGGGGGAGGCTGTTTACCAGGAGAGAACAGCCCGGGCGAGCCTCGGACCGACCCGCAGCCAGTCCGCCGGCCGGCCCGCCAGGGAGCCGGGCAGCGTCAGGACCAGCGGCCGGGGCGCCCAGCCCGTCCGAGGATGCGCTCCGGTTCAGCCCGGCGCCCCGGGATGCAGTTGCCCCTGCCCTGGGGGCCCGCGCTGCTTCTGGGCACAGCGCTCCTGGGCGCAGCCTCGGGATCCCAGGGAGGTGAGCCCCAGTCCGTCCCAGCAACTTGACGGGGAGTTAGGGGGAGGGCAGGAGGCAGGGTGGGGGGCGGCGGTGGCGCAGGCAAGCTCTGCGCTCTGCCTCTGCCCAGCCGTGGGCGCGCTGTTTGCAGTGAGCGAGAGCAGCTCTAGCTTGGGGCAGTGGGTCTAGGGGGGCTTGGAAGGCCACCTCCGGTAGCCGGGGAGCAGCTTCGGGCTTGATCGGGATCTCGAGCTGGGGCCGTGCCCCCTCGCAGCGAGCATCCTCCGTCTTGGGGCTCCGTGGCCTCCCCTGGGCACGGCTTGGAGATGCTGCCGCTGGGCTGGGAGCGGGGCAGGCAGACCTGCGCCTCCCGCTGTCAGCCCAGTAGCGGCCGCTTGGAGCCCAGGGCCGTCTGAGCCCAGGCGGCTGCCCCCAGCTCTCCGTCAGTCCATTCTCTCTTTCTCATTTCCTGCTGCGTTCAAAGGGGGGCGGGGGGGGGGGTTCCAGCTGAAGACTTTAGATGGGAGGGGGGTGGATTTGGAGTCATGCCTAGTTTACATAACAGGAACAACTCTGTCCCAGGCACTAGGGGCAGGGCGGGGGTGGGGATGGGGGTGGCTGTGCGCTGGATGCCCACCCGCTGACCAATATCCTCTAGGCTGCATAGACTGCTGAGAGTCCACAGGCGCACAGTAGGCTTAGAGCAGCCAGGGCCGTCTTACATTTTCTATTTAGGACATACTACAGATGTGGAAATGGAGGCCCAGAGGGGTGCGACTAGTCCTATCCAGGTTTGCTGCCTCCAAAGTCGAGGTGTTTTGCCCCTTGCTCTGCTGCCTCCATCCCTGACCTGGGCACCATGGGGGTGCATCAGCTATTGGCTTATGCCTTCTGTAGATACCAAGGCCCTTCTTCTTAACAGGCTGCTTCTGGGACGAGGGGCATCTGTACCAGGCTGACCAGAGCTTCTCTGCAGAGGGACTGCCCTGCCTCAATTGGCAGGAAGTGCAAAATAAGGGGACAGAAACTCTCACTACTGGTGAGTAGGAGAGGGATGAGGAGGGTGGGTCAGTGGGGGAGGGATGAGTGAGTGAGGGGTTGGGCAAGGGGAGGGAATGGGAAGTGAGGGGCAGGCTGGTACGTGAAGGGAGTGAAGGAGCTGGTGGAGGTCAAGGAGGGCCTGGAGGGGTGGAATGGCAAGTGGTTAGAGGGGTCATCAGGGTGGGGATGAATGGGGGGCTCATGGGGGATTGTGGGGGGTAGAGTGTATGAATGAGGGAGATGAGCAGGCGAGCTGGGAGAGCGAGGGAAAGGAGTCAGTGAAGGGATGCAGGAGGAGAGAGAGGGGAGAATAAGGAGGTGAGAGGAGTTCTGAGAACAGAGAGAATATAAGAAAATAGGAGGAGTAGAGAGTGAAAAGCTGAAGGTAGGGGAGGAGGTGAGTGAAGACTTGAGGGAGGGAAGGAAGTGAGTGAGCAAACTGGGGAGAAGAGGGAGGAGGTGAGGGAGAGCGGTGAAAGAGATGAGGGAGGAGGTGAGGGAGGTAAGTGAGGAGGAGCTGAGGGAGGTAAGGCAGGAGATGAATGAGGAGGTAAGTGAGGAGGTGAGGAAGGAGGTGAGGGAGGTGAGGGAGGAGGGGAGGCGGGAGGTGAAGGAGGATGCAGAGGCAGGAGGTGAGGGCAGCCCTCTGGGGGGGGGCACATAGTGCACAGGTGGGGGTCGGGCTCACTGCCGCTTCCCCGCCTCCCCAGGGGCGACCCCAGGCCGGACAACCACGCGGGAGAACCACAGCTTCTGCAGGAACCCTGACTCGGACGCAGCCGGGCCCTGGTGCTACGTGAGCGGCTCCTCAGGAGCACCGGAGAAGCGGCGCTGCGAGCCTGTCCCGTGCGCAGGTACCGCCGCCGCCCCGGGGCCGCCTCGGCCCCGCCCCACCTCCCACCATTGGCCGAGGCGTCTGGCCCCACCCCCACGCCCGCCCCCGGGGAACTGCCCCGCCCCTTTGGCCCCCTGCTCTGGTCCCGCCCCACCTCTGGCCCCGCCTTGAGGCCCGCCCCCTCCGCTTCGCCATTGGCCACGGCTGTCTCTGGGCCTCGGCGCTGACAGCCCATTGGCGGCCGGAGCCACGCCCCATGAGCTCATCCTCCGCAGGCTGCTGGTAAACAAGTGTTTTCAAAGAACCTGAGCGGGCCTGGGACGTGGTGGGGAAACTGAGGCGGGGAGGGGCAAGGAAAGCCTCAGCTAGGAGGGAAACCGGAGCGCTGGATTCCAGATCTAGAGCTGGAGGGGCCCCAGAGACCCTCGAGACCAACCACTGTTACAGATGGAGAAACTGAGGCTCAGAAAGGGAAAGGACTTGGGCGAAGTGGCAGAGCCAGGGTCTGGGACGTCACATTTTTACTCCATCAGGCTGCGATCGGAGCTGGGAGGGGCCTGAGATAGTTCATTTTACAGATGGGGAAACTGAGGCTCAGGGAGGGGCCTGAGATAGTTCACTTTACAGATGGGGAAACTGAGGCTCAAGGAGGGGCAGAAACTTACCCAGAAATGATGGCGCTGATGTTAGCTGTCTCTCAAACCATCCGCCCCAATGGGTAAGGAAGTCTTTGCTCTGACTGGACCCCGGCTGAGGCAGCCGGTGCTCTGGTCCTCACACTCCCAGAAGGCGAGCCCCGCCCCTCCCTTAGTCAGACAGCCTGGTGCCTTCTGAGCCGGGTTCACAGGGAACCAGCTCCAAATGAGCGTCCGCCTTAGACATAAAGGGCGATGTTCTAAAGCAAATGGGGGGAGCACGGGAAAACCGACTTGTCACATCTATGGGCGAGGAAGAGGGTGCGAGCAGAGAGACAAGGAGATCGTGGGAGGCACAATGGAAAACGCTTATTACGTGCACCGACAAAAGTCCGGTGTGGCCCAACGAGCTGGTAAATGAGAACCAGGGGCCCTGGCTTTAGTGCTACCTCGCCCTCCCCCGCCTGGCTCCAATCCGGCGCTGTACTGGGCCCCAGATCTAAGCTGCAGGCGTCCCCAGGGGCCGTGTCCAGAGGTAGACCAATAACATGGGATCGTGGATTCAACCCACTCATTTGCAGTGGGGAAGCCTGAGGCCCGGGGAGGCTGCCTTGCAGGGGCACACAGCTACTAAGCGGCAAAGTCAGGATTTGAACCCTGGTCCTGTAACCTACTGCACCTGGATGGACTACTCATCAAGGCGATGAGTCAGACAATGAGTCGGTAGCATTTCCTAAGCACCTACTATGTGCCAAGCATGGTGCCAAGTGCTGGGGAACCAAAGAACGACCAAAACATGGTATCTGGTAGCCTGTTGTGATCCCAAACCCAGTGAGGAGACCCCAGGCAAAATGGCACTTGGGAATGGCGGATTCTGCCGTTAGGTAGGAAGTGGGGAGGATTAGCAGTAATAAGGATAGCTGACATTTATATCGCATGTTTGAATTAGCAAAACACTTTACAGACAGGATCCCAATCGATGCCTGCGTTGCAGGTGCTAGTATTACCCCCATTTTATGGATGAGGAAACTGAGGCTTGCCGAGGGTCACATAGGTAGCAGGTGTCTAATGGGAGCTTCATGAGGGATGCGATTTCAAAGCTCAGCTCAGATAGCTTCATGCTGCTGGGTAGAGCACGTCCTCTGGAAATCCTCCTTTTAGATCAGGGACAGCTCTGACCAGCGGCATTCATGTTGTGTGTGCAGACTCTCAAGGTCTAGGAGATGGAGAATCCCCATGCAGCCATACCCCTTTCATCTCTCGCGTTTGGTGCCCTCTCGGAGGGGGTGCCTCCCATCCCCCTATGCCCCTACCCTTCCCCCATCTGCTCTGTTCCTCTCTGTGGCAGGGTTCCTGAGGCAGCCCCATCACTTGGGACACTCTCCTGACACCCATTCTTCCTTCTTCCTCTCCAGGGACCCCTACTCAGGAAACGTTGCCCTTCACCACCGATGCAGGGGCGTCTCGGGAAGGCCAAGGGGCCGAAGGGGAAGTCTTCGAGGTGGCAGACTCTCTGCCCTCTAACAGTGAGTCAGCGGCCGTGCAGCCGGTGATTGGGGTCAGCCAAAGAGTGAGGATGTCAGAGAAGAAAGACCTCGGCATGATAGGTATGCCCTGCCCCTCTTCTCCACCCTCCCAGGGTTCCCACCTCACCCCTTTCTGGCTGACGATTCCACTTCCCGTCTTAACGCAACAGAGGCGCTTATGAATGTCGCCTCCTTCCTTGGCAGGCTACGTGCTGGGAATCACCATGACGGTGATCATCGTTGCCATTGGTGCTGGCATCGTCCTGGGCTACGTCTACAAGAGGTCAGTATTTTATTGCCTGCCCCTCCCTACATGCATCTCTTCAGACAGGTATGCAGTGTCGTACACAGAGTGGCAAATGACCATGGATCACAGGACCTGGGTTCAAATCCTGACCCTGCTGCCTACTCCCCGCGTGGCCTTGGGGTGGGGGGGAGTCTCTTCTGTTTCCTTCTCTGTAAGATGAGGACAATGGATTAAATTTGGACTAGGTACCTCCAGGGTCTCTTGCTGGAGGATTAAGGAAGATATCCCTAATAGAGGGACACACAAGTGTGTGTCCTCATGGCTGCTCGTCTGGGCAATCTGAAGTCTTTCTGGGGCAGCTGGAGAAGGTGGCCCCACCAGGCTGCCTAAGGAGGCCTGAACCAGCCCAGGTCAAAGATGGAGCCGGTTAGAGCTCCTGGCCAATCAGCAGTCGGGTTGGGTATGTGAGGGGGCACTGAATTTCCAGGCTGGATGATATAGGGAGCCCCAGTCCTAGAGAAAAGCAGGGGGACATATTTTTTTTTTATTTTATTTTAAATTTATGTCCCAGAGAACTTGACATACAGTAAATGCCTAATATGTGCTCATTGACTTTAGGCCAAAAAAATTGGCAGCTAGGAACATTGCACGTTGCCCTTCACCATAGAAGAACCGTAGAAACTGCATCTGTCTGGCCAGAGGGTCCATCCCAAGTGCAGATGGCTCCTTGCCTGCTTTTGGCATTTGAGGTTTGAATTTCTTCAGGGATAAGCTTCTGTTGGGCAGGGCCATTTGTAGTGTACAGGGTCAGGACGCATCCCTTTTCTGTTCCCCAGTACGTTCAGACAAGATCTGGTTAAAATGACCATCAAGGGCAGCCTGGAAAGGGGAGAAGTTCCATGAGGGTTCCAGGCTGGCTGGGTGGGTGTGATGCCTGAAGGAGGTCCCTGCCCTGTGTGCCTCTGTGAACAGCTCTGTGCAGGAGAGCCTTCCCTGCCTTGAAGCCGGGGCCCCCATGGGTCCCTGCCCTGTCCCCCACCACAGGGTGCTGGAGAAGAATGGTCATTGCATGAGGGGAGTAGACAGTATTAGGAGATCTGACTTGGGGTGTATAGTCCAGCCTGCATTGGTCTCCCTGTGGCCCTATCTGATGCATGATTATTGAGACAATAGGGCCTGCCCTGTACTAGGCACTGTGGGGGGAAATAGGAAAGAATAAATACCTGATGATTGCCTAGGTCCCTTGCCTCATCACAGCTTTTGCTGACCTCAGGGGCAGGATGCATAGGAGGTGAGGGGGCCACCTCAGCTCCCCCAGGCCTTGAACAGCGCCTGGCCCATAATAGAAGCTTAATAAATGCTAGTTGAGTGCTTGAGCCAAGACGCCCCCTCCCCCACCCTTGAACTCTTCCTCCTGGGGATAGGATCTCCAGTGCCCTGGGGAAGGCAGTTGGCACCATCTCTGGGCTCAGTGCCTGCCTCCATTTTGTGCTTGCCACACCTTCATCCCCAGAAAGCTCTCTGTGTAGCCTTTAAGAGCCGCAGAACAGGAAATGAATTAAGAGTTCAGACACAAGCTCCTCCTGGGGCCGATTTGAACCCTTTCAAAGAGAGGGAAGCCAGGCCGCCCAGCCCACAAAGGTCGCAAGCTCTAAGACCATCTGCTCTCTGCACATCCAGGGTCTGAAGGGCTGTCAATGGATGAGGGATTGGGCCGGTTCTGCCGGGCCCCAGAGGGCAGGAGGGGAGGCTTCCGGAGGACAAGAGCTGTCCCAAACTGGACCGGCTGGCTTGGGAGGCTGAGGGCTCCCCGACTTTGAGGGGCTTTCAGGCAGGAGCAGGAAGACCATTTGGGCAGGATTTCTGTTCAGGGACTGGAGGGACTGGGCCTCATGAGATAGCCTCAGGACTTCCACCCCCAACGTTCTGCTAAGTGTGGTTTTTGTTCGATGGAAGTGGAGGGTCACTGGATACCAGAAACGATGATCAATCCTTGTTTCGGTTACTTCGTCCAAGTAACTGACCCCACTGGTTTGTTCCACTAAGTTTTCAGTCTTCCTGATTGGCTGTGTGCGTTTGGGGTCAGATGTTTTAGTGTGACAAGGCCATCTGGTCCAACTGACTCGTTTTACCGAGAAGGACACTGAAGCCAGAGAGGGGACAGCAGCAGGCTCCCTGACCCTGGGCTTGGTTTATCTAGCTTGGCGGACTTTGCTGCGAGCGACCCACTGTTTGGAAGAAGCCGGAGTTGGCTTAATGAGGTTCTTCTGCACCCTCTTCGGCCCAGGAAGGGGAAGCAAGGGTTGAGACCAGCAGGTTGGCTCCTCTGGTGTCTCTCCCTGCCCTGTTTGCTGCCTGGCTCCTGTCTCTGGCCCTTTGGCAAGGCAGGAATCAGGTTACTGCAGATCTGTGGGATGGAGCCTTCCACTAACTGCGAGGGTGTGGGCAGGCGGAGAGAGCCTTCCTCTTGAGACTGTGACCCTGGAAGAGGGGGGCAGGTGGGGGCGGGGGTCTACCCCTGCCCATTTGTCCTGGGGTGGCCAGGGGGCAGTGTGCCTGGTAGAGGCTGTGGGAGTCAGCAGGTTGGCCTGGGTGCCAGTGCTTCGCCCACCCTGCAGCATTCACCCGGCTGGGCAGACCTCCAGTATAGCTCTGGTTCACTGATAAGAGGCGAGGAAAAAGTGTAAGCTTACAGAGCTCCACCCCTTGAGGAAAGGAGGGAAGAGTCAGTGAATACAATATTTGTTTCTCCTTGGCCACAAGGGACTTTTGTTGCCCTCTGAGCCAGGCTATGACAAAGGAGTTTAGAGAGGCAGGACAAGAGAAGCCAGGGGTCTTGTTATTTTTCTCATCAGGAGCTGCCTCAGTTTCTCCATGTGAAACAGAGTTGGCTGTGCTGGGAAGCCTCTAGATTGAGGGCCCTGTCACTGAGGGTGTGACCCCCAGCACCTGGAGAGTGTATCCATGTCCCCTTGGGCTCCCCTATTCCTCCTGAGCATCACAAGCCAGCTGCAATGCTCCTGGGAGTGGGACAGGCCTGCCTCCTGTGAGGCATCCCTTTCAGAGCACAGGCAGGGAAGGAAACTTGCAGAGATAAGCGGGGCAGAGATTACTGGCCGGAATTTGCTGTGTCTTTTCTGATTATTCCCAGTAGAACCGCCATACTCCAGGAACCAGGCAGAGGCTGTTCCAAAGGGCCAGTTGCCGTGAGGGAGGTAGCCTGGTGTAGGGAAGGAAATTAGACGGAGTCAGAAGACTCTGGTGTGAATCTGGCCTCTGCCTTTTATCTGCTACCCCAGGCAAATTGCTCCCCCTTCTCTGGGCCTCAGTTTCTCAAGGAGTCAGATGTGATGATTCCTAGGGCCCTTTAAGTCTTATGACTGAAAAACCAAAGCCTGGGTCCTTGTGGCAGAGCTTCACATAGGTGGGACCGACTGTGCCTTCCCTAACCAAGTCCCCAGTTCCTGCCATTGTAGCTAAGAAGGGAACTTGGAGACCCCTCCTTCTGCAGAAGGGTAAACTGAGGCCCAGAGAGCTGAAGAGACTTGTCTAAAGTTACACAGCTAGACCTCGGACCCTCAATCCAGAGCTTCAGTTGCCGGCTGCTTCAGGCAGGCTCTCCCTGGGCATCTGCTCTTTGGAGTGGCTTAGCTTTGCATGTTTAGGGACAATTTTAACAGTCACTTCCACAGGGGGCTGTGGTACTTGGGGGAGCTAATCCATGAAAGCCCGACCTATACAAGCCTGAGCAGCGACTGATGTCAGTAAAGAAATGTAGTCTCCAACAGTAATGAAGATGGACTGGCCCCACAGCAAGAGGGAGAGAAGCACCGTGGGGAGCCTTCCTGCCTTGGCCAGTGGGTGGGCAAATTTAAGGAGGCCGTGGGCCAGAGGACATGACAGAGGAAAGATCCAGAAGAGGAAAGGTCCAGATTGGCGAGGTCACAGATCCTCTGGGAGTTATCAGAGTACACTAGACACTGATCTGCCACGAGGATGGGGAGGCTGAGGCCAGCACATTCTCTTCCTGGGAGGTCAGCCTGCTTGGCAAACCAAGCTACCATGGGGGATGGGGGGTTAGAACCAAAAGGAACCTTAGTGATCCCTTGGTCATAAGGATCCTAGCTCTGGCTCTGGAAGGGACCCCAGAGGCCACCTGGCACAACCCCTCAATTTACAGCTGAAGAAACTGAGGCACAGAGGGACTGAGTGATTTGCCCAGGATCACACAGTTTGTATGAGCTTCAGAGGCAAGATGTGACTCTCATTCCTTTTTCTATTCCAGTCAGTCGTCATTTATTAAGCACCCACTATGTGCCAAGCCCGATAATAAGTGCTGAGGAGGTACAAAGACAGGCAAAAACAGGGCCCTAAGTACAAAGACAGGCAGAAACAGGGTCCCCACCCTCAAGGAGCTCCCAGTCTAACGAGGGAACTGACATGTAAAATAATTCAGACATATGAGATATATACAGAGATGACGAAGGCAATCTGAAAGGGAAGGCATTGGCAGCGAGGAGAGCTGGGAAAGGCTCTGTAGAAAGCAGACTGCTGCAAGTACTGAAGGGGGCCAGAGAAACTGAGGTGGAAGAGAGGGAGTGGAAGATCCCAGGCATGGGCAACGGTGGGGGAGGAGGGGGACATACAGCCAGGACAGAGGCACAGAGTTCAGAGATGAAAATGTCACTGGGACAGTGTGACATGTGGATGGGAACAAAGTGTAATAAAGCTGGCAAGCGGGGGGTGGGGGGCAGGTTAAATGCCAGAGGACTTTGATGGTGGAGGTGGTAGGGAGCTGACAGAACTCGCTGAGATGCGTGTGTGTGTGTGTGTGTGTGTGTGTGTGTGTGTGTGTGTGTGTGTGAGAGAGAGAGAGAGAGAGAGAGAGAGAGAGAGAGAGAGAGAGAGAGAGAGAGAGAGAGAGAGAGACAGAGACAGAGAGAGAGAGACAGAGAGAGAGAGACAGAGATAGAGAGAGAGAGACAGAGAGAGAGAGAGAGAGAGAGAGAGAGAGAGAGAGAGATTCAGAGAGACAGAGAGAGAGATGGTCGGATCTACACTTTAGGAAAATCACCTTGGCAACTGAGAGAAGCAGGAAGGGAGGAGTCAGGGAGAGAAAGTGATTGCAATAGTATATCCAGCCTGGAGCTGGAGCTGAGTTACAGTCCCACAGTCATCTCCAAAGAGCTCTTGGCCATCTTGAACTGGACATCCCAGACTCATTCCAAACGTCCCTGTGACTGTCCAAGGCACCACCATCCCAACAGAAGGTGATTGCAGCAGTCGATAGAGGCACTGAGGGCCTGAATGAGCACTGTGGCTGTGCGGTGAAGGGAAGGGGATGTAAATGAAATGCTGGGAAGGTAGAAACCATAGTATTGACTGTGTAGGGGGGTTGCAAGGCGGGTGACTGGGAGAAGGTCAGCAGATAGGGAGAGCCTGACAATTAGAGATGGATTGATTGAGATGACTGCAGAAGTCAGAAGGGGTTAGCCAGGCTCAAGGGCCACGGCAAGCTGAAGGACTGAGACCAGAACGGAGGAGGAGAGAGCAGAGTGGTGAAGACATGAACGATGTGAGACGAAGCAAGAAACCTGTAGCTGATACAGAGCTAGGAGGGCAAAGTCCTTATGTTGGAGGACAGTTGGGAAGATCTTGAGAAACTGCCGGGCTGAATCTAAGATGAAACTGAAGAGGGTTCAATGTAAAGTCTTTGAATCTGAGTATATTCCAAAGAGTTGGTTTCCCAAGCACCAGACCAGAGACAGCTGGGATTTCTAGTGGACTGGAAACTTGGAATGAGCCCACTGTTTGTGGCAGCCATGGAAACTGACATCCCATGAGGCTAATGTCCGAGACTAGAGATCCCAGGGCCTGCATTCAGGGAAACACGTTGAATTCTGGCTGGCGCACTTTAAAGACACTGAAAGCTGGAGAGAATCTAGAGGGAGGCAATCAGGACACGGAAGGCCTGGAGATTATGGCTTATTGAAGAATGGCTGGTCAAGCGGGCTATTTTCTGGGAGAAATAAAAAAGGGGTTCTGTTTAGACCTGGAGGAAAGACTAGTAATGTCTGGATGTTGCGGTGAGCCACAGTGGAGCTTGAGAGAAAGAAAATTCCCAAGAATTCAGGCTCTCCAGATGGGGAACGGCTGCCTCAAGAGATGGTGGGTTTTTGAGCGATGCCTGGAGTGGGTGTGGAATACGGAGTAGAGCATTAGGCTTCCTTTTGCCCCCTTCTTTTCTTCTTTATTATAAGGATGGTTTCCCTTCCAGGCTGGGCCTTAAGGTTGTATCTGCTGTGCGTTTTGAGGTAGCAAGGCTTTGTTCACCATCACTCCTGTCTAGGAAGAGGTCCGGGGAGAGACCATGGGACAGAGAGGTGACCTGGAACAGTGCTTTGAGCTTGAGGATGGGGACTGTTTGTGTCCCACACAATGACCGCAAGGCCACCACACCTGGTTTTGTTTGTTTAGCTGGTTGGATGGGATGGTAGTGCCAGCCTCTGTGACTCCTGAGATAATAAGTGAAAGAAGGAATCCAGGCCGGAAGTGTGACTTGATGGTGTTTTTCATTTTCATTCTTTCTATTAGAGGGAAGGACTTCAAAGAGCATCGTGAACAGAAAACCTACGAGCGGGAGATGCAGCGTATCACCTTGCCCTTGTCTGCCTTCACAAACCCTACGTGTGAGATCGTGGATGAGAAAACCATTGTGATTCACACCCACCGGACTCCAGGGGAGGACACAAAGGATGGCACTGCCCCCCTCGTGGGCCAAGCTGGCACGCCTGGGGCCTGAGCTGGTGGCCAGTGGGTAGGAGTCCACACTGACACTGACTTCCCAGGACAGCCCCACCCTCCCAGAGACAAAGGACTAGAGGGGGGCCCTACTTCTCTGGTAAGGTCATCCCTTGGGGCAGGACTTTGCTCATGGAGATGGCTGTGGCAACAGTTGTAGGGGTGCTGTCTGCTGGGACTTCCCCCAGGACTCAAACCGGGGACAGGGTGGCCTTTGTCCCAGTCTCCCCTCTTCCCTTTGTGCTCTAGAATTCCACATGGCCTTGGCTTCCTCCCTGTCCCCACCTCTAGAGGTGTGAATGGCACATATAGACTGTTAACTTTGTATTCAGGAAAAACAGAAGCTTCGTTCGCATCGGGGTCAGTTGGTGAGTTGGGACCTCCCAGCTGTGTTTGTGGCCCCTTAAGGCCAAGAGCTCAGTTTATGCGCTTAGAGACACAGGCCAAAAGCGCTAGAGATGGAGGGAGGGTCAGGTCTGTTCCAGGGTAACTGCAGCCCAGGGCCAATTCCAGGCCCAAACAAAAAGAGAAGAAAATTTACTGAACATTCCATGTAGACTGAGGCCTGAGTCAGGTGCCTTAGGCCAACACAAGGGAGTTGGGGCTGGAATCTCTGGACTGAGAGATGACGTCAGGAAAACAAGGACGATATTTTAGGAATCACAATTGTCCAAGGAACCAGAAATGTCAGTCAGCAATTCCATTGCCGAATCCTTTAAACGCCCCCCAGGAGGTTCCTGCAGAAGCTCGAGGGTCAGAGAAAAAGGAAATGCAGACGGGGGGCTCACACAGCAGGGCTCTTGGGGGCTCGCCAAACTGTGCCCCCTTGCCCCACCAGCCTCCGAAAGTCCATGGCTGCACAGGGCAGTGGGAGAGAGATAGGCTCACTCCCACAGGGTCCGGATCTCCAATCCTTTCTCCAAGTCTTTCGCGGCTCCTCGTAAGACCTTGGGAGGAAGGGAGGGACTTCAACAAACCTGCACCTGCTCTCCACTCCCTGAAATGCAAGTGGCTCTGTGTGTGTGTGTGTGTGTGTGTGTGTGTGTGTGTGTGAGTTTGTATGTGTGTGAGAATACACCAGCCCTGGAGTGTTGGGTGGCTCCGGTGGAAGGAACGACCTTGGCATCCGTACGCCTGGCTTGCATGTGCATTGCACACCAGGACACCGCCATGTTAGTGGTTCTGACTTTTTTTTTTAACCATTTCTGTGTGTTTTATATACCTCATTTTAACACCTGCACACATAGGCAGGAAGCCACTCTGGATTCAACTTGGTAAAAACACATTAAACAGGACAAAACTCACTCGTGAGCACTGTCAGCCTTTGAGTGGAACGCCTCGCCCCAGTGAGCTCATCCTTGGGAGGCGGCTCTCTGGTGACCTCAGAAGCACCTGCCTGACCTCAGGCTATGGCCCAGAGTTGGAGTGCACCCCTAAGCAATACTGTGGAGGAGCAGGCTGGTGCTTGAGCTCTGCTCATGGAAGGGAGGCCTGCTCACAAGGAACACTGAGGGTGTTGTCATAGGGGAGTGGCGTGAACGCCATAGAAATGTGGTTCTGTTCGTTGCTATGGGACCTTGGGCCCTTCCAGCTCCACCTAGTGATGCCCTAGGACTCAAGGATGGAGGGTCTGGGTCCCCAGGGGGCTGGAAAAGGACATTCTTCCCAGGGAAGCAAAGGTTCCACCTCCCCTTCTCTGGAGGCCTGAATTCTGGGGTATTGGCGCACCTAGGCACCCGGGAAGAACTTTCCAAGGATTAGGCCCTGAACTCTGAGCTGAGCCCAGCTCCTTGCATGGAAGAAAGGGGCAGGGGTTCTTCCCTAGACTAAGAACTGTGGGACTTACCATTCCTCTAAGGAGACCACCCAGTGAATCCGCACTGTGTGGAGGCCATATTCCTTCACATTTGTGGATTGGGGCAGAGAGAAGGGAACAAGCCTCTGTTAAGGGCCTGCTAGGCAGTGGTTACTGTGCAAAGTGCTTTCCATCTCTTGTCTTGTTCGATCTTCTCAACAACCTTGGAACTGAGTAAAATACTTAAATGGATTTTATGTGACTCAGGTTCCAAACAAGGTTGAGGCCATCTAAGACCAAGACTGAGAACAGCTTTACAGAAATGGAGAAAAGGCTTCCTTCTGGGTGAGGCTAAGTGACATGTGTTTATTTCATTCCATAACTGAGTGGCCACCAAAGAATGTCAGAACTGGAAGGGGCCTTAGGAGAGGAGATATCAGAGCTGGGAGGGACCTGAGAACATGGGATGTCAGAACTGGGAGGCGCCTGAGAACAGGGGATGTCAGAAGTGGGAGGGGCCTGAGAACAGGGGATGTCAGAACTGGGAAGGACCTGAGAACAGGGGATGTCAGAACTGGGAAGGGCCTGAGAACAGGGGATGTCAGAACTGGGAAGGGCCTGAGAACAGGGGATGTCAGAACTGGGAGGGGCCTGAGAACAGGGGATGATGTCAGGGCTGTGAGGGGCCTGAGAACAGGGGATGTCAGAACTGGGAGGGGCCTGAGAACAGGGGATGTCAGAACTGGGAAGGGCCTGAGAACAGGGGATGTCAGAACTGGGAAGGGCCTGAGAACAGGGGATGTCAGAGCTAGGCTGCAGATCACATAACCCAAACTCCTCCTCCTGCTATAGGTGAGAGAAAGCCTGGTCCAAGGCCACACTCTGGTGGGTAACCGGTGGCAGACAGATCTTTGTGGTCAGCAGAGCCATCTCCAAGACTGTTTCTTGGTCCCCAGTTGCCCAACCAAAGCATTTTCCAACAAGGAAGGCATACCTGTGTCTTTCTGATCCACAGCCCAAATAATTTTAATATCGGTTCGTTCCATCAGCTACATTTATTGCTTCACTTATTGAAGTCGACCCAAGTGCCTGGCTTGGCCCTCCTCTTTTCACACTGGTTCTTGCCCTCTTGGGGGAAGGAGACAGTTTAGACCTGTTTCCTCTCTTACCTGACTGACTTTCCTAGTCCTCTCCCCCCATCAGGCCCACCACATCCTGCCACCAAGGAGTCCCTGGAGGCCTGCAGCCAATTACACAGCTCATTAGAAAAGTAAACTTTTGAGATAAGAACCAGTTCCACAATTCATCAGGCCGAGAATCACTATTTCACATATTTCTGTCAATAGAGCTGACTCAAGAATATTAACAGCATCCCATCCCCCTACCTCTCAGTAACCCCAGCACCGCTTCCCTGACTGTTGGATATGGTGTCTGCCTGGGAGGTACGTCAGAGAAGGCAAACCCAGGTGCTTGGCTGCTCCTTCCGATTCATATCTGGGAAAACCAGCCTTGGGCAGCAGTCACCATTGTGAGCTGGGGTGTGTGCCCTCCAGGCTGGCCAGGGAAAGGGCACTGTGAGTCTGAGAGAGTGAGTGGGCCTTGCTTAGGGGGCTCATTTCCCTTGCTAAGTTTAGGTGGGGAATTCTCCTTCCCTCAGCAGAGAAACTTCTAGGTGCACCCCCTCACCAACCCTAAAGAATATGTCAACAGTATCCATCATGCCCAGTAACAGGAATGTGTACCCTGGCAAGAGACTTGGGTCTCTCCCAGTCTTAAAGCCATTATCTGCTAGCAGCTGGCACTAACCCTTGCTACCACCATAAAGGACTTTCTAAGTTCCCTCCTGCAGGCCTGCCTTGGGGGAGGGGGCAGCAACCACGAGTGAAGTTCGCAGGGGAAGGCCTGGTCTTCTCTCCAACGCCCGAGAGGCCGTCCTGCCCTTCCCGGGACAATGAAGGCTTTGGAGACTCCGGTTCTGCGAGTAGACTTGCACACAGGGCAGTAAAGTCATAGAGATGAGCCCTTCCTACGGTCCGGGAAGTTCCCTGGAGAGCAGGGCCAGATGGAGTGGTGCCACAGCTGGCCACGCTTGCTCCCACATGTCCAATACGGCAGAGACCCGATCGAGGCACGTGAGGGGGCCCCACGAGGAGGCAGCAGGCTTCTGGCTGCCAGGAGCAGGGGTGCTTCTTCACAGCTTGCAGTTGAGGGTTGAGTTTGGAGATGGTGAAGGGGCACCCTGCATGCCCCAGAGATCTATCTCCTGAGCAGTAGTGTTGGGCACGTTTTCCTCCTGAGAAGGGAGCAGACAATGGCTTCTTCCCCTCTCTAAGAAGGGAGCCACAGATCCACAGGAAACCTCAGCTTGGCCAGTGCCTTGGAATGCCCTGTGGGTGGCTGGGGAGCTGTGGTTCTCTTGCCACACAGCCAGTGGCCTGGGAGAGCTTAGGAAAGGGAGTCTCGGCTCAGCCCATACTGCACGCTCACATCATGGTCCAGCTCCTCCAGTTCCGAGGGCAAGGGGATCCCCAGCTCTCCCAGATACAGGGAAAGTGCTTCGAAGGAATCTTCCAGTTTTGAGAATGGGGGTCTGGAAAAGAAAACAAACAGCAGCTCAGGGCCAGAAATCCTCCATGGTTGCCACAGAAGGCCTGGTGACCATTTAAAGCTGTTTGGGCAAGTGGGGAGCTCCTAGTCTCATGGAACCCCAGCTCTTCCCATCTACCTAGGAAAGGCCTGAGCTCCCTCGGATGCATCAGACTAGCCCACAAGGTGATGGCCAAGCACATTTCTCAGAACAAATCTAGGAGGCTGTCCCCAATGTACAGGTGAGAAAGCACGTTTGGCCAAGGTTATGTAGCTAAGTGGAGTCTAGATGAACCCTGGACTCCAAGAGCAGGGCGCTCTCGCTCCCAACCTTGAGAGCCCAAGAGGGCCTTCCAGATGAATGGGCCCTTTTTGGTAGTGAGTGCACCGAGGGGTCTCAGACCCATCACCACTCACCTGCTTTCAGGCTCCAGTTTGCAGCAGATGGCGGCAAGGGGAAAGAAAGCTGGGGGACAGTCTGTGGGCACAAACTTCTCCCAGAAAAGCTTCACGTTGAGGCCAAAGTCCAGTGTGCGGGGCAGACAGTCAGGGTCAGCATACACCTGCCCGATAATCTGTAGGGGAGACCCCAGCAGCAGGATTAAAGGGCAAGTTTTTTGGCGGGTGGAAGCGCACTAGTGGAAAACTAGTGAGACAAGCAGAGTCCCAAAGAAGTCTGTCCTCCTCTGGCCCGCGTGGGACGCTGCTCCCCCCTGACGCAGCCCAGCGTTCACTCCTGGCGTGACGGACACACCGTGGCTCTCAACTGTAGTACAAATCTCAAAGCCAATTCGGCCTTTGGGCCTAACTCTCTGATGTGACAGATGCTGTGCTAGGTGGTGGCTAAAAATACAACAGCTGCTGCCCTCCAGAAGCTTACCTTCTACTGTGACAAGTACACAATACAAATGCTGTACCAAGAAATACCAAGCGACAATTGGAAGGGCGTGTACCTGAGCTATGCTGGGAAGGAAGCAAGGAGTGCATTCCAGGCGTGGGGGACCAGCTGAGCAACAGCTCGGAGCCCCAAAGAGGGAGCAGCCAGCAGGGAGAAGGACTGGAGAGCGGGTGGAGTGCACATGTCTGGGAATCAAGACTGGAACGGCCGGTAGGTGGGGGCTAGATGGTGGAAGGCTGAAGAATCTGTATTGGATCCTGAGAGGCAATGGGGAGCCAGTGAAGATTTCTGAGGAGGGCTGGGTAGAGGAGTCAATGGGGGAGGGGGTCCACAGGCTCAAAGGTTGAGAACTGAAAGGAGCCCGAGAGGCCTCTGAGTCCAATTCCTCCATTTGACACATCACAGCTTAGAGCTGAGAGGCACCTCAGGTGCTTCAGGTAGTAAGTGGCACAGAGGGATCGGTAGCCGGCCCTCTGACTTCACACCCAGGGTTCTTCCCATGTATCACACCAACTCCCAGAAGAGTAGAGACGACTCCAGTGCCAGCCAAGAGAAAGGAACATAAGAGGTGATGGGGAAGAGATGGACTGGCCTTGGAAATGGAAGAGAAGGAAGAGTCAAGGTGGCACACCTGGCTGCCTAGGACGGCAGTGCCCTGGACAGAAATGGGGCCATTTGGAGGCAGCCAGTCAGCACTCAGGGAGAACTGTAATGAGTTCCACTTTAGACGTGTTCAGTGCAAGATGCTTCCAGGACACTGAGGTGGAAAAGTGCAGGAAGCAGCTGACGATATGGGACTGGAGATCAGGAAAGATTTGGAAATGACTTGGACCTATGCAAGCCAATGAAGGGTGAGGACAGGGGCTGAATCTAAGTCTTGGTGAACATCCAAGGTAACTCCAAAGCAGACTGAGCAGGAGAAGTCAGACTGGAAGCAGTATGTGCCTGCACCAAAGCTGCTTGGAGGTCTGAGGATAACTGAGGACAGGCTATGGATTGGGCAGTTCAGAGATCATGGCTAACATTGGAGACAATGATTTCAGTTGAGTGACTGGTTCTGAAATTCGATTTCTAGAGGCTGAGAAGTGAGTGGGACGTGTGAGGAAGGGAGAGGCAAGGGAAGCAGACACCCTTTCCAGGAGTTCTGTTATGAGATGGAAAGGAAATACTGGATCATAACCTGAGGGAGATACAAAGGGGAAGGTCCAGAAGGGTGAGGAAGGCTTGAGAAGGCTTGTAGGTATCAGAGAAGGAGCTAGTGGTCGAGGAGAGACTAAAGGTGAGAAACAGAGAGGGGGTGATGGAGGTGGCCAGCTCCCAGAGAAGGTGTTAGCTCTAGAAAGCTTAGCTCACCTCTGTATCACAGACTGAAGTCAAGGAGGAATGTAGAGAGGTTTGGAGGGGTGGAGGAGAGGGAGGGAGGGAGAAGGAAGTGTGGCTAAGCTGCAGTGGAGACTGTCACCTGGGAGAGGACAGAGAGGCTGCCCTGGGGTGGTGAGCCCAGCCTTTGGAAGGTGGCTAGGGGGAGCTTGGCCAGGTGTGCCCGGCAACAGGACAAGAAGGCCTGGATTCTAGGGCAGCTGACAGTGCTGAACTGGTGGACAATGAGGGAGCGTGGGAATCCAGGCCTCTCTGATTCCAAGGCCGGCAGTCCCGTATCTACTGGGACACCCTCACTGCCTCCCATACTCTTCATCTTGGCTTCCCTAGCACTTAGCACAGGGCTTTCCTTGTAATAAGAACCGTGGGCTGCAATCTGCCCCGGCAAAGAGAATGGCCATGTTGATGAAAGTGTGTTATTGGTGTCTGCTTCCAGTATGTACATTTTGTCTGCCTCAGCAGACTCTGACCTCCTCGGGGGCAGGGAGTCTGTCTCATTCGGCAGGTGCCCTTCAGTGCATCACGCTGAGCTGGGGTGTGAACTCACCTCACAGAGAACTATTCCAAAGGAGAAGACATCCACGGTCTCATCATAGCTCTTTCCTAGGGGAGCATGAAAGAGGAGGGGTGAGTGCTTCTTTCTTGTCTTCTGCAGCTAGGGCTGGGCCTGGGTTCAAATTAAGGGCCTGAACTCAGGGAGGCAGTGATGGCTGAGTGGTGGGGGCAAGGACGCCACAGCAGGCACCAAGTGACCTTGGTCTTGACCTTCAGACCAAGCTGAGGGGTGCTCACCAGGGCAGCAGAAGTCCTACACAACTTTAACACTGGCCCCCAAGGTGGCAAGGGCTTCTCAGAAGGGATGGAAATAATTGTTTCTATAACCTTGCCCATAGGGGGCAGCCCAGACTTACACAGCCCCAAATCTTCTAACCCCAGGAGAATATTCTGTAGGGACCAGGACTGGCTATTTAGGATGCTACCTTGGATGTGTCCCAGCCAGGTAGAAGCTCTAGGGCCTGTAAAAGGAGACTCAGCTCAGAAAGATTCAGCCCTGGCCTGCCTGCTCCTGAGGGGCTTCCACAAGCAGGATAAGGGGGCTAAGAATGTTTGCACTTTCTCCTCTCAAAGGGTTGGGACTGCTGAGAAATCTGCTGAGCCAGAGCTCGCCTCCTTGGAATAGGCAGAGAATCAGGCAGGCAGGCTGGCAGACAGGCAGGAAGGCAAACAGACAGAGAGGCAGGCAGGCAGACCAACAGACACAGACGGACAGGCAGACAGGCTGGCAGACAGACAGACAGGCAGGCAGACAGACAGACAGATACATAGACAGGCAGGCAGGCCAGCAGATAGAGACAGATAGAAAGACAGGCAGGTAGGCAGACAGAGAGGCAGGCAGGCAGATAGACAGACAGACAGAGAGGCAGGCAGGCAGACAAATAAGTGCTCCCTCTACCAGGCACTGGCAGTATGCAATGGAAAACAACAGGGAAGGGCTAAAGGCTTGAGGGTGGTAGCAGCTCGCCTGCCCATTCGGCTGCTAGAAGCTGGTCGGTGAGGGGGAGCCACATTGCAGTTTTTAAGGAAGTGGGGTGGGAAGGAATGCCAAGGATGCTTTGAGGGTACTGTGGGTACAAAGCCCACGTGGACACATGCTTCAGTCGCCAGGCGTGGAGGCCTCAGTCTGCCTGCCATCTACAGCTCCAGGCCTTCCCCCGGTGCTTGCCTGGTAGCCCATCTTACCGTTGAGCATCTCGGGGGCCATCCAGTAGGGGTTCCCCACCACCGTGTAGCGCTTTTTGCGGTCACTCTTGCGCAGTGTGCGCTTCTTGGTGGAAGCCTTCTCTGAGGAGGGCTTCTTCCTCTCCTCCACGATGAGCCTCGAGAGGCCAAAATCGGCCACCACGACGGTCTTGTCCTGTCCAAAAACACAAAGCAGGTCTGTGACTGAGCCCTCTGGCCAGCAGGTTTCCTAACCACAACGGCTCAGGTTCAGAGAGCACTGAAGGCATTTACAAAGCCCTCTCGGGGAGGTGGGCAGTGTCATTATTACACCTCCACTCTACAGATGAAGCGCTGGAGGCCGAGAGGCCAAGCTCACCCAAATCTAAGTGCTAGTCTGCTGTTCTTCCCACCCTACATCACTGGCTGCCAGGGAAGTCTCCAAAACAATGTGAGGGTTTTCTGCACGTGGCTATGGGCTGTGTAAATAGGGCCCAGGATGATGCCACATCTGATGGGAGTTGGTGAAAGAGACCCAGGGGTGGAAATGGAGATGAGGGCAGAATCTGGGGAATGGGTGGTGGTTCATGGAGGGGAGCTTGAGTAAGCTTGGGAGAGAAAGGAGGAGAATGCAGGAGAGATGAGCATCTTAGTGGGACCAAAAAGCAGGGTGGACGCTAGAGGACAGCAGAGGAGGGAGCCGAGCAGGCCTGGCACACAGAGCCAGGGGTCACAGAGCTTGGCCTCTAGCTGAGAAGGGAGAGTGTCACATTTCCCCTCTGGAGCTGCCCCCCACCCCACGTCCCCCAGGGTGAGGCAGATGCCCACCAGGCAGGGTGGCTCACCCCCAGGACACTCACCAGCTTGATGAGACAGTTGTGGGAGTTCAGATCTCGGTGAATGATGCACATGGAATGCAGATAGGCCTAGAAGGGGAAGGAGCAGTGAGGAATGTCAGTGGAGGCCAGGCCCTTCTGGTCAGAGCTTGTCAGAGGCCGGCTCTCAAAGGCACGCCGGCCTTGTTTCTCGATCGCCTGAAATCTGCTTCTCTGATCCCCAGCCCTGCTTCCCAACAGTTACCGGACCCTTGCCTCTCTTTTCCAGCCAGTGGGAGGCAGGCCCCCAAGCCCTCCCTGCTTTCCTGCTCCATCAGCTGCTTCTTGGGGATATGCTTCCTTCAGAGCCTTGGTCCCTTTGGGGGTGTCCCACTCCTATTTGGGGGGATGCATGGCCAGACCTCGTGGAACAGTCACCCACTGAGCTGCTGGGGCTCGAGGGTCTTCTTCCAGGGTTCGAGCACCGCCAGCCCAGCCTCGTCCTCCCTCTGGGCAGACAACCTCACCAGCTCGTCGGCTGAGAAGATCCGCAGGAGCTCTCTCAGCTTGCCTACCTCTTCTCAGGATAAAAAGGACGTCAAGTCTTTTTTTCAGATGTGACATCCATCTCTTCTGAATATTTAAATGTTTTTAAAATTCTCAACTTAAATACCAAAAAAGAACATCTCCATACACATAGAACTATAGGAAATGAAAGCTCCACTTCACCCCACTTGCTTAAAAAAAGTACATAATAAAAGCTACGCGTCCCTTTCAAAGCTGTCTTGGCTGTCAGGACTCCCTTCGGTTTTCTTTTGTGAATTTTAAAACCTGTTCCAATGGGGCCTCACGTCAATAGCTTCCTTCTCCCCACTGTCCTCCAATGCCCCTCCAGAACAGGAGGGCTTCACGTGGGGAGCAATTTCAAAGGGTACAGGAATTTGTTTTTTTAAAAAAATATTTTGATAAAGGTATTTCAGCATGAGTTTCTTTAGATGATACATTTAAAACCTTTCTTTTGAAAGACGTCCACAGGCTTCCTCAGATATCCCCAAAAAGGTGCATCCTGAACCTTTCCCTCTCCCTGGCTCCCCTCCCGCCTCCACACAGGCTTAGGTGTCCCCATGCCTTGTTCCCCCCCACATCAGCCAGACTGTTGGAACAGGCTCCCAACTTGTCAGCCCACCCCCAAGTGTGCTCCAAGCCATCCTCTACAGAGCTGCCAGAACAATCTTCCTAAAAGCAACAGATCTGACTGTGCCAACGCCATTCCTCTGCTCCAGGCTCACTAATACCTACAGAATAAAACGTCCCCAATGTCCCTTTCAGCCTGGCACCAGAGGGCCAGCCTCATTGGGCCTACCTTCCTTCATCGCCCTCTGAGCTGCTCTCTGTCCCAGGCTTGTCTGGCCCCCTCTCCAGGGCTGGAAGGCCCCGTATCCGCCTCTCTGCTGGCCTGCCTCTTTCTCCTCCAGCCCAGCCATGGCCTCTCCCATGAAGGTCTGCTAGATTCCCTGGCACAAAGTGCCAGCTCTCATATCTGGCTTCTCTCATCCATGCCAGCCAGAACCTGCCTCTTTCCTAGACTCCAAACTCTCTGAGGGCAGATTTGGCTCCTTTTCCTCTCTGCATACTTTTAGCACCCAGCAATGTGGTGGACCTGGGGCTGGCTGAAGGTGGGTTCTCCTCCCTGATATGCCCCTCAAGTCTCTTCTTCTTTTTGCCACTAAGTTTAAAACCATTTACACTGCTGTCCTCCTCATCCCTCCCCCCTCCACGAGGGCCAGCTCTTACTCAGGTCCCCCAGCCTTGGGTAAGAGGGGAATCTACACTCTCTGCTTTCACCACCCCTCTCCCCATGACCGACCCCTGACCACCTCAAAATCTGCTCTCTGCACTCATGCTCTTGAAGTCATTTCCTGAACAGGCCTCAGTGGCCTCCTCATCTGCAGGGCCAGGGGGGCTGTCTGTCTGTCTCCCATGCTCTGGTCCTGCTACGTAGTTCTCATGGGCACCTCAAAGTCAACATGTTCAAAACTAAACAGCACCACCCTCCCCCAGCTGCCCCAGGTCTGTTGTGGGCATCGCAACTCTAGGTGACCAGGTATGAAACGAATGAATCATCCTGGCTTCTTGCTCTCCATTCCCATTCAGCGATTAGACCCTGCAACTTTCACGTCCTCGCCAACCCCTTCGTTCCCTTCTTCTGTCCTTTCTTTGACATTCCCTCCATCAGAGCTCCAACTCAGGCCACAAGTCTCTTTATCCCAACCAGATTCCTCTACATCCTCATTAGCCTTCCTAGAAATAAAGTGCCTGCTCCAATCAGGTCTTTCCCTTGCTCAACAACCTTCAGTGGCTCCTCTACACAAGCCATCAAGCCCGGCACTCAGCCTTTCTCATCATGGCCTCCAGCTTCTAGTCTAACTGGATTTTCCCTGCTCCCCAGACAAGGCTGGCGATTCTCGGCCTTCATTCCTCGGTTCCCTTCGGTTCTCTTACACAGACTGTCCCGGTCTGTCACACCCCACAGGGCTTGTCAAAACCCCATCTCTCCCAGCTCAGCTTATTTAGCACTTCCTCCAGGAAGCCTCTTCAGCTTGAACCCCTGGAGCAATCTGCTTCCTCGTGGCACTTATCATATTCTCCCTTTGATCAGAGTTCTGTGTGGACATGCTCTGTCTCCCTCCCTCTCCCATGACTGTGAAACTACTAAGTGATAGAGATGGGACTGGAATCTACATCTCCTGATTCTGAGTCACTATGGAAGGAAGGAAGGAAGGAAGGAAGGAAGGAAGGAAGGAAGGAAGGAAGGAAGGAAGGAAGGAAAGAAGGAAGAAAAGAAGGAAGGAATGAAGGAAGGAAGGGAGAGGGAGGAAAAGAAGAAGGAAGGAAGGGAGAGGGAGGAAAGGAAGAAGGAAGGAAGGAAGGAAAGAAGAAAGGAAGGAAGAAAGAAGGAAGAGAGAGGGAGGAAAGGAAGAAGGAAGGAGGGAGGGAAGAAGGAGGAAGGAAGGAAAGCTGTAATGAATGCTGGGAGTCAAACTTGACACCCTGTCCTTACCCTCTGGGCAGTTCCTAATATCACTGCTAAGGCAGTCAAGTGAAGGAGGCCCAGAGGAGGGCAGAAAGTGAAGGAGAACTGGTCAAAGACTCTGGTCAAGCCATACTTCTCATTGGATTTGGTCCCACCTCTGAGGTCTCTCATCAACAGCTTGTCTGCAAGGAATTGAAAGGTGGCTCTGGATATACTCACCATCCCAGAGGCGATTCCTTTGGCGAAGCTGACCTTCTGCTGCCAGGGAAATGGATCCTGCAGGAAAAGAAGGACTGTTGGCACTAGGGGCGGCCCTTGGTGCCACGTTGGGGAGGTACATGGGAATCGGTCTCTCTACCTTGAGTCCTAATCCCATCCAAGGGCTTCTGGCTGGAGGGAAGGGAAGCTGCTTAGTAACCATCTAGCCCAACCCTCTTATTTTGTAGGTGAGAGAGCTGAAAAGCAGGGGCAGAAAATGGTTTGAGATTCTCAGATCAGGCCATCTCGACCCTCCTCATTTGACAGATGAGGAAAGTAAGGCACTGAGTGGACTCAGTGACAGAGAGGGGCCTCATACCCACAAGGCTCCACCATACATTGGTACTTATAAACTTATTAGTTTTCCATCAGTGTTAATGAGTCCAGATTTGAACCTAGGTCCTCTGACTCCGAACCCACCGCACACACCCTGGGCATGCGATGCCTGTGAGGACCAACCCCAAATCACGGCCATGCTCCTCGCTGCCCAAAGTGAGCTAACACAGGGAGCCCACCCATTGGAACCCCGTCCCTCTACACTGACCACACTGCGCAGGAAGTCCTTCAGGGTACCCCCCTCGATGTATTCTGTCAGCAGGTTCAGCTTCCTGTCCTTGTAGAGGACCCCAATAAACTTGAGCACATTGGGATGGTCCAGGCTCCTCATGACTTTCACCTGAGAGGCAAGAGAACATTACTGCTGGCGGGGCCCTGTCAGGCACAGATGGGCAGAGAGCGGGCACGCCTTCTGTCTCTGGGGAATTAAGATGGACAAAGAAAACCAAGAGAGACTGAGAGTAAGCCTGGGGTCTGTTCTGTCCAAGGCACTCCCAAGTGGGCATTTGTATAGCATTCTAGAAGTTCTAGGCTCTTTGCCCTTGGGGAAGGGGGACAAGGACAGACAACTCTCCACATACATCCCCCTAGAGCCTCCAAGACAGACTGGAAAGGTAGGAGGGGGCCCAGCGACGGGGGGCTATAAAGGCCAGAGCCAGGGCTATGTACTTGGTCCTGGAGGTGACAGGGAGCCATTAGCGTTGGCTGAATACAGCTGAATACAGGAGGAGGGGCAAACATGGTCAGACCTGCCACCCAGGATGATGACTTTGACAGCTGAGTGGAAGAGAACTAAGGGAGACCCCCCCCCACTACCAGTGGCCTACTGCAGTAATCCAGGGGTGGGGGTGGTGGCAGTGTCCAAGGGAGAAAGGAAGGATGGAAGGAGGGAGGAAGCATCTATTAAGCTGCTACCATGTGCCAAGCGCTGTGCAGAGTGCTTTATGAACAGTAACTCATGGGAGCCTCACGATAACCCTGAGAGGTAGGCAGCAGCTGTTCTGGTCAGGTTGGATTTAAGCTCAGATCTCCCTGATTCCCGGCCTAAAGCTCTACCCACTGCTCCGGCCCGTCTATGACACGTTACAAAGGTAGAAGGGACAGGCTATGGAGTGAGAGACAATGAGGAGCAGAGGCGGCCTCCTGGGCTGGGCACCAGAGCCTCTGGGAGGGTAGGGGAGGGGACAAGCTACAAAGCTCGTTTTGGGTACAGTGGGTTTAAGATGTCCACTGGACATCTAGTGTGAGTTGTGCCTGAAAGGCACCCTGAGGGAGGGGAAGACTGGAGGTGGGCAGGGAGGTCAGGGCAGGACTCAAGGAGCCTCAGCAGAGATGAGGACCAAGTCCACAGGAGCTGAGGAAGTTGCCAAAGCAAAGTCCCCAGGTTTTTCCCATGGCTGCTACCTTGTTGGCTTCTCCTTCAAAGTCTCCCTCAGGGCCCACTTTTAGCTCTCAAGGAAGAACTCACAGGCCTTAGCCCAGCATTAACATGGCCCCGCTTCTGAGGAGGGTATCACCAGCCCTAATTAGAGTCCCTGGGAGATCTCAGCAGGCAACCACAGCTCTTCATTCTCACTCGGCCCGGCCTGTCTCTCCCAGCAGACTGTCCCCCTCTCTCACTTATCTGCAGCGTCTCTCCTGGCCTACCAGCTGCAGCCTACAGACATGACCACATCATCTCAGCTCCCCCATAACCCCTCGCTAGCTAAGCTCCCTCTCTCTCCCGTATGTGGCTAAGAGAATGCCGTTTACAGCAGGAATCTCCAGTTCGCCCCCTTAACTCTCTGTTGTTGTGTAGGTAAGGCAAAATGGGCTCCTTAGCACTTGAGGAGTTTGGCTTTTGTTTACTTTGAGTGAAAGTACTTTCAGCTGTTAAAGTGCTAAGTCCCAGGCCCAAAGCCCTATCAGGTGTGAAACCTGTGTGGGTGTAGATTAATGACTTAAGAGAGGCTAACTCGGGAACCAATGGTCTCTGGTCATTGAGGCGGGGCTGGCCAGAGGCCCGGCTGCAGGCGAGCTGAGACAACTACAGCTGAAGCTGAAAAAAGCCAAAGCAGGAGCTGCAGAAGCAGAGCCGACCTGTGTGAACCCAGGAGTGCGAGCAAGGACTTGAGGCCAGTAAATATGA
>CM053622.1:8538158-8556843 GCA_028646595.1 Phalanger gymnotis
CTGGTTTACGAATCTGTTGCTATGAGGCCTAAATAAATGTTTTGTTGCTTTCTACTTAGAGAATCCTTCACACCTTGCGGTTTCGAACCACTCAAATATATATATGATTATATTTGAGATCATAAATTTGGCCTTCCTACTACAGTTGTATGACTTCCTCCCTCACTATTCCACCAGCACTACTCCCTCTGAAATAATCAGTGAGCTCTCAGTTGCTAAATCCAGTGGCCTTTTCTCAATCCTCAGTCTGGCCCTCTGCGCAGCCTTTGACGCTACAGATCACCCTCTTCTCTCTAGGTTTTTGGGACACTCCCCCACCTCACCCCACCCCCTCCCTCTCTGACTGCATCTTCTCTGCCTCCCTTGCTAGATTCTCTTCCAGGTCACAGCCTCTCACCAGGTGTCCCCCAGGCTCTGCCCTGGGCCCTGGCCTTCTTCTCCCTCTATACTAATTCACTGAGTGCTTATCAGCTTCCACAGATTCAGCTCTCATCTCTACAATGATGATTCGCAGCTGTATCTGCCCAGTCTGAGCCTCTCTATTGACCTCTAGACTAGTCTTACCTTCACAATCGCCACTTGGACATTTCTGACTAGATCTTAAATTCAACATGTTCCAAACGGAACTCTTCCTTTCTCCCAAACCTTGCCCTCTTCCAAACTTTCCTGTTATAGTTGAGGGCACTATCCTGATCTCGGGCTGGCCACCCGGGGGCATCTGGCCGCCCGTCACTCCCTTTAGCTAATCAGCTACCAAGTCTGGTCATTTCTGCTTCCATAACCTCTCTCCACTACAGCCCCTCCTCTCCTCTTGGCACTGAGGTGCAGGCCCTTATCACCTCATGCTTGGACGATGGCCCTTTAGCAGGCCGCCCTCACTCGAATCCACCCACGCTTAGCTATCAGAGGCATCTTTCTAAAGCTCGGGTCCCTATTCAGTCAGCTCTCTCTCACCTCCAGGATCAAACAGGAAACACTTGATTTGGCCCATGAAGCCCTTCTCCCACCTTACGTTACCATGGCTACGTGCGCTGGGATCTCTTGACATTTGCCTTCCTGCTGGTCCTAGAGCCACCCCCGGCGGTTCCCCTGGCTGTCTTCAGGCCTGGGGCAATGTCCCTCTTCACTCAGCTCTCCCTTCCTTTGGTCTCAGCGAAGGTCCTGCCTTTGCGCAAGGAGGCCTTCCAATACCCCTCCTGCCACCACCTTCCTGCCTGTCGTTTGTTTGTACAAAGGCATTTGCAGGCTGTCTCCCATCATATTGGCAGCCCCTTGAGGGCAGGGCCTATCTTCTGCCACTCTTTGTGTCCCTAGCTCTCAGCATGGAGCCTGGCACACAGTAGATAGTTAGTAACTGATCTCCCCCATACCCCCCATGTGTGATCAGCTGCCACATCTCCCTCCACATGGCCACATCCGTGCCTCTATCTGCACTCACCACTACCTAGTTCAGGTTGTGATGGAACCAGCCTCCTAATTTGGCTTCTGGCTTCTCCGTTTCTTCTCTTCAATAGTTGGCAATCAATCAACAAGCATTTATTAAGCACCTACTCTATGCAAAGCACTAAACTAGCTGTTGGGAGTTCCCTGTCTACTTGGGAAGAAAACATCTGCATAGAGAGGTGCCCCCAAAACACAAACTGACACAAAGTAGTCCCACAGCATTTGGGGGCTGAGGGCACCAGCGGCTGAGGGCGAGGCAAGAAAGGCCTCCTACACCCAGGAAACAAGGGGGCATGTTCCAGGCTCAGCGGAGAGCCGGGGTGATGGCCTAGAGAACAGACCTGAAGGCCTCTGGATCCTACAGTGAGTCAGGCAGCACACAGAGAGCAGGACGGATGGATCCGCACTGAACTCAGCAGCCGGCCTGAGGGCAGAGTGGTCATCAGGGCTCTCTCCCACCTCTAGTCTGTTTATTTGTAACAGCATCACGGGCCTAGGGCTGAAAGTGGGCCTGTTCACATCTATAGCTCTCAGGATAAGAGCTGTTTCTTTGGCACCTCAGCCTTGCACACAGTGGGCACTTAATAAACGCTGCCCTGAGGAGAGCCATTTCTGTCCTGCTCTTTGAATAGGTGGTTCTCAGAACAGGAGAAAAGGTAGATTGTTCTCAGGGTCTCCATACCTCCGTTAGGAAAGTCTTCTGTGTCTCCTCATCACACCGGATTAACTCCTTCATGACCATGACTTTGCCGGTAGCCTTGTGTGTCACCTGTTGGAAGATTGAGGGAATGACCAGAGGAGTGACTCCGGACACCTCTGGGGTGCTCACCAAGAGGGACTTCTTGAGCTGGCTGGGCTAAGGGCCTTGGGGCTTCAGCTGGGAACCTCTAAACCAAGGCCTCCCAGGCTCTGAGTGCCATTGGGCATGAGTGGGCACACACATCCAGAGCCAGCACACAGGGAGGTTTGGGGGCCCATCAGGGAATATACATTTCTTCCTGAAGAATTGGTTTCACATAGAACACCATGAACCAGAAGAGGGAAATGGGAAGCAAGACAGGATGGAGCAGGAAAATCCACGATGTGCCAAGACAGAGAGGGGTTTGAGCCACTTGGCAATGGAGTCACTTGGAAGTGTTTGGGGCAGGGTCTGCAGGATAGCCAGGGAGTCGGGGAGGCGCCATGCTTGCCTCTCCTTCCCTTCTCTGGGGACAAGATGCACTGAAGAGACGGGAATACGCTGCTTACCTGGCCCCACCTCCCATCTATGTGCAGAAAGGGAGGAGGAGAGAAACAAGTGTTAGTCACCTAGGCCACCAGCTGCTCCAGGGCAGGACCCATCTCTCACCTCCCATAGCCCCTCCAGAGTAGGCATTTAATAAGTAATTGTTGATTTAATGGAGAGGGGATCAGTGAGAACCAGACGCTGAAGCTGCCCTTGGGCTTAACTGGGCCTCTAGCGTCAGATGGGATGTGGGCATTCCCATTTCTAGGCACTCCATGAGCCTAAGAGGGGATTCACTAGCTGGAATCCTAAGAAACAAAGAAACCTTGTGGGGCGCCAAGTATTTGGACGAGAAGGGTCAGAAGCTCCACCCCGTACCCTCCTTCCCCGCCATGTCACCTCCCAGCAGCCTTTCCTTTCTCCCTCCTACAACCTACTCTTCATACCCTTGCTGGGTCACAGATCTGGTTGTGTTACTTCTTAATGGCTGCATCCACATTGCCTTCCAAGCAGGCAAACCACTCCTCTCTTATCACACCCGAACACCAGCATCAGCTGATCGCTGCACGTTGGTTTAACTGAACTGAACACAGCCCACTGAGTTAACGGGTGTCCTCACCTTGATGGCCTGTCCAAAGAAACCCTTCCCCAGGACCTCTCCATGGGTCAGGTCACAGGGCCGGAAGATCTGCTGAGAGTAGCTGCTTGAGCAGCGCAGGGATTCGGAGCGGCTGATGTCTCGGCTGAGCAGCAGAGGCTCCTTGGGGGAGCAGGGGCCCGGGGACTTGGAAATACTGTTACTGCGCCTAGGGAAGGATGGCCAGTGGGACGAAGGTTAGGGCCTAGGCAGGTGGGGCACGTGCTAGGATAACCATTGGAGAGATGGGGGAGGTCCAGAGACCCCGTGCCAAAGGTTAGCAGACTGGGACCCTACACTGCCCGTCAACAGTCCTGATGTCAGTCAGAGCAGCAGGCTACCTGGGGGTTAGGGTTGGAGTGGGGGGGTTCTTCTGGAGATCTCCAAGCAGAAGCGGATGGAGCACATATCAGGTATGGTAAAGCAGGGATTCCTCTCAGATGTGAGCTCCTTCTTCTCCTACTCTCTTTATCTCAAAAGCCCAGGACATCAACCCCCATGGGGTCTTTGTCAAAGCCGTGGTAGCCTTTCTTACCAAAGCCAACCCCTCCCCATGGGTCCCTTACCCAGCACCCAACATCTCCACTCTTGCTCCTGATCACCTCTTTCCCCGCTGCTCAAGTCTCTCCCATCCTAAAAAAGCCGCTGCTAGACCCAGCATCCCCTTAAGCTTGTACCCCTCGCCTTGGCCCAGCCCCTACTGGCCTCACTTCCTCTCTTCTCACTCTCAGCTCTTCACAATCTGGCTTCTAACCTCATCTGTCACCTCACCATCAGCTACGACCTCTCACTCTCTCCCAGCCCCCATATCCAATCAAAACCCAACTCTTTAGCTTCTAACTTTCCAGCACTTTCTAGAACCCTGTCCCTTCTCTCCCCTCACCCAGCTCCCACCTTCCTTCAGCCCCCATTGCCTCTCACTGAAATTACTCCAGCAGCTTCCTGATTGGTCTCCCTCCTGTCCACCTGCCACACTACTGCCAGTCACTTCTACAAGCTCAGAGTTTGACTAACTCTAGCGGCTCCCTCTGGCCTTCCTTTAGCTCTCAGAGCCTTTCCCCAGTCTCACAGGGTCCAGCCAAACCGGCTCCCCGCTCGTCGTCTGTGCTGGCCATGCTTCCTGCCTGGTACGACCTCCCTCCTCGCCTCTATGTCCAAGAGTCCCCCTCTTTTCTCCTCGGGTATAGATCAAGCATCATCTTCTGCTCGCGGCCCAGCTTCTCCCTCCTCCTAAACGACCTGGGACCTAGCTCTTTTGGATGCTTTTGTGTTTATTCGCTTTTTATGCATGTCCTGTGGTCTTCCTCATTAGCCTTAGTCAGCTCCGTGCAAGAAGAGATTGTTTCCTTCCTGGGCTTGTATCCTGAGAATCCTGTATCTCTGTATCACTGGGTCCTGTATCACTGAGCTGGGAATAATCAGTAATACTTGTTAACTGATTGTCAATTGAAGACTTTGACCAGATGGCCCATGAGGTCCCTTCAGTCTCTCAGTGTGTGCATGTCCTGTCTAGAAGGCTCTTTGGCCCCAGTGGATCACACCCAGACTCTGGCTAGTTTATCCTCAAGCCTGCCTGCTGCTGCAAGAGCTCAGCTAACGAGGCTGCTACCACACTTCTAGAGAGAAGGGCCTCGCCCAGGGCCGCACCTGAGAGATCGCCTTCGCAGTGTCCCATCCAGGTTCTCCTTAACGTCCAGAGTGCTGCTCCTGGTGTGAGGGACCCCAACAGGCTTCATGTGGGGAGAAAGCCTGGAGTCTAACCGCAGGTGATCCAGACGCTGGGAGACAGGGTCGTGCTCAATCAACAGCTGAAGGGTCTGGCTTGGCTTGCTGATCATGTTCTCCACCTGGAGGTGAAGGAGGCAAAGGCAGAGTGAGCCTCTGGCCTTCCAGGGAGGATCCCCTCTCCTCGCCTATTCTCTCTCTCTCTCTCTCCTCCCTCCATAGCTGGGCCGGCTAGAAGGCAGTGACCCTCTGTTTGGTCTCGCAGCAGCTGGCCCTGTACTGTCTAAACAGGCTCCCTAGTGGCCTTGCTTCCTCTTTAGTCAAGTGGACGTGGGAAATCAACATTGTCTCAAGAGGAGGATCATAGGACATTAGAGCTGGGACCATCTAGTTCTCCATTTTACAAGTAAGGAAACTAAGGCCCATAGAGGGGAAAATGACTTGCCCAAGGTCACAAATCTCTAAACCCCTACACTCCATCCCACCCCCATCTCTTTACCAAGTCCAGAAAGGCTGGTGGGAAGGGGAAGAAGGAAGGACCAGGGAAACAGAGGGAAGCTCAGGATCTGGGCCAACTCCCTCGCCATCAATTGGTCTCAGTGGAGGGCTCCAGGCTCATACCTCCTCTACCCGCAGGGTTCGGACAGGGGTCCCGTTGACTTCCAGAATCCGATCCCCAGGGTGGATGGCATTTCGGATGTCAGGGCTGATGTGCATTCGGCTGACCCTAAACAGAGACAGAAATGCAACAGGAGAAGAGGTCAGGGCAAAGCCGTCCTTAGGCCAATTCATGCAGATGCCACGCATGCTGATTGAGAAAGGGCTTCCTCTGAGCAGGGCCAGAGACGCCTGGGCATTTCTTTCTCTCTTCCTCTCCAAACAACATAGCCTGCCCTGTATGATGGTGTGACCCAACAGTTTGCGTCTACGGCCCTATTTTACCTTTCCTAAATCCAAGGCCTAAGGCTGGCTGATAGACAGCAAGGGAAGGCAAGGAGGGCAGCTATGGGGAGGGATTCCACATCAGACAGGTGCTCAGAAAACCTCTAGGCCCACCTTGGTGGAGTCTTGGATACTCACTCATTCACCTGTACGGTGGTGGCATAGTCAGAACAGCCACTTTCCACGGACACAGAGAAACCTCTCTTGCCGTCAGTGGTGGCCGGCATGGAGATGAGTGTGACTGAATAAGGCAGCTGGTCATGGGCAGACTCCGTGGACAGCCTCTCAAACATGGGCGAAAGTACCTCCTCATTGTAGCATTTGCCACTACACAGAGAAGACAGCCTATGAGCTAGCCCTGCCAAGCCCCAAACCCATTCCTCCTTTTCAGTGAAGGCTGCTCATGACCTAGACCCTAAATGATGCTGGAGGGTCCAGGCCCTCTGCTGCTTCTGGATTCAGGCCTCCCGGCAGAAGTGGACTGGGAAATTCTGTTGTTATTACAAGATGTTCTCAATTGATTCTTAAAACAATTCCGGGAGGTAGGTCATTTTAGAGATGAGCAAGCGGGGTGAGGCTTGTGCAAAGGCTACATCCCCCCCTCCCAGATTCTCTGTGACGTATGTATGACAAGTAGCACCACGTGCCATCGCCTTACCAGTAGAGAGTGGAATGCTGAACCAGGGCATAGGCGTCTCCATCTTCAATGATCACCTTGCAGCTCATGCAGGCAAAGCATTCTGGGTGATACTTGTATTCTCCAGCTACCTGTGTGGGGAGGAAGGAACGGGGGAAGGGAGATGTGACAGGTCTCCTACTATCCAGGACACTTGATGGTTCCAAATGTCTTAGTGCTATGAGAGCCTTACTTTAAGCTGTGTGCTTGGTTTGCTGACCTCTCAGGAGCAGGCCTGGCAGCAGAGCAGGGCAGGACACATCTCGTTCTAGCACAGAGACATCGCATGACATTCCTGCTCACTCCACTGGCCTCACTGAAGGGGCTCTGGCCCAAATGGAGGGAAATACCTACATCCTTCTACCGAGTCCCCCAGTCTCAGCAGGAAGGGGCCTCAGAGGGCGTTAAGACCAACCATGTCCTGGGCAAGACGCCAGCCTCTGGCCTCTCTGACAGGAACTGCCCACCAAAGAGAATTGGGGTTCCTTTGCGTGGTATTCAGTGGTATTCAAGGTGCCAAAGTACACCCCCCCACCCCACAGGTTCCCAGCTCTGGCCTCCACACCCCAAACTATTCTGGGACTGGATCCTCACTCCCTTACTTCAGAGGCACTGAGCCTGCAGGTGCAAAGCTTCAGGTCCCTTGAACCAGATTAAAATGGAATTAGGAACTGTTTCAAAAAATAAATAACAACACAACACAGCCAATGCTAGTCTGTGGTTTTCTAAGGCAAAGCATCCATTTTTATTTGCGTTTGCCACCATTGCCATACTGCCCCTCTTCAAAGGTACTCGCCAGGTCATGCTGTTTGTTCATCAGTGTTGGTATTTTATCCCCTACTGGGGATTATAAACTTCTTGAGGGTACGAATAACATATTGGCTAAACTATTCTCCGGGATCAAACGCAGGGTGTCCCAAAAGTCTCAGTGCAGTTTAAAAGCCCCGTCCAAACTTCTCTGGCTTTCGGGGCACATTGGCCATTACCCCCATTACCTCACCCCCACCCCAACCATGCCACCTCCCATCTCGGTGCCTTTGCCCTGGCTGTCCCCCATGCCTGGCATGCCCTCCCTCTCTTCACCTTTGCCTCAGGAAGCACCTCAAGCACCATCTTCTACACAGTTCTCCAACATTCACTCAACTACTGCTCTTTTGTCCCCATCCCCTGCCCCAAGCTGGCCTTTTCCTGTTTTGAATTTACTGTGTGGGTGTGTGTGTGAGCACACGTGCATGCTCGTGCACGCACATGCTTGTTCTCTTCCCTGTTAGCTCCCTACACTCCAGGTTTGTTTCCTTCTTGTCTGCATTCCCAGGGTCTAAAAGACCAAGGTCTGCCACTGCATTGGGACCATTTCCAGTCATCCTGATTGGTATCTGGCCACTGGACCCAGATGGCTCCAGAGGAGAAAGTGAGGTTGGTGACTTTGCACGGCCCTGCCTCACTTAAATCCAATTCACTTGCATGTCATGGCTTCACCTCCCTGATGTCATGGTCCTCTTTGAGAATGAAGTACAAACTACAACAACCACAACCCAGAGTCTAGCACAGTCCCTGGCACACAGTAGGTGCTTAATAAAGGCAGCAATTTTTTCTACATCTTTACATTTCCCACAGGGCCCTTTCTAGAGTCTGTGCTTGAGGGTGAGCCATCAGACCTGCCCTGCCTGGCCCCCTCCAACTGACACTCCAAGGGGCTAACAGACCTACACCCAGACACCCTCTCCAGATATGATGTCAGGAAGGGCAGCTGCTTCCTTTTCCCCTCTGCACCTTGAAGCTCTGTCTCCATGTTGTGGATGACCATCCCAAGCCAATGAAGGAGACAAGAACCCAGCAGAGAGAGCCCTGGCATTAGAGAAGCAAAGGACTTCAGTGTGGGGAAGGGGCCCTCCATTTTACAGAAAGAAACCAGGCCTCGGGCAGGGCAGAGAGCTGGGAGTAGCAGATCCTGGGGCCCCACTCAGGCCTTCTGGCTCTCCTGGTTTCCCCATCACCATCCCAGACTTGTGGAAGCCTGGGCAGAAACCAAATGAACCTCTTGGGTCTCCACTTTCTCATTTGTAAAATGAAAGGACAGGACTAGATCAGTGGTTCTTCTAACCTTTTTGGTGTTATGGATGCTTCTCAGAAATCATAGTTTTAAATACACAAAATAAACATCAGAGGATTGCAAAACCAATCAATTCTACTAAAATACAATTGTCAAAATATTAAAAGAAACAAATTTCTGGAGCCAGGTGAAACCCTGGACCCTCGAATGCTTTAAATGTCATCTCATCACAACACTGTGAGGTAGAAAGTAGAGGTATCTATTCCCATTTAACAGAAGAGGAAACTGAAGCCAGCGGCCAAAGTTCCATGCTGACTCCAAATCCAACACACTCTCTATCTGCTATGTCACCTCTAGACCTATGACCCGAACAGTTAGCAGCTGGGACTTCCCTCACAGCGTATGACGCCCCAGCTTCTCTTCCCTCCTGAGCTCATTAGCAAAGGACTCCAGAAATGCCAGAGCCAAGAGGCTCGATGAAGGCCAGGGGGCAGGAGCTGGGGATCTCCCTTCGGAAGGAAGCTATACTCCCTTGCTGTGTATAACCTATTCTTTCCTCTCGGAGCCCTTCCCCAGAGAGGGGCAGTGGAGGGGAATGGGGTTAAGGCCCTTGGAAGGGCCTGGGGCCCTGCAAACTGGCCAACCAGTACACTGGGCCAGAGCTGCAGCCATGTGCCATGGTGTTAGAACTAGGGTACCTGAACCCTGCTCGCCAGCCTGATTACTACTCCCTTCCAATCCCTGGCTTTGCAGGGCAGTCTGTTTCACATTCCCAAACCAGGAGCTCCCACTTAGGTAATGATGCTGGCCTGGAGAAGAAGGTAGTCCTGTGCCATCTGGTGACACTGGAAATCATGAAAAACTGCTCACTGACTCCTGGCAATGGGAAGTCCCAAGAGTTCCCTCTCTGAGGAAACTCTCTTGACCAGTGCCCACCAGCATCAGATAGTCTTGAAGGAGTTGCATGGGTCACTGAGAGGTGAAATGCCTTCCTATCTTCTGTCCCAGGAGGCCTCTGCCTGGTTCCTCCCTCCAGAGACTACTGCCTGTCTATCAGTCCTGGCCTGCCCTCATCTAGCATGGTGCATCTGTGGAGGGTCCCCCAAACCAGCAATGAATTCTGCCCTTGTCTTGACCCACTCAAAGTCTCTCTTTCCCTTCTGAGCTCAGCTCAGCTATCCCTGATCTTCCTAGGTGAAGGTGACCTTGTCTTCCTCCAATTTGTTTAGCCCACACGGCTCCCTCATTTGCCCTGATCATGTTTATCTGGGTCCCTGTCTTACCCTCCCTTAGAGTCTAAGCTCCTGGAGGTCAGGAACTGTCATCTTGCTGTTTTGGGGATGGGGGGTGGAGTTGGGATGAAAAGGGCCTCAGGTATAGGGGGCTCAAGGCTTTGCACAGCTCCTCTCCAAGCCCACCCTGTGACAGACTTGGCCCCTTTATGCCACTAGGTCCTGGGTCATGGGGTTCATCCTCAGGCCTTATGGGGGCACCCCATAAGCCCCAGGCCCATTTTTCCTTGGGGTGCTTCCCCTGAGTGGGAGAAGCACCAGGTGGTGGAAGGGTTGGGAGGGTGAGAAACACATAAGCAATTGGAAATACTTGTTCAACTTCCTACAGTCCAGGAAAGGACTAAGGAAGAAGTGAGCACTTACCATGACAGGCCCAGTTGTGAGCAGTGAGCAGCCATGGCAGAACTCCCCCAACTTCCCCCAGTAATCCTTGTGGCAATAAAGCTTGCCGTCCTTTTCGTAGTACCAGTTGGGAAGAGGATCCTGACATTCTGAACACCTGAAAGAGAAGAAAGAAATGCTGGGCCTCTGCGGAGGCTGCCACCCATGACGGACAGCTCTGGGTTCAGGGGATCAGTCGTGGTTATCCATGTTTTCTCACCACACCCTGTGAGGTGGCCACCACTTGGATTCTTTCTATTTTGCAGAAGAGGAAACTGACCTTTGTCCTGGCTACATGGGCAACACTAGTGGTGCCTGGCACACAGCACACAATGCCTGCTGATTGACTGGCCGACTAGTTGAAATACACCTGGCTTTTCTGTCTCCATGTCCAGCATTGCCGGTGGAAAGACTGATTACATTCTGTCCGACTCAAAGCTAAGAGAGAGAAAGGGGATGTGGCTTAAGGATTCCTCCTCAGAGGAGCCAGCGACTAGCCCGGAATGGACAAGGCCGCGGCCTCGGCTCAGATGGCGCTAATTCCCGTGGCCCTTTACGTGGCACCCGCTCCGACATTAGCCTGAGCGCTGGTCTTCTCCCCTCGCATTCGGCTTGTTGCTCATTCTATTCCTTCAAGGGGTTGGCTCTCTCAGACCCACTTTATCCCCTTCGCCCCAGCACTTGGTGCTCGTGCACATAGTAGGCTCTTCGTGAATGCATCCAGCCACCCAGCAAGTCAACACGGATGCGTCAGTAATCCGAGTTTGTGGAGGAGCCTCCCTTGACCTTAGGCTGATCCTTGGACCACACGAGTTTGAGACCATACTCAAGGGCTTTCCAGCTTGCTAGGGACATGTGGTTTCTTGGCAGAGACTCCACGATGACAGGACCATAACCATGCCAATAAAGAGCTCTAGTGAAGGGCTTCAGATCGCACAGATAGAGACACAGACAAAGAGATCTACAGATATTCCCTGGTGGTGGAGAGTGCGGGGTCACAGACCTCTTGGGAGATCTGAGGAAACCTACAGATCCCTTCTTGCAATATTTTAAATGCAAAAAATAATACATGGGATTGCAGAGGAGACCAATTATATTAAAGTGTAGTTGAGAGATTAAAAAAATAACTCCATGACTTCCCTGGGTTATCTTTCCTCCCTCTTTCTGAAACTGCCCATTATCCTCTCCTTGAAGCCTAACCTCACATGGCTTCCTATGGAGCCTTATGCAGTCTCCTCTGGGTGTGGGGGCTTCCAAAGCTTCCCTACTCTGTGCACAAGGTCCTCACCCTCCTAGTTCCCTTTGGCTCAAAGGCTGTCTCCTGGGAGAGGCTCTTCCTGATCCCCCAGTCTGGGCTTTCTCTCCTCCCCACCCCTCAAGATACCCTGAATCTGTCAGATTTTTCATTTAATTTTGTTGGCATACCCTGTTTACCCCAAGGAGAATGCTCTCTCCTTAAGGGGAGAGACAATTACTTCTTTGTCTTTGGCTCTCCAAAGCCCAACATGGTGCCTGGAACACAGTAGGTGTTTAATGAATGTTTCCTGAACTGAACTGACTTCATTTTGGTCACCATCAGGACTCATCCTTAGCCTCTTCCTCTCTGGCTGAGCTGTCAGGAAATCTCAGAACTGAAAGGATGGTTAGAAATGTGATCTCATCTGCTCCTCCCAACAGCCCTGAGAGGGAGATGCTTCTACTGTCCCCATGTTACAGATGAGGAAGTCGAGGCAGACAGCAGTGAAGTGTCTCGCTCAGGGTCACATAGCTAGGAAATGTCCAAGGCTGGATTTGAACTCAGGTCATCATGACTCTAGGTCTAGTGTTCTATCCACTTTACCGCTTGTGACACCCTCCTCCTTGCCCCTCAAACGGTCATTTGAACTGGAGAGATAGACAGATAGGTGCACAGTCAGACAGATAGATATCTCAATGTAAGGGAAAGCTCATATATGACCCCTCGGAGTAGAGTTTTCCCTCACATTGCCTTCTGTTTCCTTACCTAGAATCTCCTTTAAATAACACCCACAACTCTTAGGGATAATCTGGATAAACAGAGAACAGTCACAATGAACACCGAGGGATCCAGCAAGCATTTCCCAGCACCTTTGCGCTGCCAAGTGGAATGGCCTGCCTCAGGAGGTACTGGCCTCCCTCTCCATGGACAGCTTCGAGGAGAGGCTGGAGGAGCGCTGCTCAGAGCTCAGCTCGGGGCTGGGCATGACGGGATTCTAGAATATCACAGCATACATGAGTGGCCAGAACTCAAGGGCTGTTGTGGTTCATGTACTCTGGGATTTGCTGGTCTAGCTGGGGAGAGGAAACAGCCCTGAACCAGTTAAGTCCCAACGAAAGGTTGCGGAAGCCCGAAGTGAGCGATGCCTAACTTTCTAGCCCCACCTGCCATGCTTCCCTCCATAACCCCCTTGACGCCATTTCCCACTGGAATAAACCTCCTCTTCACCTATCCAAAATACTGTTCACTGTTCAAGGCTCAAACCCAACACCTTCGAGACACTTTCCCTGACAGCCTTGAGGTTCTTGTTGTACATTGTGTATTGTAGTTGGAGGACCTGGGTTCAAGACTCAGATGTCACTGCCTGGGTAACCATGGGCAAATTACCCGACCACAGCTTCTTCTTTAGTAAAATGGCTTCTAAGATCCCTTTCCAACTTTCAGCCTCATTCGACCCTCTTATTTTCAGGAGAGAGAGGGGGGTCCATGTGACATGCTCATTAGTGTAGCCAGGCCAGAGGCCTGGGACCTGTCCCACCCTCCCAGTGGTATGTGTACAGGAGAGTCAGAGGGCAAGGGGAAAATGAGAACATGTCCTCCCCTCCACTGCCAATATCCTGCTTTTGTTTGTGGTAACCATCCCTGGTTGGGTGAGCCCCAGGCAGGAGGGGTGTCAGGGAGCGAGTACCGACAAGTAGGAGACGAGTCAGCTTGTTCTGAAAAATGCCTAGTTAAGAGAGTGGCACACAGTGTCTGGAGGTGGCTATCCCCAGTGGAAGCATGTCCTTAAAATCCAGATGAATGACCAGAGCTCTGAGCTAGCAGGAAGGAAGAAGATGGGAGGCAGCCAGCCAAAGGACTGCCAGCTCTCTCCTGACCCCGAAGGCCTAAAGATAACTCCAAAGAAGGCCAGAAGAGTGTAAAGGGGAGGCTTCCTAATTAACCTTGGAATAAAAAGTGTTATTTCTACTCAAGTCCTTACCCTGAGCTTTCAAGGGCTATGGTCATTCAAACTAGCTAAGTCTGAGCAAGCCAGAAACATAGGAATCCTGTTCCAATGGCTCTGCACCAGAAGGCTGGCTGGTCACAGATAATATAGCAAGGAAAACCAAACACCAAGAAACAAGGGGTTTAAATAAAGTGCATTAATAAAACAAGCAAGAAGGGAGAAGGAGAAGACAGAAAACAGAAGAAAAAAGAACAAGAGGCTCAAGATTCGGCACAGAAAGATGCATCGGTCTTCCTAAATTCTGCAAGTCCCTCTCAGGGAAATGATGCAATCCCATTTGTGGGCCCGGCATTAGAAGGAGATTCACTGACCAAAATGAATCTTAGAGGAGGGGGGCCATGGACCAGTCGAGGCCATGGGCCCCTTCTCAGAACTGTGTTTATAAATGCACAAAATAAAACAGAAAAGGATTGCAATTGCATTGAACCACGAGTTGAAGGCCCCCAGTGAAGAAGGCCGGCCCACTCACTATGGATCCAGACTGGGCAGGGCTAACGTGGCTCCTCACAGCCAGCTGGCCTGGGTCAGAGTCTAGGCCTTGGCTGGGGCTACACAAGTAACAATCAGAAGGGATTCCAAGCCAGCAAAGTGCTCGACATACACCATCCCATCTGACGCTCACCACGACCCCATGTGGTCAGTGCGGCCATCATCATTCTCCTCTTTTTACAGATGTTTGTGAGAGAGGTGAGGAGGCTTGTCCAGAGTCACCCAGCCTTGAACTGAGGCCCCTGACTCTAAGGCCACTTCTCTATCCACTCTGAGGAAGGGCAGATGATCCCCAAAGAACTACTTTCCCTCTGACAACAACCATCCAGCATCTAGGCACCAAGAGAGGGTCACCACTTTAAGACGTTCCGAATGGCCTGACACTCTTCTCAATGTCTGACCTCAGGTTCCTGTGACCGTGTTTTCAGTCTTTCTAGGAAAATCAGAATCCGGCAGGAATGGAAGCTAAGGATGTCCAGTATAAACCCACCGGGGGACTTCATTCCCAGAACAAAGCAGGCAGGCGGTTCACTGGAAATCCCCTTTGGGGTCTGGGGGACAAGGGTCGGCAATGAACACGCTGAGGGCTAGCTCCTGCTCAGAGAGGAGAAACCTGGAAAAGATTTCTGGAGTTTTGAAAGATGGCCCTCAGAAGTTACTATTTCCCAATACTAAATAGCTCACATTTCCACCAAACTCTGTAGAAGAATCCAGTGAAGTAGGTCGCATAAAAGTGTTACTATTGACATCTTAGAGATGAAGAACCTTGGGAAGGCATGTGACTTGCTCAAGGTCATACAAATCTTAGACTGCCAGCTCTGGACTGTGGGTTCAACCCAATCGTTTTTAGATGTCGAAAACCAAGCTCTGAAAGCCCAGCCAACCTGCCCCCCGCCTTGCAGAGCTAGACCTGGGGCTTCCTTGGCCATCTTCCCTCCCAGCTGTTACTGAAGAGGGGGAACACCAACCAGATCCTGGGGTCAACTTGTGGGGAGCCCTGGGGTGAATTCTACCAGTGCTTTGTGAATAATGGTCTAATTTGGGTTTTGTTCTTCAACCGAGACACAGCTTGTAATTACACCACCTGCACAGTCCAAATGGTTTTTACGGCGGGGATGGGTGAGACACCCAGCTATCTGGAGTAGAGTTGAGAGTCGGCTAAACAGGGTAATTACATTCCTTTAGGATGGAAGTGCAGTTCTGCCTGGCCCGCCCGCCCCATCCCAGCCTGGCTCCCTGGAATCTGCTTGCATCACTCCAGGGGCTATCCCAGCATTAGGGCTCCAGTATGGACTCTGGGACTTACTGATGAGAGACAGCTCCCAGGGAAGGGGGCCCATGCAGAAAAACTTCTGGCCACCCCAGCTTAGAGAGCCAGCAATGGAGCAGAGGGTCACTGCCCCCCCCCCCCCCCCGGGGCCTGAGGAATTCAACAAAGTTCTGGTCTAGGGCTTTAGGGTGGGGGAGGGGATAGGTCAGGCCTAACTACCTCCGACTTCCCAGCTGGGCAAACAGAAAGCCTGGGAATACAAAGACAGCCAAATGCCATTGAGGGTCATCACACTGAACCCAAATGTTCTGGTTTTGAGTTCTCTGGCCCAAGTCACTAAGCTTCAACTTCACTCCAGGCCAGCCTAGAGAGAGCCACAGATCCCACGGGACACTACATTCCTGAGCTCTAAGAAACCCACTAAAACCTCTGGTGAAAGACCAAGGCCCCCATCCCATTCTCCAGAATGGGGATAAACGCAAATGCTTGTTACATGCTAAGATCTAATACTATTTCTGACTTGCCTCAAGTTTCCTCATCTGTAAAATAGGGACAAAAATAGCCCCTCTCTCCCAGGCCGACTTTGGGGACTAGATGAAGAAATGTTTGTGAAGTGCTTTACAAATCTTTTAGTACCCTGGGAATGCTCCCTATCATAACCCTGGGAGGTAGGGGGAAGGAAGCCCAACAAGCTAGGAAGGGATTATTGCCCTAGGCCTTCAGCCTAGGTTAGAGGATCAAGGGCATCCTTGGAGATCATCTAGCTACCCCCCCATTTTACAGAAAGTAAACTGAGGCTTGGGGGGAGGGGGGGTGGGATGTGCTTGGATGAGCTACAAAGCCGGAATCTGCAGCTCTTCTGACTCCAAGGGAGCCCTTTTCACTAGGCCCTTCAAGGGGGACAAGGAAGGGATTTTGAAATCAGAGACCCCTAAACCTAAGCTACAAACTCCTTAAAGAACACTCAGAGCCTTTCTCTCTCTTTGTTCTCTGGGACAAAACCTGTCCTCACAATCTTCTTAAGAATATTTCCTTTAGGAATTTCCTCTCTAGAGAGTATCCTGCCATCACCTCTGAGGCCTGGCTCAACAGACACGTCCAGTCTATCAGTCACTTGGAGGTCCTATCAGCAAAGCCAAACATCAGTCTGATACCCCTGGCTGATAAAAGACCAGGGAGAAAAATAGCAACCTTTTCTCTCCATGGGACAAGGAGGAAAGGAAGAAAACAAGTATTTATTAAGCACCTACTGTGTGCCAGGAACTGTGCTAAGTATATTATAAATGTTGTTTCATTTGGTCCTTGCAACAACCCTGGGAGGTTCGGGTGTTTTACAGATCAGGAAACTGAGGCAGATAGAAGTTAAGTGACTCGCCAGGTCCCACAGCTAGTCAATGTCTGATGCTAGATTGGAGGTCGGGTCTTCCTGGGCCCAGGCCTGTACTGCTGAGCTGCCTAGGCAAGAGAAGAAACCGGGGTGGCAATAGGGCAACGAGTGACTGGGAATGGAGGCTGCCTGGAAAAACTGACAAAGAATTGGATTTGGTAGTCTGGAGTTGAACATGCCCCCTACCACCAGCGTGCCGGGGCCACCTCTGAGGTACCTTCCAGGCTGAGATCCTATGATCCCAAACCACAGAATTCCAAGAGTACCTGACTGGCCACCGCTGCTGTTTTGGTTCAGAGTTTAACAAACTCAGAGTACATGTCGCCCTTTTCCTGAGGGCTCTCAGGGGTTCACCCTGCCCGGTGGTCAAGGTGGTCCGGCTTGACCTGGAGTAGGTGGCTCTTACTAGGCCAGCTGGGAGAAGGTGGCTTGGCCACCTGCAAGGGAGAGGCGTCCCCAAACCTTCCCCAGAGTCTAAAGAAAACAAGCCACGCCCCAGCCAGGAAAGGCTCCATTCAGAAGGCCCTAAGGGCCTGAAACCCCCATCAGCAGCCTCAATTCAGAGATGGGTGGGGTGGGGTAAGGTGGAAGAAACAAGTCATACCTCACCCACTCCAAAACAGACCTGAGCCCCTCCCTACCCAGAGTTCCAAAGTGAGGAGAGGACCCACCCCCAATCCTCAGGGTCACTTCCCCATAAAACAGCTAAGAAAGTGTGGGACTCCCTGTTGAGAACAATGGGGGGGGTGTGGGTAGGGGTACTCCCCAAGCCTTTCAGATATTCTACAAAATGGCATGTAGAGTGAGAATGTGAAAATGCTGGCCCTAAGTCCTTTGGGTCAAGGATCACGGCCTTGCCAGCTCCAGGCTCCATTCTAACAGGCCATGAATGGGCCATAGCTCTTCTAGGCCCACCTTGGAGACCTCTAGGGAACGGGAACTCAGCCTCTTCCCCAGCTCTAAACCCCTCTACAGACAAGTCTGCTCAGCCGTGCCCAGGGCTCCGTGGTCATGGTGAACAGCGCTGCGCCCTGACTCGGCAGGTTTCAGCAGGCTGGACTCTGCGACCGCTTCTCTGGGCGTCCTAGGGCAAGCGGCTTCCCCCTCTGGGGGAATCTAGGGAGCACATTTCCTCCTCTAATCAGATTATGTCCGAGGTTCCAGGACCAGCCTGAAGGCGCTTGGTGCCCAGATATGACCAAGGGCTAGCTCCCGGCCCTAATGGAGGCTCCCGGACCGACCAGCCGGCCAGCCCGGCCACCCACGCGACCAATACACTCCTACAAGCTCGGCAGCAGGTACCAGAGCTCGGGCCTAGCAGGACAGGCCCCAGCAGAAGGCAGCAGCAAGCATGGGGGTGACCTGGAGCCCCCAAGCTGATCCCCCAGGGGGCCTGAGTGAGGGGCTCTGGCCGCATGCCTGCACCCCTTCCCTTCCCCAGGCGGTCCCCGCCTGCCCGCCCCTTCCCACAGACTGGAGAAAGCCACGGTGGCCACTCACCTAAAGGGATCCCTGGAAGTGAAGTAAGCCGGGACGGACCAGTAAGCGCCCATCTCCAACTCGCTCGGCAGGCTCGGCGAACCTGTCCCAGCAGCTACATGGCACGGCCCGTCCCTCCCTCACCTTTGCCTCCGGGGCTGGAGGAGGGCCAGGGCTCCGGGCCACCCGGCTGGGGGCTCATGACCCTAACCTGCCGCGCCAAGGGCCTCCCTCGCCCCCTCGAGAGGTGGAGGGCATTCTCTTCTGGGCAGAGGCTGGCTGTCAAGGCAGCTTTCTTCTCGGGCACCGCCCCCTGACTCGTGGAGGGAGGGGCAGGCGGAGGAAGGGGAGGGGCTGCTCCCCAAGGAGGAGTCGGCTGAAAGGCAGGGTCCGAGAGTGACCGAGAGAGAGGGGGAGCTTGCGGCAGGGACCGAGCTGGGG